>JAHWFO010001556.1:11064846-11147429 GCA_023313115.1 Rhysida immarginata | reverse complement strand
TATATATATATATATATTATTGTATGCATAAATGTTGAGATGTCTGAATACTTTTCAAGGAATTAAGCTTTAATTAACACTCCAAATAAACATCTCTGTTGTAAGCTAAATTCCGCGTTAAATTGCATCACGTAATCGTAAAACACATGTATAAAATGAAGTGTCTACAATGCAAAAAAAAAAAAATCTTTCTTTTTATGAGAAATATAACGGAAAGTATGAATTGAAAGTCTTAGAATCATTATACTCGTCCGCTTCAAAAAAATGGAATATTCAGCTGGGTAGTGATCCGTGTTGTAAAATAGTTTCATGTTAAGTGTGATTAAATTGGTCAATAAAACAAAAATTTTATTTCTAAACGTATAATGGATAAATTTTAATTCTATACAAAAAGTAAAACAATTAATCAAAAAAATCAACAAAATTATGAAAGATTTCATCACTTCAAAATAATGGAATATTGACAGCACTGCGTCAAAATAATGGAATATTAATACAAATAATAAAAAAAGAACGTAACAAAGAGCAAAACTATCAAACTAACACTAATACTTGGTAGGAACGCCATTGGCATCAATGACAGCGCAAATTCGTTTTGGAAGAGAATGAATCAGTTTCGTTATCATTGTTCGACCAAACTTTCTGTTTCGGTTCTTGAATTGTGATGGTTATCGTTTGCCAGTTTGCGTTTCGTGATTTTCCATAGACGTTCTATGGAGTCCAGGTCTGGGGAGTTAGGAGGTCAGAGGCTTTGTGTGAATATTCTGTTCCTGTAGCCAGTTCTTAGTTGAGCACGATACGTGAGCTAGGGGTTATCTTGCTGAAAGAAAAAGTCTGTCTCCATCTAAATTTTCGGATGATGAGACAAGAAACGCATCCAGTATTTCCTGTAGGCCAATGAATTAGTCATTCCTCTGACGATTATAAGCTCTCTCGCACCCATGGAGCTCATGCAGCACCACACCAAGATGCTGGATGGAAACTTGATATATTTGTTCATGGTGCGGGGATAATGTGCCTCTTCTTTAGTTCACCATACTCTGATTCCTTGGTCACCGAACGTAGACAGAGTCGGGATTCATCGCTGAAGATGACATTGCTGAAGTCCTCAGGAGTCCTCAGGAGCTTTACACCACTTGAGTTGTGGTTTGCATTGAGTTTTGTTCAACATAGGTGTCTTATTTGGCACACAACTGTTCATTCCAAATTCAGATAAGCGCCGGAGTGTTGTACTTAGGAATACATCAATTCCATCCTTACGCCACAATGTGTTAATAACTTTTGATGATTTGAAATGATTATTAGGTACAATGTTGCGCACCCATCTCTCTTCAAATTCGTCGTTGCACGTTTGTGTCCACGTTTGTCCCGACTTGTTTAAAATCCATAGCCGGAATTTGCTTTTTTCAAAACTTTGGAAGCAGCACTTTCTATGCAATCTACTGTTTCAGCAATATCACTTCGTTTGCGACCTGATTTGTGCAATTGGAGTATCAGCTTACGCTGGATTAATAACAGATCCTTTTTGGGTGACTTTTCTCAATAGATAGTGAATTGAAATTCTTTAGCAGCCGAGGAAGTATGTGAATTATAGTATAAAGTAACAAAAAAGTATTCTAGCTTGGAAAACCAAATGGGATATCCCATTCCAGAATATGTAAATCGGAATATTCCATTATGTTGAAGTGATGAAAACTCTCATAACTTTGTTGATTTTTGATGAATTGTTTAAATTTTTATATAGAAATAAACTCTATGCAGTATACGTTTAGAAATAAAATCTTTGTTTCATTTGACCAATTTATTCACATTTAATATGACACTATTTTACAACACGGTCACTACCCAGCTGAATATTCCATTTTTTTTAAAGCGTACGAGTATACCATCCTTACCATCAACTTATTTAAAAATCTTAATTTTTTATAGTTAAATATTTGAAAATAATACTCCGAAATATTTATATATGTTTTATCAAAAAGATATCATTCTCGTCTAAAAATATAAATTTAGTACAACGAATGACGTTTAAAATTTTTTCGCCTTCCTTTGGATATCTTTAGAATTTCTAATTAATTCGAGTTCTCATAATTTTGCACATTATAGCTATTTTATTTTCGCGAAGAGTGGACCAAAATACGAGAGTATAGAAAATGAACAAGCTATTCGTGAATCAGAAGAAATCTTTTCTCAGACTGTCCACTTGGCCGTCTCCGCCACCGTTCACCGAATGGGATCGTCTAATGATCATTACGGGTAATTGGCTAATGAAACTCTTACACTGGAGGGTAATTGCGAGAAATTCCGTTAATGAGTTCAATGAGAAAACCACATAAAAGTAGAAGCTCCACATTTTCTCTGAGAAAATCTTCGACGAAAAACTGATGGATGAGATCGATAATCATTTCGTTATGAGAAGAGGAAAAATTTCAATTTGCAACGAGTATGAGACAATATTTTCATTAATAAAAGGAGAAGGAAAACACACTGATAAGTGCATATATGAATAAATGAAGACTAGTCATTTTCTATTAATAGTAAGAAAAATTAAGGTAAAAAGAAAAAAAAACCTGCTTTTGCTTATTATTACACCTAAGCCTCGTTTTATAAAGTTGTGTTCTAAAAATAAATTGCAAATCAGAAATACATTTTTTTTCAAATTTTATTAGTGGTTCTTTACAACTTAACAAAATTTTTTCTACAATTAGATATCAGCTTCAAACCGTAAAACCAAAGAATACAAATATAATAATAAATTATAAACTATATAAATTAACCAGAATATAATTCAGGGTATTTCCTATAGAGCCGGCCCGACAAAAAGAGTTGTAATATAAAAAATACCATAGCCTATATAATAACAACCTATTCAGAACACTTCTTCACTTCCTTTAGTCCCATAAAAGGGATGTAAAAGAATTAAGATATACTGTGGATAGTAATGAAATTTGCATTTCCTTGGATTGTGTTACTGATTGGAATCAGAGCAGATGTTGATAAGTGTGTACCATTTTCGTCAAGGTACGCCGCTATCTGCTATTGCATATTCTACGTGAATCGCTGCAGTGTTTCTCCGTGATTTCCTGTATTCAGCCGAAACAAGAAATTAATCCCCCCCCCCCCCCGAGGAGGGTATAGGAAAGTAGCGGAAACCCTGAAATCATCTATTTTTATCCTTTTACTCTGCACTTTTTAGTCCCTCCCTACAATTTTTTAATCAAAAACTTGATTTTCTCGAACGTAGCATTTAGAAAATGAAAAGGAGATCTATCTTCCTTCGTTTCTCATCATTTACGATCGAATGATATATCACATGCCATATGTTGACATAGTTCCAAGTGACTGCCATCCCCATATCTCAGATCCCTTTGGGGCAATATGGCCAAACTTCATAGATCTTTTCTAGAGGAATCTGTATAACGAATTTCACTCCTTACTTACCTAAAAACACGTAGACCTGTTGGTCTCCTCTAACTCCCACCCCCGTAACTTCGACGCCAGTGGGCAAATCAAAACCAAATTAATTAGTAAAGAGGACATGCCCATGGTAAAATATGTTCTGAATTTCAACTTTCTACGTGAAAATATGTATAAAATATGAAGGGGACAGACGGACATTGTGAAACCAATAAGTGCTCCATTCTTCCGCTACTTAATAATGTCCTTCAACTGTTGTAAGAAATCAGAGATGCTCAGATCAGGGGATCTTGGGGGCCACGATCCTTTAGAGATGTCGCAGTTGGGGAAAAAGCTTTAAATTATTTCCAGGGACATAAGACGCTGAATGCTGCTGAAAATACTGCTCTGTCTGTTCCACATCATCCAAGTATTGCAAGAATTGGTCAAACATAAGGCTACCCAAAATTTCCCGAAATGTACCTCTATAAAATACGGAACTTACCCGATCTTTTAATTTCCACCGTCACCTCCAAAGTATCTCCTTGGGCTACTGGATGTTCCCACTTCTGGAAGCACTCCTGGAAGTTCCCAGGTTAGAGCATGTTTAACACCGGCTGCGATTCCGCTTGGATCACTTCAATGGAGTCAAATCGCCGCCCTTTTAACCTGAATTTCAGTTTTCGGAAGCAGTAGAAATCGCAGGCTTCCAGGGGACAGCGGTCATGTTGTTTTTGTTGAGGAAGTTCAGCGATGTGTGCGCCGGAGCATTGTCGTGATGGAACAGTCAGTCTTTCTTCTTCTACATCTCTGACCTTTTGCGCCTCACGTTTTCCCTCAATAGTCTCAAAACGTCCCGTAAGACAGTCCAAGGCGATCACAAACATCGTGGATGGTCTGACTTCGGTCCTCTCGGATCACGTCACGCACTTTCGTGATCATTTCTGGAGTTGTGCTTGTTGACGGTCGACCAGAATGCTTGTCGTCTTCCACAGACTCCCGAACATCTTTGAAACGCTTAAACCATTCATATGTTTGGGTTTGGCCTAAAGCTTTTTCACCAAAAGCCTCCTTCAATAGTCTGTGGGTGTTTGTGGGTCTGTAGGTTTTCTTCAGCTTTAATATCAAGAATCGCAACACGACCAACTCAAAGAGTCACAAAACAGCTCAAACTCAAAATCACGTAGACATAGGATGACACCGCTTGGCACAATTATAGCTGAGACGTATCCTTAACACCAACTATCGGCAAAACTTTGTACCTCTTACGGTTCGGTCAGAATAAAACAATATCGGGAAATTTTGGATAGCACCTCGTATATGGTGTACCATCGTGTCGAAGAAGATCGGTCCAATGATTCGTAAACCCGATCAGGCACGCGGACCATCTACACACCATTCGCCTCTGCAAAGCCTACGTATTGATATTGCATAATTTTGCTCAGTTATGTGCATCATCTGCGTAATTATTAGCAAATTCATTGGGCTGATTCTAGATTACAATATATGTAGAACTCGATTGACGGGACCGGACTGTCCAACCAGCGAAAGTCCGTATCACCCAGTAAATGTACACTAATAAGCCCATTTGGTCATACATTTTGACTATTATAGGGATAAAAAACTCATTTATACATCAACATGATTTATGTACATGTAATTTACTTACTGTATTGCATATTATGTATGAAATTAAAATAGGTTAATTGATTCTTTTGTTGATATCACAGAATCTACGCGCAACTCACGTTCGTATATGGCTCCATTTACTGCTTTTATCTTTAAAGCAAACAAAATTTTAAATTTATTTTTCCCCTGGGGTGACTGTACCATCCGGATGTCCGTACGACCGAGGTCTGTAAAATCGAGGTTGCTACTGTATACGAATCACTCTATATTAGGTAACCAAACAAGTTCTGTCGCTTTCCAATGGGGTTTGCTACAAAAGTCCAGATGCTTTAAGCGCATGCATTTGCATCGGGCAGTTTACAAATAAAGCTTGCTTCCCGAGAAATTTCTCAGTGTTCGGTTTTGTTTTCGGGGTAGAACATCACCTTGGATTGTCTGTGAACAGTATCGTCATCCGAACGTATCTGTAATACGCAATCACACTCGGTGCAAACGCTTCTGAGGCATACGGTAAATCAAGCACTGCATTTAGAAACGATGCAGTAAAATAAAAAAAAGCGCACAACGGTGGTTCCAAAAATTCCATTCCGATGATGAATCGATGGACGACTATACTCTGTTTATCGCCAACCGACCCCACAGATTACCTGAGGCAATAACCTACGTTCTTTTGATGATGGAAATAACATCATTAATTTGAACAGCTGAGGTATGGCGTATGATAAAATCCTCACTGAACATTCATGAGTTATTCTACTTTCTTTTGTTAAGCTTTACAGATAAGAGTGAAAGAATAGAGCGAGTTAACTCACTGTATTCTTTCATTCTTATCTGTGAGCCTTAAAAAAAGAAAGTAGGTTATTTCCTCAGGTAAACTGTGAGATCGGTTGGCGATAAACAGAGTTTAGTCACGATATGGAAGGTGTCTGGTGGATATCAGCTGGTATCGTGCACCCCGAGTTCCTTCCAAAAAGACAAACCATTATGAGCGCGATATATAGTCGACAACTTGGACATAGGCAGGTTTCCTCGCATCACAGTCAGAACAGGAAAAAAGCGCAGTTTTTGTAGAATAATACCTACATCACACAATGCAAAAGCGACCCATAATGCGATTACTTTCGAATGAGAATTGCTGCCGCATCCACCTTATTCCGCAGATATTTCACCAACTGATTATCACTGGTTCGATACTCTGGATATCCACATGCGAAAGAGACAGTTCCAGGACGACACAGAGAATAAATATTTTGTTTCTTTAACAATAGCATTTTACCAACACGGTATACATGAGCTTGCATCACGTTGGGAAAAGATTATTGCCATTCTTCTATTGTGTCTTGGTGTTTCATTTACGAAAGCGGCAGAACTTTTTTGGTTCCCTGATGTGTTCATTATATTCTAGGAAAATGTAATGAAATAAATTTCCCATCCAATCTTTATATGAAAAACTTTTTAAACAGGAAAAATCTTTTGATATAGCGCCTTTCTTCTTCATTATTATTAATCACAATAAAATATTCATGGCAAATAACAATTTATGAATAGGATAGACAGACAGACAGACAGAGAGAGTGACAGAGAGGGAGTGAGAGAAAGCAAGCCGAGCTATTTTCTTTGCCAAAATTAGCATTTCTGATGGTGACAAGAAAAAAGCCTTTTGAGTGACACATCCCAATTGAATTCTGTGGATCTTCAGGAAAAATCACTTCCTTGCACTTCCGGAACGTGGCAGTCGGGGAGCGACAGAAAGCAATAAAAAAGTCACGAGCTGTCCATCGCACGAGGGATTCGAATCTTAAAATGCAGAGAAAAAGCTGAACGAGGTATAAAAACTTATTTTTCTTCCAAGTCGTTTTTCGCTCTTGGCTTCCCTCTGTTCGACTTGCGATCAATAACGCGGAAACACGAGCGCAGAGGAGGGAAACGATGCTACGAGAAGGAGGGGAGTCCAGAGAAGGATAAAAGAAGTTTGTTTCGAAATTTAATATCTCTTTTCAGTCTTGAGAAAATAGGGGGGAAAACACCTCTTGAAATTTAATAACCTATTAAGTAAACATTGATAGTAGATTTGTATGGACATGTTTATTATTTACTTACTGCATCATATAAAATTTGAGAGAGTGGAAATTTATAATCCAATTAAACTTTAAAAATGTTATTACCAATGAAATTAGAAAGCCAATAACAATTACGAAAATATAAAACGGCAGATCCATATTAAGCCTGACGAAGCCTGAATTGTATTCAAAGTAAGCACTGAGAATGAACAATGTCATTATATTAGAAATATCAGATAGTGCTTAGGTCTGTAAAAGAATTGTGCATAATTATGTTGTAATAAATTCCACGACAATGAAATTGCGGGGATCTGAAAGCAATAATCGATACAGACAAGTAAGCTGCCAGATGGACAAATTTTGACACACAGAATAATTGTCGTTAATATCCTGAAAGATGCCACATATAGAGCTGCTAAAATGTGAATGACATCTGATAGTCGAGAAAGACAAGGCAAATATGATTAATTCCATAAATTCTGAAGGTGATGATCGAATTATCTTTACAAGGTTTCTTTGCCATTTAGAAGCATAAGTGGATCGTGACAATACGATATTGCACTATTCTACAAATTTTCGGAAATGAAATGTGCCTTTCTTAATGAATTTCTCATGATGACTTAAATATACGGTAATTTTTGGATTATTTATTTATTGATTGATTGATTGATTGTAATCCAATACGTCCATCCAGGGCCTGTAAGGCCTGAGGCCGACGAGTTGGTCCCTGGATGAACCTGGATTAACGACTGCTGTATGATGGTCGCAGCAGCCGGGGAGGAGGGGGTGAAGATTGTGAATCACGGATGGTCACCCATCCAGTGACTAGCCGCGTCTGATGTTGCTTAACTTTTTTTTTTTTTTTTAATTTTTTATTTTAAAGTTTCAGAGCTAGTTGTAAAATAAAAAAGGCAACATTGCTCATCATAAACTAAAATACCAAATATAAACAAATGAGGGGTGGCCTAAAGGTGAAAACCTGTCAGGTAGCCGCCCCAATCACTCCGATCACTCCAATCACTCCCAACCGCTCCAATCACTGCTGAGTGAAACTTCTGAAGTTGTGTTTCAGTGAAAGCCCACCAGGCCTTGGCCTCCCCCATACAATGAAAATGTTAAAGAAATCGTTACTGCGCATTATACAAAAGTGCGCATAACATTCCGATTTTGAAGTGAAAATTCCATGCTTTAAGTGAAAATTTCTTCATTTAAAAAAAAACAACCTACGCAGTTCTTAATTCAAAATTTAATACACGTTATCATGGAGTCATGATACCAAGTGGAAAGCTCTGGTATGGGATGCTAGTTCTACGCCAATGAGCAATGCAGGCCAATTGTTTTGATTAGTCAGCAGTCTGCCAATGGGTGTATATACTGCTTGGCAGCGAGTTAAAGTAGCCACAATCAAAAATGCTTTTGTGAAAGCAGATGATGATATTAAGGATCACGAAGAAGATGAGGAAAACGAACAAGGGGTAATGAGACCTAACAATGAATTGCCTGTTGATATTTTGGAACGCTTCTGTTCTGAAAGTGACCATTTTGATTATGAAGGATTTGAATAATAAATTTTTATTTTATAATATGATGATCATTTTTTTTTACAATAACCTGGGTGCGCATAATACACGGGGAAGTTTTCCAAAACCCACAAAAAAACTAGATGCGCATTATACACAGTAACAAAGAATTTTGTCAATTGGCTCTAGTTTTCGTGCAAACTAAAAGTTTACGTTTTTCAACAAGTAGGGAGCATAAACATTACTGTCTTAAAGAGCATAAATCAAACTTTCTGATGGTTTGGATAGGAGAATTCACCATCTGTGACCCGGGTGCCCACCTTCCATTGGGCTTTTCTTCTTGACAACTTGGTTATCTTTAAGCCACTTACAAGGGAATCCCTCGAACATGTATGTCACAGATTTCCACCTAATTGAAATATGTTACTCATCTGAAGCTACTATAGATGCTTGCAAAATAAGAGAGTGCGAAATTGTGTTTCTTTCAAAATAAACCGCGAAAACGAAAAAATGTCAGCATACATAGTCATACAAGGACTCCATTGTTAAAGCGGTTAGCTATGTGGGGTTCCCTTGTTAGTGACAGCATGGCCGTTCAAGTGTCTGTGATAGCCCAACTGGTAGAGGCGTCGGCCATGACAGCCGAGGTTCCTGGTTCGAATCCAGGTCGCAGAATTTTTCCTTCCATTTTCGATAGAAAACTCCAGAATAGGATTCAGACAAATGTGTAATGTAATTTGCATGTTTGTAACAGTGAAAAAAAAACTGCCTACCGTAGGATTATAACTTTTAAGTCATTTCTGAAAATGGGGAATCGGTATGCACTATATTCAAGGTTAAAACTGGAAGTGTAAGTCTCAAAGTAATGGATGAAAAGGAGACAAGAACGAACATCCATGCCCTTGGCGGGATTCTAACCCGCGACTCACTGGTTTCAAGAGCGGCAAGACCTGTGCCTTAACACTCTCGGTCACCAAGCCGGCTGTAGTGTGTTTATTTTTAACTCACTCTTTTGACTCACTCTGTATATTTGTCTGAACAATCTGATGATCAGCTTGTTGAATTTCTGACAAACAATATTCCGTCTCTACTCATCCCCGGTCCATTTGCTAAAACAATAGTTCGTATTTGTCTGTGTGTTTATAAATTAGATGAAGGACACTTTAGTGGAATTTCTTTTATAAGAAACTGCCAGAGTTGAAGAAATTGAAAGTACAATTAAGGTATCATGATAAATGTATAAAAACATACCAACAAGAACTGGGGGCTAAAAATATATATATAAGGAGCGTTCAAAAAGAAACGAGCCGTAGTCTGGAATGTGCAGACCGGTGATATCGTTGCATGTGTAACAAAGAGTGGTTCCGACAAGAGCGCGGAAGTTTACAGCCCGACGCTAGAGGGTGACGATGGAAGTCACCTGACTATACAAAGGAAGCAGAAGCAAGCGTCAATCGTCCAACGGTCATTCGCGTTGTATACGCAGTGAATAAGTGAACTGGAGGCGTCAAAAGAAGAGCAAAGAGGTGTTGTTCGTTTTCTGACAGCGGAAAGAGTAGGGGGAACGGACATTCATCGAAGAATGTCACAAGTGTACGGAACACTTCATGTCCCTTGCAAGGGTCAAGGCGTGGCACAAGCGGTTCAGGGAAGGACGGGTGTCGTTAGCCGATGATGCACGATCTGGAACACCAAGCCGCATTAACGATGACATCGTCCATCTGGTTGATGGACTCGTTACCCTTGACCGCCGAGTTACAAGTGAAAGCCGTAGCCGCCGAGGTCGGCTTGAGCGTCGGAAGTGTTCACACCTTCATAACGGAAAGACTGAACTGGCGCAAAGTGTGCGCCCAATGGGTGCCCCACAGTCTTCAACCACAACAGGAAGCATGTCGAATGACCCACTGTCTTGATCACCTGCAGCGCTATTCCAGGGAAGGGAATGAGTACCTGGCATGAGTGGTGGCTGGAGATGAGTCTTGGTGTCATCACTTCGAACCAGAATCGAAACGACAAAGTCTCCAGTCGAAGCATCCAGGGTCATCACCACCAAAAAAATTCAAGACAACCACACAAATGCAAGAAAGGTTATGCTGACGTTTTTCTTTGACCAAGACGGCCCCCTTTCGATAGACTTCCTACAGCACGGGACAACAGTGAATGCCCAGCGTTACTCGCAAACCTTGACCACCCTTCGCCAAGCAATCAAATTGAAATGACCAGGCAAGCTCACCCGTGGGGCCATTCTGCTCCACGACAATGCAAGATCTCATACGGCCAACACAATCACGACACTCTTGCAGTAAAATTCAAGTGGGAAGTTCTCGGTCACCCTCCATACAGTGCAGACCTCTCTCTCTGCGATTACGCCATTTTTGGTCCCCTAAAAAAGGCTCTGAGGGGCAAACGATTCACCTCGGACGACGACGTCAAGCAGTACGTGCAGAACTGGTTCACAACGCAGCCCCGGGAATTTTACGAGACAAGTGCCTCAACAGCCATGGCCAATACTTCTGACATAATGTACTGGTTTCTGTTCCTAGGCCTCCGCCTCGTTTCTTTTTCAACGCTCCTTATAAATGAGCTGAAAGTACAAAACAAGAGGGTTCTTCTTATATTTTTTATTAATCTGACTTACACGCTTCTTATTTTGTTTATTTATTAAAACAAAAATCCAATTAAAATTAACAATCCAATTTGTAATTCGTTTAATTTGTTATTCTCTAAATAGCCAAGAATAACAATTTTAGTTTCCATTCGCCGCTCGGAATGCTCCTTCTTTTCACCTCCCAACCTTACTTTTTCCTCTTCTCAAAAGCATGAGAGATAAAACTTAAATCCCTTTTTGATGGTGTTAAGCGTCAGTTCGTCTTCGAGTTTCTTTTTGGGGGACAACCAATTGATTTCTGGCCAAAGGTACCTTAAGACCACCGACGTGGTATCGATTGAGGGAGAGACACACTCGGCCAAATCAGCTTCCTGTTCATTTCACGCCACTGAACAGAAGAAAAATACTGCTGCGCAGCAACGAAGAAACCAACGAAGAAACAGACGACAAGAAGAAACAGAAGAAGCGGAAAGCAATAATAAAAAAAAACTCCGGAGATAAACAGGGAGGGGAAAAAACACAGCATTGGGTTAGCAGAAAATAAAAAGTAAAGCCAGATTTTTTTTAATGTTTCTCATCTAATAAAATTAAATATTCAAACTAATTTGATGTAAAGGCCAGAAGGCAACAGAAAATATTATTTCTTATCCTCATCGACTTCGATTTATTTTCCCATTCGGTCGTGAAACAAAAGTAAACATTTTAGAGGCTTCATATTTTTGAACATCTAAAATAACAAGCTATTTTACCTTCGATTACGCTAAAATGTCTTCTACAAAATTATTAATTATTATGATAATTAGAAGCAAATATTTTCAAAGCAAATATCCACTAATTAAAATCAATAGTTTTAATTATTCTTTTCTTAATTCCACGGTGAAGTTAAAAATACATGATCTCCTATAATAGTTTACGCGCATCTCTAAAAAACTCTCATTATGAATGTGTGTCATTTCTTGACTTAGTTCAATATTGCTACTTTCGATATTCCATTTAACTTGTCTTTTGAAATTTAGCTTATGTCCAATCTTAATTCAATCTCTTTAACAAGAAAAACATTCATTTAGAGGAATGTGCTATTCTCTTTCAAGAGGCTATCCACGTAATAGTCGGTTATGTGGATAACCTCTTCAAAGAGAATGGCGAGCCACTTCACTAGATAGCGCAACCAAAGATTGCTCTGTTTAACGATTTCCAATTTCAGCTGTTACGTATTCTTGCAATTAAACATGTAAATGAGCACGCAAAGTTTTTCCTTTTCGTTGGACAGATTACGAAGGGTTGAGTACCTTACAACTGAATGATTTCGAACTGCCCAAACATTCAAAAGCCTTCGTTGCATTAGCGACCGTGTTCTATTTGGTGATCATGGTTGCGAGTAATAGTCCTACATAGCCATTTCATTCCAGGAGGTTAAGTTAGTAAGGCGTTCACCTCCCATTCCTCTCGACAAGCTTTCCACAGATCGTCCAATGTACGTGGTCGTCTCTTCCAAGGGCCTCTAAACCGCAGAAATCAACCGGCAAACTTCGGGGGATGTTATAAAGTATTTTCAATGGATTTGGCCGTAAACGACAGTTAAATTTGTCGTATGAGTTGAATCTTTGTCCTTATGAATCCATATTAGAGTTTGCGTGCTGTCCATATAAGGTGGGATGTACAGATTTTAGGATTGATGTTGAATGGGAACTTCTTGTAGGTTTAGCACCTGACCTTAGGATTTTTGGATTTTTCCGAAATGAGATGTTTCACTTTAGATACTATCTCAACCGTTCGTGCACGTATAGGCGTATCTCTAAAAGGACCTGGCTCATCTAGCGTTGGTGATATCCAAGATTCTGCTATTTTTCTTCAGTACACTGTTAATTCCTGCTTTCGAAATATTGCCCATGGCTTTTTACACATTTTTATGACAGTGGAATGCGAATACGTGGCGTCTGAAAGGGCTGCATCGAAGGCCTTTTCTCCATTTCTCGGAAATAATGTGACATTTGACACCCATTTGCATTTTCGTATATTAGTTGACCAACTAATTTTAAAATTTCATCGCAAGAATTATTTCATTTGACGCTTACGTAATTTTGCCACACTTGCAGACTTGCATCAATTTATTTGCATTCCCGCTTTACTGGGACTTTATAAAAGCTAACCTTTGCCGATTGTCACAGCCTATAATCAAATATTCGAATTGCATTTAGATTACCCGTTATGAGTCAGTTACGTCATGCTTGGATTGACAGTGTACTACTTTATTGCTTACTTTATTTTCTATCAGAAAGGCCGGGATTCTGATTGAGTTAACCAATGCCATTAAATCTAATGGCCATTAGCTAATAACATCAAATGGTGGCTTATAGCTAATACCACGTTTTGTCATACTCGTCTATACAAATTCGTGGCCAAACAAAATTTGTCTTCCTTTGTTACACGTCAATTTCCAATATAACCCAATTCAATTATGGAATAGACTTTCTTTCACAGTGCTTAATCTGGCTGTCGATTGTTTATCTGTGTATTAAAATCAAACATTTTAACATTCAAGTAAAATCCATTTTAATAAAATCTTGTAAGTAAACATTCCAAGGAGGAGCTTTAGCAGTGAAGCAGAAATACATTTATACATTTATTAACAAGAAATTACTCCATCCGAATAGGGTAAGGCAAGCAGCAGACCTTGCGGTCATATATTTTTACCCCTTTTTCTACACTTTTTATCTCACCCCAAGTTTTTTTAATCAAAAAATTGATTTTCTCGAACGTAGTGTGTAGAAAATGTAAAAAAGCTCGTATCTTCTTTCCTTTCTCAACATTTCCGGTGGAATGACATATCACATGCCATATGTTGCCATAGTTCTAACGACCAAGTGACGACTACCCCCGCAATTCCGACCCCACTGGAACAATTGGGTCTAAACTTCAAAGTAATGTAGATCTTGCCTAGAGGAATCTGTATACTGAATTTCACTCCTTTACGTACATAAAGAGCACATAAATCTTTTGCCCTCTCTGAATCGCACCCCCGTAATTTCGACCCCAATGCAGCAATCAAACTAAATAGTGAAGGTGGACATGCCCATAGTAAGATACCTCAAAAAATGTAGAAATTATGAAGAGGACAGACGGACAAAATAAAACCAATAACTAGCTCCATTCTTCCGCTACGTAATAATATAGATTATGAGCACTTGAGCAATCGTGCGTCGATAAAGCGATTTCATGTGCGCGTGCCGATGTCAATAATGCCTGACAACTCGATTGATACATGACATGCCATTATCTTGGTATTCTTTACACTCACTGTTTTAGCACGTGAATTCGACTTGAAGAGGTTCACAAAAAATTCTGAAAAGTTGATACGGCCGAGCTAGAACTTTCATGGTCATATTTCTGAAAACAGAATTGGAAAAAGTTAATCCGTTTTAATTATCATGCAAACGGCGGATGGCCGGATAAACGTACAGAACAAGGGCGCATTCTTATAAATAGCTTTTTGCTAAAGCTCATAATAAGTACTCCATTTAGTGATAAGAGCACTTTATTTTTCAATTTATTATTTAGATCCGTTTATTTCTGTTCTGTAATCATGTTCTGTATTTTCATTGTGTTCTCCTTTTATAATTATTCCCTGTGGAGTAAATATGTAAAATAATAATAAATGCAAATGTTCATGCAGAGAGAATGTTTACGCAGACATAACAGATAGAAAACTTTATACAATAACAGCCAGATAAGATACACATTCTTAGTTACATAAGCACACGATACTACAAGGTGAGACCGGAAATTTCGGTGAATGACTCGCCCTTGAATGATCGCCCTCGGAAAAACAAACAGGGACAGGTAGTTCAGAGATGATAATTTACTGTCCTTCAAATTAAGCCCCCATAGCGACAATACACTTTTGACACCGTTCGTATTGGTTGTGAAAAACCCTCTTTCGGTACTGCTTGAAGTTCCCTCTTGTTTTTCCGAGTCATTCACCGAAGTTTCCTGTCTCATCTTGTATAATTATAACACAAATATTAAATGTTGACAGAACAATTAAGACTATTCTTATACCATAAACAAGCACGACCTAATAAATAAATAAATAAATAATTTGATAAATCTGGTGTCGAAAAGGGAAGGAAAAATTCCAAGACTCGAGTCGTGGTTCCTGGTTCGAGTTCAGATCGCGGATTTTTCCTTTCCTTTTTAAACACCTGAATTAATAAACACGACCTTTACTTGTATAATTGATATTTCTATCACCAATGCACATTTTCAGACATACACAGAAGAAATCGCTAAGTTTACAGATCTTGCACACGAAATAAAATGCCTGTAGGGGGCCAACAGAGTACACTTTGTTCCTATCGTTATTTCTGCCATTATTGAATATAAACCCACACGTTTACAAAACTTCACGGAATAGTTGTCATACGGTAAGGAAATTTCTACACCCAGACATTAATATTTCCACTGATACATAACTTTTTCCTTCTCTGCATTTGAGCCCCTTGGGTTTGGTTCTCTTTTGAATACGCCTATGAAACTTGGTTTCCGGACTTGATCCGAGTTTATTTTTCCAAAAAGACACCAATAATAAAGGTTTCCCAAACTCGGTCAATTTTTGGCAGCACACTCGAAGCAAAACCACTTTAAACAACTGGTCATGATTTATAGCCTCGGCCAACCTCATCAAATTACATTCACGTGCTGCTCCCAGTATTTGCTTATTATTCAAATTGTTCAACCTTCTCTATAACGTTATTTCATTAGCCACAGAGCAAGAGACTATTAGGTACCATATAATTATACAATTTTGTTCTTAAATAATCTCACCTAATTTTACAAGTAAACACGTTACTAAAACCATACATTAACATCGGGGAAACTACTTAATTCTCTTTAGAGGGAATGTGAATATAACTATCGTAATAACGTAAATATTTAAAACTCTGAAGGTTTTTTAGACACTTTTAAAATGAAGCAATTTAATTTTTAAGCTTTTCAAAATCAAGCTTTTCAATGCAGATAGTAGGGTAGCTTTAAATAATGTAAATGATATAGCTACCAATGTTTAACATTTCTAATTAACCTTATTATGATTCTAATGATATAAATTTTCCATTATTCTATTGTTCAGAATCAAACGCAGTTTAATTATTACCTGCACATAAATTTCGTGTCTAAATGAATGATATGAATAATTCAGTTTGATATGAATAACTGAATGATATGAATATAGAAAGTAAAGAATTACAGCCAATAATTATTCGTATTGAATTACTCGATTAATTGCTAAATTCTAAAATTAATAATACGAGTTAGGCTAAGCAATGTGATATATTTTTTACGCATGAATAAACTTTAATTTACAAACGAATGCTAGATACTGTATCAATCCAGAAAGCCAGAAATTATGGAATATGTAGAGATTGCAAAGTATTATTTTCTTATGATATTAATCTTTCAATAATGTCATATTGTTACATAATATTTTGACTACCATAATTTAATTTGTGTAGGGTGTTCAGTAAAAACTGACAATGCAGCAAAATATAATCTAGAATGTCTCTTACACTTTGATTTAGCGCCATGTACTTTTTCCTGTCTTGTTGTTCTATGGATCTCTTGAAACGCTCGGTGGCTATCTTAAAGGTAACCTCAGAAAATAGTCAGCGTGTCACGTAATCAAAAGGTGGAAGACACCCTCTCACAAATGCACCAATAACTGAAGAATCCTCGTAAATAATTATATAGTCTATTACCATGGTCAGCGTAAGCATCTGAAAAATGCATTTTGAACACCTCATGAGACATTTGGCTGATATAAAACTGAATTGATTAACTTTCTGCCTCTCTTTCGTATCGGAACCAATGTTAAATTTTTATCGTTTATGCTCGAATTTTCAGTGATGGTTGACTAAGCTTTTGAAATTTGATAATTCCCGATTTTAATTATAGAGCTCAATATTGCATTACCGAATATTATGAAAGATATTAAAATGTTTCGTATGTTCAACCGCAGAACATAATTTATAAGTATTTAATTGCATCAATAAATACTTAATGTCATTTATCTACTTATTTCATTAATAAAGTCACGCCTACAGAAATATTAATTAAAGTAGGAGCACTTAAATATATTACGAATAAATAATTTAACTTTTAGGAAGTAGAAGATTTTACTTTCAACAGTTTTTTCATTTGTCTACATGGAATACCATGAGATACTTTATTTTTAAAGAATAATAATTGGATCTATGAGATTTTTATACACGCCATACCTCAGATGTTTAAATTATTGATGAAAAATAGGAAAGAAAATTCCACAGCCTGGGATCGAACCAGGAACCTCACCGTGCAGATGAGCCAGCCAATTGCGCCATTGCGGACATGGAAGCATTACGCTATCTACATGCCCTTTGGGCTGCTCCAGTCAGGTTAACAAGTCTTTAATTGTTACTAAAATTAGTTACATGTTGAATGTGGCCTCCACCATTTACTGAAAGAATTTTAGTAACGATTAAAGACTTGTTAACCTGTGTCTTCGTGTCTAATTTCGTATACGAATATTGCATAGAGCGCCATTTCATGCTGGTGGTGACCTTTTGAACTAATTTTATTTTGGTTGGTATGAATTTCCCATGCCCTCTTGTATAATATTACCAAGTTTTTTAGCTTTTGGTCCAGTAGTTTTTTTTATGGCCATGTCAAAATGGAACTTTAATTATAAAGACCCTGTACGTACATCAATCCGCGTTTACATATTATATTAATTGTGCCCGCGTTAATATATATTTTTTGCTCGGTCCTTTGAAATATATATTAACGTGGTTCGACTGTAAAATAAATAAAAAATAAAAATAATAAAAAGATAAAATGACCTGAAAACGTATTTCGAAAGCAAAGCTTTCATCTTTCACCTGCTAAAAAATTATTATTCATGAACTGAAATTTTTCCGACGCTGAAACGGGTGCACTAAACCATTAATATTCAATTAAATTCCTATTGGTAATGCAAGCACCGGAAGTCGCCCGGGTCCTACAGAATATGTGCTGCCATCTAATCCTAGTTTTCGCTAGACACAGTCAATAGGTATGCGACTGCCGATTTAATTCCCGGATCCACTTCAATTACTGATCATGGCTCTGCCAGATATAGGAAGTGAATAGTCTTGGTTATAATTATTCGTCAATTGCTGCACAGGGAATGCTCTGTTTCAAAGGCTGTGGATCATTTTCTTAACGGGCGAATGCTCTGTATATCACACCTTTCGAGTATCCAGTCAGCGGCTTCTTTGTTTCACTCGTGATTCCAGATAGATGAGCACCAACAGCAAGTCCTTTTTTGAAGTCAGTTAAGTCCTTCTTTTTCCCCAAACTGATTAAGTTCTGAGATTAGACTCAACCGACTCCTTCTTAAATAAGTACGCGCTTGAATCAACATTAGACCTTGGGTGTAGAACTAAGCAAAGCTTCCATAATCTCCTCTCGCGAATATATACTAGAAGCATAATGTGCCCATAAAGGGCATCCAAAATGTGTCGTAAGAGAGTACCTCTTCTTGGTGGAAGGTAATTTGATTGACGATTATCTGAGTTAGAACCAAAAATTAATACTGGCTACATAAACGAAAACTTATGAAATTCAGTATTCTGGAAGACATTATTATTAATCGTTGAGTGAAGAGTCCTTAGTGCTGTTTCTATCAATAAAATTGGTAGAGACCTTTACAACACAATAAAAGGAGAACAGAGTTTCCGACTAGTTTCGCCATTTATTCCCGGAAACTCTGTTCTCCCTATATTGTGTTGTAAGGTCTCTACCAAAGTTATTATTAATAATATTATCGAAATTAATATCAAGGATATGTCTTGTGTAAATTATGGTTTAACACATCCTAAGAATTAACTGCTTTATTACTGGTCAAACTTATACTTACTTATACAGAACTAGCTAATCAGAATAGAAGAGGCTTGCATGTTTTTGGCTAATCCGGTTATCATCACTGACGTTATTGGAATTGAAGAAAGGGAAAGTGGTTGTTAGTTTCTTTCGTCCATAAAAGGCGGCCAAATTCCCCTTACCGAAGAGGAAAATTATTGCATTCACTTCTCTATGGCTAGAAAACTGCGAGGAAAATCTCTGGTTTTGATATAATCATTTACGATCGGGGTTAGGAAAATAGCAAAATTCATTAAAGTGAAAATAATGCCTGGCTTTCTCTTTCGTGAAGAAAGTTAAGAGGGAGAGGACCATTCTACATTAAAGATGAGAGAACAAAGAGTTCCTAATTATTTTGTTTCAATTACACTCAATTAAAAAGCTTCAAAAAGTTCCTCGTTTCAGGCAAAGCGTTAAGGAGCTAATGGAAATTATTCAAAAGTTCCACTGAAGATGTAAAGTATCAAAGATGGTGAGAGTAAACAAAGATGCGAAAACAGTTCTAAAAGGATGTAAATAAAAAAAGCTAATTTTTCTCTTGGAAATAAATTCATCAGAGCAATTCTAATTAATTGCATTAGTTGAAATTAGGTTCTCCCTTCCCTTCTGAATTAAACCTAAACCTGCCCCCCCCCCCCCCTTGCCAGGTATATGTAATTAGTAGAAATCGAGAGAAGCAGAAACTTCAATTTGTTTTCATTTGCCTCTTCTTCTAAAACATCAAAGAGTGCTTTTTAATGGCAACTAATTCAATTCTAATAAAAAAATGTTTGGGGAAAACAAGTTTCCTCTCCACATCTAAAAATGAAGGATAATTATGAGACATTAACTGAAGGTGATTATAGAATCAAAAGAAGGCTTCCTTTTCTTCATATGGTACTTAGAAACTTTGGAATCCTTTTTTGTGGACGTAATTAAAAATAACAATGCGTACGGAAAACAAACATTTCAAAACCTTCGTTAATAAAATGAAGTTAAGAATTTATTACTAAAACGTAACTTATTTACTAACTTTAATAAAGAGTTCGAATAGTAATTAGATTTTCTATGTCATTTTATTTATTTATTATTTATATTTATATTTAACACCAGTAACCATACAGTGGTATTAGTGTCCCCAAACAGGCGAAGCCCAGGAGGGATTACAAAGCAAATAAAACATATCATGAATACATTGGATAAAAATAAATAAGCACATAAATCAGAGAAATGTGATCTACAATCATTAGCGAAATAAGTTGAACAGTGATATAATATTGCAAAATTAAAACATCAAGAACCAAATAGGAGACAAAAGATTATAAATAATAGATTATATGCTACATAAAAATATCAATAAAGTTACAAGAGAGAAGGTCTTGAGTATTGTAATTTTTGATTAAAATATAAACGGGATCAATCTTGCAGCTATAGTGTGATAGATCAGTGTGGTTAACTTTACAGGTAAGCGGCTATTAGGACGATAGTGTTGTATACCTACTCTATCCAGTAAAAAAGGATCAATTACTTTGTTATTTAAAATTGATTTAAGAGTTAAGTTTAAGTTTTTTGATACAAGGTTTTCTAAGGTTAACAGAGAATAATCCATCAATACATTATTTTATGAGCAGTCTTGTTGTTTGATAAGCAAAATTTTATGAAGGAGTCATGCTTTCTTGCAATTTTTAAGTAATAATAGTTTGAGAAACCACTGACCCAAATAGGTAAATTATTGTCAAATCCCCGAAGGAAGAAAAATGCAAAAAAATATTTTTCGGAAGATTTGACAAGGAAAGAAGAACGTAAGAGAAGGAACACCCCCGACCGCAGTCGAGAACGGAAAAACCGGAGCCGCGGGATTGGGGAACGAAGAAGAAGTCGGGGCCACGGGATTGGAGGATGAAGTGCGCAAACTCGGTACAGAATCCTCCAAGACCGAATAAAAGGCGAAGACGAAAACCAGAGAGACAGAAAGTAGATGGCCTTCACTCAGAACGAAATCTCTCCAGCCAGACCGATCGATTGCGATGTTATGCAGTGCCAATGAACGAGGCTCATGGATCGAAGAAGCGAGGACTGCCCAGGGCAAGTAACCATTTGACTAATAATAGAAATGACCTTGATTCTTGCCATATTTATAGAAGTCCCCACACGGAGCTTGGGCAGTCCGATTGGAGAAGATTTCCACAGCCGTCGGCCCGCTGCTTTCAACGGCGAGCAGTTCCAGTGAAACACGTAGAATCCAAACGTCAACCCGGCCAAAGAAGGAGACGACCCCGGAGGGACCGTCCTACGTCTGCAAACCCCAGCGCCCTTGGAACCCGACCGATCAAAGGACGAGGCACGTTCTCAGACGCCGGCCAGCGCGATCGACAGGATCAAGAGGTGCATCGAGGCAAAGGACGAGACACTCCTTCACAGCCAAAGCCACGTAAGCAAACAGCGAATGAACTTAATTCTGGTAACCTGTTTCAACTAATTTCATGTGGAAATCCTGCCTGCCATGACAGCCTAAGGGACCTCACGAAAGCGAGTGGTGACGTGCATTGGATTGGGCAAACAGCGGATCCGGACGAAATCAGCCCGAAATCTCAGACGCCCTTAGTGTTAGCCGCTACTGCATCGGATGGGATCAGCGCCCCGACTAAGTCCAACGCCGATGCCCTTTCGACGTCCGAGGAGCGCTCAGAAAGAGACGCTCCATCGGCAAGAGCGCCACGGTTGGAAAATACACGGAATCACCAACAGGGCTCCGTTTCATACGCATCCCATAACGAATTCCCGTGGAGGACCGAAACCATCGAGGTGGGTTACCTCTGGATAGCATAGCCGGCATTCTCGCGGGGCGCCCTGCAGAATGTCCGCGCTTGGACTGCAATACCGCTTCGCATGGTACCTTGTTCGATAAGATAGATCGTAAAATCTTTCATTTGCTTCTGAGTAACTTGTATTTTTCATTCTTAAAAATTGATGTGTTGTACTAATGCTCCCGTTCTACTTCATACAGTGTGTTCCCTCCTCGGTTGACAAACCTAAAAAGGTCGCCGCTATCTGAAGTTGCGGTACCCTGTCTACCATATTCCACCGACGAGCATACAGCCCGAGCCGAAACGCCTATGCTTAAGACGACAGCAACTACCGAGCCCCAGGTCGACTTGTGGACAAGTTTAGATGTGCCAATAATGGACTCCTTGTGCTGCCCGGAAAATTCGGCATACAGCAACGAGCTGGACTGATTACTTGATTCTAATACCCATTTGCTAGCAAATTCTGCTAATCATTTGTAAAATTAAAGTCAATTAATTAAATTTATTATTTCATTACCTCTTTGCGTTCCACTCTGTTTGTGTTGTTAAAATACACGACAATTATATAAAATTCTTGGAAAACCTACGGCGTGGTAAATTTTAAAAATTGCATAAGAGTTTTTGTAAATGTAATATAACCTGTTTAAACACCCAATTTCTTTTAGCAATTTCCAACAGTAGATGTTCACAATGATGTTTGGGGGAACCATTACAATTGAAGAAAACGCCCAAATCTTTTGTTTAAGGAACAAATTGTAGTAGAGACCCTTGTAGAGTATATCTATATTTAACTGAATTAGTCCTTCTTGTGAATCTGATCATTCTAGACTTCTCTGCACTTAATTGGAGACCATTTTTTTCAAGCCATTGATGAACTTAGTGATTTTCTCCTGAAGATTCAGAGCATGAAATAAACTATTAACTTTGGAGTAAATCTTCAAATCATCAGCATAGAGCAGATATGAGATAGAATCATTTGTAAAATATTGACCTAAATCAATCATGTAAAAACTAAACAAAATGGGCCCAAGAGGTGACCCCTGAGGTACTCCACTACCAATTCTGCCGAGAATACGATCCGACTGCGAGTCAGAAAGATAAAAGCATCTGTTAGAGAGCATAGACCTCAACCAGGATATTATCAACGTATTTATACCCAGGCAGTCAAGCTTGGATATTAGTCGCCTGTGAACTACATAATCAAAGGCATTACTGACATCAGCGTAAAAGACATCCAATTGGGAAGAAGATTCTGTGGCATCAGCAATATCAATTGCTAGACGAGCGAGATTAGTTAAGGTTGAATTACCTTTCACAAATCCATGCTGATTATCCACGTTAAAGCTAGCGAAGTGGGCACGAAGATATTTCGCTACGAAGCTTTCTAGTAATTTAGCAGGAAAGGAGAGAATCGTTATGGGACGATAGTGTTTTAATAACGAAGGATTTTTAACCTTCGGGACAGGAACTATCGGGAAGACTTTCCAAGAGAGCGGATATTTACTAGTGGAATCCATACATCCATACTTTTATAAGACAGCTTTTTTTAAACTAATACTGGGATATAATGACACTCATTAAAAAGCATTGTGAACTGTAAAAATGGGTGATGAAGAAAAAATACAGAAGCATTCTTTTAAATAGTTTCTTGATGTAGCTGTTCGTTTTTCTATAACAACAATGATAATTAAGGTTTCCTAATAAAATAGTGAAATTAAAATGGGCGAAAAAAAATTGAACTGGTAAGCTTTTTAAGTGTGATTACATATGCCAATAAGAGTGTTAAGCTTCATACCGGGTTAATAAATGATTCGCGCCAGATATAATTCGCCATTGTAACGTGTAAATACAGAGTAGAAAATGTACGCAGTGGAAATTAATGAAGTACGTTATCAGGGTAAGGTTGAAATAAAATAAAGTTTAATATAGGAAAAATCATTAACAACTTTATAAAATATACATGAATAAATAACTTGGTAAGTGAAATTAAAAAGCTATAACTCTAGCTTAAATAAAATAGAATGCTTGATAAACCATAATGCATAACTTGATATCGGAATCAACAGTAAGATTAGCACTCAAACCAAAACTTTAGTACAAAAGTCACAAAATTGATAAATTATGTTTCAGCAAATACAATTGAGTTTTCTACCTCAAAATTAAAGGAGTAGTCACACAATATAACTCTTACAAAGAACAGGCCGAGCTAAGCGGCTAAATCAAGATACACATAAAATTTAAATGATCTGAAAAATTCTGATAAGCAAACTTGCTTAAGTAATAAGACAAAACAAAATGAGAATATCAAATGCAAATCTTATTCTCTAAGGCAAATATTACGACTAGCTCGTAACTTAACCTAGTCAAAATGTCTTACATTACTTAATCCAACAAATAATTAAGTATGATAATAATAAAATGGCAATATGCCTAAAGGGTAATACAATTCATCCATGGCACTTGATATGGTCTCTCAATTACAATTACGCCTAATTACGGGCGCTAAATTTTAACACTTCCGAAAAGCTTAATTAACTCGGGAAGTGAAACGTGAGAATAAAATATTTATTAATGTCCAAGTCCGGGGATTTCAGTTAGCCCAAGTCCATACAAATTAACTGAGTCTATCTCGGTAAAAGTTCAAACAGCGAATTCAAACAATTTAAATGGCGTATAAAGAGAAAGCTCACACAGAGAGAATCCAAGCCAAATACATTGAATTCCGTAGGATTACAATACTTTAAACACTAAAACACACTTGGATTACAAGACATTTAAAGTATTCATAACTAAACTTTTACACTACCGAAGATAAACTATCATTCATTTGCTAATAAACAGCCGAACGAAAGTTCGTCAATAGGGCTGGTCTCTAAAAGTGGGAGGAAATAAAACACAGTGCTGAGATAAATTATGAACATTAAGACATCACACTTATTAACCTTTCCTCCTACAATACGTCACAATAAAGGAAAATAATTTAACCCATAGCTTTCCATGTTAGCAAACGAAAAAGGAAAACCCGACGACTCTCCTCGACTTAACATGAAAGATACGTGAACCCGTACTGGGTCGAGAGATAGGCGTTTAGCCCGGCAGGAAAGAAGCCTTTCACTGTCAAACGCCCGTCGCACTCCCTTCCATGCAATTCCATTAGCACAGCTGACCACGCGCACGGGTTTGTGCACGTTAATGAAAAGGAACTTACGGTTGCCGTTGCTGACACCGAGAACGGACGATACAACACCAACCTCCCGGTTTCTATCCGTAAGCTCGAGTACGCCGTTTCGTTTTCGTTACTGGAGTCGTACGCCCGTAGAAACGCCGCCTGCGGTGCTTCTCTGCCGAACACACCTTGCTTCAGCCAAGTATAGGAACGACTCGCCACGTCGTCGCTTCTATCCGGCTGAGGGTCTCGGGGCTTCCCACCATCACGGGCGACTGTATAGAGTCCTCTCTTTTCCCGTGTCGGACCGGTAAACCTTAGCTGTTTTCCTCTTGAAGTCAGGCTCGCTCTCCTTTCTACCGCCGAATCCTCCCGCCAAGAAAGCTTCGCTGCCTCGTCACGAAGCCTCCCTGCGGCATCATTGGCTCTTGCGTGTTGGCTGATGTGACGACACTGTCTGCCCCGCTCCTCCCCCGCCTTCGAACGGGTGAATATGCGTGAGCGGTAATAACAGCCAGTGTCGCCGGAAATCGCGTGTGGAATCGATTTCCGTGACAGCCATCCAACGGTTTGGATAGAGCCGTCACTATTTTCTTTTTAGTGGGATCGTTAATAAATTAAAATGCAGTGAAACATTGACGCGAGGCAAGCAGTGAAGAGTTAACCATATCAGTTCTTCAAAAATTTTATCTTAAGCGATGACCATTCAGACTAAGTTGCAGCTTATATAAAACGAGTATAGTATGTTTTTTGATAACATGCACTTTATGGAATTGCTGATAAAGTAACATTAGTTCCTCAATAATAATAACAAGTATTTATATCTCCAATAGCTCTCTATTTGGTCCAATTGTAAATCCACGAGTCAGTCATATTCTTCCTGATTGGTGGATACTCACCTCTGTTGTACTCATACCATAGATTCTGTTGTCACCTATCATTATCTTGTTGCCGTAAACCTGTGAAGACTGTATCAACAGAACGCGTTGGAGTAATAAATAATCTACCAGTTTTTTTCCCAAACAAGGGTTCACGAACTTTTTCAGGAGGTTCGCCAAAAAATTTCCCCAATGGCGGATTTCGAGAATAGGCCTATTATATGCATGTTAGACCCACGAACTCCCTATCTGCCATTGGTTGAGAATGCGACACCCTGCTTCAAGAAGCAGTTCTTTTGTAGCCTTTATCAAGATATTCAATTTATTAATTTTTTTATTGTTTTCTAAATGTATTTGTAATAAAACATAATAATGTGCAAGTCAAACTTAATTTCTTTCACAAACAAAAATTCATCTTTTTAACTGCTGAGCTGCTACCAGATCAAGCTCAGGCAGGTAACCACACAAAGAATTTTGTTGAAGCCCTTTTAAACGTCCAAAATTATTTTTTCTTAAATCTGTTCGTCATATAACGTTGAAAATTTGATTTTGTAATTTTTTTAGAAGGTTATGTTGTGGGTTGTCAAGGAACCAAGTAACATGTAACTTATTCATGCGCAGGGTGAGAAGACCAACCAGTCGCAGATAGGGAGTTATTAGCATGGACTTCAAATTACTGTTTAGCTATTCACAGGGTGACAATTATTGAGCTATATGAAAAAAAAATTTATAAGTTTTGAACAATTGGCGAGATTCAGTTACAACTTGGCAGTTGAATGCGCACTGTGACTGCTGAACGATTTGTCAAAATTTTAGAAAATGATATCATCCCTATTATCCAAAGAGACTCAGATTTCGAAAAGATGTGGTCCATGCAAGACCGAGCACGACCCCATAGGACCAATAGAGTGTTAAGTCCTGGAAGAGCACTTTGGAGAGCGCATTCTGGCTTTGGGGCACCCAGAGGCCACCCACTGGAATGGGAATCGCTTGGCCGCCATATTCTCCTGATCTCAACCCTTGTGACTCATTTTTGTGGGGCAATATTAAAGACAAAGTTTACGCTAATAACCTCGGAACCATCGCTGAGCTCAAAATAGCCGTTCAGGAGGTAATCGAAAGCATCGATGCCTCGACACTTCTGCGAGTTTTGCAGAATTTTGCTCTTCGTCTGCGCCACATCATAGCCATTGATGGCAAGTATATCGAACATGTCATAAACTAAATCCGAATATCTGTAGTTACTTTTAACATTTGAATAAAATTTTTGAACTTAGTAGTTTTTGAAAATTTTATTTTTTATTTCATACAGCTCAATAATTGTCACCCTGTATAAGTCAGGGGTTCCGCACGTCGTAAAAGTTTAGGGAATCAATGTTATACCATATTGCTATCCATGAAGGTGTTTCCTTTTTATTATTGACCTTATCAGCAATATTGAAAACTTAGATACCATAAAATTAGGGCGTAGCCAGATGGATTCTATTCCTCCGTTCATGGGCAGTCCAGTTCTTCAAATTCCCTGCTATAGAAATAAGCCTATACAATGATTCTTTGAGAAAGGGGGACCTTAAAAGCACATACATGTTTGTACTTTATAAAAACTACCTATCGAAGGCACAGATTATAGAAGGTAATTTTGCCTTAACAGCAGAATATGTCGCCATCCAACCACCTATCTTTAATGCTAGGAGAGATAGATGCTTGGATGGAGTCATATTTCTGCCATACGTGTCCGAATGGCAACTCAAACTTTGAACAACTGAAATTTTAGATTAGGTTTGACTTGTCCAATGGAAATGTGCAGTTGCTGAAAATGTCTTCGGAAGAAACAGAATCAAAGATCCATGCCTGTATTTGCTCCATAGTCGATATTGTCAAATAATAACAGGGTAGTAATGCAATATAGTGGAATTTTATTGACAGTCGACGCGTTTCGGTAAGAAAATCATCACACGGCAGAAATAATTCAACAGTAAATCCAAATCAATTTACGGGCCGAATTGTAATCTTTTTACTAGATAATGGCTTATGGATGCAGCTGGATGGCGCATCTGAACACTCTGCAGGTGAATGGCTAAATTTCTGAATCAACAGTTTCCGCATTGTTGGATGGTCGAGGAGGTTCACTACGATGACCTGATCTATCTCCATTATATTACTTCTTCTGGAGAGGAAAAAAAATCTATTGTGTACGTTGTTCGGTCAAACACAATGGCCGAACTCATCCAGAAAATAATGGAGTGAAAGCTTGAGGAATAATGGTGGTGTATGAATGAAAGCGATCAATTCTCTTAAATGCAGAGCTCAAAGATGAGTCAACAAACATGGTGCTCGTTTCAATCCTCCAGTGTGACAATTCAGAATGTGATGTATTCCTCAAAAAAGATACAAATAAATCACATCAATAACCTAATAATTTAGGGTTTATGTTTTTATTGAGAAAACTTTGCAATTCGACCCATGTTGATTTGGAATTTCTTACTCAGAATAATCCCAGATATACATAGTCAAGCTATTGAAGGACATCCCATATAAAAACATATTTAAGGATTATTTTGAAAGACGGTGCTAACAATGAAGATTTAAAATCTCCATCTTTTAAAATATTCACTATTATATGGTAACATTCTCCATTTTGGAAGGGAGATTACTAACAGTTTGAAGCGTTGATTGGTCGCGTATTCAAAATAAGAATATAAAATATTCAAAAGTTAAGGAACGATAAACAGAAAGCCATATTTATTCACTTCATGTCGCACCTGCGCATTTCTTATATAGGTCAAGTACGACATGAGTCGAGGTTATGACAGTCGAATTAGCTAGTCTTAGTGGCTAACCTTTTACGTGGACGCCTAAATATTTTGAACATTTAATTTCGTTTATACATCATCTTAGACATCTAAGTAAGAAAGAAATTTTAAAGTGCGAATATTTTATATTAAAAGTGAAACTTCTATCCAATAACAGCAAATATGAAGTTTCTCTTAGAACACTATAATAAGATAAATACTTTACATCTGAATTACGGTACGGGGAGAAAGCTCATTTCGAAATTGCAACGGCAGCAATTACTTTGATTTTAAAAATATTTCGAGGATGAAATCCTATCAGGAGGCTGGGATACACTGCTTTACGAAAACGAGCCCTAGCAACCAACTAATTGGTCTTGCACAATATTCTATTTCAAAGTGTCACTCGAGATGTGCTCGTTGGTCGGTACCCTCTGTATTGACTGTCATCATCAGCTGATGTCAAACCCTTTGCAGCCTCTGATTAGGCAATTTTAACGTTTTGACCTTCTCTGCTGTTCCAGAGCCTCAGGTGTTGGTGAGTGTCCTCGTCATTATTTGGACTCTCGCGTGTCATCCTAATTAGTTCCCATCTTCAGTTGACGAGTTGAAGGGTTAAAGGGCAACAAAGAGAAGAGGAAAAGGGCGAAAGTTGTAAGCCTAAAATGGACACTATAAATAAGTTCCTCACAGCAAACTATAATAGCCAATATTGGTGAAATTGCTCTTTCATTATATTATGAACTCTAAAAATTTTGTAAAATTGAATATTTGTTCCACGTCCCCATTTCGACCGCTTTTATTTACTCTTTATACAAAGCTTTTAACCTTGCTCTTTGCGATATTTTTAAATGATTAATGTTATTATAACATAGAGAATCAGAGAATAATTTTTCCTATAGAAAACATGAAAACTAACCCGCAGTTACCTTTTTCAAGGTGTACAGGATGTAAATAAAAATTCGTATTAAATTGTTTCAGAGTTGTATCCCATTATTGGGTCTCACTAGGGCACAGGTGCGAATTACCACTCTACACAACATGAGAAAGCGTTTCGTGTCTTAGATACACGAAAACGAATTCCGTGTATTTGGTGAATGTGCAACAAGAAGCGCCACTGCTTGGGGATGTTCAGGTTGTGCAAAGCACAAAGGCGCCTCATCAAGGGGGGGGGGGGGGGGGAAATGTCGCCACGATAAATAATGGAAGTTTTTTTTTCATTAAAATCTTAAATAAATAAAAATGGGATAAAATAAAAATAAAAAATTAAAAACGTCAAAGAAATTATCTAGAACTTAAAACATTGATTGATGGCGCTCAAAACAAAAATTGGGAGCTCTGGAATTTAATTTGCACAAAGCCGTCACTTATCCACGCGGCGCCCCTAGCAGCGAGGATTTAGATGTGAATTTGGAAATGAGGCACTGACGCGTAGCACACAAAAAGCTGGTAGGCTATTCCAAGACGAAGGCTGTTTGTGAGGAAAAAACACTTTCAGGACAAGCTATCTTAACGCGTTGGATAGGGCAGTGAGCAAGCTTTAATCCGCTATCCCCAAGATCACCAAATCTGACTATATGTGATTTTTTTTTCCTTGTAGGTAAGTGAAGGACAATGTACTCATTCCCCCATTTTTCTCTGACCTCAACGGATTGCAATATCGTATCATTAATGCAATTGCATTCACCAAATAGAATAAATTTTTTCATCACATTTTAGGAAGAAAAAAAAACTTGGTCAGGTTTAATTTCATTTGCTTCGTTAGAGAAAAGCAGTCCACTATCTGCGTGTATCATTTCGTTAAAAATTCCTTTAACGAAATTTCTGTAACTTCTGAGAATAATTAAGTTTTAATTCTGGGATTGCGAGAGTAGACCCGCAATAATTTAATTCGCTTATTGCTCCATTTCGCTTTCCATTTCGCTTATTGCTCCTGTAATCGAAAATAGGTAGAGAGGTGAATTTTTAATCATACTACATCGGCCTCGATGGCTCAGGGGTTGCGTGATTGCCTCTGATGCCCGAGGACGCGGGTTCGAGGACGACGAGGATTTTTTTTCGGGGGAAAATCCTGAGATCACGCACTTCCTTCGGAAGGGAAGTAAAGCCGTTGGTCCCGTGTAGTTGAAAAGGACGTTAATACCAAACAAACCAAACCTAATCATACTACAGTGTGATTTAATTTAATTTTATTAATGAGATAAATATAATACTTTAACTGGACGACAAACTACCAAGCTATATTACACCTATTCCAAAGGATATTTGATATAATCTTCGAATAAATAAGTAACTAATTACATGATACAAAACAATTTCCGTTTTCTAACCATGTAACACACCACAAAAATTTTCAATTATTTAGATTTTTAGAATTAAAATACTGTCATTTGTAGTGAATTTTTTTAAATGATTTCTTAAATTAGATTAGATTGATTCCTGTCTTAATTTGGTTGGTCAAGTTCCTCTATTCTTCTACCTTCCTTTCTTTCTCAATCTTTAATCCGCCACTATGTTTTTATAAAATTAAACTTTGAATTAATTTTATTATTTAAAGGATCTTGATGTCTGATTCGCTAGAATTCTTCAGAGGGATTTAGATACGCTCTTTGATCCAGCATCCTAGGGTGGGAACCATGTGGTCGTGAACATCCTTATGAAAATAGAGATGAGCACCATCCTGTTGAAAGACTAGATTACGAAGATCTTCCTCTAGTTAGGGCATGAATCATTCTTTTAGCATGTCGGGAAGGTGTGGCCAGTGACAATAGACTCGGCAAAAAAGAAGGGTGCTCGTATCCAACATTGTAACATCCATTTGAAACTTACGAAGTTCTTCTATTTTTTCATATCAAAGTAGTTTTTGTATGTTAGTTCAATTAAAATATTGCACCATCTATTTTTTTTAATAATCCTGTATATTTTCAATACTACTGCATATGACATCTCATACTCCGATATTGTTTGGAAAGATATCATCCCTAGTTTGGAAGTTTTCATCCCTAGAAATAAAAGTAGCACAAATGCTTTTTCTCTATTCCTTGAAATTTCAAGCCCGCGAAAATAATTTTCTTCATCTTAACATCATAACATCATTAACAATCGATGAGCAATACAGGTAGGTCGGGATTTGCAATGGGGGGGGGGGGAGGGCACATATTAAAATAAAAGTTTAATTAATTTAACTGAATTCGGACGAATACGTCGCTAGTATTGGGTTTTATATTTTTGTTCATTTTGAGTTTTAAGTGTTGTTTTTGTTAAAATTTTATTTACAACTACCTAGCTTTTATTATTAATATGATGCCATGATTCAACTGCATAGCAAAAGAAAGTAATCCCATCACTCCTGACTAAAATGTGTATTGATGGCTGATGAAATATGACGCTTAATTTTCCAATATTTAACATACCTTATTTTTATCTTAACTTAAAAAGCGTATACAGTACGATTCATTGCTTTGGGAATGTTCATAAACCACTTGATCAATTTGGGGGGGAGGTCAGGATTTGACAATTTATGACCACAAAGGGGAGAGGGGGAGGGTCAAGTAATGACCATATGGTCAAAGTCATTTTAAAATCATTCAAAATTCTACATTTTAATATCTTTATTGGGGAGTTAATTTCTCTGACCACGTAATTTTCACGGAAGGAGGTTCAAATACGACTACCAATGACCAAATGGGAGGGGGATAAAAAAATGGTTAAAAAAAAAAAGTACCCTTTCGGATTTTTTAATCTGAAAGGCATTTCATTACAGGTCGAGAAAAAGCTTTTATCAGAATTAGAAATACTTGTATAAACGTATTTGCTGATTAATTTTTTCAATTTCAATTTCAATTTTTTTTCCTTCGTGTAACAAGAAGAACAGGGAAAAATACTACTCCTTCAAAAGAAGGTTATTAGCTTGTTTGACGACATAGGCTTGTTCACTGATCTGGTATTTGATACCATACCATTCATTCTATGATGCTTGTTCTATATAAAGTTTCTCCTCTAAAACTTCAGTAATAAAGTTTAATACTGAGGGAAAACAGATTAAAGAAAATTCTCGTGACCTGTGATCTGGATTAGAGAAAAGGCTTCAAAATATTGTTTACCAACAGCGCTGAATGGATCTTAAACACTTGAGTGCTAACACAAACAACAAACTTCAACAGAACGAACGGAAAAACACTGGATGTGAAAGGTTATCTTCATGTAAACATGTATGACAAACAATGGAATAAAAAAGAGGATTCCGCAGAGAATCAGATTTTTTTCCACTCCTCTCTCAAAGTGAAGGCACTGCATCTCCTTTTCTCCACGAGCAGATGGAATTCACTCAAGGATGGCCAATGGATTTTGAAGGATCCCGGCCGTTCATCAGCCACAGAATGGAATTCAACGGCGCGTGGGAAGGACGACACTCCCTCTTCTCGAGTCGAGTGTATGCGCGCACTGATTTTCGAAAGAAGGAACCTCGCCGATGCAGCAGACTTTACGGTGAAGGAAAGCGTGTGAGAAAACAGTAAATCTTTTTCGTCGGATTGATGGAGAGACTCCGAAAGAAAAAAACACTCGCAAAAAAAAACCCTCACAAAAAAAAATCCAAAATACGGTTGACTTTCTCTGTTTATGAAAATAACTCTTATTCTTTCATGCACTTCAACATTCAATTTTAAGATGTACAATTAATCTTCAAACAAGAATGATTTTACCGCCATGACGGATAAAAGGAGAAAATTTTCGTGTTACAGCAGCGAGACATCAGCCACGGATACGTAGAACTAACCTGCAATACATAACCCTTTAAATAAAACTATATAAATATGAAAACTAAATAGTAAATTGCTAAATAATTAAACTAACATAATAAGAGAATTTAAACGAATAAAATTGAAGAACCAAAAGGTTAAATGGAATAAAATTGAAGAACCAAAAGGTTAAATGGAAAGTGTAGTATTTCTTTATATATTCGAACAAATAAAAGTTCTTTTCTTTCTAGGCATTCTATATAACGTTAAACGAAGTGAGCGTCAATTGTTGAAGCATTCTGTGTAAGCATCTATTATATTTTCATATTCCGTTGCTAAGGCTTTTCTACGTAATCATCTACTGTTGAATCGAGCGATTAGCTGCTAGCAATTAGCTATTGATAACAGAAGCTACCTATTGATAACGTTAGGCTTGATAGCAATTAACTATGAATATCAATAGACCTAATAACTCGTTAGTACTTGTTAGTGATATTACTTGCCATGTCTTAGCACTATACAATGTATAGTACCATTAGAACACTTACTACTGAACCAATTCCGAGTATCATTAATTACATATTATATTTATGCATGACACGTCGTTACGAGGTGTTTGACATATTACATGCCATATCGTAACATTGAAAAATGTTAAGTTGATATCATAATAGTACCGTTAGAGCACGTGGTAGTGTACCTATTCCTGTAATCTCACCTTCGAATTTATTCGTCCTCTGTCCCAAATTAATCGATTGTCGAAAACAGAATGTGAAAAAGTCAATTCGTTTTCAAGTTATCTTACTAAATAATACGCACCCTACTAATAAAGAAATCTTTTTGGTTTAGGGGAGCCTTTCTATTATTGTCTATCACGCGCCAATGCACACGCACTATCCCAATAATGTATAGAACATGCGTGCAACGAAATGCACATCACGCGTTTTCCCCAATGCGAGGATGATTTGCCTTTTTCAACAATTTACCATGCTCCCGATTAGTTGGAAATGTGTCTACAGACGGACGGGGGGACGAATTATTATCAAAAAGAATCGCTTAATGCCATCTCGAGCTTTCGCACAAGTAAGGAAGAAGCGTGGAGCCCCTGTTTCTTATAATACAGTGTTACGGTTCTTGAAGAGTATGGGATAATATTATATTATAGGTGCAGAGTTCCAATAAGGAAACAGTTACTAACGCATTCTCAACGAAAACGCAGAATGCAGAGGTGCTGGGAAAATTTTGATGCGTAAGGCCGTCTTCATTGATGAATCCAAATTTCTTGTCATTTCGTGATAAAAGGCGATCTGTCAACCATCAAGACAGCATCTTGGTTTGGGGATGCATCGGCGTTTTTTTTTCCGGAAAGCTAGCCTTCATCAAGCGAACTGTGAATTCTGAATTATGAAGAAAGTTTGGAATATTATATTATCGCACTATATTATTATCAGCAGAAGAACTGTATGTACATGAAGATTTTATATTTCAGTAGGATTTGTGGCTATACTGGCGCAATCATTCAAAGTTGTGGCTATGAAATACAGGCATCTCAAATTAAAGTTAACATTTCGTAGCTCGCTACAACAAAAACTATTCATTATAAAATCCTTAATTATATGATAGGAATTTTTTCCAGAACAAAAAAAAGTTATTTCCAAAAACCACCAACAGAGGGCTCATTTCAAAATGAAATACTGGCAGATGCAAATTTTGTTTATGTAAAGTTTCTGATGGAGAACCGAAGTCATACGTGTTTAAGCATGTCAACTCTTTGACTCTTCCAGAACGTGCTTTGCTGACAAAATGGTTTTTACCAGAATGGTGAGCCTGCTACTGAAGACTTGCAAAAATTTCGTTCTTTGAAGCAGTTATGAAAAGGTCCACTCATTGACAACGAACTAAGAAGATTGATTGTGAAATTTGAAGAAACAGGCTCATTGGTTGTTCATCAGGAAAAAGAAGAAAGCGTGTTGATCCGGAAATAGTTGACGATGTAGCGACACAAGTGATGGAGGACAGGATATCAAATTTCATGGGCAGCAGTAGTGTTCGACATACTGCAGGAGATGTAGACCAACCTAGTGCAACTGTGCACAGGGTTCTTCAAAAACATTTTAACTTTAATGTGAGACACCCTGTATTCGTTTGAGATTTTCTGAAAAGTCATATCAGAAAAACACTATGTAATAAAAATTTTAGGGACACCTCTCATAAATAACGCAATGTACCAAATCTCGCATGACAGTGACATGTAAGTTATTTAAATAGCATCAAACACATAACTGCTTCGTATTATTAAGATAAGGGTCGTTCAAAAGAGCTCCATGACTTCCAACGTGAAACCATCATAGGATGCCACCTGTGCAACAAGTCATTCCGTGATATTTACACCATTCTGAAAATACCCCCTACAACTATAGGCAATGTGATTGCGAAGTGGAAGACCAATGGAGCAACAACAATGCAACCCAAAGCACTTGCATGTGTGACCCGGAGCAATTGAAGGTCTTCTGCTGAAACGATTACTACAGAGTTCAGAATTTCTGCTTCCTGTATTGCTAGGACAATCACCAGTCGTTGGGAACTGCATTCCCTGGGTTTCGTGCTACTGCTCACAAGCCCTTCATCACTGACAACAATTCCAGTTGATGTTTGGAATGGTGTAAAACTCACAGAAACTGGAACCGTGTCCTATGGACTGATGAATCACGGTACACACACTGGCAGTCGGATAGACGAAGTTGGGTTTGGCGGATGCAAGAGACCTTCAGACCTTACGGCGCTCATTGTTTAATCATTTGATGCTGTCAGTGTGTACTAACTTACTTTCAAATTTCTTTTCAATCTGACGATTCCTTCTGGGTGCAACTTTTTTTTGACGATGAGTGTACATTAGGCCCGCGATTTATATTTCTGAAAAAGGACTGATCTTATTCTAATGATTTGCGATAAAACTTTAGAACTAAATTTATTAGAATAAGAAGTTAATGAACGAGTCAAGCTTTAATACTATTCAAAATTTTTAAAAATTTAAAAGCATATTAAATAAAGCAGTGGTAACTTTCGGCAAAGTTTGGTATTTGACAAATACAGAAGTTCCATAAAACATTTGAGAAAGACACTACAATCAAACTACGTTACCGATACTCCATTTTATTGCAACCAATTAGATAATTTCAAAATTTCAAAGGGCCATCAAAATTCTTCTAAATGCTTGTCAATCTCAGCATTAAATTTTTCGACTGAAAAATTTTAAACTTTCTCAGCATTAAACTTAAACTTGTCGAAACTTGTTAATCTAATTACATATTGGAAATTATGTATGTTAAAATCCCTAGAAAAGAACTGACGTATAAGCTACGTTTAATTTTACGGTGCAAGCAATACAGAAAAAGTCTAAATGGCAGTTTTTAAATTAGAAAATAAAAAAATATAAATTATGAAATATAAATTTATGATACTAATATGAAAACGTGAGTTATATCTATCCTTCCTGGAACATTTACAGAATTTTCTAAAAATTATAAGTTTATTGGTGACACAATAGTTATTTATTAGAGCAAATTGTCCTGCCATTGCTATTAATTATCTCGAAATCGTTGAAATTTCTTTTATGATCTTTGTCATCGACTAATCTCTTCTTCGTGTCGGGGCTTTATTGTCGTTTTTATTGACAAATCCCGAAACGAAGGAGGACGCCATTTCCCTCTTATCCACTCACACACAATCCCCATTAGACAGAAAGAATAATTTGTGAAGAACCGTCCTCCACTCCACTCATTCGATCTCTTCATCGCCCTTTTTCTTTTCCTTCCAACGGCGACCCTTCTAATGGTCATTTAGGTAATTACCTCGAGCTCCGATGGTCAGCGCTGAGCTTGGATTTTCTTTATTTCCAGTTTGGTAAAATGTGGGAGAGAGCGAGAGGGAAAAAAAAGCAGCGTTCCTTTTCGAGGTTTGCGTTGCCTTAAAGTTATTATAACATCTGATGGATAAATTTACTCAGAGAAACTGCAAATATTTTTAAGCGATTAATGTTAGTAAATTTAACATTAATATAGAAGACGATGAGAGCATATATTTTGATACAGAGAAATGAAAATAATTTTACTGCTTTACATTTTATACCTTATTCCCATGATTGACAAAACTATTCAAAGCCTAATTCGAATATTATTTTTTTTTAAATTATAAGAAAAGTCTGTTTTTTTCAGGCGTTCGATTCTTTTTTTTTGTAATAAAAGTGAAAGGTAAATGATAACTAAAAAAAAAAGTCGGGGGCCCGAGAGATGACCATTTCGTAGGGGAGGTGTGAGGATGTGACCATTCTAAAATAAGGGAGGGAAGAGTATTGCTCCTCTTCCCCTACCCCCACCCCCAAAAACTAATTTAGATCAGAAGGGTTAGATTAAAGTAAAGCACAGTAAATAATATCAAAGGATTAACCCTGACCTATTTTCTTTGTAGGCTAAGAAAATCTTTGTAGGCTAAAAGTCTGATTTTCAACTCGTTTTTATTTTATTTTTATACAAATATTTTTTAATTACTATTGGTATGGAATAAACTATGGTTTAGAAAATCTATATATTTTTATGTATTCTTAATGTGGAAAAAAATTCATACACATGAAAACATCCATTCAACCAATTGTATTGTAACCAAATAGCAATTACAAAAGTTAATTAAAAGTAAACAAAAAGTTAATTACAGTTAAAACATAAAAATAAAAATGACAATAAGATGACATTTTGCTGGATAGAGATATTGTTGATTTTGATTTTGCATTTCTATATATATATGTTTCTATATATATATATATATGACAAAAAAAGTAGTCTATGATGTATCAGTAGTCTATGATGAATCCTTTGATATGTTATTTGACGAAGTAGGGGGGGGGGTAGAACCTCTTGAACTTTTTGGTTTTTTTTGTTTGAAATTATAAGTAGACTCTTAATTTTTTCTTTTGCAATTGTGCAAAATTTTATTTATAAAATAAATTATATTTACTTATTGTCATTTTCATTTGTTTGTTAACTTTAATAGACTTTTGAAATTGCTATTTGGTTGAATGGATGTTTTCATGTGTATGAATTTTTTTCCACATTAGGAATACATAAAAAATATAGATTTAGTAAGTCACAGTTTATTCCATAAGAATAGTAATTAAAAAATTTGTATAAAAATAAAATAAAAACGAATTGAAAATCAGATTTAAAGTGCTTTTAGCCTACAAAAAAAGAGAGAAAAAAACAGGTTGGGGGTAGAGGGGGTGTTGGGGTAGGGGGATTAATCCTTTAGTATTATTTACTTTAATCTGATCTAACTTGGGGGTTGGAGAAGAGGAGCAATACCCTTCCCTCCCTTATTTTAGAATGGTTACAAACTCACACATCCCCTACGAAATGGTCATCTCTCGTGCCCCCAAGTATAAATATATTTATATTGAATTAATTCATATCGATTTCGAAATGCATAGATTAGCTTATCAATTTTAATTGAAGAAACGTCTGGCGCTTCTCGTTCATCCAATTCAGAATTGAATACGTTGTAGTACTGAATTATTCGGAAACATTATGGTGAAGTCCACTCCAAATATAATACATGGTCGAGTCACTGAATTATGACCACCTACCTAATAACCGAATAGCTTCCTTTTGCAGCCAAAACAGCGGCTAGGCGACGAGCATGAACTCAATGAGTGCTTGGAAAGTGGCAACAGCTCAAAGTGGAGTCTGAATCCATGCGAACAGTAGAGCATCACGTAACTCATGAAGATTGACGTGTCGATTCAAATATTCCCACAGATTCTCGCGAGGATTAAGATCTGGGGAGTTTGGAGGCCAGGGTAGTAAATGGAACTCATCCTCATGATCCTCGAATCATGAACGGCAAATCTTAGCCACGTGCCATGTGGCATTTTCCTGTTGAAAGATGTCATCATTCGCAGGTTTAGTAGTTGCCAGGCAGGGATGCACCTGGGCGGCAACGATGGAAAAGTATGTACAGCTATTGACGGTACCTTCTTTCTTTAAAATTTGAATGTGCTCTCTGAATAATCTGGATGTAAAACTATGTGAAAAAGCCAAAACAGTCGTCAATTTTAACGGCTAAAATTGATGTAGTGGCGGATGTAGCAGCGCCTTCTATTGACAGGAAACATTACTTAAGCATGTGGATTAGATGTTTTCCCTCTTTTTGGTTGTTCTTAATTTTCGCTTTTATTATAGGTTTATTTAATGAACATTCCGTTTTATAAACTCGTAGAACATTTAATATGTTGTGAGAATCTAGTACCCCTTCGTTTGGCTGTTACGATTCTGGAGGCTTACCGTGACTCTTTTCATCAACCAATCATTTTCGCCTGCTGTGTAATTTCAAATTTCCCATTTTCCTTGATTTACATCAGACATATCAAACACGTGGACCTCGATACCTTCCCGGTACTGCCCGAAGCAGATTGAAAATGCGCGTTGCAGAAAGATCCGAGAAAACAACAGAATGCCATTCCTCTTTCCAAGAAATTACTTCTTTTGCTCATTGAAGCCTGGCTTGCTTGTGGACATCCCCTCAATCTTGGTTTGCTTCCATCTTGATGTATGCTATTGTTGATGAACTTAAGGCTCTCCAAACGGTGCTATGACTTACAGACTAGCTTAATTGTTTAGCAATTTGTCGTGTAGACATTTTCTTTAAATTTGGCTAATTGAATACTTCTTCATATATCATCTATCTTTAGTTTACATATCCTTCCAAAAAGATTGAAGTGCCATCTTCATCTTTTTTCACAAATTAGCTGTGAACTAAGATTTTAATCGTCCAATTGAACAAGTAAGTTTCCTTTCTGATTTTCCAGCACCAAGCAATTCGACGTATTTCTCTCTTGATTAAAGATTTGCCACGATGCATGATAACAACCAATAAAATTGAAAGCAGATATGCTTAAAAATAAAGTACAAATCACGTGGATTCGTTTACATGAATTTCAGACATTTAACATTTACATATGAAAAGAGTTCTTAGGTAGTTTTATTATTTATGCAACAGGAAAAATCTTTAGAAAATTCCAAATTTACAAAAAAAATATTAAATAATATTTAACCACCATTACTTGTAAAACTTAACACTAATGCATTAAGTGAGTCCAGAAAACAAGTAAAAGTGGGAATTAAAATCTGTATTGTCATAATACCAATTGGCTCAAGAGGATACATTGTACTATTATTCTAGCTGTTCGTATATTGGTAACAGTAGTAATGAATAATAGAGTTCAGAACTCCGGAAGCACTTGCTAGATGTAAAGGAAAAATTGTCCTTTTCTGATGTCCTCAGAACTTACAATGTGTGACGTACCAGGTGTGCTGGTAGTCACCTGAGTCCGGCGGAGGGGGGGGGGGTTGTCATTTAGAATTCTTACCTGTGGATCGATTTGGGTAGAAAATAGTTTGGAGATCGTAAATGGAGTGTTTTGAGGGATTGAAATGTTTGTAAAATGTAATTTTATTTTGCATATTTAGTCGTTGTTTATGTGTATCGGTATTGTTGTGGCTGATATTGTTGTTTTATTGTCAAGAGAAGGGTGACTGTTTAGGGTGTGTATATTATTGGCGGCTGTAAGCGTTGATATGTTTTCTGAGAAGACGAACGCAGCTTCCGATAAAGCATTGTTGTGAGAATTTCGGAGAATGAGAGCTTATGTGTGAATGTTGTTTTGTTGCGCGTGTGCGTGTTGTTTTTTTTTATTATTATGATAATAATTTTATGTTTATAATTCGTTTCCAACGCTGGTTGCCGGACGAGATGGATAATCTGATGATAATTCGAACTAAATGACTGGGAATGTTTTGCAATTGACTGAAACGATACGATAAGTGGTTGAACTATGATGTTTTCTCAGAATAGGAACATGATTTTGTTTAATTGATCTTTAAATGTTTTTTTTTATGATACATGAGCTGTATAGGATCGCCGCGTGAGTGACGGAAGCAAGTAGAAGTTGTGTGTAATGGAGCGACACCGATAACAGGGGCAAATGAACGGAACGTTGTTGTCTTCGGCCGATGTGTGTTCTCGGAAGTATGTTAAGATGGCTTAGCGTATAATGTCTGAGCAGCGGAACCTCCCGGTGAGTGACACAATACCAATTTGATTAGCGGCAGATCTACTACGAGGGAAAATCAGAATGTTGGATGCGGCACCTCCCACTGCATCTCACAAGACTGAACAGTAAAACTATTACCCTGCGACGTTTCTGTTGTTATATAAAAGTTGGAGAACTCTTAGGAAATTAATTAACTCACCATTAAGAGAATTCTGATCTCTGTTCTCCGTTGCTACAATACGAAAAGCGAGCTAAAAAATGCAGAAAGCCTGTTGACTAAAGATTCCCTTACAGATAAACGATGTTAACGGATGTACTTCTGGGAAATCTGAGGCGAACGCCGTTGCAGCACAAGTGAAGAAGCGGAGCGGTACCCTCGCGCCCAGTCGTCGCACCGTGGGATTTTAAGCACGAGTAGCGACGCAAAACTGACACGCGTTTGGGGCTCACCAGTGCCGGTTGCACGTTCGGTTGCTCCGTCCACCTAAGAAGGGTTTCCGTGCTCCTCCCTTAGTTGTCTAATAAAAGGGGCGCGCTGCGCTAAAAGAAGCGTAGTGTTCGTTTGTTTGAATACTTAATTCAGGGGACGTGAGCAAGCGGAATCAAGCGCGACGCCACTGTGTGGGAAATGAATCTGCCCCGCCCTTCCAATTAGCCTCTTAATGGCAGTAGGCAATCGACCTCAGATTTCCCATCGAGTCCCGTTTTGAAGGTTTTAGCCTATATATTTGGAAATATAATGTGTCACATATGATAAAGGCGAAATTATGAATAAAGTATGTATCAGTGTAAAACGCAAAACTAAGTTCTTGTAGATTATTTACTGGCTCCGAACCCCTGATTATTTCATTCTCCGGTGTTGTTAATAATATATGCACACTTGTGCATTACCTGGGGGGTGGGATCATCACAAATGACATGCACATCTTTGAATAAAAATTACAACCAGCTTATAAGTAATCATATAATTCAAATGAACATCTAAAAATCATACAAAACCTACAGAGTCGAGTCACATTATTATGACCACCAGCTAATATCCCGAATATGGCACGGACAGCAGCTAGATGGCGTGAGAGTGAGTCAATAAGATTCTTGTAGGTTTCTACTGGTAGCTGTTGCCATGCAGACTGTAAAGCATCCGATAGCTGCTGAAGGGTACGCGGTGGTTGTTCCATAGCACGCACATAACGATCGAGGTGTTCCCAAAGTTCTCGATTGGGTTGAGGTCTGGGGAATTAGAGGGCCAGGTTAGTACTTGGAACTCTTGGTCGTGTTCCTCAAACCACCCCCGAACAATTGCAGCTGTATGACACGTCGCATTGTCTTGCTGGAACGTGCCATCCCCCTCTGGGAAGACAGTCGCCATGTATGGGTGTACTTGATCTGCAATTATGGATAAATAACCGAATGGTTGAGAGTGCCTTCTATATGTATCAGTGGGCCCAGACAATCCCATGAGATCACTCCCCACCATGACGCTGCCACCACCAACCTGGATTCGTCCAGCAATGGTTGCAGGATGCTTGTTCTCGGAGGTTTCTCGCCTCACCCGCCAACGGCCGTCACTTCTGTGGAGCAGAAATCGTGACTCATCGGAGAAGGCAACCTTTTTCCAGTTAGAAGTGGTCTAGTTTCTGTACTGTTGGGTAAATTGAAGCCGTTTTTGGCGATGAACCTTCATCAGCTTGGGTGCGGTGACCATCCGTCTGCTGCGGAGGCCCATACGTAGCAGGGTCCTCTGAACTGTGGTTTTAGAGACATGTCTGGTAGCACCTTCGTTGATTTGAGCGGTAAGTTGATCCACTGTAGCTCTTCGGTTGGCCTTCACACACCTTCGTAGCCGACGTTCACTTCTTTCATCAATGGCGTGGTGCTCCACAGTTCCCCATACCGTTTATTCTGAACGGTCCCATTTTCCCAGTCATGGTACACTTTAACTACAGCAGCACGAGAACAGTTCACAAACTGCGCGGTTTCCGAAATACTGCCACCCTTGGCCCGAAAGCCGATTATCATCTACTTTCCCAGATATGATAAATCACGTTTCTTACCCATTGTAGCAATGAGTGATATGTTTTTAACTTAGTGGAAACCTAACTTATATAGTCACCTAACCAATTCCCAACACGTGACATAGTTCCTCGGCTGGGCAACCCCGAAGACAAACGTAGGGAGTGGTCAAAATAATATGACTCGACCCCGTGAAACGAGTAATTAAAAACATCTCGACTCAACGTACGAAAGCTATCTATAATTAAAATCGTTATCATGGTCTTAATAATTTTGATCGTGGATACTTATTTATTGGAAAACAGATCATTCTATCGCCAAGTGGTCAAGTTCTAGAGGGCGATAGTATTAAAAGTATATGATGTTTATGCCACTGACGATTATACCAGCATCATGCGAGTAAACGTAGCCACCTACAAATTGATGAAGGGGTCACCTAGACGCTAAAAGCGACCTCATGGCAACAGCTGCGCAAAGTGCTGGATAACTTCGATGTCGGACCATCAAGTAATATCATTTCGGTATACGTGGCTTACGGCGATGCCTTGTTTGTGTACCATCTTTGCCTGCCCGTCATGGGAGATTGTCCTGCATGGTGTCGAAAATATCAAAACGTACTTCTCCCTTCAGTTGTATCAAGCTTGAGTCTGTGGTTCTGTTATGCCAGATCTCTTTTGCTCTTTGAGGTTTTGGTTTTCTGTTGATTTTGGGCGCTCTTTTATGAGCTATTTGGCTTCTAAGCATGTCTAGAGGGATCTTAAACGTTGCGTTGCTACCAGAATGTGATGGCTAAGACCTTACAACTTTCATACTTGTCTGGTTTGGTTTGTTTGGTATTAACGTCCTTTTCAACTGCTATGGTCATTTCAGGACGGCGTTATAGGGGCCGCAAATTTTGCCTCGCAAGGGTTCTTTAACGTGCAGCCGGCAAACGACTACACGGGACCCACGCCTTTACTTCCCATCCGAAGGAAGTGCGTGATCTCAGGATTTCCCCCTGAAAAATCCTCGTCGTCCTCGGCCGGGATCGAACCCGCGTACTCGGGCATCAGAGGCGATCACGCAAACGCTGAGCCACCGAGGCCGATCATACTTGTCTGGAATTTTGCTGTTGGTCTGTTTCAACAAGATAATATTCCTCACCACGGGACTACTATCGCCCAGACATGATTTGAGAAATATTTATCTGAGTTCAGGACCATCCAATGGTTTAAACTCTATTGAGTCTCTATGAGGTCCATTGAACGAAGCACCAAAGTTACGTACCCTATGAATTTGGAAACAACGTCTCAGGCGCGGTTGTCTATAATGGAGTAACAAGCTTAAGTGGCATCTCTCCGACAATATTCTGACAGTTTTTGGAGTCTATGCAAGGCGCAAGACCGACGCCGTTTAAGAAAGATTTCTTTAATGTTTTATGCGATCTGAATAAAAATTAAATAAAAATCAATGTATCGTGATTAACAAACAGTACACATCTTCCGACTGAAATGTCTCAACTTGGCCCATTTAAAATGTTCAATTGTAAGTTTTTGATAGTGTTGATTACGTTTTCTTTTCTCTGTAGATGGCTGTTAGAGATCAATGTCACTAATGCACAATTATAATTTGCTCTGGGCACAGTTAAATAAAAGAAGGCTTCGTAACATTTTTGCGAATCATATGAAAGATGAACGTCTGCCTTTGACAATAAGTGATGCCTGAAGGCTGACAGTTGAGTCAATTCGAAACTGAAACGTTTTTTAAAAATTCACCAAGTTCATTAATTAAAAGCTTCTTGTGCAGGAAAAAAATCTTTATTTATTTAACCGAGTTGAAAATATGGAACTTTTAAGTGCAAATTTTTTGCCAATTTGGTTAAGTGACTATCTCCTCTGAGCAAAATTATTAATTCTGAGAGAAAACCGGCATAATTAAATCATTTTTGAAAATAAATTTAGCAAAAAAAAGAGGATACCTAGGGATTTTGAGAAAGCTGTTACTTTCTTAAAGAAGTAGAGTGAAATTTTTGACTTCAATCATAAGTGTGGTATTGAAAAGCAAAAACTTTACCAAAAAAATACAAGATTAAATAAAATATCAAGGCATTTAAATATCAGAAGTGTATTACAATAATTCATGGCATCATAAGCAATTGATGTAATTATGAAACTTACTTACTTACTTACTTACTTACTTTTCAAACCCGCTTATCCGTTAGGGTCGCGGGGGCAGCAGCCCTATGGAGGATCTCCAGCGATCGCGATCTTCCGCCATCAGGCGCATGTCCTCCCTGGTAATATCCAAGCGACTCGAACCCAGATTCTCCAGGTAGTCTAGCCACCTGGTTCTAGGCCGACCCCTTGGTCTCTTACCCACCGGCTTGGAAAATAACAACTGCCTAGGAAGACTAGTTTGCGGCATCCGAATCACGTGGCCATACCAGCGCAACTGAGACCTCTCAATGCGGAGAAGTAGCGGCTCAACACCTAAAGATTCCCTTATTGTATTGCTGTACACTCTATCTAGTAGGGTAACACCTGCAACACCTCTCAGAAATCTCATTTCGGCCGCTTGTACCCGCGATCGCACTCTTTCGGTCATTACCCAAGCCTCATGACCATAGGTGAGAATGGGGACAAAGATGGATTTGAAGACGGAGAGCTTAGCTTTGTTACTCAGCTCGCGTTTCGTTACCACGGATCGCCACAGTTCACGTCTGACACAGCTTGCTGCACCGATCCGAGCATCCAATTCTTTCTCCTGCCGTCCATCACTCGTGAATGCAATCCCGAGATACTTGAATTTCTCCACCTGTCTCAATGAAGCTCCACTAACATGGAGAGCGCACTGAGCAGGCTGTCTTGAAAGGACCAGAACCTCGGTTTTAGCCACACTGATCTTCATCCCAGCTTCTTCACATTTGGCTGCAAGCCGGTCTAGTGCATGCTGAAGGTTCGTGCGAGAAGACCCAAGGAGGACAAGGTCGTCAGCAAAGAGCAACCTCTCCACCAGGCAGTCGCCCACACAAACACGCTCATCGCCTCGGCTGCCCCTGTCTATCCAGTCCATAAAGATAATGAACAAGATGGGCGACAGTACGCACCCTTGGCGGAGTCCAACACCCACGGTGAACGGTCTTGACTTAATGCCATTTATCCGGACACACATCTCAGAGCTTTCGTACAGAGACATGATAGCAACCAGTAATTGCCCATCCACTCCATACTCTTGCAACACTTGCCAGAGCTTCTCCCGAGGAACCCTGTCATATGCTTTTTCGAGGTCCACAAAGCAAGCGTAGACCTCTTTTGCATACTCCCAGGATTTCTCAAAGATTTGCCTTAGAGCAAAGATGTGATCCGTCGTGCTTCGGCCAGGCCGGAAACCACACTGCTCCCCTGACAGTTTGGAGTCGACTATTTCCCGACTTCTCTTCTCCAGACACTTAGCGTACACTTTCCCAGGAATGCTGAGCAAAGAGATGCCTCGATAGTTGTTGCAATCTCTCTGATCTCCCTTTTTGAAGATAGGGATCACAATTCCTGTCTGCCATTGCTTAGGGGCCTGTCCAGATATCCAAGCAACCTGACACACTCGAGTCAGCCACAGGATACCATCCTGATTTAAGGCCTTTAACATCTCGGACCGGATTTCATCATCACCTGCAGCTTTGCCAGTCTTCAGGGACTTAATTGCCCATCTGACTTCTGTTTCAGTGATACTACCGTGACTATTCTCCGCTCCAAGGTGCATCTCGTATGTCTCAGTTGTTGTCGTCACCGGATTAAGAAGAGATGCAAAGTATTCCTTCCACCTATGCAATACGCTCTCCTCCGTTTTCAGAAGCCTCCCATCTGAACTCTTAATAGTTTGTGATGAAAGAGACTTCTTTCCACGGAGGCGGCGCACGGTCTGCCAGAACACCTTGTTTGCCGAACCATAGTCTGCCTCCAATTTCTCCCCGAACTTCTCCCAGGTCTTGGCTTTAGCTGTTGATACTGTCTTTGCTGCTGCTTTTCGCGCCTCAGTGTACCGCACTCGGCTCGAAGTTGACTTATTTGCAAGCCATAGCAAATAGGCTTCCTTCTTTGCCTTGACAGCTTCTTGGACTTCACCGTTCCACCACGCAGTCCTTTTCTCACCGCCCTGCGCCACACTCAGCCGCTTACGACCACAGCACAATGCAGCCGAAGTAATCACAGCAGTTTTAAACAACTGCCACTCCTCTTCAACTGCCACTCCTCTTCAACCGTGGGTCAGGGGTTTGGGTGCTTCAGGGATTCTGTGAGCTATGCTGGTTGTAGCATGGCTACTTTAGGGTCACCCTTACCAGAAAGGTCATGGTTGAGAAGTGAGACGAAGAGTATCTAAACAAATATATATCTCATGATGTCTACGAATAAGAAAATTCATACTGCATCGGGTGTGGCGCAGGTTAAAGTCACCCGCGTTCGGGAGTTAGGCAGAGGCTCTCGTTCGAAAAATAAGCGACAGTCTCCCGGCTGTTATCTCGGAGCAATGCCTCCGAGAAGCCCCACCAGGGCACTCGCTATGCGCTTGGGGAAGCGGTCGGGGGCAGCGCATGCCTTTACCCAGGAGGAGAAACTGGTAAAGCGACAACGGGATCGGGTGCTGTCAATTGGCACTTGGAATGTATTCTCCATGACAGGAAAGGAATCAGAGTTAGTGGAGGAAGCCAAACGGTATCGACTGGATATCATAGGTATTACCTCTACGAAACGTCCGGGTTCTGGAACTGTGGACTTAGAAGGAGGGTGGAAGCTTTTCTACTCTGGTGTCGACCCTAACATGACTGCCCAGGCGGGAGTGGGGATACTCACAAGTCCCCGGCTGGCAGATTATGTTGCAGATTGGACCCCCTTAGGTGGAAGACTGTGTCTCCTGAGACTTCAGATAGGGAAACGGTCTCTCTCTCTATTCGTTGCATATGCTCCGAATGCAGTCACAGAGTACCCACTTTTTCTAGATGAAGTTGATGCTGCTCTTAGCAGGAGAGGGAGTGCAGATTCTGTCATCCTGATGGGCGACTTCAATGCACACGTAGGGGCTGATGACCAAACGTGGAAAGGCGTGATTGGGAGGAATGGTGACCCCGATTTAAATGCGAATGGGAGGTGCTTGTTGGATCTCTGTTGCAACAATGGACTTTCCATCACAAACACCTTCTTCCAGCACAGGGATGTCCATAAGTATACCTGGTACAGGGATGCAATGGACCAGAAGTCACTGATTGATTTTGTAATTGTTTCAGCTGACTTATTCCGATCAGTGTTGGATACTCGTGTGAGAAGAGGGGCAGAACTATCAACTGATCACCACCTTGTTGTCTGCACTTTGCGGTTCTCTGAATCCATGCCAACCAAGCGAAATACTAGGTTCAGACAAACTTGGCGCATCAAATGGGAGGCACTGGAGGATAGAGCTGTGAGGAAGACCTTTGCAGATAACATATCTTCAAGTTTCAAAGAACTTCCCAGTGATCACCAAAACATACACCAAAACATTCCAGGGCCTGAAAATGGTGTATTATGTCTTAATTATCTGATAATTCTTTCTTTGATGTAGATTCGTTATTAACGAATTATGAAACGTTGGAGCGACAATTGCGAGTGCCTCCACTGATTGTATCTGGCAAACTATTAAAATAAGAAAGGTATCAGTTTCATAGGCATAAGGATACTAAAGGTCTTAATTTTTATCAGACGATTTTATAAGAATCAAAACAGATTCGATTCTTAGAAAAAATAAACGACAAAGATGGATATTGCAAAATTTTACTGAATCTCTTTTATTTTAGCAGACGCACTTTTTTGGGCTTAATAAAGGGACAAAAAGATTTTTTTTCGTTATGGAGACGCTTCAAATTATCTCCTTCAAAACAAGTTTTAGTAACATTATTTGCTAATCCTAAATATAATTAATCTCATTTTCTATCATCAACTGTACTAGCAATTTAGGATATTTAGAATTGTCAGCGTAAAAAAATGCTTTGAAATATGAACTTATTTTGGAAAACTCTGCCTGACGATAAAGTAAAAGAAGGAAAACAAAGAAAGCATAATGAACACTAACTAAAGTTTCGAACCAAATCGTTCCCTTCGAAGAAAATTAATAATTTCCAGTCTCATGGGAATCTGAGAAACATCCTTTCTGAGTTCAACCAACGAGTCGGCTGATTATGTTACGACAATTATGACTCCTTAATTGTACCCTTGACGATGATGTTGCTCTCTTGTCGGTTGCTCGCCATACGTTAACATCAGACGTTTCTGTTTTCATCAAAGTTATGCAGAGTCGAATTTTTATTAATTTCAAATTACCTTATTTGTAATGACCGTTGCATTGCAAATCAATATCTTGTAGTATAATACAAAATAGGCATTCTTTATGTCTATAAATAACAATGAAGATTACTTCAGAGAAATCAGAGAAAGCATCTGAAGTCAAAGGGATTGAGGGCCAGTTTGTTGAAAATAATGAACTCATATTCGTTCGGACTTTGTTTTTTTCCAGTTTTTAGCTGGGAGTCACACCCGTGTTTTTTTTTTTTATCATATTTGGAACTTTCTCTCATATTTTTATATTGCCAATAACTTCACTTAAAGATAAGTTTAAATAATTTCTTTCATATGTATTCGTCACATGGACTTTGAGGGCACTTTTAAATCATTTTCTTCTGAAATCCCTTTAATAGAATTGAATTATTACTTCTCATTGTGTACAACAAAAGCAATTTGTCTGTCATATAACAAGAAGCATTATTCACATGAAAAGGTTAAAAACATTCAGATTATTTTTCATAATTCAAAATCATATTATACGTGTGGGCTCTACCAATAATCAAAATTACAAGCGGGTACAACAGCGCCTTCTGAAACTTCATTTACGAATGAGGTTTTAGAAGGGTCACAAAAGATGTGTAATCTTCGAATGCCCTGAAACCGTATACTCTTATGGGACAAACTTCAAGAAATAACATGTCGCGAACATGTCAATGAACAGAGGAAGTTTGACGCACCGCCGTTAAAGAACCTGCATCAAAATATTGGGGTGTAACATTGACGGACCATCCAACGACATCCACCATCCACCTTATTAGAACAAGGGCGCGTTCTTGGATATCGATAGCGTAGCTATGCTCAGTGACATAAGCAGCTTTGATCATAATATTGAGCCGCAAGTCGCAGTGGTAGTAAATTCAAAGAACATGTCTTCATAGCATCGACGGGAGACATTTCGGTATTTGGTATTCACTGATGAAGGGAGCGTAGTCCCCGAATTGTACATCTGAGGCATTAAAAATGATTATTGTGAACTTGTGGTTTCTGCTCATCGCTCAATTGAAATTTTACAAATAAGATCAAAGGAGAACTTCTACTGTATTCTATGACTCCCGATTTTTTTAATGGCATTTCTGAGATAAGCTACAATTTAAGCAGGATAAAAAGCTATATTATGGTATTTATTATTTTCTGTATTACGCGTAGAATAGAAGCTTCTTTATGAGAGTTGGCTTCATATCTAAAATTCTTCCACAATTAATAACTGTCAAACTATAGCGTTAGATCAGTCTAAGATATGTTTATCATATTTTCAGATGGCATGCTTTTAATGCCCGTGAAGCATGGAAGTGAATCATATTTCATACATAGGAAATGGGCCACCCACCAGTAGTTAGGACAGGATGCTCCAGGTTATTGCCAAGGTCGTAGTAGTTACAAGGTTCCACATAAATTCATAATACAAATTAACATAACGGTGAATCTTAATCTAAACTAAAATATTAAAAAAACCGGATTATAAATAGCATAATTCATAAACACATTATAATTTGATAAAAAAAATAACCAAATACTTCAGTTTCTTCTTTATTTCCCCTTTTTCACTTTAATACTCTCACTACCAATAGAAAGTGAAACGATTCTGTAGGATTCAGGGAATGGACTAGAGGACTGGGATTAATTTCAAGGACGACGTCTTTAATTAACAATTAACGCAGAAAAATGATTCCCGGTTCTTCGTGCTCTCTCTTCCTAAGATCGATTAAGGGCAGGAAAGCGAATTTTGGAAAGTCAATTTCTCTGGAAAATAATTTAGAGCGAATCACTAGAAATCTAGAGTAGACGGACTAAGACAGATTTAGAATAATAAAACTGATATTTTCCAACAAAAGAAGGCAGTTGAAATTTTTTTTTACCTCGAGCAAATGATGACAAAATAGGAACTTTAAGCAGCTTTGTTTTGCCAATCTCATAAGAAATTAACATGGAAATCTCATTAAAATATTCAAGGAAGAAAAAGGATTTAATAGATGGAAACATGAAATTTGAATAACTTCTATGTTCAAGGTTTCAAAACATTGCCAAGAGACTAGGTTCCTCTTAAATGAAAAAAAAAAATCACATTTCTAGTTGTTAATAAGAGTTTACTGAGAAGATAAAGTCTGAAGCTTTTACTTCTGCAGTATTAAATTATTTAAGATATAAATTAAAAAAGAAAATTATGAACGAAAGCAAATTTATTCTTCGGTCACTGAAGTTTCTGCTATCACCAGTGAATTGTTATCTGATATATAAAATACGAAAGCAATAGCAGTAAATTTGAAATTTGTTTGGAAATATTTTTCGTTTAATTTATTGGAAACATCAATTGGCAATGATTCGCCATTCAATTCCTATTCAATTACAATCTATTCATCATGGGGCATTCTTTATTGGATTTTTAAATTTCTCTTGATTCAGATTCTCCTGCTTCGAGACTCGCATATCTGAAAATGCTACAGAATTTGAATTTCATTGATTTTATCGCTACATTGATGGTGATGTTCGTTTGAAGAACAGTATGATCTTTCAGGTTTTATATTACGAGACAGGCTGGAAGGGAATTCTACAACCACAGATAAGGCCCACCAGAAACGAAAAATGGATGAAAACGAACGTACAATTTTTCAAAATGAATGTCGACGGAAAACAAATAGAAATGCGAAATGAGGTAGAATAATGAAATCTATACCCATGCAGGTACAATAATGGAGAAATTTTGATACATAAAATTTAAAAAAATTATTAAAGAACAAAATATAAATTAATAAAAAAAAGCGTTAGATTAAACCCTTTTAATATAAGCATCCTGGTTTTACTGTTTACAAATTACGCGTTTAAGGAAAAGATTGCATCTGCAGTATTTGCAAATTTGAGTAGAAAGTTCCCAACCAGAATTTTTATTCCGAATTATTTCAACGAAATCTCACCATTTGCTTTCAAAGAAACAAAATTAAAAGTAGCCTTGGAAATTTAAAGTCATCAATTTGATGTAAAATTTATTTTAATGCACAGAAACGTGCGCGAAATGAAAAGGGAGGGAAAAAAAGGATTTGCTTCCATTTGTTTTTCATTTGAAAACTGCTTTTGTCCTAATATTTCAATTTCTATGCAGCATCGGTTTCTATTTCCAATGGAAGGACAAAAGCTGTGGTTTGCATTGCATTGGCACCAGATGGTTCTTTTTGCCAAAGGTGCCGTATTTTATGATGCAGGTGGCGACCATTGGTAACAGATGGAGCTGCATAAATACGCCTTCCTCCCCTTCATTCTAATACATTACATATTTTGATCGGAGAAAATCTTCTCTGACGACGGTTAACTTTTAAAAATGTCCCCTTCTTATCCTTCCATTGCCTATCGATCTCGACATTATTTCAAGAACTTAAATCTCACTTTACTTTGAAAGGATAAGGAAAAGTGCATTTTGAGATAGAATGAGATGTACGATCAAGCATGACATGGAATTAATAACAACAACTTGAATTTTTGTAACGAATCCTTTGACCGTAAAAAGTTCACTTCAACATGCTTTCTATAAATCCTACAGAACAATTTTTTATATTCAATAAGATTGTACGACAGATTTATATCATACTAGAATATGCATTAAATTGCTGGATAACAATCATTTTTATGCTAGAAATTTTTTTTAAGGTTTTGAAATTTGATAGAAGATAACTTTTACAACAAATTAATTTTCTTACTTGCTTATAACGTATTCGCGTATCGTTAACATTTTATTGATTTATACTAAAATAATAAATTATTAAAACTTCAATAAATATTTGAAAATAAAAAAAAATTATCATTTTATTCAATTTGTCTGTTCCTTTGAGTCTACTTACTTCTAATTGGCCTCATTTAGATACATTAAATGAGCTCTCATTATCTGTTATCGGTCGCATTATCTGTTATCGGTCGCATTATCTGTTACCCTAAAAGATATTTTTAATGTTTGCATAGGCCGCATGAATACCCTAACCACCGACCCATCCTCGCCTAATTTAAATATCTGAAGAATTAAACAGTAGCGACGCGAAAGATCTTATTAGGTGTGCTTTTATAACAGTGACTATGTAACCTGTATAAGTGTTCAAAATTGAAATAGTTAACACAAACTATCATGTGACTTCCGTCAACTAACAAGGTCATGCACTGAACTATCGTGCATGTTTTTGAACACAACTAGGGTGTCCCAAAAGTCCAGTCTCTAAGAGAAACCGGAATGTTGTAGATTATGAATACACGGATTCGTTTACCAGCGCAACACACAAAATTCGTTCAATTGTTAGTTATGCCAACGTTTCTATATGAAACAAAGTCTATAACATAGCTCAATTATACTTATTTAACAATGTGTACTCTACATCTGCAATGTTTTAATATTCCCTATGAGACCGGACTTTTGTATGACACCGTTTACATCCAAAGGCCAGGATATTATGATAATCAATAGATTTCTGTAGTAATTACCCAAAATATACAAAAGAAGAGTGTGATAACGAAGTATGTATTTTTGTAATATTCTCATTGCATGTCAGAGTTTTGTTTTGGCCACTTGTATGTTGTCGAGTGTCTTTACCACATCCTGTATGTTAATTACAAGTCCAATTTAATGTCAATCACTTAAAATAAACACCAGGTTTTTCTGTCACTGATAACTTTTTAGCATTTCTACTTTAAATCATTGTGTTCTTATAAGAAGCTCTGTTGATGATCTAAGTTTTAATAATTGTGCCAAATGATTTCGCCAGTTGTAAGTTATTACTTGTCTCTGATATTTCCGGAATTTTATCAGTATTTATAGAAGAATAAATTACTTTCAGAACTGAAATGATTTTCCTTGCGAAACTTAAAGAAATACCTCAAGATCGATTAATGTCCAGGATGCTCAAATTAAAAAACGACCGTTCATCAATGTCCAAAACCTTGAAAGTATGCTCTAAAATAAGACTAATCTTAGCATACAGAGTAATTTGCAACAACTGTAAAAAAACTTCAGCATTTTGTTGGGGTGGTCAGGTTGAGCAAAAAATATAATATGAATATAGGTCGCATTCCAATTAGGTATAAAAATTACAACAGAACAAAGATTAGTGTAATATTAAATCCATATATGTAGTTACTATTAAAAACGCAAAACGCAAAATGTAAAAACAATCTATTAATAATTGAACAATTTTTTTGCTGACATCAATACTCGTGAACAGTTACTCCAATCAAATTTGCAATAACGATGTTCGGATTTGATTATAATTTGTAGATTTGGAAATATCGTGTTTGTATTCAGGCTCAAAGGACCCAGTTTGAGCGCTTGTTATGCTGAATTGTATACTCTGTATAGCTTTTAAATTAACTGTCGATTATAGGTTCATAACATGTATTTACCTAGTTGCTACTTCACTAACCATACTTTGATCTGCTGAATTCTGTATCTAATTGGAATACGACCTACCTATCTTCACATGACATTTTCTGCTCAACCTGACCTCCCCATAAAATGCCATATTTTTACTTTCATTGTGAATCACCGCGTATAGAGAAGGCTTTGTTGGAGCAGAATGCAATGTAAACTGCAATAATTTACAGTTGCATTATGTAAATTATTGCTGTCGCGAAGCAATCATCCGTTACTGTATACAAGTCTATTTTATCTCTGATCAAGCTGAAACTTCACAAAAAGCAAACAATCTGTCGAAGAGATTTAATGTATACAGGTCGCTATCAAATTTATCTACCAAGACCCAATTTCTGCTTTTATCTCGTGCAATTAGCAAGTAATTGCTTCTACATAATGTAACTCTCTAAACCGATCCTCCAATTTGCATTCTGCTACAACAAAGCCCTCTCTATGTTGCATTTATTATGTCAAGCAGTGATGTATAAAAGTTTGATAAAATTTTAAAGTAAATTCATGGAATAGAATCTAATAAAAGGAACAATAATAAAATTTGCTTATACAAATTTCACATACAGAATAGAGGGAAATAGGAACATTTTACATTAATTTACAATTTTATGCAAATCCTTTTAGCATCTCTAAAAATAGAAAACGCATTAATAATCGAATTATTAGAAATATCTGGAAAATCTGTTGGTTGCCTTTAAATAACCTACAGGTCGTTTAAGCCCTCTTCTTATTTCTGTACACCAGTTTTTTTGGTATGAATATTGAGCACCTTTTCGATGTCATATCACTCTGTTATTTTTACGTAAAGACCTAAATAAAAATTATAGGAAAATTGGGAGCAAAGTAAAAAAAAAATCAAACAGTAAATTAGGAAGGGCAATTTCATAAATGTCTAGAGAAAAAAATGAAAACAGCAATGCATCGATTCTGTCTTTGCTTGTACGTTTTTCATTCTTGCCTTCAACTAATTTAAACTTATTTCGAACACAACAACTCATTAGTTTATGGATAAAATTAAACTTTTAAGAGAGTCAAGAAAACTAAGCGAGTGAATGCGTACAGGTTTTCTTATTTCCAGTAGAAGCGAGATTAATTTCATTCCGTTCATTCCATTCGCCGAGGTTAATTTTTCTGTCAGTTCTACCACTGACCTTTAGAGTTGATAACGATCTCTAATGAATGTGTGGAATGCGAAATTAATCTCCAACTATTTCCTGGCGGAGCGCATCATTTGATGTGTCGACGCGCATCCATTTGAAAATTAGTCACCAAATACGAACTGCAGTGAGATTCCATAATTAGATTCCATTTACATAACTTCTACAAACCGCCTGAAAACATCAAAGTCTAAAATAGAATGAATGATAGCGTTGCACCTCACTGATCAAAAATCCTGATACGCATAATTTTTGAACCTCATTTCTCTGTTCTAAATGAGTTACGATTCCATTACATGGTTCGAGGTGTTCATTTCTTTCATAAAAATTAAACTTTTCAATTTAATAATAATAAACATTTGCGTAAGGGTTAAAAGGTCTCCATCAAATTCTCATTTTGAGGTCTTATAACTATTGCAATAAAAATTTTAAGAAAAATCTTATACATATTTTCAACATTAAAGAGTTTGAGAGTTCAGATGTCAGAGGACTGAGAGATTTTTACCAAACGTCTATATTTAAATACTATAAAGGCATATAAACATTTATAAAAGTTCGTTTTGAGAAGTAAATGTATCTGTAGAGATTAAATTAATGCCTGACACTGTTTTAATATTTCCAATTGAAATATTAAATGTTTCACTCAAGAGAGAAAACACTATAGGCTTATGGTATTTAAAGTTCTATACTATTTTGAATGAACTAATAGACTGCTTTATTCTTCATTTTAATTAACTTCGCTTATATATTCTAATTTCAGTATTTAAGTACTTTTATATAAGTTTTGAGTGAAGAAAATTGGAATTGCTAATGAATTGTTGGCGCACAAATTATGTAGATAAGCAACGTAAGAAAAAAGTTAGTGCTCCCATCAAACCCAACATTTGAAAACCTTAATATGTGACCCGCGGCCGCACTTCACTCCCATTGGTTCGCATGATGGATTGAGAAAGTCACCGCACAATAAAGTAAGGGAAATTGCGTTTTTATCAAAGGCTGATGAGCTAGTTACGTTATCGGAAATCGAATTTGGCAATTGAGATGCGCCTATATTAGACACATGCTAACAATTGAATGTTAAATTTTTAGCAACTAAAATGTTATGCATGTATTGTATTCTAGATTAATTTAAGTACTATGCATATATCCTAATTTCAAGATTAATGAATCGTTGCGTTTTATTATTTCAGTTATTACATGATCTAGTGAATGAGGTCCGCTAAGGGGGAGGACGCCTGTTTGACCTCTATCTGTCTATCAAATAATCAAATTCCAGGTTTAGCTTAGATGTTAACATTCAGGTTCTGAAATTTTAAATTTTAAAGGAAGAGTGATCATCATTTCCGTTGTCATGCGTGGTGGACATCAAAAGAGTGTTGTCTAATTAGCTGCCAGTTAACAGAAAAAAAAACTAAATAATCCATTCACTGGTACATTATAGATATTGTGATGTTGGCATCATTTTTTTCAGATGCAGCTACGAGAGGGAAGCAGAAAAGAAAACTTTCGACAAATTCTTTACTTTGAATTTTATAATATACTTCTGATTATGTGTTAATTTCTTAATGGACGATTACATTGTTTTTATTTGTCATTTCTTTTTTTTTATTTTAAAAATTATCAATTGTAAATACATGTACATATACTGCGATTCATGCTAAGATCTCCCGAACCGCTTGAAAGCTAATCACAACGAGACATCGTGCTGCAAGCGCGATAAGCAAATACTTCTTTTGTATTCTTTATAAAGAAATCCAATTCCTAAATTAAGAATTTAAGCTGATGCAGTAATAAAAGATTAAGGTGTCAGTACGTTTCTGCGTCGTGTTATAATCCACAATCTTTTGCAACAACAGTTTTCGGCAAAACTCTTTTCCAACAATGGTTTCATCCTCAAATTTTTGCAACAACAGATTTTACCGATATGCCTTTGCGACTTTTGGAACATTCTGAAAAGACGAAACGTGGATCCATTACAGTGGCTGATCGGTTTACGAACTTAATTCATTCCAAGAAGATGTTCGCTACCCGAATTGTTCGTTTACCGATCATCGATTTACCATAGATATTATGGGAATTTGATTAATTCGTTCTGGAGACCCAAAAATTAAATAAAAATTATATGAAATGTTTATTCATACGAGGTCTGATCAAAAAATAACCGAACTTCTTTTTATAATTTTTTTTATTTAATATACAGCTTATTGGTGTTAACCTCCTTCAAAGTACTCCCCTCCTCTAGTCATACACTTGTTCCAGCAGTATTCCCACTTTACTATGCATACTTGGAAAGTTTCTTTTGAAATATCCTTCAATGCCAATAGCGAATTTTTTTTAATGTCTTCAAGGAAATCGAAACTACATCCTTTCAGCACTGATTCTAATTTTGGAAACAAGAAAAAGTCGCAGGGAGCTAGGTCTGGGAAGTAGGGAGGCTGAGGAAGGACAGTCATTTGATTTTTGGCACAAAACTGGCGAATTAACAAGGCGCATTGTCTTGATGAAGGAACCATGAGTTGTCTTGCCACAACAGTGGCCTCTTTTTGCGAATTTTCCCCACGTTTTCCCCAGTTTCACGCAAAATTTCACGTTGCATCGTTGCTCTCGTAAATCGGACATTGCAAAAATCGCCACGAACACTGAAACACGTTGCACTCAAATGCAATAACTCGGAAACTAAACAACATGTAAAAGCTTGTAAATAGCCCATTAGGAGGAAGGATATGACAATTGCAGTGCTGCCAACCGTTCTTCGCTACGAGGATTCTTTGCCGCGTACTTAAAAAGGTTCGGTTATTTTTTGAACAGACATCGTATGTAATAACAATAATACATTTATACACGGCTTTATAATACATTTATACATTTTCATCAGCTGTGGGTTTTTTTTCGTTTGTGGGGCATAAAGAATCTGTCCAACATGGAGTGCTTTGCTCTAAACTTATAGCGATTCAGTAAGCGCTAAACAGCTGGTCTTTGTATCTCATCTGTGAGTACATTCAATATCCCGAACAAATAATATAAATTTATATAAAAACTGAATTTATTTTATTAAAATTTTAAGAACTTCTGTGATATCTGATTGTGAAGAAAATTTAAAAATTTTACCATTCCTTTATTGTCAACTGATAATTCAATATCAGCTTCAACCGTTTTATTAAATTTTCTTTTGCTTTTAATGAAATGTATTCCTTGGTTAAACTTTTTTCCACTATGTATAGTGTGCAAAGATGCCACAAAAATAAGACTAGCAATTCTAAACTTGAAACTTTTTTATTGCAAATCCTTTCACTCATTAAGTATGACTTTTGGCAAAAGTTAAAATGAAATATGCTAATTGCGAGAAGCGCCCGTTATTTGTGCCGACGTGAGCGTTGATGTTAGCTAAAGCCCCTTACTATACACAAACAAGTTCACCATATCATTCCATGGAAAGCCGAAAAACCGGAAGGTGTTTGCAATGTAGATTCCAAAAAGCGGATGCAAAGTGCATTTCAGTCGGATGAACAGCCGTGGCAACGACCGAACAAGTTAGGAAACGGGAAGGGCGCACTGGAGAATCCAGATTTTACTCTCGATTGCATCGTCACAGTTAATGAGTCGTGGTGTCATCGCTACGAGCCTGTGAACAAGAGGGCGACGAAGAAATGGGAGCTCTCAAGAGCTTTCTCAGCCGAAGAAGGTCAGAGAGGAACACACTCGGCCGAGAGAAAGGTCATGCTCGACCCGTCCCATTTTTCGATCTTGTAGCTCTTTCGGATGAGAAGTGATCGACCATGCACTCGTATATAGCCCCAAACTCTGATCATCTGATATTGAAGTATTCGAGCAAAGAGAGCCCGGCTGTTGTTGCTGCTGCTGTTTTCATGGCTGCAGCGTTTTCGCCAGAGACACCGAGGCGTCGATTACAATCTAGGCGAGCCATCAACCGAAACGAAATCTGCCACCTTGCTTGATATAGTTTGGAGGACAAGCAGAATAAATGCACTTCGGTCAAGAAGAAAAGATGCTTGTAAACCCTTGAGCTTTCCCATCAAGAGAAACTTCATCGACTTTATACACATAGCCAACCGAGTCTATTTTTGTAAAAAAAATATTACGGCACAAAATGACATAATATAACCCTACTTTAAGCGATATACTCCTTAATCTTTTAGAGAGAAAATGCAATTATACTCATAAATAAAAGAAATCTCAATATTCAGTATTTTAATGAAACGAATATTTTTCAAAAACATGAATTGCTTAGATATAGGTGCAATTTTCTTTTCTTTAACGACTATTCAAGAAATGGCATAAAACGAGCAAATTAAATTTCATATACCATCCTTAAACATTAAGATGCTGAGCATGCATTTTGATAAGTTTTTTTATTATAAATCATAGGCTGTCATTTCATATAATGAATTTTTTTTGAAAAAATCTTGTCCAGAAAAAAAAACGTAATGATTCAATTAGGTCTTGAAATGATCACCAGATTCTTGAAATGATGTAACTTTGTTGCAGTCCAACACAGATATTAATCAGTTAATTACATCAATTAATTCTATCCTTGTTGATCTTAAAAATGGAATGATGTGAATTCTCTTACTCTTAATGTTGAAAAAACAAAATTTATGTTCTTTTTTCAACGAAATAAACGAACTATCCCTTCTAACCCTTCAATTTATTATGACTCTTCTAAACTCTTTACCACTAATTCTTTTAAATATCTTGGGTTGTTCATTAATCATAATCTTACATAGGACTTACATGTAGACAATCTTCTAAACAATCTCAACAGGAGTCAAAGCTTAATTCTTACACTTCATTATCTTCCACCCCGTTTGCTTCTTCTCTGCTCCTCTCTGATTCATTCCGCATTGTGTTACTGTATTACCTTTCCGGTCTCTTCACATAGCAATGGTTTTTACGCACCCGTTTAAAGCTCCGCATGTCCCAATCCGTTTCTCATTATTTTTGCTGTTCTTCACATGCATACTCTATGTCAAATTTATTTTACCCAAGTGTGCTCGTTTATCTATAAGACTACGAATCATTTACTAATTCTATCAACTCCATTTCTGCTTAATAGGCAGTCTGACAGACATAGATATCCGACTGGTAACGCTGACGATATCTGTGTGCCAGCATCAAAATGTAATTATCTGCGCCGTAGCCTATCCTATATTGGTTTGGTTTATTGGACTTATTTGACACCTTCCGCTCGCTTAATCTCACCGTACCCTACATTTAGGAAACTCTTAAAACGGTATTGTTTACCGACAATAAAATTCCAAACTTGTTGAATTTATTAGTTCACAAAGACAATTGAATGTTCAACATGCAAATCAAGAAATTACCAAAAATTACCATAACAACATTCACTTTCATGAGAAAAAGCAAATAAAAAGCATGTGTCGTCGCATTAAGCACATTTAAGATTAACTTTGAGTAAAATTAATTATGCAGTGTGGCTGTTTGTAAAATACAAATAATTGTGATTGTTGGTGATCCGTTCATCGGATTTTGGAAAATTTTTTGTTTTGTTCGGAATTCCATGCTGAACAAGTCTTCAACTGAAATTTTTCGTGTATCTGTTACGGTCTTTAAGACAGGATTTGAATGTGTCCTAATTTGGATATTTGGGATGATGAAAAGTGCACCATGGGATAGGTCACCCACAGCTTCTTATTCATTGGATTCATCAAAATTGACATATCTGCTTCGGTTACGAAAATAAAAAGGGAGGGGGCTCATTTTTGTATCCACCCTGTGTATACTAACTGTTATAGGCTATGTTCTTTTGTATATTGTGTAAGTGCATCTGGTGGCCTACTTGTCGGTCTTGGACCAAAGTGGCCCCGGGTTTGCACTGTTTGTTTGGCCTAACCTTGTTAAATAAATAAATAAATCAATAAATCAATTCCTCAACTGCCATTTTTGCTTTTTATCATTTAGCGAACATTTTTTGTAAGGGGCAATTGCTGAAGTTACATAAATTATTTTTCAATTTAAGCGTTTGATTATTCTTCGTTAACACGCTCTCTTTGCTTCTCAAACTATTTAACTTAAATACATCAAACTTTGGTTACGTGAATGAGGAGCGTTAATCATTTGCTAAAGCAAATTCGTTGAGCACAGTCGCATAGCGACTACTTTATTGAAAATTTCGTTATAAACTGAATGACAAATTTTTGAACCTGTCAAATGACAATTTTTGTCTCATCGATAAATAATGACCTTCTTTCTTAGAATGTTTATAATGCGTGATCACCTGAGTTTTTGGTGCTAAGTTTTCATTGAAGAGAACTAAATTCCTTTTCAGGTTAGTTTCGAGCTACAACAAGGATGGTAAGCAATTAGATGCACAAAAATATTCAGATACTATTTAGAAATTCAAATTTTAATCGTACAGGTATACAAGTGAAATCGTTGGAAACCGAAAAGTCCAATGTTGTTAGGTTTACGTTCTTTTTCTGATATTTGTTGAAATACGCCTGCGAGAGGATTTTGAAATTGATACTTGCTAAATTTCTACATATATACTCAAACCCTTTTAAAGTAAACCAACAGTGAAAATTTCTTATCTATTTAACTCTGTTTAGGACAAAACATGACTTAAAAAATACCGCACCCATTCTATGTTTAACATCACATAGAAAGCACAACCCATTGACTAAAAAAGATTCAGCTTATCTCTGTACTTTCTATTTAATGATTAGTTACAAGATTGTTTTGTATTTTATAAATATAGTTAATTGAAGCATAATTACGTATATACAAGCATTTATCGTGGATAAAACATGTTCGAGAAACACTGAGTTTTTAAACTTAAAATTTAGCCGAGCTTTACAAACCAAAATTTCAGGATAAATATTTATATAATTCTTCTTATAATATTAATTTAACAATCTAAAGTTTACACAGACTTAGTTCTTCCTACAACTTCTTAGAATGTTTATAATTTAGAGTTCGTTTTTCTTCTTCTTCAAGAGATTGTAGTTTATTAAACTTCTCCCTCGATTCTATCGTTGTTGCCCGATTGCCATTCTGTGAGCGAGGAACAAAAGGACGAGCCTGGTGCAAGGGCAATTGGAAATTGTCCAGTTGACCGTGAAATCAGATTCCTGTATCTAATCAATTGGAGTCATCTTGCTTCCCCTCGTAGGGTTATCTAGGCAAAAACAAAAGGAAGACTGAAGTTTTTTTTTTGTGTTTACCAGTGCGCTCTCTGACAAAGAAGGGAAGAATCGAGTGCTTTTCATCCCCTGTAAATTCGAAGAGGTGGCGCCACTACGTGGAACCATCTGGTCGCCTCAAATGGTCCGATCAAAGGCTCTCCCTTACTCGTACCCATTGCCTTTCGAATTTAATCTAAGTTTTCATTCGAGTAGAAAATCTCTTCTCAGACTGAGAACTCACTTCCTTACATATGGGATTCTTTCTTTTCGTAAATGGGATTCTCTAATTTAAGTTTTAAAAATAGCTCTGCACCACGTGAATTTTTCATTCCGTTGCTAGTTCACGGGAGTTAAAGGAAGAATAAATTGAAAGGGTTGTGTTAAAACAGTTTTAATAAAATGAAAGGTTCAGAGAGAAAACGTTACTGTATAAACAATTCCTTAATTTAAACCCGCTATGGCCTAATTTAATTTTGTTGAGGAAAAATTTCACATTGGTACGAATTCAGTTATAGATGAACTTAGAGACAAAATCTTTGAAGTTCATGTTATTTATAGTGAAATCGCAATGGTATTTAATGCAATTGTATGCATCACTATAAATATATATTTTCGTTCGCATAGCTTAATAATTATAAAAAATCATTTTCAAATGGAATAATGTACATATAAAAGCAAAAACACTGTTGTACGCCCTGATACAGTTCATGAATCTGGGATTCGACCACATTGAGCCAGTTCATGCGGCACCTCATTTGGAGGAGCAATAATGACTTTTCCGTTCAAACAACATATTGCTGAAGTTTCACTACTTCACTACATGTTCATCAGTTCAGTAATACATCAAAGACTAAAATCTAAGCCAAATAACTATTTAATGTTTTTAAGGAAACTAGTTTCTAATTAACCTATATATAAATCTACGTAAGCAGCTTATATATGCTTTCTAAACAGGACTGCTTTAGTTACATAAGTACTTGAATACGTCTTCTTGAAATAGGTTCCAATAAAATTCAATAACTTAAATCTTCAAAGTAACCAGAGCACTGAGATGAGTATTTATAAACTCCGATGCGATTTGGCAGTAAGCCCCCCGTCTGTGATTGACGATGAATGCATAACATGAAAGATCATAATTAAAAAAAAAGTTCAACGCTGCCGTAAAATAAGTTCATTATGTTAAAACAAAAAAATTCTTTTACTAGGGGTTTTTAAACAAAGCCAAATAGTAATAAAAAGTTACAAAGGTAGACAAAAGTTTATAACTGTATAAAAGTCTCCTTCAAGCCAATTACCTTGAAAGTACAACTTATTTTAGCATTACACGAAGGTAAAAGAAAAATAGGTATATAGTCAGTTGCGTGTAGAAAGAAAAGAAAATCCTTCGAGTTGAATTCGTTTTTATGAAAGAGGAGAGAAAAAAAGAACAGGCTTTTTGCCAACGAAAACAGAATTTCTAAAACACTAATCAATGAAAAGGGGAAAACGTAATGGAATTCGTTCCCCAAACCATGTTTGTTCTTAACTGGAAACTAAAAGCTTTTGGCAATAACAACAAACTCTCATTCAACAGTCTTACATTACGTGCGCTGTTGTGATCCAGAACACAAAACGTTTTCGTCTCTTTACAAAAGTTATAGGCAACAATAAAAATGAAAGAACTATACTTTTAATGGATTAATGCTACTAACAGCGAAGTCAACCATTTTAATTTGAAAGAAAATTCCCGCAGATTTTAAAAATGAAAAGACATATATAGATAGATAAAAGTCAGCGAAGATCAGGTTTCATACTTCAAAATCTATAATAAATTTGCTTAGAGGTCATAGTAACAATAATAAGTTTAATAATATAAAATATTCACGCGAATAACAATAAGAACTTTGTATTGAAAAAATAGCTAAGAATGGAAAAATTCGAGTAGCCAAGAATGCAATAGAAGCACAGGTTGTTTCTCCTACCATTTCGATTTCTAATGTTGCCAAACTGTCATTGATCGAAAAGAAATAAAGAAACTTCTCGAAGTGAAGGGGGGAAACCTTTCTTTCAATACATTTAGCGATGGACAATTTGCGACCTTTTATTGCTTTCTGTCACTCCGGCGGAGACATTTTGAACGGATTGCATTTCGAAGTGATTCACGAGATTCCATTTTCTTCTTTTTTATATTATTCAATGGATTTTACTCAAACGACAGTTTAAATATTTGAATGTATTTTCCGCATCAAAAAATGTTGAATTTTATTGCTATATAATGAAATTTTTGTTTTATTCTCCATCAATTCTGACAACTTAATAATAAATATTTTTATAGGCACAAATAAAAAGTCGCAGGCTAAATATGCTGACACATTTTTTTTTAATAATTAGAATTTCAAACTTTCAAATGTGATTTATAGTTTCACAGCTTACTGTAAAATTAAAAATATATTCATTTTTTGTGATTACAGATTTGTGATTATGTATTCTTCCAAAGGAAAAAAATATCTTAGGCGTGTGCAATGGCAAATTGACACTCAATAATTATGCAAAGAGAAACTAATGATAACAAAGATAAAGTGGTTAATCTGAACTATTACATAATCGTAAGACAACCTCAACACTCTCACAACCCACGTGACTAACTAGTCACCAATTCGCGCGAATTTCCTACCACACCATCAACACTATCGCAATAACTAAACAGACAATGCCTTTTTCTAAAGAAATAAACTGGAAGACGTTAGTAAATCGTGAGCATTGCCGAAATTAACTACATTAGAAAACCAACACTTACCTGAAGATTAGAAGCTTGTTGCGGAAACATGCAGCTGCAATATACGGATGCGGCGAAAGTCGTAAATTATAGATGCTCCGAGTGTATAAAGTCGCATTCCGCATCCGAGATCACTTTCAGAGGCAAATTCGGTAACTTATCTTGGGTACGAATATTAGATTTTATCTGGGTGAGATACTGTCTCGAATCCACACAAACCAATACTGCAATTGGGTCATCCTTGTCACGGAAAACTACAAATTTGTGATAACTTCGTCAGAAAAGTCATGATGAATATAGTTGTAGTAGTCAACAGCTTTATCGATAAAAACTGGCGGGCCAGGAAAAACCGTCGAAGTCGATGAAGTTCACTTGCAGGCGGGATATACAAAGGGGGTGGTAAATGCTTCGTAGAAAAAAGAAACGAACAAATATTAAATTGGATTTTGAAACACTTCGTAAAACTGAGTCAACAGTAATTATGGGGGAGTGGAGAGGATACCTACCATCGACGAACTGAAACAATACACCGTCAACTATAACAAAACTTTTGTAAATCCCGACACGGGACACCGCACACAAGAGAATTTGAAGATATCTAAAAAAATAAGAAAAGTTTACCTAAACATTTGACGGAAGAATAACAAGACTTATTTATATAAATTTATATGCAAAAAGACTTTAAACTTATTTCCGGAGTTCCACAAATACGGAATCCGGAAATTATCCAAAACACTTCGGTAATGAAAGCTGCGTATAATAAATTTAATTCCCACAAAAATAACAAATACAGGGCGAGTCAAAAGTCGCAGTACACCCTTTTTTTTCGAAAACATTGCAGGAATTGGGAAATCTGAATATTCCAGTAAGGTATGGGTGAGGTGGTCTATCTTTCATGGTATGTACCGAACATGGCCGCCATCTTGAATCTAAGCGAATTTTTTTAAATGGAAAGGGGGTCGTGTGATATATCAAATAACATCAGCATTTTCTGACAATATCATTCCTGTAAACAGATTTGAAATAGCAGTTATGGTTCAAAAGTTACATCACATTTTGTTTGGAATGACAGGCTGGACTGTTCTCCTTAAAGGACAGTCATTTAATGTGTTCAACATGGTGTCCCTCTTGGTTAAGGCACATTTGAAGGCGCTAAATCCAATCGTCATACACTCGCAGAAAGATTTCCGCAGAAATGGTGGCACACGCTTCTTCAATGTGTTTCTGATTTTCTCTGCATATACGAGTTGCTTTAAATGACCCACGGATAAAAATCAAGTGGTGTGAAATCAGGTGATCTGGGTGGCCATTCCATAGCACCACGTCGGCCAATCCAATGACATAAAAGTTTGCCTCATCACTGAACAAGATACCTTGTGCAAAAGAGGGATCTTGTCGATGTTGCTCTAGGGTCCACGTGCAAAACTGCATACGTCTGTCTGGGTCATCCTCTGCTGGAGTATCTGAATCTTGAATGGATGCCATTGATGAGCATGAAGGATTCAACTTTCTGACTAACAAAATTCGGCTCCTGGTCCATGTCAAGATCATCGGCACGGGACATTTTAACATTCTAAAGGTAGTTCTTTTACTCGTCGTGTCGACACTCCAACCGTTTCAGACACATTACATCCAAAACTGAATTCGTGCAAAATCACTAATCTCACATCATGTTACTCCAAGTCGCAAACTGCCTTGAGTTGACTGAAATAATTTATTCAGCACGTGGACTAAACTCATTCAAGGGCGATTAATAGTTCCTATTATAATGCGTGCCTATTAATCGACTCTGCAGATTAGACTCGATGGAATCGGCTAGTAGTTATGAAACAACGAAATATGGTCAATAGTTTTGGCCCCCCTACTGACCCGATAATTACGAAAAAAATTTTCCTCGAACGGCTCACTAGATTCGCATTTTCCGCATAATTACCAAGCACGCTTTTTTCAAATTCTACCATAATGATCATCTTGTTAATACCTGTATTAGAGGCAACTTATTTCACATTATTTGAAAATACTCATCTTATACAATGATGAAACCTAAAGCCTATTCTCTTGTTTTGACGTATACGAGAACGATTATATAATTAAAAAGCTTGACATTATATTCAAACACTACGACAAAACAACACAAGGTTATAAAATTATGAGTATTTTACCAAAATGATAGTAAATCATATTTTTTTCTAGCATTAATGTCTTCTTTTCTTGGAAGATAAGTCCAAGGTTGTCTTTTAATAATATTCATTTCAAAATTAATTCGATTGACTTAAAATAGATCCGCGATCGATCTGTTGGCTATTCTTGATCTATTGCTAATGGGCACATGTCACGACTCCCTGGTAATACATTTACTGGCTTTCACCACAACACAGGATAAGCGCTCGATTGTTAAAAGAGTGCAGATAATGATGATAATATATATCTGATCGAATAATAGTGGAATTAATTTTGAATCATTCAGAAACTTTCAATTGGAAATGAAGGGAGAACAGTGAAGAAACCTATATAAAGAAAACTTATATAAAAGTGGTATTTTAGACTCCTATATTTTATGTTTTTTTATTAACATTGAGAGAAATTTATTATATTTTGTTTGATTCTTAAAATTTAGATAATTTGTTTTTTGTTTATTTTTGTTTTCAGCTGATTAAGTTTTCATTCCCCTCTCCTTCGTCTACCACAGGACCGCTTATGCTGTCACGTTCAAGACTAAGCCATTCCTGATTTTCCTGAGATAGTAAAGATAATTGTATGTATATTATAACTATAAAAAACTTATAACTATTATAAACAGACCAGCTCGTTTACTTTTTCTGAATATTTTATGTGGCACGCAAGATTAGAAAAGCCAAAACCAGCTTTGGTATTATGTTTAAGATGCAGATTGGATACCGATATTATAAGAAAATTATTAAACTTTTACCAAAATCTATTAACCAGAAAAATATCTACATTTTTACAGTTTACAAGAAGTGACAAATTATAAGCGACAAAAATCAACAAAAATACAAAAAAAAAACATTAACAACAAAATACGTATTTTATTCAGAAGCATTAAACTCTATAAATTTTATTTCAATGGACTTTTGATAAAAACTCTTCTATAAATATCTTCAGCAAGTCCTATATTGTTCTTTTCAGTGAATCGAAGAATATCCGACATAGTGCACAGAGAAAATGGAAATTGAAGAATGGAACCAATAACAACCACAACGAAAGCCCCGATAGACAATCTCACTGGAGAGGGGACATCTCCTTTCCGGTGATGCCAAAATGAAAAGAAAAGGGAAAGCTTGGATGGAGAAGTCGTCTAAAAAAGTCTTTTTTTCCACATACATTCAGCCAAAACCTAAGAAAAGCATTCTATTGCAATTCGAGAGAAGAATGTATTGCACAACAAAATAGTTGGCTTTGATTTGGGCTTTGCTGAATGTTCTGCGGTTCTTCTAATCCCCGACCACAGTGGGATTAAATTCAAATCCCAAACCCCAATCTTAAATTTAGGCAACGGTTGTTGTCTCCCTTTTCATCCGACCACCTAGGATAGTTTATTTTATTTCACTGCAAAGCTGGGCTATTGGATTTACTCCTTAAAGGCGAAAGATTATTTTTTTCCGGATTGATGGTCGTTTGTTTGACATTCTCGTCGATGACCTTCATGGAAATGAACATTTTCGCGAAGTGTCAATTCACTCCTAAATATTTTTTTAAACTAAGAAGTGCACATCAATAGAAAACTAATTTTTAAAACCGTATAACTTCCTGTAGTAGGGAAGGGGTTACTTTATGTCTGTTTTAAAATTCATTAAGTTTTTAAAAATATTCATAAATAGATATCACAACTTTCTAATAGAAACTCATTATGCGGTTTTTGAATAATTTACGGAACTGTTGTAATTTATGGAGAAGACGATCTACTATAGTATCGGACCCAAGATAGCCCTAAGTACAAATGATACGCTTCTACTGTACCTGAAGACTGCTGAATTTGGCGAGCAAAATCTTAATAAACATCAAGAAACCTAGTCTTGCTTTCTGCCTGTTCTTGTCATGTTACCATTTTTTTGTGTGGTCTTATAGTGCCAGTTGTATTTCAGTTACTAGTTGTATTTCATGGACGAGAACAAGTTGACGAAAACAGCATTGTTGTTGAAATACGCAAATCATACGCATAGTGTGGAATAAGTTTTTCACGGTCTTCGTTTTAATAGCTAGTATCCACAGTTTTGTAAAGTGTCAGTCTATCAATTTAAACTCTTTGTATTTGCATTATAACATATAATGGATACCATAGCATTACTTTACTTCCGATTCCAATAAAATCATTATAAAATCAATTCTACTTACTAAGCAATTTGTCAATGTAAAACGCAGTAATAAATATTTCTTTTAATCCAAATTATTAGCGACAAACCTGCAAATTTTTCCATGCAATTTCGTAAGTTGTCTTATTTCATATTTGTTAGGCTGACGGTTCATTTCTAAATTCCATATTGAGTAAGGACGCTCATTTTCCTTTTTACCTTACTATTCAGAGATTTCATATTATACGAGGTTTGGGGCATAAGTCATGGCAACTATTTTTTTTCTCAGAGCTAAGGGATGATATCACAAAATGTCATATGCCTCAAGGAAGCCGTGCATTCGTAGTATGTATCCACAACACCACATGGCTCTGTGATTTCCTGTTGTTGCACAGAGCAATGTTAAATCAGTTCTTAGTCAACCGCCGTAAAAAGATGGATGTAACAACGCTCGAATATCACAATAGCCGTTCTCCGTGGGAGAAATACCAGAGAATGCCACGGAGAATTCGTAGAAGCTGTCGGGAATAATTCCCTTCCATACCGTGCTATCATTCTCCACGACAACGCAAGAACCATATAAAGCAGAGTGTGTAGGACTGCTACTACGGCGTTGGGGATGGAAAGAATTGAAGCACCCACCATACTCTCCGGACCTTTCTTCATGTGATTTTTGACCTCATACGGAAGATAAAGGAACCATTTTGGGCGCCAATAGACATTACAAATGTTGTGCAACAGAAGATGTCACGGTCAGAATACTAGCGCAGTGGAAAGTTGCAATTAAAGACGCACATTGTAGGCAACGTACGTAAGATAATAGTAAAATTAAGTTTATTAGGTATAACTTGAATTATAGGCTTAACCAAAACTATCAAAGAGAACGTTGAAATAACCTGAACACAAAAATTTGGCAATTAAGAGTAAACCCTTATGCTAATTAACATGATTCTCCTTTACTTGAAAGGGTAACAAATGATCACTGAAGATCTTTAACATGCAGCGGGGAATTTCCCGAAATTATACAATACTAGTACAATCAAAACGCACGTATGCCAATGCGTTATAGAACTAGAAATAAATGTGTTAGTTAAGATCTAAGTAACTCTGCAAGATTGCGTCAAAAGTTCTACTATTAAAAAAATCATAGGAGATTAACGTTTGTTTACTTAAGAGTAATGACAAAAATCCTCCTTTACTTGAAAGGGTAACAAACTGAAAGAGAATATAACGTGCGAAAGGAATTAATTCATAACTATATAATTCTATCAAACAATGAGCGCACGTGAAATAAGAAACGACTACGTTAAATCAAATAGCTTACTTAGGAACTTAAATTAAATCAGCCCGCGTTGCTTAAGAAAAATTCAACGCATGTTACCAAAAATGGAATGGCGTTGCATGGGGGCTTCAAAACCAAAGCCCCAACCCTTATTAGGTTCCAAATATCAATTATCACAGCTGTGAGCTTAACACCGCACTTATTACAATTGCGACAGGATAATTAAAGGAAAACTTACGGGTCAAAATTTTCCATAGCATACACTAAAAATAAGAACGCCCAACCGATGGCCGGCGTGAAAACCAATAAGTCTACAATTTTCTTCAAACGATTATTTTACGTCGAACTACAGGTAGACATAAGCTTCAAAATGACTTAAGGTTAATATACAGTAGCTGCAATATAATAGAATTGAGAACGATGAGAAGATGCTCATCAATTAAAACGTTACTCCTAACGTTATTAACTGTATCAAAAATACACTTCCAACAGAGTCAGAGTTTACTACGTTACAGGGCCGTAGCCAGGATGTTATCTTGGGGGGGGGGGGGGGCGATTTTAAAAAATTCCACTGAATCGGACCTTTTTCCATAATGGGGTGGTCGTCGACCCCCCTCGACCCCCCCCCCCCCCTGACTACGGGCCTGCGTTAGTTCTTTAAGTCACGGAGCAGTAAAAACACAGCTCACAAATAATGGCGCTTGAACCAGCCGTCACCTCTTTCGTTCACTCTTCCGACTGCATTGCGTAAAAAAAGCATTAAAACCCGACGGGAAAATACCTGTTGCCTTTGTGTAACAGAGTTCCAGAATTTTCTTTACTTCGTCGGCGTGGCTCCGCTCTGTCCAAAACGCTACCTCCATTAAAGACAGCTGGATACAGGAACTGGTGGTATCGAAGGCGGAAAGGCGCACGTGCCGTTAATGATGCTTTCAGCCGGGAGTTTCCGCGTCGACCTCTTCCTTCTCCTAAGGCTTCGGCGTTTGGCTCCCGCCGTGTGTTCTTCTGAACCTCGCTATCCACGACGTCCGTCGCTGTCGAAAACTTTTCCTCGGCTCCGTGGTCGCTGTCTCCAACCTTGGCTGCCACGTTTCCACCAGCACGATTCTCCTCCATCCGTACGCCTCGAGTTCCAACCACTTCTCCCCCTGCCTCTGTTTGAGTTTCGCGCTGAAGCTCCGCCGTGAAGCATCTCGGGCATAGCCTAATGATAACGGGTTTATTCACTTTCGCTTTCTGACGGCGCTCCGACTTCCATTTTTGTAACAGAAGATACCGGACTCACACATGCAGAGGGAAATGGTGAATCAGATGGTCTTCGGTGTCTTCCACATCGTTGGCAGCGTGTTTTGAACGTTGCGGGGGACTACTTTTAGGCCCTTCAGAACGAATGTGTGCCTGCTATAATGATTCTGGAACATTATGTCAACTTATGTCAACTACCTTAATAAACATGAAGAGCAAAATGTTGGCGTGTTGTTAAATATCCGTACATTTCGTCCATTCCTTGTCTTTTTATCTGTATATTTCACATTTTCCACCCACGCTCGAATTCTCACAAAAAAAAAAAAAAAAAAAGTTGTCATGACTTATGCCCCAACTCTCGTAGTTTCAAAGAATTTAAATTTAGCAAGTTTTTATCTCAGATTATGAGGCAAAACAATAAAACTAATTTCTTGATTGATATTTTTTTTTATCTTTTAATTGCACTTGTAATTATGCCCCAATAAAATTTTTACAGAGTTTCTGCCCGAATTAACAAACATTGCGTGCAATTTGCGTTGAATGGATTCTCTTATTAAATTATCGGATAATTTTGTTGAAAGTTGTACTTAAAAGGACCCCTTGCGAAGAACGAGTTTCTATCTTTAAATTAAGTAAAGCTCTCGAACTTTTTTTTTATACAGAAATATGCTTTCAAATTTAAAAAGCGAAACGAATAAGGGATAATAGGTTCAAAATTTGATAAAATTATATTTTAAATTGTCTGATAGTAAGACAAATATTTTAAATAATATGCCATAAGATTTAGTTCTCTTACATTTTAAATATCAATGAATTATCTGATTAAAGTATTACGTATTAAGCTTTTTTGCCATTTTGCTATGTCTTTACTAGAGTCAGTGCTCCGGCGAATAGACCGTAGAATGTCCCGGAAGCCGGACTGTACGGGGCGCCGAAAATTATAGGGGAGTAACGGAGGATCCTGAAATTCGAATTGCCCTGGTGACAAAGAGATCCTAATTGCGACCCTGCAAGAGTTAATCTTTTGTCTCTCTCTTTCTCTTCTTCACCTATTACTTTCTTTAATGTTCTTTGAAGGAGTATCATTATTTTCTACTGCAAGAAAACGAAATTTCATTGAAACACCGCTTTATTGTTATAATGTATACTTTAATAAAGAAACTAACTAAGAAGAAAACAAACACAATCCCTTCTCGATTAGATGAAAAAGGGATTCGCCGTGAAATCTTTAATAACCGGACAGAAATTATGGAAACACGGCTACTAAGTAATTTCAATTAATGTTAAAAATAGAGGCAATAACCTAAGACGAAGGCATCTGGTCTTTATCAGAATAGATTTTTTTTAAAGACCATCGCTCTTCATAACGCACAATGATGCGCTTAATAATCTTTAATTTAATAGCATTTCATTAGCTTTTGCATAAATGATGAAACGTTCACATGCAACGGTTTCACGTTCGAGGCGCACGTGAGAGGCTTCATAATTTGTAATCATCCGCTCATTTACTTCGTTATCAATTTGCGTAGATGAACATTGGCAATGTTCCTCTTTTTTCCACTCGAAACGTATCTAACAAGATAAAGGTTGTAGGGTTAAAAAGCAATTTAATAAATTAATTCTTGTTAACTTTTCGTCAGTAATCCAGTATCACTGAATATAACACAGTTTGTAAAGACATAATTTAATGGTGAAGAATTTAGGTGATCCAGTACTAATAAATATGTGACATAAAATTATCCACAAAGAAAAAGAACTTTTTCTGATATATGGAATCGCAAAAAAATATTTTAAAATCCACTCTAGTTTCATAACGGCTGCACAATCATTTTACAATGCTACTGATGAATGTTTATGATGTGATAAAATATCCAGATAGGCTCGGCAATAAACAACCAAACAATTTAATACCACTTTCTAATCTACAGGCATTTTCCAGAAAGATCTACACGACGGTACAAGTGGGTTTTTTTTATTCGTTCTTATTAAACGTTTTCTATTTTTCATAATCTGATGGCAATCATTTATTTGAAATAAAATAAAGCCACGAATCTCAATATTGGAAAAAAAATTAGGAGTCAAGTAGGACAGAATAACCTGAATGGCGAAATAAAACAGATTTATTCACGTGATTTATGGAAATATTATCCGACACTTTCTCCAACTCACGTTTGATAACCGGAGCAAAATGTTCCAATATAGCATTGCAAGTTTAATATGATTTTAAGCATTAATCTCTTACTGCTTCAGTCTGCAAATATGTCAATGTAGAAACGACTGCGTGATTCCAAAAATCTGAAAAAACATTTTCCATTGTATCTCCCATAGAGATATTACTTTGAAATTCGCGCTGTAGAAACTTCATTCTATACATGATAATTTAGATGCAAAATTAGTGAGGATGCAATCGCATGACAAAATCGAACATGCAGCTTAGTACATAAAAAATTGTGGAATGTTATTTGAGTACTACTTTCCGTGAATAGGGCTCAGACGGCGTCTCGTACTTGTGTACAACCCGAGATGTGTCAAGTAAGTTAACAACATACCGTTTAGTTCAAAAATTCAGAGAAACAGCTCGTGTTAAGGTATTGCCAAGAATTGGGTAAGCCGTTTCAATCACCTGATCTAAAGCCACTAAATTTCTTTCCCTGGTCTTATCTCAAGAACATGTAAACGAAAATAAAATCTTGTAAACATTCCAAGGAGGAGCTGTAGCAGTGAAGCAGAAATACATTTATACAGGGTGAATACAAAAGTCTGAACCCCCCTTTTATTTTTGAACCGAAGCAGATATGTCAATTCTGATGGAAGTTGTGGGTGGCCTATCCCATGGTGCACTTTTCATCATCCCAAATATGCAAATTCGGATACATTCAAAACTTATCTCAAAACTTGTTCAGCATAAAAAAACAAACAAAACAAAAAAAAATCATCCAAATCGGACCAACCAATCACCCACAATCACGTGGTGAACTGTTTGTAGCTTACAAACAGTCACACGGCACAAACAAGTTACTTCAAACAGTTTTAAAAAAAAGTTAATCAACAAGATGCTCGATGTGACGACCGTGGGCACCATAACACAATTGGGCACGGAATTTAACTAACGCCAAAACATCGGCAAGCATGGCTGGTGTCACTCCTCGGCACACTTCCTGGATTCGTTGAACCAGATCCTCCAGTGAGCATAAACCTTGTCCTTCAGGTATCCCCACAAGAAAAAGTCAAGTGGTGTAAAATCAGGGGAGCAGGGTGGCCAACGAACTGGTCCTCCTCGGCCAATCCATTGTTGTCCAAACATCTCACTTAGACGCTCGCGAAAGACCAACCCGTAATGTGGAGGAGCTCCATCATGCTGAAACTACGTGCGCTGATACCAGGCCAATGGCAAATTGTCAATGAAGTCTGTGACTACCACGTTGAGAATTTCAGCCCGGTAGCGTTCTGCAGTCAGTGTTCCATCGTAAAACTACGGTCCAACCACAGTGTCATTGTACAATCCACATCACACATTGATACTCCAGTTTACTTGATGAGTTGCTTCTCGCAGACATCGTGGGTTTTCGTCTGCCCAATGATGATGGTTGTGCCTGTTGATAACTCCATCCCTGGTGAACTGGGCTTCATCTGTTCACAACACCTCATGAATGAAGTTTGGATTGTCATCCAGGCAGGTAAGTAAACAGTTGCAGAAGGCAGCCCTAGCAACATAATCCAATGGCAGTAACTCCTGGTGACAATGAATATGGTATGGGTGAAAATGATGTGCGTGTAGAATGTTGAGAACAGTTCTCTGATGGCACAATATCTGCAGCAATTGCTCTGCTGCTTGTGTGGGGATTTGCAGCAACTGCAGCCAGAACTAGTGTTGTTGTATCCTCGTCGCCTTGTGCCCTTGGTCGTCCTTGTTCTGCAATAACATTCCCTGTAGCCTCGAATCTTTGAATAATGTGACGCATTGTTTGACGAGATGGATGGCGTTCGTTAGAGTATCTGTCTCCGATACAAACCTAACTGCAGCATGTAGGTTTCTCTTTGCCTCTCCGAAGCAGAAGATCATGCTGACCATTACCGGAACAGTGTAGCTTGCCATCCTGGAATTGTTCTGTCTTCTGTGCGCTGAAACATGCCTTTTATTTGCTTTTCCGCATGAAAGTGAATGTGAGTATGGTAATTTATGTTAATTTTTTGATTTGCATGCTTTGCATGGTGGAAATATCAACATTCAGTTTTCCTTGAACAGTGTGTCTGTTTGTAAGCTACAAACAGTTCACCACGTGATTGTGGGTGATTGGTTGATCCGATTTGGATGATTTTTTTTGTTTTTTTTTATGCTGAACAAGTTTGCAATTGGGTTTTTCTCTATCCCTTACGATTTTTGAGATAAATTTTGAATGTGTCCTAATTTGCATATTTGGGATGATGAAAAGTGCACCATGGGATAGGCCACCCACAACTTCCTATTCATTGGATTCATCAAAATTGACATATCTGCTTCGGTTCAAAAAATAAAAGGGGAGTTCAGACTTTTGTATTCACCCTGTACATTTATTAAAAAGAAATTAATCCCCCAGTAAGGTAAGGCAAGTAGCAGATCCTGCGTTCATCTATTTTTAACCCCTTTATCTGCACTTTTTACCTCTCCCCACGTTTTTTAATCAAAAAATTAATTTTCTCGAACGTAATATGTAGAAAATGTAAAAAAGCTTGTATTTTCTTTCCTTTCTCATCATTTCCGAACATATCAATATCACATGCCATACTTCCAAAGACCAAGTGACTGCCACCCCCGCAAATTTGACCCCAATGGAACAACTGGGCCTAAACTTCATAGTAGTGTAGACCTTGCCTAGAGAAATCTGGATACTGAATTTCACGCCTTCACGTACCTAATTGCACATAGATATGTTATCCTCTCTGAATCCCATCCCCGTAATTCCGACCCCAGTGTACCAATCAAAACCAAACTAAATAGTGCAGATGGACATGCCTACATTCCGAATTTCAACCTTCTACATCAAAAAATGTAGAAATTATGAAAGGGACGAACTGACATTATAAAACCAATAAGTTGCTCCATTCTTCCGCTACTTAATATAGATTATGAGCACTTGACAATCGTGCGTCGACAAAGCGATTTCACGTGCGCGCGCTGATGTCAGTAATGCTTAAAAGATGAACAGAAAGTAACAATGTATTCCTTCTTGACAAATCGATTGTTATATGACATGCCATTATCTTGGTATTGTTTACACTCACTATTTTAGCACGTGAATTCGACTTGAAGGGGTCCACGAAAAATTCTGAAAAGTTGATACGGCCGAGCTAAGATTTTGATGGTCATTTTTCTGAAAACAGAATTTGAAAAAGTTAATCGGTTTTCAAGTTATCGTGCAAACGGCGGACGGACGGCCGGACAAACGCACCGACCAAGGGCGCATTCTTATAAGTAGCTTTTATGCTAAAGCTCCTAATAATCCGACGACCTCCCGTTAACAGTGGGGGAACAGAATGGGCCAGATGTTTGATATGCTTTGAAATAGATTTGACAAAGTATAACAATAAGTAAGAAGATATTCAATATTTTTGCAGCAACTATCAGAAGACATTCGGCGTATTTTTGTTCAGTAAGAAATAAAATCTTTTTCACATAATTCAAAAGACTTGTTCCAATATGTCCCATTTATTCCCACATATACGGGACAAATGACATTCCTTAATCAAAATTTCATACTTCCTGTTCTATTATATATTTTAGCATGTAATCATTTTTTGTAAAATACAAATACAGGTCGTAAGTTAATGTTTTCTAAAACTGTTTACAAGGCTAGGAAAAATTAGGAAATCTTTTTTGTCCTATTCGTCCTCACTCTTCTTTATATAGCGCCAGTTTTGTATGGATATCTTCCTTTGTTCAAGAGATATAACAGTAAATATGGGTTGCAGGACTTTGAAAACACCTTATATTATGTTTATGTTAAAATTAATGAACCAATATTTTAAGTAATGCCCTCTTAATTTAATCAGTTTGACGAAATATTCAGTATTTAAGTTTCGTACAAACTTTTTTTAAAGAAATCTGTTCAGAAAACAACCTCAATAGTTAATGGGCATCTATTGGCATATTTTGCGAGTCAATCGGTCATTTGTAAATCTGATGGATTAAATGTTCTCAGCAGATGAAGAATAAAGGCGATTCATATAAGAGATAAATCTTTAATATAGAAGATCCTACAGAGAGGTGACCCATTCAGGAGAATGTTATGGATTTTGATGTTAGTTCAAAACAAGATGCCATAGAAACTCTTAACAGTTCATAAAAGCTAACCCCATGATTTAATCTCAGCAGGCAAACTATAGAATGAAAGCCACTGACGGCAGGAGGAAAATGTTTCAGTCAATTTTACCTAAGTTTGTTCTATGTAACCATTCACTCTAATGGACGTCAATAAAGTTCAAATTATCGAGTGAACAGAATCCTACGTGGGTGCATCCATGGGGTGTATACAATGTTTGGAGATTTTTCCTGCTCTCTTTCTATGGAATTCTAGATGATCAAAATAGATGGAAAATTTATGACAAGATAGATTTACGGTGGAAAGGTAAATTCACTTTTATCGCAATAGTTCTTTAAAATAGTAGGCTATTTGGAAATCAATTGCCGATAGGCTCGTAAACAAAACTTAGTTGCCTTGGCGATCCAAGAGCTTGCACAGAGACTTGGTACTTCCAGGCCACCCATCAAGTCATTTCATTTAACGCTATTCCTGTAGCGAGGAATAAACCTGCCCGCCTTTCTCGAGGTTCCCTTCAATTCCAAAAGGCTACAGTGTTCTGGGACAATTCAGTTTATTCCAGAGGGCAATTCAGAATAAAAAAAAAATGGCATATGATATCGGAAGAGTCGAGTCCTTTCTCCAAGACAGCGTGTGCACGCACAAACGAATGTTCGAGCAATTCCAATGAGAGTTGTTCGAGCACCCATCCTATATATTCTGGACCTATCACCCAGCGAGGATCGTACAGATGAAGCGTGGTTGGGGAAACAACATTTCTATCACGTATAGAAGAGTATTGCGCAGTGGAATTTTATGAATACTAATGCAGACAACAGAGTATATCCTTTGGTTTAACATGTTTATTAAAACAAAACAAAAATATGATAAATACAAAACAAACACCAAGTTGAGGGCTACGATCTTGCTTATGCGCAAGAAACGCCTATGGCCTTAGCCTTGCCCAAACAGCGGAATAGATCCCCGTTTTACAATCTATCCGACAATTACAAACCAATACAGTAGGAAACGGGCCTCATGCAGCAAACATCGTTATCGACGTCATAAATAAAGCATGAATAACATTGGCCCATCTAAGGAATGGTCCTCAGATTTACAAATGATCCAAGTAATGGGATTGAGCCACTACGCTCGCCCCCTCTTAAGGGTTCCGAGATTATACAGAAATTTAAAGCTATCGTTTTCCAATTCTCGTTTCAAACAGGAGAGAATGGAAAGTAGCAGAATTCAAACTGCGACCATACGCAGCGTAAAATTACTTAAGAAGTATTTGGATAGCGATACAACTATCGCAATGACCAAAAAAATCAATTTGGAGGCTGCAAACACAGCGGACGCAACGGACGCCTAAAACAAGGGAGAACTCGGGACGCTTGATCCAGGGCCGGAATTTTCCTTACGTGCGGCTAACGCTACCTCCGCTGCCCGTTCGAAGATGGCGACGCACTCGCGTTTATAAGTGGGCTTGAAGCCGTAAAAAACTGCAAAATATATTAAAGAAAATAGAATGAGTGCGCAGTTTAAGCGGGAAAACATTAACTAGCAAAATTACGCTTAGCCAACAGAGAGCGGTGCTTGGAGAGGTAAGATTTCCACGCCAAAATTTTAATCCTACGCCCCTCTCACCTGCTTCGCACTTAGCGTTTAAGCAACGCGCTCGAACGGGTTGAGTTAAGCAACTTGAGAGAGAATGGTAATGACTACAACCGAGTTTTTACAGTTTAAGGACAGAGATTTCACCCACCTTAAATAGGGCATGAAGGCGCCCAATCCTTGACGCCAAAAGGCGTCATGCGTCCACGGCGTTATCCATACGCTGGGTTCCGCCGGTATCAAAATTGAGTCCAATGGCTGAAGCTGCTGCAATACGGAGGCTTCCAAAACGGCTACGACGACCAACGTCCGGGTGGCTTGGAAGAAGCACGGAGTCACGACGATACGGGGGTCGGTGAGTTCGATATCTGGCGGACGAACCGACGTTGCAATCCTCGATGGCTCCTCGCAAGTCGTTTGTCTTGGATCGCTGTCTTCCTCGTGGAATCCCTCGGTCAGCCTGGCTTCTCGGTCGGAAACTGTTAAGTTTTCATAGGACAGGATAAAACGATTAACAATGAAGCACGCACACCCGCGCTCGTTGTCGGCTGCGAAGCCGTTTTATTTCGTGAGAGTCCTTCGCCGAACGTTTCAGAGTCGTTGGCGGAGCACGAGGGTCGTTAGAGACCTCTCCTTGCATTCCAAAAACTCGACCATGGTCGCTCATCGAGATTTTCACGAGAGCAATCTCTCTGCGTCCTATTCGCTCAGTTGCAAAGTCTCTCCTCGATTTAAAACCACCCGCTCGTTACCTGTCCCCTCGCGCCCCTTTTTGCGCAGTTTCCTCAGTTTTCGCCTAAAGCGCTTTCGCTTACGATTTCCCTCAGGAAATTCGCTAAGCTTTTGGATACTGACAAGAGATGGCGTTACTCCGATGTCAAGCTTGAGAAATGCGATCGAGAGCCTTGGATGGCCTCAAAGGCTGCTTCTAAAAACTCTCTCCAGTCGCGATCGAGCGTAAGCGTTCATGATGAACGCGAGCACTGCATCTAAAAATGACAGAGCGCTCGTCACTGGCGCCTCTAAAAACTCCCGATCTCATCGTCGTGTTGGGAACGCTCAGGATCAAAGTGATCTTATTTCCATCGTGATCACTTCGCGTTGCCTCGCTCATTTTCACTACTTTCGTTTTCATAACTTTCGCAATAATGGCCGACAATGAAAGCATATCCCACCTCGAAGTCCGTTTCCAATGCGGTTTATAGTTTTGTAATGAATCTGAAGGCACAGAACAGGTCAAGATACACGGTAGGGGCGAACGAGCTGAAGATAAAAGCGAAGATTGTTTTATATATTTTAATTTTTTAATTTTTCTCTTAGGTTTCGAATTTGCTTTAAAGTTTCATTTTATCGTACGTGCACTCTCGGACGTAGATTTTTAACACTCTCGTATTTATTGTCATAAAAGAATAAATGCATTGAA
>JAHWFO010001556.1:10932255-11049212 GCA_023313115.1 Rhysida immarginata | reverse complement strand
AGAAATCACCGCAGAAATGAATACACACCTCCAGGAACCTGTGTGCATGAAGACAATCCGTCGTTACCTGCATAAATCCAACATCCATGGCAGGGTTGCTATAACGAAGCCTTTCATCAGTAGTACAAATGCCTCCAAGCGGGTTCAGTGGTGCCGGACGCATAAAACCTGGACGTTGGATGACCTCAAACGCGTCATATTCTCGGATGAGTCCAGCTACACTGTCTTCCAAACAACAGGGAGGGTATTCGTCTGGAGGAGCCCCTCTGATGCCTACAACCCAGACTGCTTGGCACCCACAGTCAAACACGGAGGTGGATCAGTAATGGGTGGATCAGTAATGGTCTGGGGTGCAAACTGTGCAGGACCTCTACCGATCCTTCCCAAGACGTGTTGCTGCTGTGCTGGCTGTCCACGGTGACCCCAACACCTTATTAAATAAAGATTTTGGAGTTCTACCAGGTGTTTCAGTTTCAATGTCCAATACCTGTACCAAGCTTGTGTCACGGATAAATTTTATGAGAGCTACTTAATAGTGTAACTAGGTAAGTAAAGAACGGGACACAAGGTTGAATGCTTAAAGATTTAATATATTAAATAAATCCCCTCACTAACACGTGAGTGGAAGATATTTTTCCAACTGGAAAAATTATGAGCAAACTGCTCTAAGAAAATGAGATTACAAATGTGGCTAGCTAATATGCAATACATTTAGCAGAAATACATTGATAGGGCACTGACTAATTCAGCTGGCTGGGATAATTTATAAAAATTGAAAAAGAATTAGAATTAGGCTTCTAAGCCAACTTCTCTACCGCACTATATCCATTGGAAAGCGGCGACGCTAGGCGTTTAGTAATTGTTATTCCCCTTTCTACTGTAAAGACAAGAAAGAGTATATTAACGAAGCGTGCTCTTAGAGTATCGCGCGAGAAGCAGAGAAATATTATGTAGAGAAACGAGCTTACCTGGGATTGTGGAATTATATATACCACACTGGTTGTCCGTAAAAGTTCTCCTCTCTCTCCTTGAGTCGAGTAGGAAGAGCTGTCACCAATACTAAATCTCCAAACGCTGAAGGGAGACTTCGTTGTAACGGGTGCCATCGAACCAACGCTGTGGCTTGTCGTTGTCACCGTTCAAGTCCTCCGTCTCGGTTACACGTTGTGGACTCTGTCGAATGCCCAACTGCTACGCGGGAGCTTGTTGCTGCTGCGTTGACTAGTTCACACATCGACTCCTCACCTTGAGCTGGCTTTAGATAGTTCACTTTCACTGTTCTTGTTTCTGCTATAACGATATCAAGAGTTACTTCTTTAGTAGTCTCGCTATCGCCTGCTTATGTATGGAGACAAGCTTTCACATGAGCTTTCGCTCTTAGGAATTCCTCGAATCTTTTCACTAGCACTCTTTTCAAGTAGCGGAATACACAGAGAGGCCAGGATGGAAGGTTGCTTATCTGCCGTCTTTGTTTCGAGCTGCTCTTCATCCATGCGACCTTCCCCTTCGAAAATCCCGCTCGTTCTCCTCGATCTCTCCTCTCTCCACTTTTTTTCTTTTTCGTTTTTAGAGCAATCATTTACGCCCTCTCTTTCTTATAGAGCGCTTCTGCTCGCGCACGCTTGCTCTGTCTCTTTGTTTACGTTTATTATCACCTTTAGCCTCAATAGATGGTAGGGTACCTTCCCTCTCAATTTATCCGCCACCGATGCTTCGCTGTGTGACATTTGGAAGGCATCACGTGATTAATCCCCCTCCAAAATCTGATCTCAATGGTAGAGCGCCAATAGAATCGGGCGTTTTGCATATAAACTTCAGCGATCTGGAATGCAACCCTCTGCAGTTACATATATTTTGCCAGTGGATATAACAGCTTTATAGGAAACTCTGAAGACAGAAATACTGTCCCCGGCGAATCAGTTATTTTTGAAAAGAATTTTATTTAAAAGTACATAAAAGTTAAAAACCATGAGGTTATAAAAATAAGTAATGGGAAAGTGAGACAACCAGGAGTCGACAAAAAAAAGTCATGATGGATTTGGATTGTGATAGATTCTAAGGCTTGCTAAGAAAAGCTTCCTTCTCTAATGGCGTTCTAATTGATCTGAAATTTATAAGAAGGTTGACTTATTCGGCACATATGGGGTTGCATATTGTTTACAAAACGCCGTATGAACCCCTTTGAAGGAACTGACACCAAAAGCAACACCTTTTATTATACATTAAACTCCTTTTGATCTGGGTCATCCGATTGCGTCACGTGACTGGTACCCTCACGCTATTTGCCACGCTACTTTTATACATATGAGAGATTTAACGAAAAAATGGGCTGTAAAAGTTAAGAATCACCCTTTACCATAATTGCAGATCATTTTAAGCAACCCTATAAAAATAAGCTGGAATCAACGCCTCATGATCATGGTTTTAATGGATTTCAACACGCTTTAATTTCTGTCATTAATGTGTATAATTCTTCGCAAGTTAGAACAGTACATCCAAGAATTCTGCTTCCCAAAGTCCTGCAAGTGAGAAGCTCACGAAAAATAAACATCATTCAATTCCTTCATCAACTGTACAGCTCTTAATTGCTTGTTGATTTATTGAGTTCATTACAAACTGACGAGGCCTTTTCAATTCTGTTTGCTCCGATAAGATTGATTCCATTGCCGCTGAAAACTTCCGAATACTTTCGACTTTTAAATGAGCCCAAAAAGGGCTTCTAAAGATCTGCAGCTAATTCTACGTGAATTGCTTTCGTGACAAAACAGATGGAAGGTACGATGTTTAATTTGCCGTTAAAAATCTTTTTTCAATATCTTTCATCACTTAATTGAGAAAAGTGACACTGTAGTCACAACCTTCGCAATGCTCTAGTAAAATTCACACGCATTCGAGATAAATTTGAGAAATATGAATTACCGTGAAAATAACTGAAGCTTTGCTACGTATATTCACGAATTATGTTTCAAAATGTTTGAAGAGTCATGCAGAGACTTTTGATGAATCATGCTGGATATCGTATCATGTTGAACAATGAGATTCCGTAAACGTTGATTTCTTATTCTCTTAAAATGTAGCGTTTGTCCTTTAGATGATTGATAAATCGTCAACAGTTACCTATTGTTGATAGGTGATCGATGAATACCGCCTTTTGATACATAAGCGTTAAAGTTAAATAAGATAATATTACGATAACTGAATTTCTGTCTGCAAACAGAGTTGATTCCGTTTTTTGAGGAGTTGATCAAACACTCTCTAGATATTGTAGGAATGACGATCATAGTTATTCTCTGTTGATGAAGTCACGAGACACAATTAGTCGGTATATGTCGCCACTGCTGAGGCGGAATCAATGAATGTCAATATGCTTCAGTCGCATCTCGTCTCTTTTATGCACAAGTCTTTTCCGGCCATAGTTGCAGTTTTGTTGCAGAAACACTCAATTCTCTGAACACTCAATATACTTTTGCATGTGAAAAGCCGTTTCCAAAATACTCTTTCCACTCTCAAGCCGCGTTCGAAGTCGTTTAAATCGTTTGTCTTATCCATGTTTAGGATAACTGTGTAGGGATACTTTTAGCAACTGATTTACGTAAAGGAAGTTCGTGACAAGGGCCACTTGAAAGAAAGAATCATCGAGTGGTGCGGTAAAATCTTACCAGATATGCCGACTCATCTTCCAGACCATTACCATCTTCATAATTTCATCTCAACTTGTAAAGGAATTTGAAAACAAGACTGCTACTTCTGATCCAACTTCATTCGATGATCTCATTAAATTTCCAGGCCTCTTTATTGGGAACTCTAGAACAAATTTATGCTAAACCCACAAATGAGCGATTCGCCACGTCAAGAAGTTTCGTCTCGCTGTCAAACAGTTTTATAGTTAAAAACTTAGGTGTCTCTTTTAATAAAATGGTCACTCAGTGTGCATGGGTTAACACTACAGGAGACAAATAATTTTGAAAATAATAATCCATTGCATGGGCTTTCTTCATGCTTAACTGATTGAAGAGGGGGTGCTAGATTTTCCGAAACATGAAACTATTTTCGGATTATTATTATCAAGCAGGTCTAAAATAATCTTTAAAGGGTAGAATTAATTCCTTAAAGAGGATTATCTAATATAATCCTTTAAGGGGAAACTATCACTTCACTTCAGTGACGAAGCCTTAAATAGTTCAGTGAGATGGAAGGACAAACCTGCTTTGTCTCTTTTGCGCATTTTTTATCAGAGGAATGGCTTGAAGCTTCTACAATTTCCTACCTGTTTCTCTTATCTAGGTAATTTTATCTAATCCATTTCCATTATTAATAACTTACCATATAACTTACGCGATTGATAATTTAGATTAGCCTATTGCTTTATTGAAAGTATAATCATATTTATAATTCGTTACCAATTTATGAATGAAATTTAGAAATGCTTTATTACTTAAGACAACTTAAAATGGCCTTAAATTTTTTTTTTCATTTTTATATTTTCAGAGATGAAATATATTCTTACAGTTTGTCAAAGAAAGACTTCCTTTTCTGCCTTACAGCTTCACAGTATGTTGACAAAGAAATAAGCAACGACTACTGTTTCACACACCTGACCATGATGGAGACTAAAAGTTAATTAATGCTAAGTGCAGTGGGATTTTGTCTCATTTAATGGAAAATGACTGGTATCTCTCAGGTGAAATTTATTCTCCTTTGCACTGTCACGTGAGCAGGGCTTCCATTTCAAGAAGAGAATCTCTCGTCTGCTTAAATGCTCTGAATTTTTCGGTTGTTAATTATGTTAAGGATGGCGCCTTCAGCGGAAGGGAGAAACACCAGTCGTCCCTTCTACTTTAGAAAACGGACAAAAGGATAAAAAAAAAGGAGGAAGTCCAAGAAAGAGAAACTTCACAGAATCTGGAAATCAGCCAGTTTTGCTTACAGTTTAAACTGCTTATAAAAACCGTGGAGATTTCTTATTTTATTTAGCTTTCTTTATTAAAGAAATCTACCCCTTCTAAGCTAATAAATGGAGAAAATTTAACTTAACGAATACTTTACAAGATTTCGTTGTTGTTGTTTTTTTAATAAATATTGTTTTGAAAACATCATTGTATGCATGGTTTTAAGTTTCATAAGCGTTATGAATTACCAAACGCTGTCAAAATGGTTGCATGGTTAGATTAAAAATATTAAAAGATTAAATTTGACATAGAGAAATGGCATGTAAAAGAAGAATTTAATCATTGTTAGCCAAAATTTAATATTTTTGACACTTACTTGACGTTTGCTTGAGGGAGTTCCCCTTAATTTTTTTGCTTCGTATTTAATGAGATTCATAACAAAATTTTTGAAATTTTCTGGGCTGTAAAGGTATCGGAATCAAGGAAAACGTCTAACAGCCTTTGGGCATAAGTACAGAAGTAACCATTAATTATTTTTTATTATAAAGAATTATCAACGACTGGTCGGGAATGGATGGCGAAATCAACTTCCTCAATGATAAAATTTCAATTATCAAAATATATTAACCACCGCCTACATATGAAGGGGAGTCAAGCTAACGATAAGAAAATGGGATTTATTTCTCAATGTATTTGCGCCACCTCATGGAAGGCCAGACGAATAAAATCTAGTTACTAACCACTTGTAATCGCAATCACTCGTGCATACTGTTGTTATCTGACGTCGTCGTGGCTGAAAGACACTTCTAACGGCGATTTCACCGAATCAGAATGCCCCATGTTTTCCGGCATATCACAGTTGTCTTTCCCCTTTCAGACCAGATCTGCTTGGTGTACGAAAGGGATTCCTTTCTTGAATATTTCAACCCAGCTGTAAACCTGAACTTAACACATTACCTCTCCGTGCACCACGTATATCTGTGAATGGATTTTCGTGCGTTCTCACTTAGTGCGAAAGGGTAGGTCAGGGTCGCGTTACAGTGTTACTGCATTATTCTGACTCCATATAATTAGTCTCGTTTCATACGCATTTGATCTCCCTCCCCTCGTATTAAGAATTTAAGTATTAATTAATAAGCAATCAACTAATAAGCCATCCCGACGTAACTTCGTTTTTTTACGCATATCCTTTGTGGAATACTTTAAAAAATAAATCAGTTAACAACTATATTCATGTAACACATTTGTCAAGCTGTATAAAGGGTGAACTAAAACAAGAGAGGCAAACTTCAGGGGCGATTCCTCAAAAGAAGTGCCGCGGAGATACAATGGCCCGGTATTCATATCAAGAACAAGCCAAAAAAAGTACCCCGACAGACAGCACCACCCAAATCACAAAAAGTTTAATCATTTAAACAATAATTTAAACAAAATATTTGCAACCATCTTTCGGCATTTGTGCGAGAAGGGGTCCTTTGATGGAAGAAACGAACAAGGAGGCCATTTCGAACATCTTTTGTAACGTTGACACAATTACTGCCACAGTGATTTCATATTCTGTACTAATTGTTCTATTACAGACAACCGTCCATTTCCAGACATGAAATTTTTTGTTCTTGTTCTAGTCAGAATAACCTCTTGAAGTTTATCCCTGTTGTTTTAGTTCATACTGTATCTGATATTCAAACATTCGCGAAATGCAATCGAAGTAAATAATTAAAATGCAGAGCCAAGTAAATTAACCCTTAAGGAATGACAATCAAATACCGAAAGGCTAAACTAGTCGCTGTCACTTAAATCATTTGAAACATATTTTCAAAAATTTTAATTGGTTTTGAAAACAATACAACAGGTGCCACTGAATAACATTCGATCATCTTCATACATATTAATATATTTATTCATAACAGGTCGTTACGAATTGTTTGATATACAGGATGTAACAGAAAGGTTCATCACATTTCAAAAATCTATATATATATATTTTTAAAAAATGAAGATACAGAGATGGGCGACATATGGAAATGCTTGTAATAATCTTAAGTTTTGTTTATAAGTGTTCGATGTGTCCTCCTCCTACTGCAAGACTTACATCTACCCAATAATCAAATTCCTCCCATACCTGCTGAAGGATATTTGGAGCCAATTCCTGAATGGCGGCTCTTATTCCAGTTTTCAGCTCCTTCAGATTTTCCGGAAAGGAGGCACAAAAAACACGGTGTTTTAGGTATTCCCAAAAGAAGAAGTCACAAACAGTGAGTTATGGAGATCGAGTTGGTCACAGAAAGGTTTTGTGTTGGTCACCATCTTGACAGTAATTGACGGGACATTTCCCTATTTCAAATGGTGTGCGGTTCATTGACCTGCGACCAATGGTTGCCGAGCTATTTACGATTGAAATGCGATGAACCTTTATGTTACACCCTGTATTACGTGTTGGCGGTAAAAATTTCAAATTGTACTATAATGGTAGAGGAAAAGGTGGTAATGTGACCTCCCCTTTTGTTTTTTTGTAATGAAAACATTATAAGCCGTCCTAAAACCAGGCACTATAGCGCAAAAAAACGTGGTATTTTGTTGGCATAAGGTAAATAAAATGCTCCAAATTTTTGAATAATCATGTGTTTTTAATGGTCAGTCCAAACCGATCAGAACTGGTCAAGTGTGGCCTTCAGGGGGCCATTTTAAATGAATGGAAAATAATGTTAATTAACTCAAGAATACAATCAATTTTCTATAGTCAAAACATTGAAATTAGTAGGGCTACTTAATAATATCTACTATTATCTAACAATGAAACATGACGAGAAAATAAACTATTTCTGCTACAAAAAATTAAAAATTAACAAATCAAAATAATTAAAGTTTAATTCTTGCAGAAGGACACGCCGCACTTGCATTATTTCATTTAACGACAGAAATCACAGACATATTAATATCCTTCTGGTCCGGCACAATCACTATAAACTCACATTTGTTTCCTTTGGCATTGTACCCATTCTTCACTCCGGCTATCATTTTCTTTTGCTACCATTGCAGAAGATGCAAATTTGCGTCCATGTTTTCAGGTATTCTGTTCAGGTTAAGGGCATCTTCTGATTCGGAATCATTATCTATAATTTCCTCCTTTTCTTTCTCTTCGTTACTGCTGGTAGTAGGTGTAGCCACTCTCTAGGCTCTGGTACGACTGCTTCTTCCTCGTACACTGCTTCTACCTCTATTATGGAGATCACGGCTGCGATCGCATTCAGGACCAAATAAAATGATGAAACCAAAAAAGTTGATTACAACCCCGGGGGGCATATAAGAGACTCTGTCCTACACGTGTTTAATGTGGCCAACCTGCAATACGGGCCACAGTGAGAATTCTCCCAAACGTGTTGCAGCATATCGCGATCCACTGAGTTGATCATTGTTAATCGATGTTTAAGGTCATCCAGGTTAGTAAATTACCGTATTTACTCGATTCTAAAGGCGCACTTTTTTGCTGATATTGCACTAAAACATGTTGATTTTGATTTTTGAATAAAGTTATAAAGTTGATTTTGGTGGGAATAATGTTTTTTTTCAAAACTGGTCTAAAAAATCAGCATGCGCCTTACATTCGAAGGCGCCTTAGAATCGAGTAAATACGGTAGTACCTAATATTCAAAACTTAGAACCCGCTCTTTGCAATGATATGCGACTCATTCCGTGAAGAGATAAATCAGGCTTGGAAATTGGTTCATTTTTTGAATAATCCTGTATTTTGACGAAACAAAAATATATTCTGCGATTGATTTACCTTTTTTTTTTATTGGGTTGAGGATTAAATAAACTAAGTTTTCAAATTGGCATGAAAGTTTTTACCTGATCGAATTTTTAATGTTCTAATAATATTATTATTTTAAGAATACTAAATTTTCAGAAATGTTATTAGATTCCAAAATTCTTTCTTTAAATTTAAATATCTCTGTTATAAGTCAGATGAACGGGGCCCACACGCAATTTGCGCGGTAATTATTTTTATCAAATTCAATTCATTCAAGTTGTTTCGTTTGATGAACTCATATTTTCTCCTTTATTTATAGTTTTGTGATTGATTGATGTTAAAAATTGTTGCTCACACAACAATGCTCAGGTGACACTTCAGTTCCGGCCTGTGCTTTAAGTGAGCGCCAACAATGCTTAAACGGGCAACAGCAATGCAAAACTGTTTCCGTGACGAACCCACATGTTCTCCTTTATATATAGTTGGATAAACGAGAGTGTTTGTAAACTTCTAATGGCTATACTGCAATTGACATAAAAATACGATTGAGTAATGCGAAGTTCCATTAAGGAACCAACACAATACATTAGAACATCTCTTAATGCGCTTCCGTATTTACCTAGATTCCAAATTCATTTCCGTAAGAACAGCAGAGCAAAATAACGAGGGTTAGCGATACGTGCATAAAGCTTTAAAAAATACTTAAGGCAAGAAGAAAAGACGATGATGGAAAGACGTAAATAAATGTTTCTCAAAGGGAATATGTTGTCTGTTAATTAGACGCTGAATAAGATTGCGAAACATGCATTACAGACACGCTTAATTGATTCCAACAACATCATTTGAAATCTTTTATTCAACCAAACTCCGTCTCCGAATCCTATTCTAATTCGTCGTCTGTTATTCTTCGCTGACGATTCTCGCAGAACTCCTTGGGGTTTAATTAACATTTGACGGGAATCTCTTCAGCTAAATGTTGTGCCGTTTTTCTTGTTCTTACCGTCTATCGATTAGAAAAAAAAAGCAAGGCAAACAACCTAAGCAAAGAAGAGCAACGAATGAATTTCTATGCCACTGAATCTCGTGTTTCAGCCCTGTCTCTTTTTTCCTTTTTCTAAATCATTTTTCCTTTCTTTTTCAGGTGAAATTGACAGAGAAACGAATTGCTTCGAAAGAGAAACAAAGTGCGTTTAGTACAAAATGAAGACGGGAAAGAGGAATTGGAACGAAGAAAGGCCTACTCTTCCTCCGTCATTATTTAATCATCAATGTTCAATTACCCAGCCCAAAAACATGAAGCTGAACGGCTATAAAAAAAAGAGTGAAGGAAAAAAAACAGTATTTATGGATTGGGAAAGGGAGGAGAAAAGTCAAATGAAACGGGAAAAGAAAACTTTGGTGAAAAGAAGTTTTATGTCTCGACTCACAAAATAACAGAGCAGGACTAAATGCACATAAATTATTTACAAACTTAATAAGAGAACTGCAGGGAGTCTTCTAGTGCAATTCGTAGAAAAACTTCTTACATAAAGAATACTATTACTTAATTTTCTTTTGCTAAATTTTTATACATGATTTTGCTTATTCATCAGCTGCATTCATAAGTTTTTATGAGTTTATTTACATTAAAGACCATGTTTGTTCATTTCGCAGAGTTTCTATATAATTTCTTCCCGAGTTTTATATTAGTCTTCTCTTTTATGAATTAAATTACTTTTTATTCCAAAATACTAACAGGAAAAAAGAAGCAAAATCCTTCTATTAAACAATCTACACGAAGGAAGCCGTTATATTGGATTCTATACAGAAATGCAATAACCATTACTGAAGAGCGAGGTCCTAGATTCTCACGCAAACAATTCTATTCCGAAAACAACCATAGAAGAACAACCTGAGATTCAGTTAGGAACAAAAAAAAAGAGAAGATAAAAGAACGAAGGAACGATCAGATAGCCTTGTTTACGTCTAAGTCTTCATGATGCAGCGTTTGTTTATGAAAGTCCTAAGAATAAAATTTATACGTTTGCTTACAAAAGTTTGAGAGAAAACAGAAGACATAAAAAAAGACAAATAAACCCTGTTTTCTTTGACCCTCCATGATCATAATGTAAGAACATCATAACTCTCCTGAATAGCTTCAGTGAAACACTTTGGCTTTGCTGTATCTCCACGTTTATAGGTAACAAATTTTCGAAGATCTCGGCATCTTATAAGTTTTTGCATCATATTTTCACTCAAGAAAATTCTCAGATGACAGTCAGCAATATAATGACTTTCTTTTGATAATAACCTATCCTCTCACGAACGATATCAACCTTAATTTGGCCTTGTTCAAAGGAGCCCCTAACGGACGAAGCAGTCCCCCTCAAAGCTTCGATAGGTTACGGATCTTGTCTGGCATTCCAACTTTTCCTTGTCAATGTCCATAAACCTATGGAATGTAACCTAAAGGAAGTAAGTTACCATGAGAGAATTTGGTAGACTGCGAATTTCTATTTCTTTGTTCCCCGGTTTCTTTTCACCGCTTTATACAATCCAGGATTGACTCTTTACGCCATGTCAATAAGCGTTCCAGCATTTGTTGAGGTGACCATATCGCCTTCGCTGATTCTACCATTAACATTACTCTAAATACACACACCGGCCAATGAATTAGAAACCTTCGTTCAATATGGTATTGACCCTCCTTTGGCTGTAATTACAGAACATACGCGGTTGGGCATGGACTCTACAAGGTGTTGCAATGCAGGTAAGGTAATCGCAGACCATGCATTCGTCAGAGAGACCTTCAGGTCCTGCAGAATAGACGGAAGTGGATGCCAAAATGTCCCAAACATTCTCGATCGGATTCAAATCCGGACTTTGCGCTGGCCACGGCAGATGTTGCAACTCGGTGTCATGTTCAGAAAACCACTCCTGAACAATTCTTGTTCGATGGACAGTAGCATTGTCGTCCATGAAGAACCCGTCAGCATTTGGGTACAAATGCACCATTGCAGGATGGACTTGATCTACAACAATGTTCAGGTAGTCTTTCACCCGACTGTCAAGGAATATCAGGGGACCCTTGCCATACCAACTAAACATGGCCCATACCATGACACGTCCTCTTGCAGCTTGAACTGTGCTCACAACACATGAGGGGTCCATCGCTTCATGGGGCTGCCGCCAAATTCTCTGCCGGCCCTCGGTGCAAAACAATGTGTAACGTGACTCGTCCGACCACATCACCTTTTTCCAGTCGTCTACTGTCCAGTCACACCGTTCTTTACACCACTGCAGGCGAACTTTCCGGTTTGTTGCTGACACCAGGGGCTTCCTCACTGGCATGCGACTTCCCATCCCTATTCGCTTCAACTCTCGGCGCATTGTTCTGGAGGAGATGGGTTGCGATGATCCTTCATTGAAGTCTGCCGTCAGTTGCCCCACTCCGACCTTCGGTTTTGCCGCACAATCCGTCTCAGACGACGTCGGTCCCTGTCTGTGTTGATTGTTTTTGATCCACAATTCTGCCGTTTCGACAACTCTTGTGGATTCCGTTTCCACGCATTGAACACCTTGGAGACCTGACCTTTTGAAATACCGGTCAGTTGTACTGTCCTGGAAATCGTAGCTCCAGCTAGACGGGCTCCCGCATTAACTCCTTTTTGGAACTAGACTGGTCTGCTGTTTTCCCCATTTCCTATCCTATACCTGCAGCTTGGAATGAGCATGTACCTCACATGATTACATTCATTTGCATATCACAATCGTTTCTGACCTGTGACCCCGCTTTACATACCAGTACAGTAATTCATCACGGGTTTCTAATTCATTGGCCTGTGTGTGTACTTTCCTAAAAAAAAGTGTGTGGGTTGAGACAATGACAAAGTGCGATTAGCGCTCAGAATTTGTAAAATTCTGCTGTTCCATTATCTCACTTTTTTTAATGGCTTACCAGCATGGCTTTTGGTAGATTGGTTTCCTTTCCTCTTCTATTTACTTCTGACATCGATATCAGTTGACTTAGAAACTCCCTAGACTGAAGTCTTGCTCACGTGGTCTTTACAACCAATTCCCATTGGAATTCTATTAATTCCACTGTACTGGCTTCTTGCATTCCCACTTTTACAATTGCCTGATCGAAGCCCGACTGAGATGCTGCATGGGTGGAACTTATTTCAGTATTCATTGAAGGATGAAAATGATGTAATTTTCAATCATTTTAATTCCAATATAAATTACAACAAAGAATATTTTAAAGCTACATTCTTACCACAAGGATTCTTCACAAAATCTCCAATATTTATAAAACTATATTTCAGACATACTATCATTATATTATTTCACATAGCATAAAATTAAGAAAATATAGGAAAATTTTAGAATTCACACAAACATGACTTACAATCTTGTGCAAATTAATTAAAACAAAGTATGTTTTCTATACGAGGGGCAGTCAAAAAGTTGCAGGAATTCCTCAAGAGACGGCGAACGAGCGAAAAGATAGCGATTCAATTTTTGCAGAAGAGAGAATATCATATCTGCTCGCAGGCGCAATAAAGCTTGACAGGTTTCAGTATGCCGTTTCGTTACTGTTCCGTTTGAAGTAGACAAAGTTAGTCGTTCGTCGCATTTTTTGACATCGACGATTTGGTGTACCATGAGTTTGTACCGCCTGGACAGAATGTTACGGGCCATTTCTACTTGCAAGTTTTGCAGAGGTTGCGCGATGCGGTTCGGAGAAAGCGGCGCGACAAGTGGCAGGGACAGTGGTTTCTGCACTACATCGCTTGTTGCGCAGCAATTCCTCGCTAACAAAAACCTTCCTGTCAGCCACTATTCACCTTTTCATTACGTCATCTCATGGGTGCCGCCATTACGATCGTGCAAAAAAAATAAAAAGTAGAAAACGTGAACTACACCGATTCAAAAGAAGAAAATGTGCTAGAAGGAAAATGTAGCAAACCCTAAAGTTCGTGCAATAGCTTGTTATTTCTGCAGCTTCGTTACGGGACGCTACAACGCATAGGAATCAAAATGAATGGGTGTAATGGAGGACGACTACAGTGTCCCTCCTGGTGGACAATATGTTCTCTAAAAAGGTGAATACTCTCCGGATCTAGCTCCTAGTGACTTTTGGCTGTTCCCGACTCTGAAAATACGCCTCAAGGACGTCATATGTCACGGCCGAGCTCCGAAGTTTTCACAAGAAGCTTTCCACCGATGTTTTCAAGAATGACAGATTCGATAGAGCATGTGTGTATGCTCGTATGAACGGTGCTACTTTGAAGCAGATTAGGTAAGCTTTGCCGTATGTCCCATCATTAGAGTGCTATACCGTGATTCCTGTAATTTTTTGTCTGCCCCTCGTATTACTCGTAATCCTGTACTCAAACAAAAATCAGATTTTAAACCTGGCCGAGTGTGATTCGATCGTCGGTCGAGATGGATGTGACCTCTAGATCTGCGCGAACACATAGCTAAGACGTATCGAGAGATTCCTTCCGTGGTCGGTGCGAGTTTAGCAATTATCAAGTTGAAGCAGAAAACCGAATCGGTTTCTCCTAAACGTAAAGGAAAGTGTCATCCTAAGTAGAAAACACCTCCTGGAGATGACGCTTACTTGCTTCGACAAAGCAAAAAGAATCCCCGCCAGACTTGAAATTGTTTGTTTCAATTAATTTCTACAATGTTGTATTTATTAAAATAATAACAACTCTTAATTTCTAAAAGAAAGAAAAACCTTAAATATATATTGGAAATAACTAGGACTCACTAATACGTAGCTGAAAGTAGACAATACAAGATGAATGCGGCTGGCAATCATGAAAGCTTTACAGATAAGAAAACAAGTTTAAATTTTTAACATATTTAAAAATACACTTATATTCCATCCCCTATAAAAGGTAACTTTCATGTCAGCTTTAAGTGTAACTCAGAACTTTTAAGCTTCTATGATAAACTTTTAAATTCTCATTTAAAATGATCTCGAAGTAAATCCTAAATTCTCAATGCAACAGAAAGAATTTCGTAAAACAAAATTTCGTATAATGCATTTTGCTTCTCATTTTTGATGGCATGCCTATTATCTAATAAAGGAAAGAAGGTTTTTTAAAGTTTTACAATGGATTCATCCCCTGTGAGTGGGGACGACTTTTAAGCAACGAATCCGAATAGATGCAGAAGATAAACGACTATTAACTTGCTTGGAATGACGGTAAGGGTAGATTTTTACCCCATCCCCCAGGAGCCCCACATTCGCTTAGTCGCCTTTTATTAAAGAAACTGTCAGTTGCGGGACAAGTTTTATTTTGCTTGAATCTTCAAAACAATTCCGAGGAGGTTTCTCCGTTTCTCATGCAAATCACAAGGGAGCTGATGGGTTGGTGGGGGGGTGGAAAAAAGGTCGGCATTTTCCATAATAACAAGCGAAAGTAATTTCCTACTTGAGGAAACCACCGATGTCTTCTCGTCTCATCCTTCGTGGAACCCGTTTTTACTTCTTTGTTTAAATATATCCTGGAAAGTTTAAGGGAAAAGTGAATAGAAAACAACGCTGCACATTTAAATTTTCGTTAAAACGCATTTCCAACTTATTTTTTTTCTTCAAGTAATTAAATTCATAAAATAGTGGAGGAAAAAAAAGCTTTCATTTATATTAAAAAAATTAAACCAAAGATGTCATAAAAACGTAATTTCACAAATTTAAATTTTAGACTTTCTTATGCACTTTAATTTGCTAAATCTGAAAATCATATAGATTTAAGTTTCATCCATAATAATATCAATTTTCATAAATATAAAAACAAACTGCATTTTATTAAAAAGTTGGCAAAATTGGCCTTAACCAAGAAAGTAAGTTGCTTAGTTCCCGTAAAGAAGACTCCGACCAGACTATTCTCCTTTCAAATTACTTTAGCCTCTCAAAATATTTCAAACTACGAGCTTTATTAAAGTTTTTATTAAGTTTTCACACCACCCCCGAAAAATTTCATTCCTTTAATAAAATTAAGATGGCTACAGCAACATGCATTATTAAATCTCGAGATATAATACACTAACAGAAACCACTTGAGAAATTTATTTTGGATGAGCAGAAGCAATCTGGCTCATTTAAGATTTTAAAAGATGCAATGCTTCTTATTTCAAATTTCTGGTAAAGCATTTTTCTAGCAACAACTCCAGAAATTACTGACAATTTTTAATAATTATATATACAGGGTATATCAAAAATACGTTTTCAAACTTTGAGGGCGGATCCCTCATACCAAAACAAGAAACATAGTCCAAATAAACATATGTCCGAAAATTCTTAGATGAAAGTTTACATTCAACGCGGTTTCAGATGAAATCCATCAACGGAAATTTGTAACCAACCAGATGACGTTGTGTTGCCATGGAGACTTGTTTACATTAGGCATTTTTGTACATTTTTTGATTAGTCTGTCTTAAAAGTTTCACTTCGGTAGTAGTGAGTTAACTGAAAGGTGTTCTGTTTAACTATGGCAGGATATCCATTTCGTGAGCAGGCAGATACGTATGAATTTATGGTAATTGATTATTAGTACCATTAAGATCTAATATTTGGGCTGGAATTGTAGGTGACTGTCTGGTAGGTCCAAATTTTTTTCCCGCATTGTCTACAGGAACTTTCTTCAAAACACTATTCCAGACTTGCTACAGGATGTTCCCCTGCAAACAAGAAGCATATACAGGGTGTTGCAGATAACTACAGGACAGTATAACAGGAAGCCTACCCGCTCGATTGCAGGGGCCGGCTCGGTCGATTGGCAGAATGGAGGAAGATGAAGGTGGCCTACAGCAGCCAGCAGTTTCCACAGTCGGGAGGGGGGAGGTGAACGTCAAAACTGTCATGTTTTTAATAAAATTACCCAATTATCATTTGATGTCGAGCCGGTGAACCTAAAGTGAGAAAACTGTTTTCAAGAAGGGGTCTCAAGACATCTCTGGATACTCTGGATAAGTGTTCTCTAGTAACGTGTATGCATGCTCCGCACAAGTCGACGGATGTCTGCTTGAGGGAATGTTCTCGCATTCTTCAATGAGGACCTGCGAAAGGTCGCGCAGTGATTGTGGACTTGTTGGACGTTGCCTTATGCGTCTTTCAAGCATGTCCCACACTATGACTAATCGGATTAATGTCCGGACTCAATGCTGGCCACTCCAATGTTGGAATGTTCCGTTCTTGGAGAAATTCCTGAGTGGCACGTGCCGCATGCGGACGAGCATTATCCTGCATAAGAACAAAATTAGGATCCACAACACAAGCAGCAGGTACTACGTGAATTCCAGAATGTCCGTGGTGCAGACTTCAGCATTGAGATGTCCTGGGCAACAAAGAGATCAGTACGGCTGTCGATAGGCATCCTCCCAAACCATGACTGAATCACATCCCATTCTGTCTGTCTGTTGCATTGTTGCTTCTGCAAAGCGCTCTCCAGAGCGTCTCCACATACGCTAACGTCCAACACAACGAGTTAGGCGAAATCTGGACTCGTCTGTAAAGAGAACAGGCCGCCACCGACGCAGCTGCCAGTTGATGTGTTGTTGGGCAAACCGACGTCGGGCTTTTCGGTGTCGGGCGTGAGATGAAGTACACGATTCGGCCTTCTTGCTTTCAAACCACCTTCCCGTAGTCTGTTTCTGACTGTTTGGTCGTTTTGCAAGTCTCTAGCAGTTGATGTTCGTCGGCGAAGAGCAGAAGTTTGACGATATCGGTCCTGCATTCTTGTCGTTAAGCGTCTGCGTCCTTGTCCACCCCTTCGCGAATAATGACTAGTCTGTTGGAAACGATTCCATGCACGATGGATCACTGAAGATGACACTTGAAGCTGTCTGGCGACGGACCTGATTGAGGAGCCTTCTTGGAGCAGCTTGACAGCTCTTGCAACTTCCTCCAGCTCTTTGAGATGTCTCAATACTGTATCAGAGCTTTTACATGCAAATTAATGCTGTTTGAAGACCATGTGGCCTTTGTCATATGGTTATGACGATTCTGTTTTTAAGGGGTCTCTGACATTTTCATTTTAAACTCACGGAAAAAAAAGAAACTCGAAAAAACATCCAGTGATTTCAATAGACCACATCTAATTTATCAAAAACTATGAAACATTTTAACGGAAGTCTTGATCTTGAGATTTTACAAATGTTTTCAGAAGTGTTCCCCTAATTCTTTTGAGCAGTGTAGTTTCTTCTTGCATGATGGGGCTCCAGCATATTTCAATCTCATTTTTTCGAAATGCACTGGCTGATATCTGCCATGGCAGATGGATAGGTAGGAGAGGACCCATTTCATAACTGCACGTTCCCCCGATCTCAATTCTTTAGATTTTCAATTGGGGGAGGGGTGACCTAAAACAATTGGTTTATGCAGCCGACATTCCTAATGCAGAGTCGCTTCATCAACGTGTCATGGAAGCCTGCGGAAACCATTCGTCACCGTCTGGGATTATTTGAATAGGTGCGACAGTAAATGATGCGAAGAGTGCATGCTTGTGTAGAAGCACGCGCAGGACATTTTGAACATTTGTTATGAGTTTCTGAGGTGAGGTGTAACGTAAATTTTCATTATCACCTCAAAATATAAGGATTTTTTCGATATATGTTTACATGGACTATTTTTTTTGTTTTGATATGAGGAACCCGCCCTCATAGTTTGTAAACGTATTTTTGACACACCCTGTATAGATAAGCTACATCAGTCGGTGAAAATAGTCCCAGTATCACCATTACACAGCACATCTATGGAGAGAAATAAGTTATTAATTTTAAACATTTGTCCTTCAGTGTAAAGCAATCGTTAATTACATTGCAATGTCATTAAAATGGTCTTAAATTTCATAAATGCCGTTGTTATTCAGCCAGTTCGTAGTTCAATTAGTAAAGGCTCTTGTCTAACCATCCAATCAGTCTCGGATCGCATCTCACTATTTGCAGTTAGATAAAAAATAGAAAAAAAAAATAAAGAAATGTTAAGTCATGTAATGGTAAGTTAGTTCAAGTAAGAGAAAGAGAAAGGATGGAAAGGAAAAAAGTTAGAAATCAAAAAACTTTAAACGAATTTATTTATTTAGCTGTTCTTCACGATAGATGGTAAACATTAAACGAATTTAGTGGTCCTTTAGGACACATCATATCCCTAATGAGCTGCAAGAGTGGCACATCTCAAAAATTTTCAAAAATGAGCTAATCTATATATATAAAAATGTATGTATGTACGTAAGTATAATTATATGTTTATTTATATGTCCTTTATACAAATCTTCAGTTTTATTCCGATCTTGATGAAATTAGGCACATTTGACCTTCAAAGCAAGAGGAAGAGCACTGTGTACATGAGATTTCGAAAAAATAATAATCTTTTATATAAAATTCATTTTACACTTGTTGTTTGATTGTTTGCCCACTGACGGAATTTGCCATTGGATGGCGCTTAACTCGCACGTCCTTAGGATCCTAAATCCTTCCCTTTCCTCCGAAGATTTCGGCCATTACGCCATCGTGCATTCGATTGCTTTATGATGTTTTAATCCTCTTTTCTGCTAAATTTTTTGAAGTATTGAGATCCTGTTTTTATTCTTTATATTCAGAAAATTCAGCATATGTCTGAAGAGGTTCTTAAAACTTTTGAACTCAGATTCGCACCTTTACTTTCATTTTCAGTTTCAATGAAAAACCTCTGCCGCAGGCAATGAGATTGGTGGAAAAAACGACGCCATCTTTTGAAGCTAATTGACAATTGAGGAAAAGAACTTGAAATTTGAGAAAAATAAAAAATACATTCGGAATATTACAATCATTTTATTCATGGTGCTGCATGCAGGAAATAAATTTAGCCTAAACTTAGCTTACATTATGATTTGTTGAAAAGCATAAATTGGTTTCCCTCTGTTTGTGAGTCTGTTTGACTGCCCGTCTGTATGTCTAACGATACCTCGAGATTGCTTCAACACTTTAAATTCTGCTTATGGTATTCGTACGAGTTCCTACCTGAGTTCACCTGTTAAGCTTGGCATTGAATTCGGACTAACAGTTACGAGAAAATTGAGACCAAACCCTCTCCCTTAAAAATTTTTAATTGGCAATAACAGACATGAAAAAGATCACACTTTCGGAAAGGACGAGCCCAAGACGAAAAACACGTACTTTTCGAATTTAAAAGAGAAAAGGCTTGGAGTACGTGCCCGTCATGAAACTTAGCTGAGGCAAGCACACATTTCTTATTGCAATGCTGTTAGTACTAAACTAAAATGTGGAAAATTTTAGGGCGATTGAAACAAATGGTTAAATAATGTTAAATTGGAAAATAGGCAACAGCCAAAAAAGGCTAGGCCAATTGAAAAATACGGCTAAAAACTGTTAGGCCTATTGTTAAAAAGGGCTAATAAATGAAAGGCATAAAGGATAAAAGGGCTGATTAACGCTGGGCCAAATTTTAAAAAAATGGCTAAAAATGTTAGGCCTATTGTTAAAAAGGGCTGGAAAATGTTAGGGCTATGGTTAAATAAACGCTGGCTGAAAAAAAGTTACGTCTACAGTAGCAAAGGGCAAATAAATGTTAGGCCTAAAATGAAAAATGGGTAACAAATATAAGGCCCGTTGAAAAAAAAGGCCAATGAATGCTCGGCCTTTTTGAAAAAATGGCCAAAAAACGAACCTTTTTTCATGTGTTCATTTTCACTGAATGTTCACATTCTGAAATTGCCAAATTTTTTCAAAAAGGAGCCCGAGCAACGCCGAGTAAAACAGCTAGTCCATACATAAAAGTCGAATTGGCCTGATCTACCATCCAACAATACCAGCACCATGATATTATACATAAAGCAGTTGCCATAATGATGTTAGTTAAAAAGCATCGTTACTGTATTCGCAAAGTCGGTCTTACTGTTGCCAATTTTTTTTAGAATTTTTTGATTTTGACTTCAGATTCGGATAGAGCATTGAAAAGCAAGTAAAACTTATAATAGGAACATATGTCCTATCTATTCGGGAACATGGCCAAAAAAGTTTTTGAACAAACTAGATTAATACCGAGTTGCAATAATAGAAAGCATCGCGTTTAGCAATGGCATGTTAAAAAAGCTTCTAAACTTTCTTGTACAATCATAACATTTATAATTAAATAGAGAAAAATAGTAAAGAAAATTCCACGGCCTGGACTCGAATCAGAGACCTTCGACCTTCGGGTTACCACTAAGCCACCGTGGGCGGCAATCCGAGGTTTCCTGGTTCGAGTCCAGACCGTGGAATTTTCTTTACTATTTTTCTCTATTTAATTATTAATATCGGAGATATGGCGTGAAAAAACCTCCAAAGACTCATTTTTCAATTCTTATCATAATATTTAGGTAAATTTGCGAATATTTTCGGTTTCGGAATGAGCTATCAAAATAGTGCAAACAAATTTATTTTACAACGGCAAATAAATCAAGATAACTGTCAAAAGTGAGTAACGGAAACTAAATAAATACTTCAAGATGGTAAAGCAATTAATTGCGAATAATATTTGAAGTGCTCTACCGAACGCTTTAACATTAAAATTAGAGAGTTTTAAATTTGTCTAACGCATCAATCACATGCCTGGCATGTAAAAATGAAATAACGATTGATTGATTTGAAGAAATGGGATGTAAAATTTTAATATTTATTGCATTTTAATGCACTCTATTGAAGAGAACGCGTTACCATTTTTAACTTTTGCATTACAAAGCAGAATAAATTAAGAGGGGTAAAGTGATATTGCTCCCTGAACATATTCATCCTCGATAATAAAGTAATTGTTCATCGTTCTAGAACGAATCAGCCATAATGTATCCTAGAACCTCCCAATATTCAAAGTAATTGCAATTTTTTAATACATTTAGCGATTCTTTGCTCAAGAAGGAAAAATTTAAGTTTCCTTGAATATAACAAAGTAAAAAAAATAAAATACTCTTTCACCACAACAAAATTAAAGGAAAAATACGACCTGAACCTGGAAGCGCTTATCATTCAGCAGGGACCAAGGAGCACACTAGAGAACCAGAGTGAACTGACTTGAACACCGACAATCGACAATCGAACAGTGAAGTGTACATTTGTTCAGATGGGACGAAAGCAGCGCTTTCACAAAGTTCATCGAACCAGAATAAATTCCAAAAGAAATACACTGAGGTAGTCAAGAAACCTGACCAACTCAAACGTTCTTCCATATTATACAAAAAAGAAAATAAGATTCACGATTGTCAGAAAGGAAAGATTAGTTTGGCTTTCGTGCCGCCCACTCTTATCAGATGCAGATATGGAGGCTCGTTGAAGACCTGCGCACCCTCTGAACCTTTCCAGGTACTACGAGGTGGTATTTCTCGATGTCAGTAAAGCTTTTGACCAAGTGTGGCATGGGGGCCTTGTCTACAAGATGATTAGAGACGGGTTTCCTCCCGATTTGATTTTGATGGTGAAATCCTTTCTCACCGACAGGTCCTACCAAGCTAAAGTTGGCGAAAATCTATCCACGCTCCGTGTTGTAAAGGCCGGTGTCCCTGTCCTCGGGCCCGTGCTATTTAATTATTTTGTGCATGATTTCCCGAAACCCGAAAATTGTAATCTATATTTCTATGCTGATTATACTGCCATTATGACATGGCCACACAAGCCGGATCACGTTATCACTCGTCTGCAGGACGCCTTGAAGATGTTCGAAGACTGGCTTAACTGCTGGAAGCTGAACCTTAACGTCGGAAAGTGCAAGGCTATGTACTTCAACCGAAAGTTCAAGCGTACCCCAGATTCTCTTGTTCTATTCAATAAGAAACTGGACTGGGTAGACAACTACAAATATCTTGGCGTTATCATCGACTCAAGACTCTCGTGGAATCGTCACGTGACCTACGCTCTGAACAAAGCAAAGAGGGCTAAGTACAGTCTCATAGATCTCCTGGGTCGCAATAGCACCCTCAGCATCGACAACAAGTTAATTCTGTACAAGTCGATTATTCGAATCATACTCCTTTATGGCATGCCTGCGTGGGGGACTATCTGTAGAAGCAGATGGAGCGAGCTACAGTCGTTCCAGAATGTTACCCTGAGGACCATTGCCCAGCTTGGCAGAAGGACTGTGAAAAACCAATCCATCCACTCAGATGTAAGCATGGCCCATATCGGAAGGTTTATACAGGACCTCCTTTTGATTGTGGTGCAGAAGATGAAGATTCACGACAATGACCTAGTGACTGGAATATTGAAGAACTCAGTGGATATGAAGTGGTATATGAAGTATTGAAAACCGAGGCATATTCTTGACGTCAACTTTAAAGACATCAGCAACGTTTCTTTCCCGGACTACTGGAGGATGTGATAATCTTCTTTCTCGTTGTATTTTTTTATTTCGTTTGTATTTTCTTTCTGACAATCGTCAATCTTATTTTCTTTTTTGTATAATATGGAAGACCGCTTGGATTGGTCAGGCTTCTTGACTACCTCAGTGTATTTCATTTGGAATTTATTCTGGTTCGATGAGCTTTGTGAAAGCGCTGCTTTCGCCCCACCTGAAAAAATGTACACTTCACTCTTCGATTGTCGTGTTCAAGTTAGTTCACTTTGATTCTCTAGTGTGCTCCTTGGTCCCTGCTGAATGATGATAGCCTTACTGTCGAAAAGCGCTTCCAGGTTCAGATTGTATTTTTCCTTTAATTGTGTTGTGGTGAAAGAGTTTTTTATTTCTTTTATTTACCATTATCCACATACTTATTTATTCCTTTTTATGGTTTTTTGTCATATTTGTACACATATTGTTTACTTTTGTGCCTTTTATCCGGAAATTTATTTATAACAAAGTGTTTGTTTTAATAGATTCTTATTTTATTGTAACACTTAAAACCACATTTAAGAATGTTTATTTTTCCTGTGCCTCTAGATTCTAGGACACCATTAAAAGTGATAGCGGCGAGCCGTGCCAATGGGTTATTTCTCACACAATATGACATGGTGAAATAATGTTACACCTCCAAGCTGCAAACAGTTAACTATTTTCTCTTGTTGGAAGTATTAACTGCCTTCGTCATAAGCAATACCAGTACATTCAAAGATGAAAGAGCATCTGATATTCGTAAAAATACAAAATCAAGGGGAAATCGGAATTTGTTCGCAAATCACAGGATAAATATATCAAAATGGGACAAGAAAATATAGACCCAGATATAAATGCATAAGATATAGCGCTCACTGCGAATTCTTCTCTAAATATAGGACGTAAATCAATGATTGATATGAACTCAGATGGTACCCTCAACCGGTGATTCATCCCAAATGGGTCTAGAGACTAGCATTTGAAGCCATACAAATTTCCATGGAACAAGCAATTTCTGATTCAGATAAAGTGGCTCGTTAGCAATTCTGAGCAAAAATGTTAGATTGAATAGAATACCAATAGACATTCCTTGGCAACGTAATCTTCAGCGATGAGTCAACATTTCACGTCAGTGAAAAGTGAAACTCTCCCAACTGCAGAATCTGGGATACCGAAAACCCACGTGAAATTTCTGAGCCTGTTCCTGACAGCCCAAAAGTGAAAATTTTTGTTCCCTCTGTAAATTCAAAGTGTATGGTTTTTTTTTTTTATGAATGTATCGGTGGGTTTAAATGAGGATCTTGCCGAAGACACTAATCATTGACATGCTTCCTGATATCGTAAACGGGCGTAAAAATTTATTTGGATATGTTCTTTACGTAATATGCAAACTGATAACCCATAACTATACATTATAGCATGGGACCAATCTAACATAGTATATAATAGTGCGCTTATGTAGACTTTATCTAGTTATATCCTTATCGTTATTGTATCTGTATATTGTATCCTTATGGCAGGACGACGAGAACTTTCCGAATTCAAACATGGCATGATAGTGGGTGCCCAATGCATGAGCATGCCATTTCGAGGTTGTATATTCGAACATTCTGCGATCCACGACGTCCCGCATATACCGGGAATATCTTCTGGAAGGCATAACCACTCTCATTGACAACGTTGTGGCCGATCACGACTGCTCTCTGACCGTGACCGCCGGCTCTGGCTAGAATTGTCCATTCTAACCGACAACCCACAGCACATGAAATCCTGCCATATTCAATGTAGGCGCTTCCAGACCCATATCCACGGCTTATGGTAGCAGAAGACCACAAGAATACTATTGCCAACTTTGGATATGGATAACAACACCGACCACTTGTGTTCGTGAACATGTTACGCGGATCTTGGAAGACTGGATACGGGTACAGTGGTCAGACGAATTACGGTTCCAGTTACATCATGTTGATGGAAGGTCCGGGTATGGTGTAACCTCATGGCGGTGAAGCTGCTCAAACAGTCAACAAAGCAACGTGCTTGCTGATAGTGATGCCATTCTTGTGTGGGATGTTTTTGCGTGCATGGATAGTGGCCGTTGGTCCTCCTAAACACACCACTGAAAGGTTTCTGCTATGTCGAGCTGCTTGGTGACCATTTATGAACTTTGTGTGTCCCACAATGATGGGGCCTTTCACATAGATAGTGCTGCATGCTATTGAGCCGAATTGTGCAGAACTGATTTGAGGGGCATTCAGGAGAATTCTAACGAATAGTGTGGCCAGTTGCGGACCAGACACGAACCCCATTGAATATTTATGAGACGTTTTAAAGGGGTTCCTGCGCATCGAAGATTCATCACCAACAGAATATTAGAAATCTGTTGCCAACAATTCAGACTGCATGACTCTATATCTCGCCAGAAGTCTTCCAGTCTCTTGTGGAGTCGATGCCATGTCGAATTCATGCTTTTCGTCGGGCAAGAGTGGGTTACTGAGTAGCTATCCCATACCTTTTGGCCAAGTTACTTTATATAAATCAGAGAAAACCACATATTTCTAATATCCACGGTATTAGAATGTCCCGTTATCTTTGGAAAAAAAAATGCACGTACATGCGTATTAATTGGATCGATTAAGGGGCTATGTGGTCCCCGTAAGCCATCCAATTTTCGTGCCGATAGCTGCAAGAGAAGCATAACTTGTTACCAAACGTTTAACTCTCGATCACTTGATCTGATTTAAAATTCATGAGAAATACCTGAACCCTCTTCCTTATATGCATGGTTATAATTCAATCTGTAAAGAGTAAAAAATTTCGATTAAAATTTTCCTGATACATTATTGTTAATAATTTCAGACACTCTCCAATCTCCATTCGTATGTTTTTAATCTTTGAAACATTTTCCCCGTTACAGCAGAATAAATTTGAAACATTTTTAACCTAATCTCTCTCCGTGTATCAAGTTACGTATGAAATTCAGACTTTCTTAACCACAATTACTTTTGAAAAATATAAATAAAAATTTCAACCATTCTGCGTTGTCTCCTCTTTTAATTATGTCTTCCAGCTGATCAAATCTCAACAGCAAATTTATTTGCTCGGTATCCTTTTCATTTAGGCAACGTTCGAGAAAAGTAATAGTTTACTCCACCGTCTTGTAAGCATTGCCTTCTGTTCGTAAATATCCGGAGAGGTGTAAGAAAAGGGAAAAAACGATTCTTTAATTGTTTTGAGCCGTATCTTAGCTAGCAGATTTTATCTTTTCTCGCTCTTGATGTTCATTAAGTTCTTTTAACTAAGACAGATTCCTTAAGGCAAAAGGGAGTTCAGCAGAAGTTCTAATTAAGTTGTAATCAGCTGAGGGAAAAGAGCACGGAGCTCTCGCGCTCAAGAATTATGCTTTCTCATTAGGAAAATGTGCTGAGTCCCATTCGGCGGGGGAAAGCTCGCCCTTTAATAAAGTGGCCGAATGCAAACTCTCGAGTCGTTTTTCTTCACCGCACTATTAAATTAAATTTTGAACAGCTTACATAAGATGACGTGTACGTATTTAGATAATTGGCACTGGCTGATAAAACTATGTTTAGAGTTATTAAAAATTCAAGGCATATATTAATTTTTTGCAGGGGAAAGGTAAGAGTTCCACGAAGTAAAAAAAAAATTATTAAATCATCCTGGGAGTTGCATGCAGTTAAAAATTAAAGTGAAAATGAAGTTTCTGACATTGAGGAGAAACATTTTTTCACTCCCAATCAAGCAAATGGTATCTTCCATTTCTTGTGAATATATGATGTTCCTCACGGAATAACTATTTTTAACGTGAAACGTCTTTCCCGCAGGGTCCAGGGTGCCGACAAAGAAACGGATGTATGACGCGAAAAGAGAAATACTTTAAATCGCTGTACCTCCGAAACAATAAAGTCTATAAGAAAAGTTAATGTTTATACAAAAATAAAAAAATTTAGTGGTAATGTTTTTTACACTGTTAAGTATTTATAAGACCACCCCCCTATTACTTTCGAATAGATGCTTCTATCACCGTACGATTTCAAAATTTGCATATTCAAATAAGTACAAATTAATATAAAGTCTTTTTTCTGGTAAGTACAATGCCTCCAGGTAAAGAACTATCAGAGAAAGAAATTCGAAAAATCTAGTTTTTGCTTGTCAATGAAAAATCGGAGAGAGAGAGAGAGAGAGACTAAGTTATGGCAATAGGAAGATCCAAGACTGCAATACACAATGTTATTGTTAAGCACGATGAATATGGCACTAAGAAGAGAACAGGAAGAAAACTTACCCTCTCTCCCAGCCATGCTGTGTCCAAATCAAGGTCCACTCGTGAAATCAGCAAAGATTTGGTTGGAAAAGTGAGCAATGGGACTGTGACAGTGAGCCAAATGACTGAGAAAGAGCCCTTATGTGATATATCTTAAAATGAAGGCTGTTCCAAAACTCTTGGTAGCGCATAAGGAGGCAAGATTGAGCTGGGCCAAAAAAATTAATATCCTTGACTACAGAATGGCAGTCAGTTGTATTTTCAGCCGAAAAGAAATTCAACTTGGACGGTCCAGAAGGCTACAAGTGTTATTGGCATGATTAGAGAAGAGAGCCCAGAGGCAGTTACAATCGGGAAATTGGAGGAGAACCCATGGTATGAGGTGCATTTGCAGATTTGGTTATTGACAATAACCGAATGAATTCAGAGATATATCAAGATACGCTTTACAATGAATTGATACACTATCTACCCAAAAATAATCGGACACTTTCGATTTTAGACATTTTGTCAAATATCTAGAAAAATACTTGACCAATTATCCTGAAACTTCAGGAGTGTAAACAGCATGTTACACCTCATATATTTCAGCGAAGATTTTTTCCCGAAGACAATAGAGGTCTAGCAATAAAGTGAACCAAATTAATTATGTTTGGGATCATCCTGTAAAAAATAATGCTTGAATGTATTGTAGCTGTAGCATATGCTTATGAGGCTTCTTTTACTTATCTCTGTTTGTATGAGAATAGCACGTATATTCATGGAGATATAAAGTTTTTTTTTAAAAAATCGAAACGTTTTCATAAGTTTTTTGTTTATAACACGCAGGATTTTAAACCCAATTCAATACCATTTTCAGTAAACTTGACAAACTACAGTAGACACAACATCCTCCAATCCGAATGTAAAAATATTTGATGAAATATGAGCATTTTTACTAAATAATGTTTAACTGCGCATGCTCAAGCGTTGCCAAATTGTCTTTTGCTTAATTTATTAGTCAAATGTATAGAGCTACTCTTATAAAAAGCCCAAGCAAAAATCGTGAAAATTCAGAAAGATATCTCGTCGATAGAATGAGTTGAATTTTAGTTGCTCTCAAAAATAAACAAAACGATAACGGGCTTTCTCCAAATTTTTATTTTGGATCGGACATCAGTATCAGCTTCTTCTTACGCTGATATGAAGTCAATATGAAGTCAATATTTTTTATGTCAGCGTAAGGAGAAGTTAAATATATTGTTTAATTTTGAGAGCAACTGAAATTCAACTCATTCTATCGGCGATATCTTGCTGAATTTTCAAGATATTTACTTGGGCTTTTTATAAGATAAGTGGAATAAATAGGACTTGTCGCTATCCTCCAAATTGCGTCCTCCACTAAATAACTGTTTGCTTGTACTCCAGGCAAGTGAGGAGTCGAACGAAGCGTAGGACGAGCGGTTTCTTTAACTACAATCACCGGTGTCAAACATGTCGTCTCATGGGACTGGGGCGGCGAGCTTCTTTTGTTGGTATAAGAAGAAATCGTTCTATTATCGTTCACTAAGTCCATCTTACCAACATCGCGCCGTATTCTTCTGGACAAACGGTCACATGACGCCACCAGAGTCGCGCCACCACTCTTTTTGGTGGCACATTTTCCTGCCTCCAACGCGGCCACCGCAAATGAGTCACCCTCTGTTCACGTTACCGCAAACGAATCGCTGCTATGGAAACCCCCTTTCCTCAACTCCCCAACAATGGTGGTGGCGCCAGTTCGTGTGAAAGGTTCAATGTGAGCAATGTAACGACGTGGCGGCGCCACCAAGTTGGTGGCTCGAAGAATCGCGTCTTGAGCACATCCCCTTTTCTGGTTCACTGGCGCCCTCACCACCACGTGTGAAAGGTTCAACTATCAGCAGTGTAACGACCTGGCCGCACCACCATGGCCACGCCACCATGGTGGCCTTGTGTGAAAGGGACCTTATCCTGCAAGGGGAGGGGGGTCGTTCCAGCCTTCCTGGCTCCTGTCGTTTGTTTTTTTTTAAATTTTAAAATGTTTACCTTATGTTGGAGCATTATTTCCAATATTTGTTTATTGCTTTGTCTTATCAGTAAATATAGTATTAAATAATAAATCAAGAATAGATGTTATCAGCCTTCGTTTCAACTTGGAATGTGACAGGATTCAGCAAATATCTTTATGATAAATGCGTAGAAAGAAACTGTGGTTAAAATACAATGGAAAAAACCCCCACAATACCTCTTGTCCGCATAAGATTTTTATACCTGAATGAACTACCACAGTATGGTCAAAATTACATCCAAGCTGAATATGAGTTAATATCAAAAAGTTCCCGGACTAGCTCTAGTGCACTAACTATAGTCACAGAGCTACGCGCTCAGCAATAGTAAACTTAAACTGTAACCATGATAAGCCACTGTGTCCATTGACATCGTTGTCTTTACATCGGCAATTGTTAAATTGGTGTTTTTGTGATTACGTAGTCTGCGATTACGCGATGGACATCAAGTTGGAATATAGAGCCAACGTGTTATCACTTCCGCACCCATCCTACTCGCCAGATTTAGCTTCTTCCTGTTCCCGAAGATGAAAATCCAGCTCAAAAGCCGCTGTTGCTAAGATCCAGTGCTGGAAGGGCCTCGACTTGCTTACAATTTTTTTCATTTTATTGTTGAAGTGTGTAATATTTTCGTCCTTATTATAATCCCTGATGATGTTATTCCAAATGGATGTATTTGTCCCTTTACTAAAAAGCAAAGCCTTAATAATCTGATCCCCTGCTAGGCTAAATTTCCAATACATTCAATGGTTATTTAACAATCTCGACAACGTCAAGGTAAAAGAGTAATAGATAATAGAGAGATTTTATAATATTAAAATTATAAATTACTAATAACTTTATTATAAATGATAAACGCTGGAAATTCTCTTTGCGTATGATTTAAAATTATTCCGTCTTACCGAAACGCACTATGATATGCATAATAGCTTAATGTTTTTGTAACTTTTTTTTCACAATTAATAAACTTTTCCCTTCAAGTAGTACGAAATGCTTCAATTAATACAGTTTATTCGATTATAAAGAAATCTTTAATTTTTTATTATAAGTTATAAATAAAAATAAAAATATAGCATAATTTTTTTGGTCCTAGCTATATTTGGAGGAGCTGTCAGAACTTGTGAAAATAAACAAGTAAATATTGACAAAATTTCATATAGCATAGTAAATGTTGAGAAATTTTTTCCCCCATGATCTTGCACAAGGGAACACATTGCACTATTTATTCATCAGGGAGCTCTGAATTACTTGCACAAGCGAAAAACCCCACTGGGCTGTTGACAAGAATGAACGCTGCAACTGCAAACATGGGACCTCAACTTCCAATGTTTGAACAATTTCACATTTAAAGTAGATGGCTGTTCCTTCAGAAAGTGAATGATTTGCAAATTATTTTTATAAGATCATTATATACATTAAAATTTTCTTATTGTATATGGAATCGCTAATGTTAATGCAAATGGGATGGTATTCAGGATTAAGTATAATTTCTTAAAAATATCTAAAAACCAATACATGTCAAAGAAATTTAGTAGACTAACACAAAGCTGATTAGTTACACGAAAAAACGGAATTCATTCGGTTTTAATGCTGACAAAAAACATATTTAAAGATCACATGTTAAAGGAAGTTGCATGGAATTTATTTTTTAAAAAGAAGGCCTGTTTTATATAGATTTCGGTACGCTGAATATGAAAATCGCTATTAAAAATCTTAAAAGTATTAAAAAACTATCAAGTTTAACTTTAAAAATGCAAAACCACGCCCCCAAACTAAAACAATGTGTGACGTCATACGCCATTGAAACACACGCCTTTGTTGATCAGCTCTGCCACAGCGCATGCGCGGAAAGGGGATAGCTCCTAAATGACATCTTGTTTAGCGATACCGCTATTTCTTCGCGTATTTTAATGCATAATTAAACCATCCAGTAACAAATTGATACTACACAAGTCAAACAGGTTGTTTAAAAGCTCCTCGAACTCAGAAAATCGATCATTTCAGATATAAGATAAAATAAATAAAAGACTCTTTGATCACAACAAAAAGTTGTTGTTTTATTTGTGGTCAAAGAGTCTTTTATTTATTTTATCTTATTACTTTTATCCACATTTTTTCCCTTTTTATTTTTTCTGGTGGTTGTATAATTTTTTGCCAACTCCCGAAAAGTCTTTTATATTTCAGATATAATTTAAAAATTACAGCACCATATGAAGGCATAGCGCCGACGTTTCGATTGCTCCCCCCCCCCCCTCCTCGCCCTCCACGAGAAGAGATGATAACGCAACTATCTATGATAAAATAATAGAGCTCGCGAAATTTTGTTCGAAAAACAAGTCCTTCTATTACTTATTTTCATGTCTATATTTCTCCTTGTGGAATTCAGGATTATAGTCCATAATCACCGAAACAAAGATAAGATGTATACATCCATGAATAAATAATACACTTGAACAAGTGATCGAAACCGGGCAAAATTTAAAGTTTAATCGGATCAAAGTTTTGCTACGTCTGAAGAATCAGACGAAAAAAACTAATTGTATCTCATGTGCTTTTGTCCATTCTTTCTTCGGCTAGCTCAAAATCGAAGAATAACATACGAGTACGAGGTCATGGAAACCGACATTAATTTCGCACCGAATATCGCTCCTCAGTACTTTCATCTATTTTTATTTCTTCTCTGGTGATGTTTTGGTGCTCTTATGAATGCTTTATTAAGTCTTATTATACTTAGTGCTTGTATACATGGGAATGAAATAATAATTGTAAGCATACATGTTTATTACAGACAGATCATAGATAAAGATCATGAAAAGCAGCATAAGAGATAGGCATGGTTTCTGGTTTCATGGCGCGTGACATCACATCACGTAGCGTTTTTTGGTGGTGTCAACTTTAATAATTTTTTAAAAAAGAACTACGCACAATTAGAAAAAAAGAATACCCATACCGGTATATTAGTGATCTAAACTATCGAAAAAAAATTTAAAAAAATTTCATGCAACTTCCCCATTGACTTCCGCACGTCAGAACATTCCATTCGCAGTTTAAAGTAGGAATTTTCTATTTTAAATTGGGGTGGCGATCTACTGGAAGATGTACATTGAGGAAAAATTACAATAGTCAAAAGTTAACGACATTTTTCTCAATCTAGCTGATATTTCTGGAAATTCCTCTTACCACCCCTTCTAGACGCATCAACTGAAGTTAGCTACAAATTATCTGTATAATCAAATCAGTCAGTAGAGCATATGAAAGTAAAGATAAACTAATAAAGATTACTTACAAGTAATAGCATCCCCTACCATCCTATTAAAGGAAAACTCTACGGAAAATTTCTAGTCTTATTTTAATAAAGTATACAAAGTTCGTCGAAAAAGTATATATATATATATTTAACAAAAAAAAAACATGCGTAAACATTTTAATAGGAAACGTATTCAGACGTCACGAGATGATTACAATTTACTTTTGACCTCTACAATTACAAGAGATGCTTAAAGTGGTGGCAGACATCTCGCAGGTAAAAGGTGTCATATCAAAAAAAAAAACAACTAAAAATGTCCATAGATGAATCTGCTAAAGTGCGTTTACATTTTTTTTTCTGGCGGAACCTGTATATTAATCGATTATTTTGTATTCAACCTAAAATTTCATTAAGAAAAATGCTTGGGAAGAGTGAAAATTAGTGTTTTCGTCCTACCATTCCATTTTCTTTGAGGAAGTTGACATCAGTTCTGGTCGAGACAACCTGCCGATTTCTCATTTCCGAGAGAGCATTTTCGATCTCGTGCAATAGCACTTTCTATGTTATGAGTCACGATGTGTGCTGCACTGCAATTAACGATACAGCAGCTATTTCACATCTCCCTTTTTTTCCTTTGACGTTGAAGAGACCCTCAAGTCATGGCATTAGTCCCTATCGCAAGGTGGAAAGAGTAAATTAGAGTTTTTCTATATATTATGAACTTTAAGTTAGAGTTTAAAATTTTTTCTGGTAATTTTCTCTTAATCAGGTGCCACCCTGTAAATGGCGTTATTTTCGTCATCAGTAGTCTGATGCATTTCATCCATACCCTCCCACTTATCAAGTGATACATTCCTCACCCCCTCCCATCTGTATATCATTAAAATAATGTCATCTGTAGGGTGGGACTCGGTTAAGAGAAATTACCGTTTTTAGCACATTTTCGTAGAAAAGTGCTTATGTGATCGGTTTGTCCAGCTGTCCGTCTGTCCGTCTGTAGACACAATTCCAACAAGTCAGGCAATCGAAATGCCCAGGACCGATAGGATTTTAAAGAAATCGAGAACGAAAAGGAAATCATTTGATATCTAAAGAAGCCTTTCATTGTTATGAATTAGATGAGGCTGCAAAGGAAGCCTCTGGTTGCTAAGAAAGGCGTATTTCTAAGGAAAACGTATACTTCAAACTGAATAAAACAATCTGAAAAGTTAAATGGAGAAAGTAGCGTTTCTCTATAGATTAGAACATATACGAATCCTTTAATTTGTTAGCATTCTTATTTAATAATCTTTCTTCAAAAACTATTGCAAACGCTTTTCTACCTAAGCATATATCATTGAAGGGATGAGTAGCTACCAGCTGATGTTAAAATTTGCCTAACACAAACTAACTATTGATAATATAAGGCGTAAGTAGTTACATGCCACATCTTAGCAGAGAAAGTTTCCAATAGTTTCTTAATGGTATCATTAAAACACGAATCATGGAACCAATTTCAATTATCATTAATTTTACGTTATATTCATTCATGACACGTCATTGCAAGTCGTTTGATATATTACATGCCATATTTTAGCATTGGAAGTTGCAATGAACCATAATGGGTCCACGAAAAGCAGGTCCTTTTGAACCGATTTCGACTATTAATAATTTTATGTTATATTCATTCATGGCACATCATTCATGTTTCAGGAAATTAGTTACATTTGGACCAATATAAAATACCCTATGTAGAAATGTACAGCAATAACAACAACAACATTATCTGAATCCGCCTGGGAGGGTTAGTAGCACACAGAAAGCAAGAAACCTTGTCTTAAATCCCTCCGATTAAACAACGTCACGTATCCCTTAATCTACAAACAATTTTTATTTATTCCACTGTCATTCTTTTTCTTCATACAAAAGCTCGCCTTTTATTTAAGCTTTCAAAACTATACAATCTCAAGTATTTCTCTACGCTTCCCTTAGTCTTCCCCTCTCATATTTCCCATCCACATGGTCAGTTTACAATCGTTTAGCTATCCGGTCATCACTCATTTGTTCCATATGCCCAAACCATATAAAGTAGAATTACAGATCATATAAAGTATATCTCTTTACTCCGGCTCATACATCTTGCGTTATAATTCGGAACACGGATTATTAGTATGATTACAGTCCGGTGCTCTGTTCTTTTTAGATGCAACATTTTAAGGAATAATTTCGTTAAATTATAGAGATCTAGTGGGGTTTTTCAGGAATAACCAACGAAGTTCTGAGAAATGGATGGTGTCGATATAACTTAAGTACCGTGAATAGAATTATTTCCCATTGAGATATGAGGGGAATAAAACGTCAGATTACATGCTATTATTGATTTGGATATTTTAATAGTACGCAATTTATCATTAAAATTTTATAGCTTGACTATTTACGAAATAATGATGTCGGATATATTGAGTATAAAGTCCATAACGCAATGGAGAGGTAATGGATGTCATGACTGTAATATAATTATCTCTTATTTTTACAATATTGTATTAACATTAGAACATTAGAATATACCATAGCGTGTAACAGTTGCAATTTCATATACAGACTTTATACCTTTGAGGTTTATAATTAACAGACTTTATAAGTTCTAAGTCAAAAAGGGTAGTTCTTGTCGGCCCGGGATATACGTATTAATAAGAGTTCATAATACTGTTAGAACGCTTCACGTTATTCAAAAATTTTACAATAATTGTATTTACTATATTTTACCAATATAAAAATGAGACTCAAGCAGTGTCGTTTTTTGAATATCACACAAGAGATTGTTGATTTATTAAAGAGACTGTTAAAGTTTGATTGGCGATTTTCTTTTCTAAATTTCTTTATTCACGATGAATTCTACAAATATTTTTTACCAATGAGATATTTAAGTGCACTGAAACTTATTTATAAAATGAAGTTTATAATTGCAATCTTTGGCAGCCAAGTAGCTCTGAAATTCACAAAAAAAGAATTGAAGAAATTTCTCTTCGTTATTTTTCTCCCACCCCCTTTTTTCATACCTGAACAACAGAGTGCGACAGTCGCCAATTTCAAAAGGAGAACCCACCAAAGGCTCCTCTTGCCATTAACGGAATGAAATGAGAATTGCAGGCAACGTCTTTCTTGTCAAAGTGCTCGACGGCTTTATTATGCGCCAATGTAGGGAGAGAGAGAGTGAAGTTGGTTGGTGTTCTTTTTTGGAGGGTGAGGGTGGAAGGGAGCCGTTTGAAGATGATAAAAGTGGTCACATTGTCAACGACCGGCGACGCCCACGCAAATCATTCCAATCTCTCGACTCCAAATGACACGGCCAAACCTTCGCTTGGATTTTTAATTTCAAGAAAGGGAAAGGAAACCCATTTGGGAATTGCATAAAATGAAAAACGGTCCGCTGTTTATTTCTTTTTTTTTTTTTTTTTTTAATAAAACATGAAATATTTATAGTTTCTGATTAAAAAAAAAGAGAAATTTGAAAAATAGCTTAAGCTTAACCATTTGTGCCGACATCATTTTCAATCTAAATAGAAATTTTCAATGGAAAGCGTATGCGGTTTTCTAGGGAATGTTTTTGATTTAATAAGTTCTTGAATCATACTATTTCGCAGTAAGCAGTGTTTTAATGAAGAGCTGTATGTTGATCATTTATTTATTTTAAATCCTCAACCTTCAGCATTAAAAGTTTTATTTTAAATTCAGTAGTTCTGTACAAAAAATTGAACTAATAATGTTTCAAATCAGACTAAAATATATTGAACTTTCCCAATACAAAATCGATGCTGAACAGTTAAGTTGTATGAAATGAGGTTTTAAATAGAGTACTTCACTTAATACTGAACATGAATGGTGCAAAATGTCCTTAATCACTAATTCCAATTCTGTATATTATAACAATATTAATAGAAAACGAATAAGCATATTTAATTTTAACAACGAGAATATCTTTTCTCTTTTAATTCGTAGAGAATTTTCAGAAGTTTCTGAAAAGAGAAATTGAAATTATTAGGTTATATTAATTTTTAAATGACTTCGCCTGAGAATATAATAGAATTTGTTTATATTGAAATTATATAGGTTTCGTTTTATCAAAATGTTAAAGTTAATATCTATGTTTTGTATTCCTATTTTACCTTTATGGTATCGAGAATATTAAATACCGGATCTATTGGTTACTGAAATTTAGCCTGGCAGGGAATCAGCCTACTGAGGGTTGTTCTTGCATCAAGGTCTTCCAAGCTTTTTAGTAATGGAACAAACACAAACAAAACATCGATGCCCTCGGCGTGGTTCGAACCCACAACTCCCAGGTTTTGAGAATAACAAAACCTGCGTCTTAGCGCTCTCGGCCAACGAAGCGGTTAAAGTTCATATTAAATCAAAATCATCCAAAGGTTATTATCAATGTTCAGGTGTTCAAAAGAATTCGAACCCGATAAATTCTTTGTGTGAACGCTATTTTATTATGGTAATTCCCTTTCTTTTTCTTGATTGACAGCCATCATGCATACAGGCATACTTTAATCAATTTCCGATAGCTCTCGACAGGAATTCGTCCTGCTGTCAGAGATAAAAGCAAAGACGATCGTCGTGTTGAAATTTGTATCCTTCGCCCCAGTTCATCCCAGAGGTATTCTATAAGATTAAGATTAGGACTCTTATCAAGCCTCTGTGTTACGTCGACATAGGAAGCAAGGGTGATCGAGATCGTAAAGAATTAATGACGAACAATGACGTAAGGAATTGGAGGAGACATTATGACGTAAAAAGTGACGAAGTGGGCGTTTCGGGAAAATAAGATAGGAAGATGAGTAATAATGAAGGAAGTGACGAATCGAAAAGGAGAAGTGATGAATCGAGAACGGGAAAAGACGAAGTGACGTGGGAATGTGAGAAGAGGAGGAACAGGTCAGAGCCGGTTATTCAATGTATGAGGAAGGACCAAAGGAGAAGAGCAGATGGCAAGGATAAAATTATTTATAACTTGCAGAAAGGCAAGTTTTACCCGTCGAGTTTAGAAGAGGAGGCTCCAAAGCAAAATAAGACACTTATAAGCTATGTTGGATGAAAGAACATTTTAGTTCCTGGTCCCTTTTGGGTAGTGCAATCTCCCGCATGTGGATATTTAACGTGCGTTGAATTAAAGTTCTAGATGGAGAGTTTGCTTACCGAGCTAAGTAAGCGTGAACGTTTGCTTGTTAATAACTATAAGGGAGTTTATCCTGTGGGTCTTTTTAATCCGTACCATTGCCAAAGATTCTGCTCGAATACTAATTGGGAATTTTGGAAGCAAGTTAGATGCTAAGATTTGACCCTCGCTGTAACGAAGCTTTGGATTAGCTTTCGCGCTAAAAGTCACGAAATTATTGTAAGCTCCGAATTGAAGATTTATTTAGCTATTGCGCTGGCCTTGGTATGGTTATGGAGTTGATATGGTTATTTGCTCATATTCAAGTTCTTCTATTTGTAAATTGAATTGCTTTTCGAGATTGAACCAGCAAGTTCTTGTGATACTGTAGAGGCATTTTTTAAAGTTATTCTTTTATTTATATTTGTAGAACTTCATTTAATTACATATTGGATATTTGTTTACTTACCTGTCTGGCTGACGTAAATGCTAAGTTCTGTTTCCTATATTAGTCGGAGACTTTGTAGCTGTGAAGAAAGACTTATCTGGATCCATATATGGTTGCTCCTACCGACGTTTGGGGCTGGATTGCTGGCATGATGTAACTTTACCTGATACAACCAATTAGTACGGTCAACCTAATCGCCAACGCATTTCTGTTTCCACTACACGGTTTTTCTCATAAATAGAGAAGTTTTTCAGTCTTTACGTTGGTGGCTTCTGTTTATAATGTCTATAGTAAAATTCAAGTTATTAATTTGTTTGTTTGCTATGAAGCAATTTCATTTGATCAAAATATACATTAATTGAATGCCTATATCTGTATTCAATATCAAATTTATACCACTAGTTCAAATAAAGTAGCTTTATTTTTTATTCACGTCTCAGTACTTCTGTTCAGATACCACAGTTAGTATTTACCTTTTTGTTTTGGTACCTGACACTCTGGAACAATTCTACTTTATTTGAGAGAAAGTGTACATGCCAACATTGGATTTCGATCGTTGGAAGAGGTAATGGTCATTTGCATAATAATGCACTTTATTTGGTAAGAGCCGAATCGTCTAGAACAGTGTTTCTCTATTTTTTTCTCTCTGCGGACCTGGTAACATAATTAAAATAAATTATCATCATAAAAAAGAGGTGCTAAAGGCGTTGAAATTTATTTTGTAATTATCAAATATAGAATGTTCTTTGCAGAACGGTAAAATTTTTCCGCGTACCGGCATTGGTCCATGAACCGGCAGTTGAGAAACATTGGTTTAGTTCGTGTAGGTTCGCATTCAGGTTCATGATTTTATTAGAATAATCAACGTACCAGTTACATCCATGAAAAACAACTCCAGCCATTCTATAGCCCCTCCAGCTTTAACAGATGGAAGAACACAGTCTAAAAAAATCGTTCGTAGGGTTGCTGCCAAACTAAACGCGTTCATCGGGTTGGAAGAGGAAAACGAGTAATTCAACACTCCAAAGAACTGCTTTCCAATCGTCTACGCTCCAGAAGAATGATTTGATACACAACAGTCCAAACGACATTTCGCATTCGCGGCAGTAAAATTTGATTTACTGGTCTATATAATAACTCACATTTTACGAATCTGCGGGTAGTAAGCCACAGACCCAGTTCCTGATTCAAAAGCGATGAAAACAGCAAAAACAACGACAATTTTCAATGTTTCTTATCAGGCCCCTTCTCTCATCTCTCTTTAGCTTGATTTTTTTGGAAATGATTTTTTTTGTTGTTGTTCGAGAACATGCCCTGTGAATGGAAAGGGAAGCACATAAGGCTGATAAATTCTGACGTGTAATCATATATATGTAGACTATACCATCTGGACTTAAACTTTCCGAGTTACAGCGTCGTATGGTCAGGTGTGAGTATAAAAAATGTACCAAAGTCGATTATAAACTAAGTTTTGTGCAGGACAATGTATTTTCTTCTTTGCACTTATGCACATATTTGCTATATCCGAATACTTTGACAACATTGTGTATGAATATTCATTAACAAACGCTTTTTCCTTTGACCTATCTTACATTTTATATACAAATAAAATAAAATTTAAATTTAATTTAAAGACGTTTAAATTAAAGAAAATCCATTCTATCTTTAGAGGGGGTTCAAACAAAACTTGTGAAGTAAAATTATTCTCTCCCAATAAAGTTAAACATTCGTTTATGTGTATTTAAAAGCTAGATGGACTCTTTAAGACACAGAAATTACACAGACAGAAAATAGGGAGAATCCGATATAGAAACAATAAAACTTTTGTCCATGTTTGTACGCATGACAATAAAATTTGAAAAGAACAAAAACTTTAAAAGAGCAGGCGTGTTTGGTGTCGTTAGAATTTCCTGTTTCTTTGCGGATTCTAATTAACCTTGGATGGCATGCAATTAGTGTGCGGTTATTGAAGTGTTTCAAATGTTAACACCCGGTGACCTCCGTATCATTTGCTCGGATGGTTCTTCTATTTTTACCTTGCTCGGATTCCTGCCACATAAAAGTGCTTCACATTTCTTGAACAGATAACAACAAGTAACCAGAGCTTGAAATTCTCCGTGCAATGATGCCATCTTCGTTGCACGCCTTTTAGAGCAATGTTATTAATTTTGACATTAGCGGATTCCTTAATTTCTTCTTGGATATTTTACTCCTTCCATTATGCCATCCCATGTCATATGTTCCTCGTACAGAATTTAATCTACATCGTTAGACAAATCCAAGTCTTCCTTTAATTCTCTGCGTTTGGTCGAACTTTCAGAAAGGTGAACGATCGTTCGACACACCTTTCTCTTTGCTTCTTAAGGGGTATCTACTCATCAACTGCATCACTTTCTCTGCGAATAAGATTAAGCTCATAAAAAAAAAATTACTAAAACACTTTAAACAGGATTCTTTTATCTGTATAGATAATCAAGGAAGGATTCTGGGTATTAAAAATAAAATCCTAATATACGCTCATAGGATTTCGGCATTTATATACGTTAATTAGATTATGTTATTTTTGATCTTGATTATTATTTTCCAAGTTGGTAGGAAAACAAAAAATTAATCTCGCGAAAGAGGGTATAGGAAAGTAGTGGAAGCCATGAGTTCAAGGAAATTTTCCCCCCTTAAAGGCTTAAGAAGTAAGGGTTAAAATGTGAGGTTAAAAACAGAGGTTAAAAGTGGGGGATACAGAAAGAGTGAAAAAATATCTCCTTACTTTTTTACCCTCTTTATCTATTTTTTGCCCTTTTATCTCCACCTTTAGCCCCCATTTTTACAAAAAAATTGAGTGTCTTGAACGTAATATTTAGAAGGTAGAAAAGAACCATCTTCTTTTGTTTCTCATACCGAGTGTCTCAAAAATGAACGACGATTTGAAAAATTAATTAATGAAAAAACGGAAAGCGACAGAAATGTACGGTTTGCTGCGTTCTGCTTAGGAAACCAAGGAATTTAATCGCACCAAGTTTCAAAATTAGTTACAAAGTCCGTCAACAGATGGCGCTGCTGACGGGGAAAGGCTAAAGCTCTAGATCAGGAAAGACTATAAAACAATGTTTTCAAAATAACCACCATTTGCAGCAACAACGTGGCGCAGTCTGAGAAGAAAATTCGTAGACGCCCGTGCAAACATTTCAGTTCGAATGCTGAGCGAGGTATAGAATGCAGATCTGACGGGACAGAATGCGTAATAAAGCTCTAGATTCTAGTAAAGCTCCTAATCTAGAGCTTTAATGCGTAAAGCTCCTAATCTAGAGCTTTAATGCGTAGAGAATAGCAGCGCCGTCTGTATCTGTTGACGAACTTAGCAACTATGCAAATCCTATCTTCGAAACTTCAAAATTTTCGTAGAATTTTTAATTATAAACTTTCCCTAATGAAACAAAAAAGATTTTCCAAAATCCGGATCACCTAAAAATCGTATTACAACTTCTGCAATAATACTGTAAATTTTGGTTGATGTAATGAACACAGTGAAATTACGTTTAGAATTATGTTGTGGTACAGGTTGAAATCACATTGTACACTTTCTGAACTGACTGTTTGGAAGCTACTGATTTCATTTCTATCACATGAAAATTACAAACAGTACAGTAGAAAACCAAATTGTCCAACTGCCGAGGTTGCAAAGCGATTTTTGGATGGTCCGGATTTTGGAAAACCTTTTTTGTTTCATTCGGAATATGAAGCCAATATGAAGTCAGTATGTCTAAGGAGAAGTTGATACGGGTGTCCGGTCCAAAAATAAAAATTTAGAGAGAAGCCCTTATCATTTTGTTTATTTTTGAGAGCAACTGAAATTCAACTCATTCTATCGGCGATATCTTGCTGAATTTTTACGATATTTGCTTGGGCTTTTTATAAGAGTAGCTCTATACATTTGGCTAAGAAAGTATGTAAAAGACATTTTGGTAAATCTTGCGCATGTGCATTTAAACATTAATTAGTAAAAATGCTCATATTTCATCAAATATTTAATATTTTTATATTCTGATTGCAGGTTTTTGTCTCTACAGTAGATTATCAAGTTTCCTGAAAATGGCACTGCATTGAGTTGAAAACCCTGCATGTTATAAAAAAAATTTACGAAAACATTTCGATTTTTTTTAAAGAAACCTTTATAATTACATGAATACGGAGGGTTGATTCAGATAAAATGAGACGATTTTGCAGTTCAGTTACGATGGTGTAATACCATGGCGCCACCATCGGTTGTGTTCGATGTGAGAACCACGTTGTTGGACTATCGCCCGGCACCGTAATTTCCACTGAAGTAGGCTGAGTTTGAGGGACTCCATGGGAAGTTCTTTCCACACCTGCCGACACACTTTCCATAGCCCATCAACGGTTCTTGGTCGGCGACTTCCGAGCCGTCGTTTCAGGAGATCAAAACCACAGAAATCTATCGGTGATGCGTCAGGAGATTTTACAGGCACATGAGAGAAGGGAATAACTCGTATGCCCGTCTCCTGTTCCATCTTCCTGTAGTGAGCCACAGATGACTTGGCAGTGTTCAGTTGTGTTCAGTCACTCAGTTGTGTGACCGCGCGCTTTATGACGTCGCTCCAGCCTAAGATTGTCATGAATTTTTCTGGAGACTGTTGCCTGTGAAATACCTTCCCTTTGGGCTAGACTTCTCTGTGTGGGGGGATTTTCTTTCAGCACTTCAGACCGGATTTCTCGCACCACCTGAGCTGGGCGTGTTGGCTGGGGCTTGTTTCTGGTCTGCTTCTCTGCTCGTCCACGTTCATTAGATGGTCGCAATTTGTTTTTTTTGATTATTCGACCCACAGTAGCTTTGGATACCACAATACCATTTCGTTTGCATAATTCCACAATGCACGAAAGGCTGAAGTTAGCATCGGAAAGGCCAAACATATACCCTTCCCAAAAAGCTGTGATTTTGGAAGCAATGTTTCAGCACGAAATGTCCCAAATAACAGCAACAAGTGTATACAAAGCTAATCCCCATGAATAGTGGACGAGTCATGCAAATCACATTCCGTCAAGGTCATACGCGGCGTTTAAAGTCGTCACATTTTATCTGAATCAACCCTCCGTATACGTGCTCTTCTCATCCAAATGAACACAGATAAGTAAAAGAAGCCTCCTAATTATATGCTACAGCTTCAACGCATTTCAAGCATTATTTTTTTACAGGGAGATCCCAAACATTATTTTTTTGTTCAATTTGTTGCTGGTCCCCTATTTGCCTTCGGGACAAACGCTTCTCTGAAGTATATGAGGTGTAACATTTTCTTTACACCCCTGAAGTTTCAGGATAATTCATTAAGTATTTTTCTAGATATTCGACAAAACGTATAAAATCGAAAATGTCCTATTTCTTTTGGGTAGATAGAAAATTTTCAAAGATCAAGATATGAAGTAAGTGGAGGAAATATGGGCATCAGGGGAAAATGGGCAGATACATCAAGAAAATAGAAATTTTCAATAGCAAAAGCTACCTTATCGTGTTCCCGATGATCTATTGCCACAGCCTGCAGAAAAAGAGTCGAGAGGGCAGCCGCAATTCGACACCTCGAAGGATTTTTGAGTTTACAAGGTAAAAATTTTCGATTTTAGAGTTCAAATGTGCCAAGAAATAAGCACGTAATATTTCTCTCAACTGATTATTTATTCGTGAAAATGATAGATTCACCACCATGTGATGCAATGTTTGTGCAGGAGGTAAGCACATGTGCATTTCGGCATCTCGGTGAAATAGGGGCATAGATACCGTTACGATAATTTGGATGAACTGAGTGATTCAATTCTGTACGCAAGAAAAATGTCTCAGTGAAATGTTATCGATAATGAGATTAAAGATAGTGCAAATAACTTGTACTCTGATTAGTACAAGAATTAAATGCACAAAAACTTTGAGCCTTGAATTGAAACTTTTTAACTAACTCCTATTACAATCTTCTGTACGTATTACAAAGAATTTGTATAGGGGAATGTTCAGATAAATCACTTGATCATTTTGAAAAATTCCTCACAGTCGCGTGATTTGCCATTAAAGAGAGCTTTAAAAATGCATTCGAAAGCAGGAAATAAAGTAGACAAGTGGCTTTGTATAAAAATTAATGTGATGAATGGGTTTTAATGTTTCCAGATTGAAACCAGGATAATGCTTAGAATTTATTGCTTTCGCACTTAACATAATGTAGAAGGCGCCTCTCCCTCCCATCAAAACGGGAACAGCTATGAATCATTAACGTGGCAGGAGACGAAGCCATTCAGCGTCGGCTAATATCACTCCGTTCCATCGTTTATTTCCACCGGTCGTGACTCGTTATCAACGGACAACAAGAGTGCGGCTCCACCTGCTGCGCCCCGTGTCACCTCCAACTAATGAATGGGAGGTGTCATCTTAAAGGGAACAACGCCCGCCAAAAGAAAGGAAGTACCCAAAGCCTATCGCTTCTCTATACATAGTGGACACATAGATAAACGGAGACAAGGAGAAAAGGACGAGGGTTAGGAGAAGGGTAGGCGGAATCAGGTTCGAAGAATATTTCACGGACGGTCGTTATCGTCAAAATGCTCTGATATAGATCGAATAGCTCCCGATTCGTCTACGATGAATAATAGACTGAGCTGTAAGTCGTGAAAAAGAAAGGAAAAAAAAACTAATAGAAGGCCAGCAAGCATATTTATTTTAAAAGAAAGTTTTCAAGTTTCACAAATATCTTAAATAATTAAGATTTATATCACGTAAGCTTACACTGCAGTCGCCCAATCATTTCAATTTGTTTTTTAGGACATTTTCGAAGAAAAATGCTTATGTGATCGGTTTGTCCAAACGTCCTTCCGTCCGTCCGTCTGTAGACACAATTGCAATAATGCACTGCGGTGCAATGAGGAGAGTGGGCGTTGCTTAAAAATTTCATTGCTAACATATAGTATGAATATATCAAACAATTCGTAATGATGCGTCATGAATGAATGAATATAATGAGTAATTAGTGATACTCGAAATTGATTTAGTGGACTATTCTAATGGACCATATGGTACCTTTGGAAACTTTCAAAGCTAAAATATGGCATGCAATATATCAAATATTTCGTAACGGCGTGTTTTGAATGAATATAAGGTGTAATTAATATTAGTAAAATCGATTTAGCAGTTCGTGTTTTAATTATTTCATATAATGTAATAACATTGGAACTTTCAGGGCTAAGATATGGCATGTATTATATCAAACAGCTCGTAACGACGTGTCAGTAATTAATGATAGAAGAAATTGATTTAGTAGTATGTGTTCTAATTGTACAAGGTGACACCATTGGAAACTTTCAGCGCTGAGATATAGCATGTAATATGTCAAACAACTAGTAACGATTTGTTATGAACGAATATAACAAATTAATGATACTCGGAATAGGTTTAGTAGTACGTATTCAATTGGCACCATATAGTACCATTGAAAACCTTCAGTGCTAATATATGGGATTTAATATATCTAACATCTCGAAACGTTCATAGCTATTGTTATCCATAGCTTATTGCCATCAAGAGTAAATTACTGTTAGGAGTAAGATTATCAATATCTGGTTTCTGTTACACATTGTTGTCAAAGCTAATTGTGAAATGTGATGGACCTGTTAATTGTTTGTATTGTTTAATTTTTGTTTGAACAATGTCCAACAATTGAAATAGGCCATCACATTTTGCGCAAACTAAGGCTGGATAGTAGGATGGACTATAGTAGCTAACTGGATGGAACCACGGCCTTCTAAAAACTACCAGGCCTGAACATGGAAAAGATTAAACATAGTTACGTCGAACTGGTGGTGCTATTACCGTAACCATCGAGAGAGAAGGCCTCAGCAATGAAATGTAATACATTGTTACATCATCATAGATAGGGCTAGTTTAAGGATTATTATTGGTAGAAATACGAATAACAATGCCCTAGCTATGATGATGTAATAATGTATTACGTTTAATTGCGGCGGCCTTCTCTCTCGGTGGTTACGCTATTACAGAAGTTAGTTCAACGTCACAATCTTAGTGCTTGTTGCTTGGGATGCTTCCTCATTCGTGCCACTCGCCGTTGGCCTCGTTCATCCACGGCCCTGTTTCGTCCGGAGTTGTTTGTTGGAGGTTGATTTTTGGCATAAGTTCAGGCTCAGCGATGTGGAGACTATGTACCACGCGTGGAATTTTCTGAATGGTATCTTCAGAGGGTTACTAACAATCCTGTATTCGGCACACTTGTGTTATTTTCGGATGAAGCACGATTTACTGAGTGTTTTAAGTTTGTGTTCTATGTCGGAAGCAGAAATTGAAATATTTGAAATGTCAATCCCATAATTGACAGGGGGAGCCGCACAGGAATCATCATAAACAGAAGAGAAATACTTTCAACAATACATTATTGACGTCATGTTCAGGCCTGGTAGTTTCTAGGAGGCCGTGATGGAACCCGCCAAAATTTGACGGCAAGCAACTGTTTGGTTTTATAAACAATCCTCTCCACAAAGACGTCACAATCAAGAACGCTGCTAGCATTGATGATCAAATTAACAACAATTATATACAATAATTAAAGACGATAATAATGATTAATGCGCATGCGCAGAAGTGCCGATTTTGCGCTTAAAAAGTGCTTTGCGTTGATTAATGCTCATTGTTTTATCAGATTAATGAAAAAGATCACTATAGAGGGCGAACCGTCCCATCGGGTCGGATTAGCAGCCATTCGCAATGCTTAAAACTAGCGTTTATTATATTTTAGCAATTAATTTAAACCATGATCAATAAATAAGGCCAAGGATAGTTGAAGGGGCAGAGAAAAATAAATCTCCGTGCTTCTCTACCCCTTCATCTATTCTTGGTAAGGCCATATCAATAAATCTTACTTGGTGACCATAGAAATGCGAATAAAATTACGGCCCTATTAGACTGAATACCACCAGTGGCAGAAAAAGTCATTAACCCTGATTTTTTTTTGCCTGATTCAACGACCACCTTAATTAATAGATCATGATATATGTCTATAGACGGTGGTTCTAATATTTAGGATCTTTCTTTTCAACAATGATAACGTAAAAACGCTTTAGCAATAGAATATGAATAAATAATAGACGCTTATACAGAACGATTCAACAACTGACGCTCACTTCATTTAACATTATCGTAGGACTGTTTATAAATTAAAGAATGGTTATTTGCTCAAATATACATAGAGCTCCAACATTCTCCACTTAACCTTTCGTTTCTTCAAGTATTCGTTTAAATTCTCTTTTTACATTAGTTTAATTATATACCGTGTGTTTCAAAAGTTCCCGAACGCAGGAGATGACTTTCCCTGCATAACGTACCGTTGTGCAGATATGCTAAAGAGCTGGTAGACAGGAGCCACTGTCTCTCAACCTCTTTTTTTCAATTAATGAATGCTCCCAGTCGTTACCAATCCCGCTATTTATTTTACATAAATGCAAATACGCGAATATGAGAGTGAAATAAAAGGTTAAAGCAAAAAATACTAGAAGTTTTATACATAAAATCTACGGTATTAAGCTTATAACGGTGCAGTAACAGTTTAAAAAGCGTTTATTGCGTGAAAACAAACAAATAAAACGCAGTATGCAAGAACGAGCAGAGATGGTTCTCCTTTGCGCGAGAGGGGATTTGACTTTGCACAATGCCGCCGACGAATTCCATGCCCGACATACTGACCGCCCGAAGCCTTCAACAAGTAATCTTTCGATTCTGATGAAACGATTTCGAGAGACAGGAAATGTTGCGGACAGACAACGGCAAGGTCGACCACGTACAGAAACAGGTTCGCAACAAACGGCGGCCGTTGTAGCAACAATTGGGGGTTGTGGTGTATAATCGACGCGTGCCGTTTTACACACCCTTTGAATCAGCCACTCTTCGGTGTGGCGCATCTTGCATGGTTTGAAGTTCCACCCGTTCAAGATGCAATTTCATCAAGAAATGACAGGCGGTGACGAGGATCGTCGAGTGTAATTTTGCGAGATAATGATGAACAGATGCCATGCAGATGCTGTGCTATCCTGTCGTATTTGCTTCACCGACGAATACACGTTCACTTTGCATGGGAAGGTAAATCACCACAAGTTCCGTCACTGGTCCAACTGCAATCCACATTGGATGGGTGAAGGCCACACCCAGCGTCATCAGAAAGTAAACTTCTGGGCAGGCATTATGGGCACTAATCTCATAGGCGCCTTTTTCATTGACGGAACACTGGATAGTCCCAAATACCTTCAACTGTTAGAAGACGAGGTTGGTCCAGCTGTTGCCGAGGCAGCAGGCGAAAACGACATCTGGTTCCAACAGGATGGGGCTCCTCCCCATTACGTCGTCTCTGTACGCCAGTATCTGGACGAAGTATTCCCTATTCGCTGGATTGGCAGAAGGGGGGGGGGGGGCATTGAGTGGCCGCCCCGATCTCCGGATCTTTCCCCGTTTGACTTTTTCTTATGAGGCTATGTTAAGCACAGGGTCTTCGAGACACGTCCTGCAAGCATTAACGAACTGAAGGAAAGAATTAGCAGGCGATGGCAAATATTCCTCAGGCAATCCTAATCAATGCCTGCAGTGCGTCTGAGCACCGACTAGCGTATTGCCAAGAGGTGAACGGTGAACACTTTGAGCAAATTGTGTAATCTACATGTACAGTTTCCTTTGGAAATGTGAAAATAAAATAAATACATTTGAGAAACTTTGCCACTCTGTAAAACTGATTTTATGTAATTTCGGTTGGCCGAACATTATTCCTGCTGTCATAGGTTAGGCTTTCCCTACATACAGAAGGGGCAGTTCGGGAATTTTTGAAACACACGGTATATGAAAACTGAATTGTAAATTCTTATATATAGTTTTCTCTAAGGTGTTTTAAAATGTAGGTTAGTTCTTGGTATCCGTTTAAAATGGCTGATGTCTCGCCGTTATAATGCACTCCTTTATCCCTCATAGAGGTAAAATCATTCTTGTTCTCATTGCCATTACATCAACTGTTCTATTTTCACGAAGGAACACAGACATCACAATTCCATAGAATTACCGTTTATATTGATTTTAAACACAACATATTCTTAATTTAAAATTATTTTTAAACGCTATAGAAGTTTTTAAAATTTGAGCCGTTAAATAAATTCTTAGCGAAAATAATTTTATCTGAAAAATTAATCAAAACAACCGACGATGAAGCTGTACAGGGTGTTGCAGATAACTACAGGGCAGTATAACGGGAAGCCTACCCGTTCGATTACAGGGGCCGGCTCGGTCGATTGACAGAATGGAAGGAGATGAAGGGAGGAGAGGGGTAAACGTCAAAACTGTCATGTTTTTGTCGTTCTTGTTCCCTTCGTTTGTAGTACTTAACCTCGCCCTTAGTCATGCGCAATCGTGCAATGAAGTTGAATTTTCTGCGTCTCGTAGCTTTGGCCCTGTGTCCGCTACGAGACGCAACCCGGTTAGCCCGTGACGACCAAACATAATAATAATAAAAGCGCGAAACGCTATTTTTTACTATTCTCCTCTGTTGAATTTTTGGTTTGTTTGTTGGTCCCCTCTAGCTGCGGAGGGCATTCAAAAATGTGTTTACTTTTTGTGTACCCCTTACCCTGTAATAGTACAGCGCGCACCCCTCCTTAGCTCAATTGGTCATGGCCTTTGCCGAACAAACAAGTTTAACAAAATAAAATTACCCAATTATCATTTGATGTCGAGTCGGCCCCTGCAATCGAGCGGGTAGGCTTCCCGTTATACTGCCCTGTACAAAGGGAAGTCACCGCCTGGTTCAGAGAGCAGCCCAGAGAAAATTCATCTTCTCTTACTGGTTTTGAGGGGCTGGTGAAACGATGGGACAAGTGCCTTAATGTACAGGGAGATTATGCGGAGAAATAAAAGTAAATTTCAAATCAGTAATCGTATTTGTTTCATATCTATGTCCGTTTGTAACTTAGTTACTGACTTCCCCTCGTATATTCTGTATTCTAGTAACACTCTAAATATGAACAGAAACCACAAATCCATAAATCCTATTCGTGGATTTGTGGTTTCTATCCACATTTAATTTGTTACAATCAATTATCCAGTTTTTAGCATTATTAAGTTTACACTCTACTTGTCTTTTTTTTGTGAAAATTACTGAATTTTGTGATTTAAAACAGAAATATATGGCATTCTCTACTGAATGAACAAGTTCTTTCTTCAGTGTGCACCCTTCAGTTTTGTTAATTGCGTATGAATGCCTAATTGACGTCGAAGCTATTCGGTATAACTTTTGTATTTGAGGTGTAGTATAAACACAGTTTATTTATAAATAGAAAATCTCTGTTAATTAAGCATCGAATATTCTAAATATAAGAGACTCTTTCTTTCTTCAGAGATACTAATAGATATAGAAATTTGAAACCGAATGTTAATACAAGTCAAAATTCTTTCAGCGCGCTCATTTAACATTCCAGCCCCAATATATAAATGACAAATAAATAAAATTCTATCTATAAGAAGATAATAGCTCTTACTCTGTAACAATGAGATTAACGATTATAGTGGACTCATTCGGAACGATTGAACTGAAGTACGCATCAAGTTGACAGGAGACGAAAAATAATATTTTAAGAACAGACAGGCGAAAAATCCGTGGGACGTAGAAAAACTTTATAGAGAGAACTGCGTTTGCTTCTTTATTTTCCTCACCAGTTGGCATTCGTTCAATTTCTGAAACCAAAGGAATCAATTGTCAAAGGTTTAAGTTGTTTCGTCGCTGGTCTCAAACGCCATTTAACCGATAATAGGAAGAGGAAACCACGTTTCAATCGAAGAAAAATGTTCTTCAAAAGAGATAACACTTTTCATTTGTTACGGTTTCACCAGCATAAAAGACAAGTCAAGGATTAAGATTGCATTCCGAGAACACTCAAATGCACTTTGTGGGCCCTATTTACCGAGAGGAAATTAATGTCAAAAGAAAATGTACGTGCAAAGGCATTCAGAAATTCATTTAGCTCTGTTTATTTTTTCTATTTGCCTTTAAAATCTTAATATGCAGTATTTTATAAAAATAAAAACTTTTTTATACATTATGAAAAACGATTAACCCAGAAATTGTTTATTCTTAAAGTAATGATAAGCTTTTGAATGGTTAGAATTCTCAATGATAATCTACGTATATCTCAACCAATTAGAATTACGAAATAAAATGTTATATCGTAAAAATGAATATCACATAAATGGTAAGGAGAGCATAGATTAATTAATTAATTTATGGTAAAAACAAGACAAGAAGGCAAAGACACCATATCAGAAAAGTGGATTTCAGGATTTAGAATATTTGTTTTAATGCGCTTTAGTACAGATGCAGCCTGTAAACCCTACATAGAGCCAAGACACAAAAGCAACCAAACAATTCCGTATTTTTTTTATATGAGGGCGCGTTCAAATTTTTATAAAATCAAGAAACTGCAAAAAAAACCCCGCATACACCAGTTATTTCTCAAAGAAATCTCCTTGCTTCTCTACACATTTTTCCAGCGTTCTGGGAGCATCTGGATACCGGTTCTGTAGAAATCTTCAGGCTCATGTCGAAACCACGTCAGGACAGCCTTTTTCATTTCCTCATTGGAGCCGAACCTCTGTCCTCCCAAGATCTCTTTCAATTGTTTAAAAAGGTGATAGTCGAAAGAGGAGAGATCCGGGATATATGGAGGATGTGGTAAGATGTCCCACTTGAGTTCGTGTCAATTTGTCCATAGTCAGTTTGTCCATGTGTGGTCTGGCATTGTTTAGCAGAAAACAAACACCACTGTTAAGGAGTCCTGGTCGCTTTCTCCTTAGTGCCGGCTTCAGGGACGTCATCAAAATGTCACAGTAGTAGGGTGCAGTTATGGCTCAACGTTCTTCCAGAATATCGACATGTATGATACCCTTAATGTCCCAGAATACAGTCGCCATCATTCTTGTTGCCGACGATGTCAATTTGAATTTCTTGATGAGTCAATGTGTCGCCACTCCATGCTCGCACGCTTGATTTCAGGAGTATGGTGATGAATCCATGTCTCGTCGGTGGTCACAACATGCCTTAGCAAACTGTCACCTTCCCTGTCATATCGCTGCAGCAGCATGGAACAGATTTCCACCCGGGTGGTTTTTTTGATCCTCGGAGAGTTGCTTAGGGACCCATCTGGCACAGATCTTGTTGAATTTCGGCTTATTGTGGATGATGATCTCCACACTGCAAGTGCTGATGTTCAGTATTGAAACCAGTTCTCGGACATGAATCCGCCTGTTGTCCCTTATCAGCTCATTTGTTCGTGCGATGATGTCATCATTGATAGCAGTTGCTGGCCTTGCCTTATGAGGTTCATTGCCGGTGGATTCTTGCCCTCCTTCAAACTTTTGGCACTAAGAAAAGACGGATGATCGAGACAAACATGACTCGGTGAACTCTCTTTGAAGTCTCTGGTGAATTTCAGATATTTTTACACCTTCGTTGTGAGAAACTTGATGATTATTCGTTGTTCCACTTTGGTCGATACACTGTCCGTCATTTTGTTTAAACAAGCAATTTGTGTGGAGTGGTGCTGCATTTGCATGACAGTTTGTAGTTGCCATCCCAACAATGAAAGTTTAGATTTTTACAACAATGAAATTTACAAAAAATAAAGTCCAGGTCAAATTTGAACGCCCCTCGTATAATTATAAAATAAAAATTTTTTGTGATAATAAATTAACGTTATTGCGATGTTTGCATTTTTTTACTTCATAAAAAGAAATATAGGACTTTGCAGTTCAAAAAAAAAAAATAGAAAATTATGTTAGCGATTCATTGTATCCAAGTAGGCAGATGGCTTCTTTAATAATTTTAATCAGGCACAAATAGCTTTTAAGTTTATTAAATTAAATTCATAAGCTAAAAGGAACCTAATGAAACTTTATAATTACGATAATGGTAATTAAAATACGTACTTGCTTGATTACCGGATGGAATTTGCATAAATGCTTGCTTTTGCAAATTTTAAAATGTTGAAATGTAGACGACAAGAAGTTAGGACTAAACATTTTCATTAAAAATTTAGAGTTAAAATGATAATTTTAGAGTTAATGCAAACTTGTCGTTAAATCTACTTGGACAAATTTTGATAGCAGAAATGATTCTAAGGCAATAGGTGCTGATATTAAAGCCCCTCAGTCTGTTTAATAAGAAAAGCAAAATTAAGAGACCTAATTACATTTAAAGGAACAGGTATAATATTACTGTAAAATAGAACACGTTAACATGAAAACCAGAAAAAAAACATGAACAGAACCAATAAAGAAAGTGAAAAACTCCTTGGAGGCACATTGTGTTAATAAATATGTAGGAACCTTTGGGGAATTGAAAGAAGGTCCAAAATCCCCCATATTCCAGGTGTCTACGTTATCTCCTGATATCCTCCTTCAAATCGCTACCGAAGAGCTCCTCAATGTTCTTAACAGGTCTTGAATGCACACTGGATTTTAAATGGTCCAAGAGAAAGAGTAGTCCAGGATTTTGATCCCTCACAACCGTCCATCTATTTGGAAGTCGTTAACCATTATAGGGGCATTAGAAAAATGAGATAGCTCATATATAAATTACATATATGGCATCTCCTGGGTAGAATATTGCATTTTGATCACAAAAAAATAGATCTACTCGATAACAAATTTTCAAACTTCCGCTATCCCTTGACTACGCAATTGCCAGATGGCTTTGACTATACAACTGCAACAGATCTGTAATCTGAAAAAAATTCTGTAATTAAAAATAACTAAGCGAAACAGGCCACATTGCTATAAACATAATTTAACATTTTCTCATTTGAGAAACATAAATTTAAATAAATAAATATAGAATTGTTAATAATTTATAGTTTTGGAATTTGAGTTAAGGTAAAAATGTGCAGGTGAATGTAACATTTGAAACAAACTTCATGTATTTGTTAAAAAGTTCAAGAGAGCCTGTGGAAATGTCAAAAAAGTTAAAGCATACGAATTAAACCTTTTTTTTTTTTTTGCTTTGAGAACTTATTGCTCACCATTATGAATTTGCTAATGAGAGAAAATGATCAATATTTTTCGTAGCAAAAAAAAAAATTAAAACCTTTTAAGATGGAATGTGGCGATATGGTATTCACCATTATTTTCGCCTGTTAGGAAGCATACAGTAAGTTCGTCTTAAAGAGTAAACTTTAATCGAGACTTCGTCTCATTCTGCTATTTTAAAGAAAATCCAGGTAGGCGTATTATATTAAAGATAATAGAGCATAGTAATATGCCTCCATCGGAACCTTTCATCCATTCTTTATGAGACTCCACGCACTTTCCTTTCTAACACCGCAAGGCTTTTTCCTTTCTCGGCGGGAGAGCATTGCAGTGTAACGAGCGTTCAGGCGGTACTTTTCGCGCTGTTAAGAGATTAAAAAAATAGCTGCTTAATATTCTCCTGTACTTAAGTAACTGTTTTCTTAGACCGTTATTCGTGCTCACCCTTTGCTAGAATTCATTTTAAGCTCTGACAACAGAGAGGCGCTTATTTTTAATCGTAGTGCTAGAATTTGCATGTTACTCGTATTTTCTCATTTAACAATGGAATATCATGCTTAAGTAGCAAGTAACTACGACAATAAGCGATATTTTTAAATTCAGATTATTTGTCAATGGTATGTCTTGAATTAATGTTTAATAAAAGTTAAGAGCTAGTATTTATTGATTCGACATACATAGGTTAACAAGAATTCATTTGCAGCATTTGCTTCGTTAATACATATTTAATAGTTTTTTAAAAAAATAATAAAATATTCTAACTCTGAAGAGGTGAAAAATGAGGCGAGGGCTTCAGGCAGCAATAAAAGAAGCGAAACTAACAACGCTAGGATTAAACTTAGACGACAGCATATTTCATGGCAAAGATTTGGGAACCTTCTGTTATGTTTCCCAACGGAGCGCTTAGGAATTAGTTACGAGGAAATAAAAATAGACGGAAGAATTAGAGTCTTACTTAGAGTGACATATGATATTCCAGTCAGAAGAAGATTACCGAAATTAAAGAAGAAATATTTTAGTCCTGCTGAAATTCTCATAGAAATTTAAACATAGAAATTCTCATTAAGATGATACAATTTTACAAGGAAAAATACTGAAAATATGATTACGAAAATTTTGCATATCTCAATTTTAAGTGACAATTTTAAGTCATAAGTCATAAATCATAAAATGAACCTTTTCGTCATAGAGTCGAGAGGTTTACCCGACTTCGAATTTATAATGATTCCTATGATGCACACCTTTACATAAAATAAACAGGAAAATTTTTAAATAATTTGGATCAATTTTAGTGCAGCGAAGACCCCTCATTTTCTGCATAGCGACATTGAGTTGGTTTAAGTTTATGGTCATCTAAATCATTTGCATTTTTCGCATGACTTTTTTTTTTTTATCTTTGTCCGGAATGTTAATGACCATTCATAAACATCCAGTCCGTGTTTAGATTCGAATTCAAAACTCGATGGACTCGAGAACTGAGATGCTTACGTACCAGCTTTCTCAGCTACCGGACCCTAGACTATAAAGATGGCGATTTGATGCCTTACTACAGAACGAATCCTGCAATAACTTTAATTGCGACGTATCACTATGTATATTATAAAAAAACAAACAGGTTTACGTCTATAGGAACAAAATCTGTGAGAAAAATCTTCTTTTTTTAAAATATTCATAATTGTCTCTACTTGATATATTTGAAATTTAATCAGCATATTGTACAGTTTTCGAAACTTATTTTTTGTGACAGAATGTCACTTAAATTTATTTTTTTTTTGGTCACGCTTCTCTTGGAAACGATCTCCTCGCCTTAAAGAAGACAGTGCGTCGAAGAAAACAATGTGCGCTATGTTTTCTAAAAAGAAAAACACAATAAGAAAGGAACAATACCTGTAGTGTGACTCCTGAACAATTTAGTGAAGAACTTAATTCACTTGATCAACTTTCAGTGTAAAGATATCAACAGCAATGTTCCCTTGATGTTTCTATTGAGCGATCATCGTTAGGCCTATCGACTTCATCGGCTGCACATCTGTTTTGAATGAGACATTTTCGAATTTCCCGCCAGAGGGCCTGATGAAGTGCGGACCGAATAGAGATCGCTATCAACCATCAAACAATGATGGTTATCCAATCTTGTGTCGCACGTGTATCAACCTCTGAATCCTACCGGCATGCTTTTCGACCAGGTAAAAGCATATAAATTAAGGCTAAGGTCAAAAACCCTCACCGGTGAGAGAATGATGACGTAATTTCTCACTGGGCTAACCGTCTTTTTCTCGGTGAGGACGGTGAGACTAACCGGTTAGGCATAGCAGCACTAACTGGCGTTTCTGACCGCGTTAAAATGACGTCACAGTTTTCTCACCGGGATTTCTGACCGACCAAACGCTAACTCTTCTCACCGGTGAGAGTTTTTGACCTTAGCCTATATGACAATCGACAAGTGACTTGGTGATTGACAACAGAGCATGAATCACTGCTCCACCGACTTCCTGTCATGGATCGATAGCATGGCCGACTTGAAATATTATCAGAAGAATTTGTAAGTTGATTACAGTTAAGCTTCCTTATAAATGTATTTGACCACGGTGTTGACTCAGTTTGGAACTCTGAATTTAACTTACGGGAACCTATTGAACTTAGAATTTTTTTTAACTGACTTTTAAAGACTTAGGGTTACTGTAAAGATTCTTAAAAATTATTTTATAACTTCAACAGGTTTTAATATAAACAAAAAAATTATAAGAAAGGATTATAAAACTGACTACATCTGCTATCGTACAAAACTGTTTAAATATAGGAATTTAATACTCAATATAGTAGCGCCGTTATCAATAATTATAAAAACCTTCCATCCCCCGAATATAAAAATCTTATATCCAATATTTACATTTAAAATGAAAACCATCCCATTAACTAAAAACCCTTGAGCAGCACTTTAAAATATATACAAAATATATGTTTGAATTATATACAAAAATATACATTTAAAATCAAACCATAGATTAATATAAGCTGCACTGTCTAAAATCCTGATAATTTTAGCACTTGACTAAAAATTCGGAACTTGACTTGTGAAAAATTCCTTTACAGGACTTGAAGAAATGTTACACCTTGCAAGTGGCGAAGAATCCGTTTTATACGATAGAAAAATGTCCTAAGTCCAAGATATATTCCAACAAATGTTATCTTTGAAGTCAGTTGAAGAATCATAAATAAAAATAAAATTTCATCATTTTCACCATGTTTAACGTTTTCGAGGTCATCTATACCTCATCATCAGATCGAATACACAAATCCCACTCTCCCTCCCAAAACAATGAAGTAAAAAAAGAAATTTAAAATTAAAAAATTTTTTTGTTTATATTAAAACCTGTTGAAGTTATAAAATAAGTTTTAAGAATCTTTATATATAATCATATTCTTCAACGTTAAATATACCTAACTTAGGGTTACTGTGTTCCTCCCTTCATAAGGAACACATAACGCTTTCTGCGTCTTGAAACTAGCGAAGAAGTTAGAACTCTTTCGTTATGATCCATTGTTATATGTTATATTTAATGAAAGGTAATTAACTAAATAAATACGAAATAAATTCCATTCAAATAAAATAAAAGCAATTCTATGTTCTCTTCTACCTGATGAAAAATCAATGTCAAACTGCAATTTTATGCAGACTTTTTTTTACCTTATTTTCACACCCACTATTTACCCATTTCACAACACTTTCATTGTCATCTTCCTGTGGTTAAGGTTGGATATTATATTTTTTGTAATACTGTATATCAGTGAAGACTTCAAAAACCATATGTTTTGGTGACACCTGTTAACAGTTTGAAAACATTATTTTTGTGGGATAATCTTTTTCTATTTTCTGCAATGGTAATATCATGTTCATGTTCTCTCCATCCCTTCACTCATACGAGGTCTGTTCAAAAAATACGTAGACTGACGTCATAAAACAAAATATACTTTATTCAGAAGTTACACATCTGGGTCCCCTTCAAAGTACTCTCCTCCCCGAAGCACACACTTATCCCAACGGTGTTTCCACTTTTGGAAACAGTCCTGGAACGCTTCTTTTGTGATGTCCTTCAGCGCCTTCGTCGCATTTGCCTTTATGTCGGGAATCGTCTCAAATCTCCTTCCTTTCAAAGGTCTTTTGAGTTTGGGAAACAAGAAGAAGTCACAAGGAGCGAGGTCAGGTGAGTAGGATGGGTGAGGAAGAACAGTGATCGAGTGTTTGGCCAAAAACTCTCGAGTTCTGAGGGCTAAATGGGCTGGAGCGTTGTCGTGATGAAACAACCAGTCACCTCTCGTCCACATTTCTGGCCTTTTCCACTCGTCCAGTGGCAGTTTTTCCGAGTTTAACACAAAATTTCACAGCAACTCTTTGCTCGTTCAAGTCACTCATTCTAAAAATCCGCCAAACGAAAAAAAACACACTTCACAAACAACCGCGTAGCTAATCAACCAATACTGATATTTGCAATCAAAAAACTGCCTTGTAATCAGCGGATCTGTCAGAAGATGGCGACACCAAGCGATTTTGATTGGGACCAACAGGGTCCGCGCAATTCAAACAGTCTACGTATTTTTTGAACAGACCTCGTATGTGGCGAGCTATCGAAATTATGTTGTTTTTAATTGTACAGGGTGATTCAAAAGTTACTGTGCAGTTCATGGAAACGTGTACACTTTGCCTGAGCTGAAGGAGGATATCACCACCGAAGTTCAGCAAATCTCACTAGCCATATTGAGCAGAGTGTTTCACAACTACAGAGTGTGCTAACCGATGTCGTGAGGCCGGTAGCAGGCATTTCCAGCATTTATTTCCATTAAATACCATTTCCAGCTACTGCACAGTAACTTTTAAATCATCCTGTATCATTAAAGTTGTTTGGAAATGAAAGTTCTCATTTATTTCACGGGCTTCAGTTCCAGAAATCAATCGGTATGTAAATAGATCTTAAACAATTTTTTTTTTTAAAAAAAGCCTTATTGATTCTAAATCTAGATATGCCCATACATAATGTCAACGTACAGAAACTAGATGATCAAATTTTTAGGTATGTAAATATTTTTTCAGATTGCTTAAAATATTCGTAACATAGCATTTAGATTGGCCTTCATCAATCTATTATCGTTGTTATTATTTGCTGCTTTTAAAGTTGCTGATAATGATTATGATGTTCAGAAGAAGGATAGGACTGTCATAGATAATTTATCTGCCCATCTATTTCCTTTTACGCTTGCTGACAATAGGAGTGAGCGTGCCGGATGCATTGAATGGAAGTCTCTCACGTGCCTCGGTGGTTCCCTGGGTGTCAACTGTGTGTGCGAGTCTGCGACAGATGGCTTCGTTATTGGAATAGTTGGAGAGAAGTTTTCAAAGTTCTCTGTCATTAAGACGCGAGCGTTTCTTATTGTTGTGGGAAGAGACGTTGTCAAAGATTTCTAGGTAAATCACCAGGGCCGTCAATCATTGCTGCCATTAACAAAGTCACACCTCTTCAAGGACTCCTAGGAAACGGCTCATGCAACCAAGAGAAAATCAATAGCAAAAAAAAAAGTTCGAGCCGAAGCCCTTTCATACACAAGTTTATTAGTTTCGTATATAATTGTGAAAATAAAATTTTAATAAGAACATTAAAAGAAAAGACTTATTTGAACTTATATATACGTTTTAGGGTTCATAGAGGTGAGATTCAAATAAAGAGTTGATTGATGATTCACGAATTCTTGTAGTATATCCATACAATGCTCTCGCCCTTCGATGGAAATTTTCAACAGAACTGACGCCAATGATGTTCATAAAGTTGTCGTCAAGACTCATTACAGCCGAAAGTGGGCAATTCTTAAGAAATTAGATCGCTCAAAATACCAGGATAAATATGATCAAAGAAAAAGTGCAAGGTGAGACCGGAAAGTTCGGTAAAGACTCGGAAAAACAAACAGGGTTAGGTATTTTAGAGATGATACTTTACTGTCCTTCAAAGTGAACCCTATGGCCACAACCATTTTTGACATCGTTCGTACAACTGTTGCATGACGCTTAAAAAATCCTCTTTTGGTATTGCTTGAAGCTCCCTCGTCACAGCCGTTTGAATTTCCGTGAGTTGCACACAGGCTCTACTTACGTCAGCGGGAGATGTCGATAGTAATTGTATAGAAAGTTCACCTGAAGTGGTGTAAGGAGCAGCATGGCTGGAAAGCAGATAACTAAAAAAGTGGAATATGGTAGGATGAGCCACGCTACACAACACATTATTCTGTACCGATGATCGACGGAGTGTATGGTAGTAAGCCCATGAAGCAATTGACATATCCTACTTTTTCTCAACAACTCAAGGGAGTGTTATGGAATGAGGTATGCTTTATTTGGTTCCGTACGGGCTACCTGATATTCCTTGAAGATCTGGTCACAGCCAAGGAGCACCTGGAAGTTGTTGCGATGTTCTACGTTTTCCCTGATTGTGACAGTGCCACTCTAAAATTGACTTTCACTTCTAAAGAGCCCGGATCTTTATCCAATAAAGTTTGTTTTCGATTTGTTAGATAGCAGCTGAAGATCTCTTTGATGAAAGCATGGCATCAAGTGATCTGAATGCACTGTGGCACCTCGTAGAATTGATGACTATACATATTTTAAAATTATAAACGCGATTACCTGTTTTGCCACAACGAACCTGAATCTTCGAACCCCCTGAAACGAGATTACATGTTCGTTGTAGCAAAAGAGGTAATCTCGTTTATAATTTTATCCTTTCCACAGTTTTATTCTTCTCGTGTTATAAACTATACATGTTGTCATTCAGTCTAGTGGAGGCCCTACAGCATTTTGAAACGCTGTTTTTAATTAATTGACCGGGCAGTGTACATTATTAATGGTAAATCTCAGATTATTTCAAAAAAATTCAACTACATACTGATCAAATCAAACCTGATAATGTTGCAATTATCTCTTTGATATCAATAATGCATTCATGAAATTTAAAGAGCTGCTTCATGAAAATTTTGTCTTGAGTTCTGTTCTGAATATGTAGATTAAATCATGACTATTTTGCTCATCACAACAAAAAGAATCAAACGCAGTCGGCTTTATTCTTTCATTATGTAAGCAGAACAACAGCAGCTGAATTTTTAAGTTGTTGAGTAATTATGTTGAATCATTTCCCTCTCAAAATTTGCCTTGCTCTAATATAAAATGAACATATTAAATTTTAATTTAAGCTTTTCGATTTCAAATCCTACAAAGGGAATTTTTATTATATCTCAATTTCATTTCATGCAAGATTAAACTGCTAAGACTAATAATTTCCTTTTTGTTTAATTAACTTCATCATCACAAAAGCAAGGTAAATTATTCGCCATCAACAACATTATAGTCCTTTGAAATTGTTGCCGCAGTTGAAGTTAAATTTAAAAATTTTAATATTTTAACAAAACACTTCTCGTTTGCCTTCCATGATATTTATTGTCTTCTCTTTCTAATAAGAGATTCCCTGTTCAGTTATTTTTCGTTCTATTGACTGTTTTGGAGAACGAAACTAGTCAAGCATCGTTTCCGACCGAATTGAAATTGCGCAAACGACGTTTCTTCCTTGAATTAAGGATCCTTATTTGCGCTTCTACAAAAGGTGATAAAAATTAATTCACCTTAACGGATAATTTCACGGAAAAACTGATATCGATTCGGTCTTGGCATGAGAATGGAATTTGTTTACAGGCATTTTCGAAATTCGTTTTAAAAGTTTAATCAATCTAATTTGCCCCCTTTTAGTTCGGAACCACTTGAGCGAAAAGAATTAAAAAAAGGGGGGGGGGATGGAAGTCGTTCTTACTTTGCTATTATTATTTTGAAAAGTGCATTTAACCAATTCTTAATGCTCGAAAATGTCCAAGTATTTAGATACTGAAGCGACGTTAGCACCGAAAAGGAACAGAAAAAAAGGAAAAAACTGTGCGTAAAAGACCCTTAAGAAAGTAGAAAGTGAAAAATAACGGGAGTCAAAGTAAATGGAGAGGAAAAATGGATGATTTGAAAAGATATTTCAGAAAGGGGAAATCAATTTATTCTGGAAAACTAAGATGAATTCACTCGTCTCTAGCTTCTTGAACTTTGCTCTCGACTTCATTTCTTCTCTATGTTTACCCGTTGCAGATTTGCTAAGCCTGGATGATATATTAAAAATTCTAATATAAAATTATGTCTACTACCCCTTCTTTGGATATTAGAAGTTAAAGGTTAGGTTATCATTTGAAATATTATCAGAAATTTTATCATTTAGCCTCTTACTACAAAAATAACAAGCTTCAAGTTTAATCTTGGTTATTCTAAACATCAATACATTTTTAAGAAAGTGTTCTAGTAGAAATTAGAATAAACAAGAACGCCTCATGCCGAATTACAAGACCAATTTTATCACCAAAATTAATAAAAAAAAATAATAACTGAGGATCTAAGTTATAACGATAGAAAGTATTTAATTTCCTTTTAAATATGCATTAAAAAACAGAAGTTTTAACTTTCATATTTAGAAGTATTATTATATAACGCGTAATTGTAAACTCTTTAAAAACGCCTTTTGCTTAAGTATATCAAGAAAAATTTCAAAAATTATACTTCCCTTTTAAATTATTTGCTCTTTGCCCTCTGATCTATTAGCTGCAAAATATTTACTTTATTACATATTTATGTTGTTTTATGATAAATTTTCTTCTAAATATCGTCTTATATATTAAGTTATCGATCCTTTATTTTCAATCAAAACGCGTTTTTTGCGTTTCCTCACGTAATTTTCACTCCTCATACGCATTCTTCACGAACCCTTTTAATATTGGTCGTCTATTTTTCTCCCTTTCTCTCTCGCTCTCCTATTTGCATCACCAACGTACATTTCAGTCTCTATTGCTTTCTCCCTCCATTTCTTATGGCTTCACGTCTGTATCAAGCTCCTACTCTGGTGGTAAACATGTAATTGCACTTGGTCTTTCCTCTCCGCTCTTGATTCCCACCAACTGAATATTCGATACGAAGATGGGTCTAGAGAGGAAGCCATCAGTCACAACTTTCCAAAGATTCTCCGCTGATCCTCTCTGACAATGGAGAAAATGGAAAATGGTAGGGAGGAGTTGGGAAGACCGAAGCGGAGAAACCAGAGTTACTTTCTCATCACCCCATCGCCGTTTCTCAGACAGATCAGGCAGGCGTGAATAATGTCAATGCCACGCCGAAGTTACCGACTGTGAGATAGAACCTCTAACGCAGAATAAAGCGTTTACTCCGTCAACAATCACCCGCAACGATAATGGTTCCATATGTTTCCCCGCTACGCTTTCGATTTCCATCCGACAGAAGGCGTCGAAATAGAAATTGCACGAAAAAGAAACAACCGCAGGTAAATAGGAAAAAAAAATCTTAATAAAGAGAAAGTACTACCCTCATATTTTATAAGATTACAGCTTTCAAGAGAAACACAATGGACAATGCTAAAGTAAAACGAAAAATTGCAATATCTATTCAAAATTCTACAGTTATAGATTTTTTAAATTATTTTAATAAAATTAGTCTCTGCTCTCCAATATATTAGATTATGCGCCAAATTTTAGAAATAGCACATCCGCTTCCTCTCTTTAACATGAGGAAGACGATTTAAATGTACAGGGTGTTGCAGATAACTACAGGGCAGTATAACGGGAAGCTTACCCGCTCGATTCCAAAGGCCGGCTCGGTCGATTGGCAGAATGGAGGGAGATGAAGGTGGCCTGCAGCAGCCAGCAGTTTCCACAGTTGGGGAGGGGGGGGGTGAACGTCAAAACTGTCATGTTTTTGATAAAATTACCCAATTATCATTTGATGTCGAGCCGGCCCCTGCAATCGAGCGGGTAGGTTTCCCGTTATACTGCCCTGTAGTTATCTGCAACACCCTGTACAATTGCAATGTTACAGATATCAGCAAATTAAATGAAAATGACTGAGGATACATCCATAGTTGCACAGTCGAAAAATTAAATTATGCTCTAGATCGTGTTGTGTTTTCGTATATTTTACGAAACAGCCGTTAAGATTGTCATCTATGGAGACAAACATGCATTATAAGAATGCTAAAGGGAAATCTTTGATTTTTGTTTCATTTTGTGTCTATTAAATATGTTAAATATTAACGAGAAAAATCCGAATATAAAGGTTTCTCGAATTAAAAATTTATACTCGAATTATGCTAATTCATAGTGCTAAAATGTAATGTTTTTTTTATAGAAATCGAAATAGAGTCGATTTTACTAATTTAGAGGTAACGACCATTTAGAAACGAATATAAATCTGTAAATGTTTAAAAGCATAAAGGCGCAGAAAATTTTGAACATTCATTATCCATATATGTAGGATGTTAAAATTTTTTTCATAATTATTGAATATAATTTGATTCTTTCTGGACATAAATTTACCAATTAAATGATAATAATAATAAAAATCAAATAAATTTTAACAAAAATCAAAAAATAAATTAACAAGAATCAATTTAAATATTCACTGGAAATCCTTAGAAATTCATTGGTTGCATTTCGTTATTCTTGGCATTAATTTAAATTTCTATAATTTGCAGAGAATGAAAGAAGATTAAATTCTCGAAATTAATTAAACGTTTTAATTAATTAAACGAATTAATTAAAGTCTCAAAATTAATTAATGAAAACGTTTCGTTTATATTTATACTTAAATTTATATTTATCTAATTTAATTTGTTTTATATTGTGCCATAAAGTAGCTATTATCTAACACTGAAGCAGTCCTTGCATGATATTCTGACCTGAAGGAAAACTGTTAGATGGCCAGTTGTTCCATTGCTATTTGATCTATCCAGCATTAATGCCAAAATGCCAAGAACAACGAAGTGGGATTTATAATGCACCTGTGAATTTTCAAGGACATTTAGTGAATATTTAAATTAACTTCTGTTAAAATTAATTTCATTTTTATTATTATAATAATTTATTTGGTTTATTTATATTAAGGAAGAATCAAACTCTACAGGATTATTCATAAGTCCGTGAAACATTTCAACAATTCATAACAGGTAAACCACTGACCTATATAAATAATTGGATGGCGCTTCTGGCGAAAAACTTGACGCCACCGGAAGTTGCCATCCGCCATCTTAGTAGGGGCAAGAAATCTCATCGTGTGTGCAAATGATCATGTCTTCAAGCTGATCAACCTATCACTATACAAAAATACAAATTTATCATATGGCTCAAATATTTACTGAAAAAATTTCAAAACTCCCATCAGGAAACAAATGTTAAAATTAGTGCTATTTGCAAACCAATAAAAATTTTTGTTTATATTGTTTGTGGGTTCTGGCTGGAAATATTAACATTTTGAGAATTAAAATTTATATTGTTCTGGTGTATAATTTTGGTTTCATGACATAGTATTACAATTTAATAAGATAATATTTAATTATATTAGTAAAAAGTTTTAATTTAAATTTTCCCATCAAATTAATTGTATTGGAATAACCTCGAATAAAAATGTCACAAATAAGTTTAAACTATGCCTTTTTATTTTTCATTAAACGCAACTAAAATTATCCAAGGAGTATTATTTACTATTAATATCTTAACATTAACATTAGAATTTGAAAATCAATAAATGTAATTAATTTGGTGGCTATTTTTTGAAATAAATAAACTTTAATAATACATTTAATAATACATTTAAAATAAATGTATGTTTTAATTTATAAAATTATTTAAACTTTTTTCTCTAGCAAATAAATAAATTTTGCTCTTCAGTTTCATGCAGTGCTTTCCATAAACACTGACTTTCTTGCCCCTACCAATATGGCGTCCAGTGGCGTCACCCTTTTTAATACTCTTAGTGAGGGATGCGCCATCCAGTTATTTATATAGGTCAGTGAGGTAAACTAGCAACGGATCTTAGTAAATTTTATGGCAATAGAGAGGTAAATTCTCAAAGTTTAAAAAAAAAAAAAATCATGCGCGCATAGTTGCCATAGTTTGCCGTCAGGAGGTAGCAAAAGTAGCAAATATGTAAACTTCTAGATAGATATCTATTCTTATCTATCTAGAACTTTACAAATATGTAGAGATCCTGAATTCTGTTCAAGGTTTCTATAAATATGGCGTTCAGGATAGGATGCAAAGGAAAGGAAGATGCTGAGTTAATGGTATGGCGACCCCGATTCCCGGATTTATCCCGGTGTGACTTCTTTTTAGAAGTTCTTCAAGGAAACTGTCTTTGTCCCTCCATTCCCCGGTAACCTAATGCTCTTCGCAATCGTATCACCGTTTCACTAGGGTGACCATACCATCTTCATTTCCTTTGAGTCCTATCCCGAACGCTATATTTGTTACTACTACTACCACCTCCTAACGGCAAACTTTGGGAACTATGCACCCGGGATTTTTTAAAAAAACTTAATAATTCGGTATCCATATACAAGCAATTCCGAAGTTTTTTTTTACACGTTTTTATTTAATACGAATTAGAAAAAAATTATAATCTTTTACACGACTTAAAATGAAAACAAAGTCTGACTGACCCATGAAAATAAAGTCGCAATTTCTCTTTGTGGAGAAGTCCAAGGATTTTCTGGCTAGATGTTGTGTTTAATACGAAATTTGTTTCTTTGTAGCTTGACGTTGTGTTTAAATTTATATTATGACTTCTTACAAAGAATTATATAAAGGCTTAGCCAAAAGAGGAAAGCAATGATTATAATTCTGAATTCATTTCTAAAACATCGACATACAGTGTTTTCTAGTGATTGTAATGATATTAACAATGTCATGCAAACGCAGACCTAGTAATCAAGTTACGTGTGGTTCATTTATTTATATAATTTTTACTTTATATAATACATTTATGAAGTAAAATTGATAAAATTGTAAAATGAATTTTCATATGGTTCATTGTGTTATTTTGCTGAGTTTTTAAGTCTCTAGAACCAATCTCTATTTTTTCTATAAGTAATGATTCCAAGTGTTGGATTCGAACCCATGCCGCAAGTCGAGAATCTCAAGAAGGCACCTGTGGCCCAGCGATGCCCTATCCTTGGAATAGATACACTATTTTTTTACACGAATTTTTTTACGCGTATCCTTTGGGAACATATCTCTAGGTATAAAAATAGAATTGGGTGTACAGGGTATTGCAAAATATGCAGGACAGGACTGTTGAGTAGCCTATCCTCTCGCTTCAGGAGCCGCTTCATAAAATGATAATTGGGAAATTTTATTTTGTTAACCCATTTACGTCGAAATTGGTAAAAATGGGAATGAGACTTCCTATCTTAAAATTATATTCTATAGCATGTAAAGGCATAAAAAATAATTTACAAGGACATTAAAAAATTACATCTATGGATGACATCAGAAGTTTGGAATCGCTAGGCAACGGATCAGGAACTGTCGTCACTACTTAGTTTTCTTGTTAAGTGAATTAAAAGTAAAAATTAAAAATTAAAATTAATTTTTAATTCTAATCTTTATTTTTAAGTTATCATGGAGCATGTTTAATTTTTAAGTATTATGAAATAATTGGCTATTTATTGGACTGCATTTTCATTTCATCGAAATTTTTATTGTGAACTTTTCGGACCTTAATTTCAAAATTCAAATTCTTCAAGACCTTCAAAATTCAAAATTTTTCATCGTTATCATAATAAGCTTTGTTATTTAGTAATCTTTTAAATTTTATTAGTTTTAAGTCCCTTTTTAATTATATTCTTGTAATTTTTTTATGTCTTTGTAAATTATTTTTTATGTGTTTACATGCTACAGAATATAAATTTAAGATATGAAGTCTCAATTTCCATTTTTACCAATTTCGGCGTAAATGGGTTAACAAAATAAATTTTCCCAATTATCATTTTTTGAAGCGGCCCCTGAAGCGAGAGGATAGGCTACCTAGCAGTACTGTCCTGTATATTTTTGGAACACCCTGTATAGAAAGAGATGAGAATCTTGTCATTAATGGAATAGCGATTGTTTCCCTGTTTCCTAAAAATGTAAATTTGGAAAGAGATACATTTGAAAACAAGACTCTTTATTACAGAAAACAGTTCAGTCATCTTCTTATATCTAACCAGAATAATTTAAAACTCGCACGACAGAGTGATTTATGCGCGTCTTTAAGGAATTGGAATATAGTGGAACCTATATACGCTGGCAAAAAATAATCTAGAAATAAATTTAGTACTGTAAGAAGAGGGTCGGAAAGAGTTCTATTTTTTTATACCAATGGCTGAAAAGTGCTTCAGAATAGTTAACTGCAGTCTGTAGGATCTTCGATTATAAGGCGTACGTATTTAAGGCGCCTTAAATAATAATAACAGCAATTAACCTTCCCTCATATTCTATTCACAAAAGCAATCACAATCTCTTCATAGTATAAATATTAATTCACTTTGAGGAAATCCTTTATGCGTCTTTACGCACTTAAAGGAATTCTGCTGAATTAACGAAGCATTTCCAGTTTACCAGTCGACTTGACTACTGTAACGATTAATTAGAAAATAGGTTTACTCGAAATAGTAAGTGTTGAATGCAAATTCATCATTATAATCTTATAACCATTTCAGATGATTTTAACTGGATCATAATTATGACAGTTATTAAATAGCTTGATATTAGCAGCAACGTTATCGAATCCGTGATCATGGCTATTAGAATGGTGAATAAAAGCTACGTTAAAATGACGTAATTGTTTTGTATATTAATTAAATCCTTCAAAGAAAAAGACATAGCAAATATTTTTTAAAACTGTAGATAAAGAATCGAGCTTTTTTTTAAAACGAAAGTTGAAGAATCAATTCAAAATCTTAAACAGAAATCAAAAGAAGAAATTATGATCGAAAATATCCGTATATGCTAATAAGATAGAAAGTAACATTCTAAATTCACTTTCTAAGAATTCTGAAATTTTTATTCTTTTTGTTCTTAATATACGTGAAAAATAGTAATCGATCCATTTGACGCTGTTCATTTTCTTTAAGGAAGATTCAACGGCCGAGACTTTTTCCATTTAGACGCTTCGGCATAAGGGATTTGAAGAGGTTAAATAGAAGAGTAATGCTTTTGTCAGATGAAAATATATGTAGTCATTAAGGCCGCATCGAAAGCCGAGTCTACCCGTCTGATTCCGAACGCCCGTGGAAAAAAAAAGTTTTTAATGTCAATCAATACGTTCTTAAATGCTCCTATTTTTCAAAATTCAGATCTCTCAGTGGGACACCGACGACGTCTCCATTCGTTTCTCCCTAGTTCCCCAGGAAAAGAGGAAGAGGAAGAAAGAAAATCCGTAAAATAAAATCGATACTTCGTTTAGGTTTGCAGAATGGCTATTGTTTTAAAAAGAGTCAAATTGAAAAGAAGTAAATTCTGGCAAATTTCACTCTATTCTGTAGTCCCTTTTCCTTATGCAATTTCATTGAGAATTCTCTAACGAAAAGCGTGCTTGTACGCTATCAACAATCCTATTATTAAAAGGAAAAAAAAAAAATTTCAAGCATAGAATGAAAAAAGACTAACACATTCAATATGAAAGAAACATTAAGATAATGGACAGGATAGAGGATGCATTCTGCCAGTTTATTTGATTTTATATTGCTCGAAATCCATTAAAAATAATGGAAGAGAACAATAAAGCTTCTAAAATTACAGCATAAATTTTTGCGTCTCCTACTTTTTCTTCATAGAATAAGCAAATTCGTCTTAAAAAATGAAAAAAAAAAATTCATTAACGTAACATGAAGTGCTTAGAGGATGCATTATAATCATTTTGCTTTTAGTTTATTTATGTTCATTAAAGTTCTGTTTAATTATTCATCGCTCAATCTTAGCAGAAGAATATATTCTGTATAAACAACTTGTATATAAATAGAGTAAAAATAATAATATTTCTTTCTTTAAATTTGTATTGGCAATATGTACTTTTCGGTAAGCTTCATAGCTTATGTATGTTTTAATGTATCCAACTAAATATTTTTTAAGTTCTCTGCATAAAAAAAAGAAAAATGAAGAGAGGAAAAAGTAAATTGTAAAGATAAAAAGTCAGAAAGGAAAAATATTGCTACAAACCACGATTTGCTCTTAAGGTTATTTCTTCGAGGAAAAGATGCGCTCTTTTTTGCACCATCCAGCCTCCAGAGACAAATGCACTCCATTTGCACGGCTTGTCAGTTTCTTTCATCATTTCACATTTTCATGAGGAAAGAGAGAGAGAGAAAGAGAAAGGCAGAGAGAGAGAGAGAGAGAGAGAGAGAGAGAGAGAGAGATCTTATGTTCTCTTCATATGTAAATCACGAAAAAAGAGTTCTCAAGGATTCTCTCAAGAGATTGACCAGATCCTCTGAAATGTGGAAAGTGCATTTACTCGCCTTACAGGATCTTCTTGAAATAAATAACACCCGAACGAACAAAGAAAGATCGACCCGTCCTTTTTTCACATTTTAAATATGCATTAGCCAAATGAAACAAGAACAGAGTATAACTCCATGCCGCCTTTTACTTTTGGCTTAATTTGTATTTAATTACATTTAATCATTTAATGCAGCCCGCTGCTTTCCTCCAATGCCTTCTGCGTATCCTAACAAAGAATTTGTTAAGAACTGTTTTCATTACTAAAACGCTTACTCACTGTATACGCAAAACCTTTGAAAAAGCTTTAAATTTGTCTTAAGTTATCCTTTAAAAATTCATTTATTTAGATTTTAATGTTTTTTAAATTTTTCAGATAAAAAATGTTTTGATATAATTATCACGAAAAAAGTCTAAATCTAACCTGTCATAAAAAGAATATGACTTGTCTATTTATTAAAATTTTGTAGTTTATTAATATAACTTTCATATTTTAAAGAGAATATCTCGAATAAAGCTTATCATATAAGTCTTAAAAGGAAATAGAAATTTTTTGAATAAAAATACGCACAATGCAATATATATTTTTTCAAGGGATGCATTTGTGAATTCATCCGTTGTTTGTGGAATTCCAAAGTTCAGTGCTTGCCCGTGTTGTGGATTTCCTAGGGATCCATTAGAACAGGGCTGTCCAAGATTTCTGTACACGGGCAGCGCTCGTGCACGCGGGTAATCTTCCTTACCTCCCTATTGCACATTACGTTGATCAGTTCCTTAAAGTCGAGTTGCTAATTATCAATTCGACATTGTAAAAAAAATAAAACAACGAGGCAGTTTACCATTTTATTTCCTTCGTTTTAATGTGACAATTTTCTCGATGTCAGATAGAATTGTATTTTCTTTTTCCCGATAGGACACGATTGCATATTAAGCATTTCGAATCCGATCTGTGAACAATGAAAAAAAACCAACATATTCTCCCATTCCGGTTTAAATACTGGTTCAGTGATTTTATGCTTTTTCGGAATGTATGCCATTTTATGCGAGAAGAAAAACAAGCAACTATCAGAAACAAAAGAAATAATGCCTCATTTAATGCAATCGCCCCCTAAAGTCTGGCAACACTGCATAGGAAAAACTATACCCACTCCCCTCCTAAGTTTTGGACTATCTCCTCGACTTTGCCCGTGACCTTTGTCCGCGAGCATTTTATGTTGCACGCGGGCGACGTGCACGATTTGGACGGCCCTGCATTAGAATGAACCTCGGATGTGCTCAATATTTTCATTTGTCGTGTGAAGATGACCAGTGCTTTTCCGTTAGCCTATGCAACACTCTACGATATATTTTTAGCATTCGTAATTGCTTATGACGAGATGGAATTCACGTTGTACTTTAACAATGAGATTCACACTTCGTAAACTGTAGCACTGTAAACGTTTGGAGTTGCCTTGGAGTCAACTTTTCGATTCGTTGCGTGAGAACGTGACATTGACAACCAATCAAGAAGCTTCGCATAGAAATCGAGAAAATGACTACGACGTTTGCAGCCAAACTATAGTGCCTAAAATGAACTATAGCCGAACTTCAAAGGTTTCCTCTTTGTTGTCAGGGTTCAATATTCCCTCCGCTGTATAATGTTAAGAATCCACTTTAGAAAAACACCAGAATTCGAAGGAATTTCTTATTTTAATTTTATATTTTTTACGAACTTCGACTACAGGTAGAAGAACGTGTAGGTAAATGAATTCGACGCAATCATAAAATGGTTCTTCTGCACATATATTCGCAAGTATATTCACGCAACGCAACTAACGCACCGCTTTAAAATATAGGGTTATTTAAAATAATTTCCGGGATTTCCAGCTCTGCACAAAGATAGGTAGGGCATGCACGGAGGAGGGGAGGAGGTCGACAGATGCAGAAGCCCTCCAAATTTGTGTTCGCATTATAATGCTCGATGTGTGAAGAGTCAATCACATGTCTGACGCGATGAAACTGCACAATATACTAGAGATAGAAAACTTTATTTTGTTGCAGAGTGAACATGTATCACCTAGCTGAAGAATGCTGTGGTAACACCCTAATAACGGACGATAGCAAAGAATTCATTTTCCATCAGGACATGATAATCACACTTTCATCTGGAGATACGTGATATCCTCGATGCTGACTTCATGCCAGGAGACTGTGCGTGTCTGATGATGATTAACACACCTAGCACTGACTGGAACGTTGACAGAACCACCCACCAGGGATTTTCCTTATTTCAAGAATCCTCTATGCTATAGGATTTGCTACAGCTGAGACATAGCAAATCGATATTCAGTTATGATTACAAGTGAGCCAACACTTTACGTCATGTACTTGCACATTTTAGTCTTTATTGGGAATAAGAAGTTTCAGTATCGCAATGTCTATTCATTTCATTTCAATTGTATATAGTTCCATTTCATCCGTATGGTTTTATTCCCTCGAGATAATAAAACTATAAAAGAAAAAAATCACTTGGAGGAGGAGGGGGGGGGGGGGACTTTCGGCCGGGATTTCATGTGGCCGAGAATGTTTGCCACATTCGAGGCAGAAGCTTAGGCTGATGAATGGATAGAGTAACGCCAGAAATGACATGGGGTAGTCCATCGTCTTCTGCCTATTCCATACAAAACTAGCGAAAAAGCATCGTGTGTGTTTTTTGTTTAGTTTCTAGCGGAACTCGATGATGGATTAAAATGAGTTACTAAGTTACCTCTAAAATATATTTGATCTTTCCTCAGTTTAACATATATATTTAGGAATTGACTATAACTTATACTACTGTAAAATGCACTACTTGATAAAAATTATCCGAACACATTTTATATGCAGTGAATTTGCCCATAAACGTCAAGAGACTCTTAAATTGCAATTGCAATGTCGTTGAAAGCCGCCGAGTTCTGATATGCAACCCAAATTACCCAGACTATACTGTATCGGTGAAATGGGCTGCACGGCAGTTCTCATCGACTTTCAGTGTTGCAGCATGGAAGAGAATTCAGTAATTTATTATGCATAAATTATATTAAAAGTAGGTTGGCAAAAGGCTAGTATAAGAATAGTTCCTCGTATATTCAAAACAATTTGAAATTAGTTTTTTAATGAGTGATCTCCCCCCCCCCCCCACACAACCCAAACATTCTACGGTATATGAGAGAACTAAGATTGAAGACGCAAGTGAAACAACTTCTGTAGATGGCGGTTCTTATAGCTTTATGTGCCAACAGATTGAAAATATAGTAAATGAAAATAGTTATTAAAATTACAGAAAATTAGAATGTTCGAGAAAACGTTCACCGTTCAAAGCAGAGTTATAGGTAATGATGCTAGACGATTAAGACTGGATTCACACTATGACGGATTACGCGACGGAAGGAATTGCGGTCAAGGGAGCGCGAATATCGGGCAAAAAAGGGGGGATAAAGTCCAACTCAAACTGGGGTTATCCAGTTTTCTGCCCAATATTCGCGCTCACTTGACCGCAAATCCTTGCTGTCGATATCTTCCGTCGCGGATACCGTCAAAGTATGAAGTCAACCTAATTAACGCTTCAAAGGAGGGTTTTATAAAAATATAGGTTTTAAACAAATGAATTTATTTGAATAAATTTGGGATTGTAATTTATATCGTAATAACAGAGAAAGATATAAAACTGCAGATCATGAAATATAAATAGTCGGAGTAACCACCATGTGCAGCTCGGACAGCGGCTATACGGGCTGGGAGAGGCTCAATGAGGTACTGGAAAATGTTCACATGGATATTGAGTTATCCGGACTCCAGTTCAGGATGCGAGGTGGAGTATCCATGGAACGAATAACCCGATCGAGGTGTCCCATAGATGCTCGATTGGGTTTAAGTCCGGGGCATTTTGGGGGCCAGGGAAATACAATAAAGTCTTGCTCGTGCTGTTCTAATCCCTCACGTAAGTAGGAGATGTCGTATTATGGTGCTGAAAAATGCCATCATGCCCAGGAAAAACAATGTCCATGTTTCGATCGATTACTTAAATCGATTCATATTGCCATCCACAATGATTTGAATGCACTTAGAGAATGCCACGAAAATCTTCCCCAGACCACAACGTTGCCTCCGCGAGCTTGTTGCCGTCCACAAATGGTTGAAGGGTGTTTGTTTTCTAACGTTTCTCGCCGATATGTGTCAGCGTCCATCTTTCCGATGGAGCAAAAAACGTGATTCATCTGAGAAGGCAACCTTTTGCCAATCAGTGGATATCCAATGTCGGTACTATCGTGCAAATTTCAACGTCTTTCGCTGATGTACAGTCTTAGCATAGGTGCTATCACCATCCATCTGCTGCGGTGCTCCATACGCAGCAAGTTTGCTGAACTACATTGTATCGTTCTATAAACATAGGGTAGACCCTGGTTTATTTGGGCAGTAAGTTGCTCTACTGTAGCACCTCGATTCTCCCGAACGCAGCGCCTCAACCGCCGTTCCCCTCTTTCATCTATGGTTCGTGGAGCACCACAATTTCTACGCCGCTTATTTTCCAGATTGCCATTTTGCCATGCGCAGTGCACTTTTACCACGGCAGCACGCGAACAGATCACAAACACCAGAGTTTCTGAAATACTGCCACCCTTGGCCCTAAAGCCGATAATCGCTCCTTTTTGTACGTCTGATAAATCGCTTCGTTCTGCATCGCAATTCGACTATCAATTGCAGCTTATTTTGTTGAACTAAAAATCAAAATATGAGTCATAAACTTCGAAGTACTCTGTATGTAAGAGTTAGTAAGCACGCCGTTTTCTGTATTGCATGCTTGTCTTACACTTCTAAAGGACAGCAAAGCACTATCTTTTGGAATAACAAGAAGAGCACAAGCATAGATATTGTTGTAATTTTTATGAATGACCAGATCGTTCGAGGAGATTTTCATTTTTTTTCCCAGAAGAGATCCAATGCTTAGGTAGTTTTGCGGCTGACCTCAGATCCAATAACTGACATCTGGCCCTGCGTCGTTTATTATGAAAAGAGGTTTCATGGTCTGGGGCTGTTTTACATGATTCAGACAGGGTCTTTTAATTTTTATGATAGCAACTTTTAGCACTATGCTGACATTTTCGGTAACTCTTCGCTTTCAACTTTGGTATTAATCAACATCTATATGACAATGCCGCCAAGATTGTTTTCATATATGCTGAAAAACTTGATGACTGACTAAACTCTTATCTGAAGCTCATTCAATACTTTTAGCGTTAAATGGAAAGCAAATTGTGATGTAGATCATAATGGGCTACCGCAATGATAGATCTGAAAAGAGCTCTTAAATTCTTCAACGGCGCGCAATTCGCTTATGACAATTTAAATTTTAAGCCTTTAAGAGGTTAAAGAAGAACAGATCGCAATTCCCTGCGTATCGTAATTTAGTAGAAAGATCTTCTCGTGAAGTGTTTGTTGATGAACCTGTTATTAATTCTGTTCCTGTTAATCACGCGTTTTTAATTCCATCAATGCGTCTGTACATGCAGATGTCAGAGTAACTATCTGAAAAAGTATCGCGCAGAAAATGATAAAGCAAGAAATTCAATTAATGGTTACGCATAAGATAGTGCTATGCAACTTCTCTGATGCAATGAAAATGTGCTTTTTCAAAAGAATAAAGAGTTTATGTATTTTTTAAATTTAAGATGTAACAGATATTACTAACATGCTTTACGTAATCTCCTTAATACATCTTAAAAAGGAAAAAAAAATATTGTTTCAAAGTGAGCGAGAAACTTCATCTCTTTTTTTTTTCTTTTTAAGTTCCCCTCGTTTCACTTTCCACATTGTCAAAGTAAATTTCACGAAATTTCCCCGAGGAAAACGGTCATTAATTCAATGCATTGCACCGAAATAATGCTGACGTTGTTTGCTTCTTTATCTCGTCACCAGGCGGCAAAATCGGCTGTTTACAGGAATTCCACCTGGAATGATTGCCAACTGATAATGGAACAGAGGGAGACACAAAGATCGTTACATCTAAGTTGAATCAGCGTAGCGAATAGAAGAAGATAGCAGGAAAGAAATGGAAGTAGGGTCAGGGGAAAAACAGCTGATATTTACTCTTAATGCATACAAGAACACTTTTATCAGTCATTTAACGAGATGCTTAAAATTCATTGTATGGAAAGAAGAAGAAAGTTTACTTTCCCAGTAGATGGTGCGTTCGGTGGAAAAAGAGTTTCTTAAGTGGATTTAGCTAACATGTTAATTTTTAAAAGCCATTTTACAAAAAGAAACCCTAGCGTACAACAAAGCTCCTTAGCGGCTATCACGAATGATGTGATTAGTTGAATTTAATGCTCATAAAACAAATAACAGGGATAATAAAGCTGTAATGAAGGAAAAATACTCTAAACCACAAAGAGAAACAAGATATGGAATAACGGATACATATATGGTGCAAAGGTATTCACTCTTGAGCGAACCTAATGCAATTGTAATTACATATAAAACTACAAAAGTTCTGATGTAGGTACCCAAGGTTAAGACGATATGTTAAGACGGTAGTCCTGGAATATGATGCAAAAAAGAAAGACCGATAGAGAAAGAGTGGTAAACATAGTAACAAGCTAGTCAGTCAGTAAAAAACAAGGCCAAAGGTTGCTAGTTAAAAGAAGGTTGGGAAAGTTTCCAATCTTCAAAATAGACTCCTTAGGAGTTAGTGCAATGGTCTTGCCGAACAGTCGTTTCCCCCTTGAATATTCTCTACGGTCGCAAGCCTGCGCTAGTTTGTTTTTCATTTCAGGGAACAGAATAAAAGTCGCAGATTGCAAAGTCAGAAAAATATGGGGACTACAGAATGGTACTCATGTTTTTTCGGGCTAAACACCGACATTTTTTGGTGGGTGAGATGGGACGTTCTCATTCCGTTTCTACTGGCCCACAATGCTGAGCGTTTGTTTGCACACGCTTACAAAATTTCTTTATGCTCGACAAAAACAGTCAACATTTGCTTCACATTGCTCCTCACCTACCGTCAGGGGCATACCCAGTATTTTATTTTGGTGAGGGGGCGTACGGCTTTTTCTAACTTTTTTTTTTACTTACGTTTCTCTTTAAAGTTTTTGTTCTTCTTTAAATCGCTCTGTCCTTAAGTTCTGGAGTTCAGGTTCTTATACGTTTTAAAAAAGTTTCTCCAATAAAATCTTTCTGCCACCACAAATGAATATCGCACGAACTCAACTCTGTTACTTTCCAATATAAACTTGTGAATGAACAGCAATATTTTTTAAGTTAAACTATACAGTGAATACAAAGAGTATAAAATAAGATGCATACAAATGCTGTAAAGCCATATTAAATCTATGTGATCAAACAACTTTTACGTTCATGTCTTCATTTAATTCCTGTTCATGCTTTCGTTTCTGGGAAACAAAAAAAAAATATGCCTTTCAATGCTAAGAAAACATTCCTTTAAAACAGTGTACTATTACAATGAACATAATGCCTAAAATTCCTAGCATTATTTAAATCCGCGAATTAATCGAACCTCACCAAGGAGCGAATGAAGCAACTTAAAGAGAGCTTCTAGTTATTTTACTAAGTTTTAAATGGGGAAAATGCTTCCAGCATAGAGAACGTGGACAAATCCTGAACTACCCAATATTTACTAATGATATTAATGAGTTTAATTAAAACATTCTTTTCTTTAACATAAATCATTTTCAAGCCGTTTTAGCTTTGCGTATCCTTGCGCCATTTCAATGACACTTCGTGTGGTTAAAATCTCAATGTTCCCGTTTGGTTCTACACTCTTTCTAATTTTAAATTAAAACACGAAAACGCTACCGTAAGTGCAAACGACGTCATTTCATTTTAAAATTTTCAACTTAGGTTCCTTCCGATACCGATGTGATGACCTTATTAATAACATCCTTAAAGACGAAGATACAAAACAAGTATGAAGTTTTTGAAATTTAAAGAAAATAACATTAATCACAATAAGGGCCAGCAAGAAGGGGTTTTGGATGAGAAGAAAGGCTTATTTGAAGTTTTCACCTAATTCCCATGATGCTCTGCTCCTTGTAAAGAATCTTCCCATTGCTCTCAGGCAGAGTTGGTCGTTTAGCATGATGACGAATGATATTCACTAATCCCTCATCAATCTTCGGAACGAATATGAAGAAGGTTAATTTTGAAAAGCCGCAGCCGACAAGCAATTTCGCTTGCCATGTCAAATGAAGGTAATTGTGTTTATTCGGTGGTGGACGCATTCAGAAATAAAGTTCGCGTTCAAACCAATAATAATCGACTTTATAAGCTTGGAAACAAGATGATTTTATTTACAGCAATGACTTTGAATATTTACCATCTACGCTATTAATGAATGAGTTTGCTTAAAATATTTACAACATGTTAATGCAAAATATTTTTCATTACTTTCTTTTCAATTTTCATTGTGCTGAAAATTTTAATATAAATGCCATGAGCAAATTTACGTCGTGAAGTCTTTACCACTTTATTTAGGATAACAGTAATGATCTCATAATCCTTCTAATTAAGACAACGTCAACTCAGATAAATGAGAGTCGCGTATAATCGATCAATCATATTATAAATTATATGCCTAAATCTGATCGTAACAATAATTAGGACTGAAAGATGGGAAAAGTTCGTACTTCCATGATAAATTTTTTGTGTCAAAGAAAGATCAAGAGTTTTATTTTAAAACAGCCTTTTAATCCATAAAACAATGATCTATACCATAGGATGCCAGGTAACATTTTCAGTTCTCTTAGATAAAGAGAAAGAATTTTTTTCTCTCTAAAATGCTATTCTTACATTTCTATTATCAAAGCAAACAATTCGCTTTCCCTTTCTTTAAAATTTACTTGAATCTTAAGGGTGATATTCCATCCTTACTCCTAACTATATTTTATACTAAATTGGAGATGAGACCTTCACTAAAAGATCTTTTGGTAATGAATTACAAGTTTACTACAAACAGCTTTCATACTGTTAGAAATTCTATTCTTAGTAATGTCATTTACAGAAAATTGTAATCTATAGATTCTTAACAGATATAACGCAATATTAGGACATTCAAGAGAGGTCACATCCGTGACGATGGATTGCTAAATTAGCTAGAACAATGAGACGAAAGCTTATGGTTCCTGATTCGGATCCAGGTTTGCGGAATCTGCTTTTAAGTCAATGTTATTTTCATCCAATTATGTTGATTTCGCAATTAGAAGCGACGATATTTTGCATGGCATCTGCAATTGCTTCTGGATGTCCTTGCTTGACTTGAAATAAAATTCTTTGCATATTAATTAATTTACAGGATGCACGATTTTAATTTTAATAAAGATACCTTTTCCATTTTAAATAACTCTATACGTACTTATTTCTTACGCTTCAAAACAGCTTGAATTCGTCGAGGAATGGATTCAACAAGGTGCTAAAAGCGTTCCTCATATATCGTGTACGTCTCCTAGTTCTCGTGCTTTTGATAGGGGTGCAGGCGTGGAACGAAACGTGCCAACGAGAGGAATCAACAAATGTTCAATCTGATTAAGATCCGGCGACTAGGCGAGCCACTGCAGCAAAAAAAAGTCAGCTGGAAATACCCATTTGTTTCGGATAAACTGTCAACATGAGTAGATGCACTTGGTCGGCAACGATGTTACGTATGCCCTGGCATCCAGACGTGAATCCAGGGATATCAGTGGACCCAAGATGTGCGAAGTAAACAGTCTCCACACCGTCCTCGATAAACCCATGAGAGTGTTGTACTAGAAAAGTTCAGGAGACTGCCATTTCGAAGATGCGTCATTCAGCACATAGTGCACCTACGATCAAGCTACGTTCAAAATCGGTTAGATCTTTGCCAATAGGCTCGAGCGCAAATGTTTCAAAATACATTCAGAGCCACATTATACAATAATTTTGAATCTTTGTTTGAGTACAGAGTGCTATTCAATGCATGCACCATAGATTTAAATAAAGGTTCAAAGGTGAAGGCATTATATTATTAATAATAATCATAAATTAACAATAATTTTTTTTTCTTTGTGTAAGTTTGACTCTCTAAAAAGGTTAGAGGAGTCACTTTGAAATCCACAAGTTATTTGTTGGCTGGAACACATTTCTTCTATTTACTCTAAAAACAAGTAGTAATCAAATTAACACATTTAACATGAACTTTGAGCAATGAAATAAAATTTGAAATCTCTATAAGTAGACCTATCTCAATTTTTTACCAGTTTTTCTTCATTCAAAAGAGAGAGGAAAAAAACAAAACAAAACCGCTCGTATGTTTAACTTTTGCTTTACACAATCTTCTGGTACAGTTTCTCCATAAGAATTTATAAAGTTCTTAGACATGACGATTTTTGTAATTCGCTTTTGAAAACAATTCTTCACGAGACCTTACAATATTAAGGAATTAAATGCTAGCTTTTTTAATGTAAGTTTTCATTATTTGTACTCTAAACTGCTATGATTTGTACCCAAAACAGATCACGTGACATGCAGCGGAGTGGGCCGAACCATTTCTGTGTACAGGGAGAGTAAGACCTGTTTCAAATTAATGCAGACACTTTAAATTTTCAAATTTCTAAGATTAAATTTATCTGTTCTTGCAACAACAATATTACCGTCATTGAAATGCTGACAGAATTCCTGATATAAACAAATTGAAAAGAAAATAGGAATGCAAATATGTAAATCCAGGTGTTTCAAATTAATGCGGACAGTTCCATTTTCTGGGGATGTTACAAAGACTTCAGCTTAAAAGCTCTCAGAATTGCCGTGAGAGAGTCATCTTAAAAAATTTGTCATTCCAGTTTAGCAAATTTGTGCTGAATATGCAATTAAAATGCCTACAGAAAAGATGTTAAACGACTCTGAAAAGGCCAAATCGTTGCTTTAGCTGCTGAAGGAAAATCAGTTCGACAAATAGCTGCATTCTTGAAGAGGGGGAATCAGCAATTGATCAATACTTGGCCTAAAAAAACATCAAGACCCAGATCAAAGCTCAATGAACGAGATCATCGTCGCATTCGGAGAGCAGCCTCTCAGAAGCACACCTCCGAACGGGCCTTGCAGCGTGAACTGGGACTTTCGTGTAGTTCGACAACTGTTTGGCGTTCTCTTCCGTTATCAGGACATCTGAGATATAAGCGTCTGCAAGAATCCTGCCACTTAGCGAAAAGCATAAACGTGATAGAATGTCCTGGGCCAGAGAACACATGACATGGAGTGACAAATGAATCGAAGTTCTTTTCAGATGAAAAGAAGTTTAATCTTGATGGTCCCGATGGATGGGCGTATTATTGGTACGACCTCCGCAAAGAAGATCAAGTGTTCTCTAAACGACAGTTGGGGGAGGTTCAATAATCATTTGGGGAGCTTTTTGATTTAATGGTACTTCTACATTGGCCTTTGTAGACTGTAGAATGGATTCCAAGAAGTATCAAGAACTGATACACGATCATCTCTTGGAGGCGGGTCCCAGATTGTGCGACCCGAACTGGATTTACCAACAGGATAATGCACCGGTCCATAGCTCAAAGAGTACCAAAGAATGGTTTAATAACAATTATGCCACTGTTATGTAATAGCCGGCTCGCAGTCCAGACATAAACCCCATTAAAAATTTATGGGGTATACTATCAAGAGAAGTTAATCGTGATGAACCCTAAACTTTTGACTTGCGAACTGCTATTCAGGATGCGTGGTACAATCTGGGTCCTGATTGTCTTCAGAACTTGATTTTTTCAATGCCAGGAAGAGTGTATGATGTTATTTGCCTCAATGCAAACTTCATTGGGCATTAAGGGCGTGTCTAAAAAGTCCGATCGGTCGCCAACAGGTCATGTGGTACGATCGGCGATCGGTCGGCGGCCGTTTGCTTCCGTTTGTTCTTTCCGGGACAGCGCGGTTGTGAGCATTCTGCTTCAAAATGGCGTCGCATCAAGTTTCCTCATCATTTAAGTTAGTACGATTTAAAATTGCGTACCTACATAAATTTTCTTCACCCGTCTTTTGTTTTTCGTATTCATTCCTTGTCTCTTGATGCTGCCTAATATGTATTTCGCCACTTCCTTTCTCCAAAATATATTTATTACGTATCGGGCACTTGAACACTTAAATTTTCTACTTTCGTCCTCTATTTTGATTCTACTCACCGAGGCAGCCAAAAACGCTCATCGCGACCGGTCGTTACCACTGACCTATATAAATAACTGGATGGCGCATCCGGCGAAAAACTTGACGCCATCATCCGCCATCTTAGTAGGGGCAAGAAATCTTACCGTGTCACAGTGGGCGAAAATGACAATCTAGCCGGAAAAAAATCATTTTGCATACTTTTAATTTTAGACTGTTTTTTCGTGGAAATATCTCATTATCTGATGCTACTTTATCTTACAAACAAAATGTCATTCCAACTCATTAGCGTTTTAAAATACCGAATTATACATATTTGCCACATGACTACACTTAGTTATATCGCCACAAAATAATCGAAAACATTGTACAACACAGTGTCCTCATCATTTTCAGTTGATAAGCGATAGTTGTAGGCCTTTCAGTTGTTTACATACGCATGTAATACATTCGTGTGAGAGCTGGCACTTTACACAGACTTTTAAAACCCGTGTCAAGGGCTGTCACAATAACATCAACTCGTCTGAGTAGAGTGTGTTGTACACATCAGACTGTGTTAAAACCATAGTGCGGTAAAGTGCGGAAAAAACTTTATTACATTTTTTGTACAATGATGTAGGCCACCGAAATTACTCATGGGGAACTCTGTGACGTGCTCCTGGATAAAACAGAGACAAAACGCTCGCTACCATCGTTTGTCATCAGGAAATAAGTTTGGAGAATTGTTCTGAAGACATTCTTGTGAGTATGAGTAAAATAGTTCAAACTTTACATGTAAGTTCTCTTTATTACGGTATCAGGTCAGTTCGTCGAGGGTCAATTCGTCGAGCGTCAGTTCGTCGGCGTCAATTCGTCGAGCGTCATTTCGTTGAGAGTGTCAGTTGGTCGCGCGGTTAGTTCGTCGGAGGTCAATTCGTCGAGCGTCATTTCGTTGAGAGTGTCAGTTGGTCGGGCGGTCAATTTGTCGGAGACAAATTCGTCGGGTGTTTCAGTTGGTCGAGATAATAAATAAATGGTCGAAAAAACTTTCATAAAATTCATTAACGAAAAAAATTTTTGTTACTAATTTATTTACTTGAAAGGCAAACAATAAATACCGTTACTGTTAAAACTTCGTATCTATATACAGCTTTTGTAAGCAATGTGATATAGTAGCCACAATACATCTAATCTTGTTGACGACATATGCCCCAAACTATTTATACCGTTTCAGTATCTTTCATTTTCAGAATGAAATTAATAACTGTATAAAATTAATTATCGGAAAAATTGAGCACATACAGGAAATTATCTTTTTATTAAGTAAAAATTAGATAATAACATAAATAATAAGCTTGCCGAAACATTTAATATCCTGTGGTCGATTTCCTCAGTTTAACACAAAATTTCACGTCACCTGTTCGCAGACCGGCATATGCACATATTCATAACAACATAATAAATAAATGGTTGAAAAAACCTTTTAAGAACATTTATTAACGAAAATCAACAAATGACGTTACTGTAATAATCAACAAACGATAATCTGATAATAAAAGAAATAATACGAAAGGCAAGTGAAAGTTAAATATTACTAGAGCTACTAGAGTGTAAAAATTAAACGATAACACAAATATTATGTGATTAATGACTATAAAAGAAATACAACAAACGTGCCGCGCAAGATCATCAGGGGCGGCTTGAAGCCCTGTGCGTGAACCGTCGGAAGACATTGCCAAAATTTTTAAACGGTATAGGCCATGCAATCAGATTGAATGGAAAGTCCTACACCCTCATATTTATGTTATTGTTTAACTTTTACTTAATAAAAATTTAATTTCTTGTATGTGATCAGTTTGTTGTATTTCACATAGTATTTATGTTATTATTTAATTTTTTACACACAAGTATTGTTATTTAACTTTCACTTAATAAAAATTTAAGTTCCTGTATGTGATCAGTTTGTGTAATACTTTTATAATTATTAAGTATATTCTGAACATGAAGACTACTGAAGCAGTATAAGCAGTTAGGGGCTTTTATCCTACCCTCGACAACCTCTTAGTTTGAACCCCCCCCCTCTGCCTTTCGTATTATTTCTTTTATTATCAGATTATCGTTTGTTGATTATTACAGTAACGTCATTTGTTGATTTTCGTTAATAAATGTTCTTAAAAGGTTTTTTCCGACCATTTATTTATTATGTTGTTATGAATATGTGCATATGCCAGTCTGCGAACAGGTGACGTGAAATTTTGTGTTAAACTGAGGAAATCGACCACAGGATATTAAATGTTTCGGCAAGCTTATTATTTATGTTATTATTTAATTTTTACTTAATAAAAAGATAATTTCCTGTATGTGCTCAATTTGTCCGATAATTAATTTTATAGAGTTATTAATTTCATTCTGAAAATGAAAGATACTGAAACGGTATAAATAGTTTGGGGCATATGTCGTCAACAAGATTAGATGTATTGTGGCTACTATATCACATTGCTTACAAAAGCTGTATAGAGATACGGAGTTTTAACAGTAACGGTATTTATTGTTTACCTTTCAAGTAAATAAATTAGTAACTAAAATTTTTTTCGTTAATGAATTTTATGAAAGTTTTTTCGACCATTTATTTATTATCTCGACCAACTGAAACACCCGACGAATTTGTCTCCGACAAATTGACCGCCCGACCAACTGACACGATAGACGAATTGACATTCGACTAATTGACCTCCGACAAATTGACCGCCCGACCAACTGACACTCTCAACGAAATGACGCTCGACGAATTGACCTCCGACGAACTAACCGCGCGACCAACTGACACTCTCAACGAAATGACGCTCGACGAATTGACGCCGACGAACTGACGCTCGACGAATTGACCCTCGACGAATTGACACGTAACCCTTTATTACTACATCTAGTATCATTTGAATTATTGATCATTGATCATATCAGTTATTGAATTAAGAATCATTTTTAAATTATCAGTTTATACGTATTGCAGGTTACATTTTTCGGGGAAAGTTTTGATATTAGAAAGGAAATGCGGTATTGGTATGTGACTAATATTTCCATCACCCTGTACATACGTATAACACTGTATAGTGTTACTTACAAAATATGTATATGTATTCGGTGTTCGGGAGCAGAACCAAATACATCATGTGCTCAAGAATTACACGGAAAATATTTTTTTCACGGCTAGATTGCCATTTTCGCCCAACGTTTGTTTGATTAATTCTGATTTTTAATGCCAGAAAGAGAGCATTTTAAAGGTAAACAAAGTAAACTTAACAATTGGTCAAACTAAAATGTTATTTAATTAAAAATAAGCTTTTAAATACGTTAAATCAAATTTTTAATGTGTGTTTGGTTTGATTAAGCAGTGTGTGTGTTTCGTAAATATTATTTACTTTATACTCTGGAATAATCTCGAATAAAAATGTAACCAAAAAGTTTAAGCTATTGCCCCTACCAATATGACGTCCAGTGGCGTCACCCTTTTTAATCTTCTTAATGAGTGATGCGCCATCCATTTACTTATATAGGTCCGTTACTTTATGGACAGCCTGTTACCGACGGGCTTCGACTGGTCGCGACCGGTCAGACTTTTTAGACACACCCTAATTGTGCCTTGTGATTGGACTGAACTGCCCTGTTCGTATTATTGTGAACACCTTGTTTTTGTAATGTTGCTATTTTTTTTTTCATTTCTACTTTTGTTCACTTTTTTTATTTAAGGAATTCTGTTAGCATTTGAATAAAGATAACATTTCAGATTATGTTGTTACAAGAACAGATAAGCAAAGCTTGGAAATTTCAAAATTTAAAGTGTCCGCATTAATTTGAAACAGACCGTATATACTTAGAAAATGGCCGGACAGTGCATGCTTTTGCTGTTACCTGACTTAATACCCCGAATTTTTTTAAAAAAATCGGCATCTTAAACTAACAAGAAGCCCGCTCGGTGGCCGAGAGGGTTAAGGCACAGGTCTTTCCGCTCTCGAGACCAGCGAGTCGCGGGTTCGATTCCCGCCGAGGGCATGGATGTTTGTGTTCGTCCCCTTCATAATCGTTCTTTCATCATCATTAGGGATAGTACAATAGACCTAAGGCCGCAGTGCTTGGTTCTTTGTCAACCACCCCTTTAAAATTCATTACTCATTAAACTAATAAGACAACTTGTAATGTAGAATTAAATAAAGGCAGTTGCAGGTAAACTTTAATCCAACTACAGAAAGGCGTCGTATTCGAGTAAAATAATTTCAGATTATTATTATTAGAATATTCATGCCATGAATATCCACTTACAAATAATGTAATAAAAACAAATATTTTTAAATGGAAAATGCAATTGTTTTAAGAAGCGTAAGGAGGGGTAGGCAGTTTCAAAGTTGATAACGAAACACGATGACGATAAAATTGCAAAGTTAATTTCATTTAGCGTTAATGAGAGATGAAAACTAATTAATTGGAAGATTTAATAACCGTTAATCCAATTTCTTATTAAAAATTCCGTTAAAAGAGATACGGAGATTGGTTTGGCGACCAAGAAACGGCCAGTCAACAATACGTAATCAATACTGTTAATCTTAACAAAATAAGATACAATTAAGGGTACAAGTCCCAAGAAAAACGAGATTTATAAATTTACAGTTTGATATTTCCTTTATTAAATATCTGTTAAAGAACCTATTTTCCTCTGGAAAGCAATTTGAACAATATAATTTCAAAAAAAAAAAATTAATTAATATCCAAGATCACTCTTAAAGAGATATTCTGAAAAAAAGAAAGCATATCAGTGAGTAGCTATAAATTCACTATTTGCTAGATTTCCTTTGAGATTTGCCTATTATTAGATTTCTTCATTCTTTTACAATTTTCCACGTCTCTTCTATTGATTTCGAATTTAACTTTCTTTAGGAACTCGAGATGACCTTTTGAACTATGACCATCGTCAAAATTGGACCTCTGCGTTCGAATTCTATTTTGGGAAGCTTCTCTCGAAGCTTTGATCATCCAATTCGATTCAAAGTGAAACGGGAAAACAATTTACGAGGAGAGAGAAAAAAAAAAGAAAACAGCGAGAGAAACGAAAGAAAGAGCAAAAGAATTCCTCAATTGTTTGCTGCCGTGCAGCTTTAGCAAAATGTAGTTATCACGAATACGAGATGGAAAACAACAGAAACAGCAATTTATTTTTTACTAAAAGCAGAAAAATTCCAGCGTTATGAGATTTCGCTTGGTTTAAGAGCAATGTTTTAGATTCCTTCCCGTTGTTCTTCCCCATTTCCACCCGACCTCCTATTCTCTTTTACTGGGTAACAAAAGTCGGAGACAACTAAAGGAAATCCATCCGATACACGAGGCGATCCTCCCGGACGATATTAAGCTCGAGTTTTCTTACATGAAACATTTGATATTGGTTCTCCTCGACGCTCTGAATAAAATTTCCCACCGTGACCAGTTGCATTTATTTCTGCCATTCTTTGTGCAATAGTTCTGCAATCTCATTTGCGTTTATATTACGACAGAAACTCCAGGGCTCTTGGCTAAATGAATTTGCTGATGGTGAAAGAAAAAAAGGGGAAATCTCATAAATAATACAAGATCTCTGTAAAATATCAATGTTAAAGTTTCTTTCACTCTCTCTCTTTCTGTATTAAGTTCTTGAGAAAGAGATTTTATACACTTTGGAAAGAAACGTCTTGAATTTTTATATAAATTTTATATTATTAAATATCTTTATATCTGCTTTTAGACTTTATATAATTATAAGTTATACAGTACAAATGGCTTGGAATGCAATATGCGTAAATCAACTATCAACGACCTAAGGATTGGAACCATGGACCACGATTTTTAATGTCGCTGCTCTAACCAGTTGAGCTGTCGCGGAATTGAACCGCAAAGCTGTTTCCTTGAATTGAAAAAATATAGAATACAGAGAGTTGTTAGGGATCTATGATAACAATTACCATATTTAAATGTGGCGCGCGCGTTCAATTCACCTGAGCTATCACGTGGAATAATGTTAGGGCAGGTATTAAAATAGCTAGTATTCGAACAGTGAGCTAAAAGCATTGGTACTGGAGGGCTACATAACAGCCCTTTCCGACATCAAATTCAGCCATGCCAAAATAATGAAAGCATACAAGTGAGGATTCGTAATTTCCAAGATAGGGATATCAAGTGTACTAAATAACATTGGCAAAACCAGAAGCGGCGCCATTTCTGAGGGTAAAAAGCAGTCAATCCGAGACCACCACTAGCCGTACTCCTGACGTCGTCCGGAATGTATGGGCTTTCGTAATCTTCGGATGTAACTCACTAATACAACGGGCCATTGCACAGAAGATGAGAGACATCTGTGTACACGGCAGACACAATTATCAACCGTGATTTACAACTGGAGAAGTGACACAAGAGTCAAGTTCATAAGTTGCTGCCGCGCCATGTTCAAAGGCGACGGACTAACTGTCGTAAGATGTATGAACGATACCTGGCGGATGAAAAGTGGAAATACGTGGTCACACTAGATGAGGCGTATGCTTATTTAAGCGACTGCAACAAGAACCGATCCATTTTTAACCGCCCAAGGCGTGTCCTTAGAACTGTGAATGGAAGGAAACATTTTCAAAGGGTTTCATGATCGTGGCGGGATACAGCTACAATGGTAAGTTAACTTTACACAGAGTTGAGTCAAAAGCCAAAGTTAACGCCATGTACTATCAGACTAACGTTCTAAGCCCAATATTTACCCGTGACATCCCCGGTTTGTACGGTAGATAGGTAAACATGGTATGGTTGCACCAAGACAAAGGGCCGAGTCACACCGGCGTGTCGACTCGCCTGTTCGTGGAACACATGCAAGAAGATACCGGAATCCGCTCCATTCCATTCAGCGACATACCCGTCAAGACGCCGGACGCATCGCACAACGGATTTTTTCTATACAAATTGTAGTGTAATTATTATATGCTTGAGGAAATTTCTTCAAATTGTTATCTTCATAAATTATGGTTTGAATTTTGAATTTTCATTTATTTTTCATAAATTATGAATTAGAGTTGAATTTTCATAAATTATTTGAGGTAAGGGATAAGGAGGATTTCTAACTTTCTAGTCGGGGACCTGCTCTTCTGGTTGAGCTGTCTTGTGACTTCATGTAAGTTCACACGGACACATTGTGGAACCTGGAAGGTTCGACTCCAGGTCGGAGAATATTTCCTTCCCTTTTCTATATTGTAAATCTAAGGATGCTCATTCTCTAGTGGTAGATTAATATGGACAATGTTTTTAAATATCACATGAAATGTTACCTTGGACAGCTATGGTTCGATTTACTTCCACTGGTAGCGTGAAAAACTACTAAAAACTTGATTTTGAGTTGAAATCTCTTCTCTGTCTGAGATTTTCAGTTTGGAGCAAAAAGGGGCAAAACCACGCGTCAAGTGGATGAATAATCAATATGACAGATGTCTCAGCTGTAGTCAGTTCTTGCCACAATTTCTGTAGCATATCTGGCAACTACAATTTAAATAACTACTCTGCTGTGATGTTAGGTAAATGGTGAATGAAGACTATGCCCAGAAGAGAAAATTCAGAAGTATAAAAATCTGGAAAATAAGGTGGCCATGACAAGCATCAACTTGGGAAACGTCTGGAGAGTTACTAGCATACTCTACAAAGTTGTATGAAATCACCACACACCTTCGTATCATACACTTAATTCCTTTTTGTTGATCAAATTTCTGCAACTGTAATATGACTTGGATACACAAGCTCCAAATCCTTGCCACAAATCACATGTCACCTCTTGTTTTTTATTCGAGGTAATATTTGGTTATAAAAATAACATGTGTATAAAGCTTGAAGTATGATGCAGTCTGTAAGTAGGATCTAATTTTGAATGGTAGAACTTCCAGTCTGATAACAGACCATTAATTTCTTAGTTCATTTCCGCTACATAGATAGGGAAAATGATGCGAATATCTGTAAAGCAGGGTAATAAAAGTTCATTACATAATTTTAAAATTCAAAATTAAAACAATATTTTCTGTCTCGAATAATCTAACCTAGTTTAATGGCTGGGACAATCCTTTAAGTACATTATTTAGCTATACTCCTACAATTCAAATGTACGTATCGCAATACTTTGTAAGGTTTATCTCACAAACAAAATATGTTAAGTTGCTAACATGAGTTAAATACCATTTATAAACAATCTTGAAGTATAATGTAAGTAAATGGTGAGATGAATTTAATAAATAATAATTCAATTAAATTATGAAAATAAACGCGCAGAAAACTAACTTACTTACTTACTTACTTACTTTTCAAACCCGCTTATCCGTTAGGGTCGCGGGGGCAGCAGCCCTATGGAGGATCTCCAGCGATCGCGATCTTCCGCCATCAGGCGCATGTCCTCCCTGGTAATATCCAAGCGACTCGAACCCAGATTCTCCAGGTAGTCTAGCCACCTGGTTCTAGGCCGACCCCTTGGTCTCTTACCCACCGGCTTGGAAAATAACAACTGCCTAGGAAGACTAGTTTGCGGCATCCGAATCACGTGGCCATACCAGCGCAACTGAGACCTCTCAATGCGGAGAAGTAGCGGCTCAACACCTAAAGATTCCCTTATTGTATTGCTGTACACTCTATCTAGTAGGGTAACACCTGCAACACCTCTCAGAAATCTCATTTCGGCCGCTTGTACCCGCGATCGCACTCTTTCGGTCATTACCCAAGCCTCATGACCATAGGTGAGAATGGGGACAAAGATGGATTTGAAGACGGAGAGCTTAGCTTTGTTACTCAGCTCGCGTTTCGTTACCACGGATCGCCACAGTTCACGTCTGACACAGCTTGCTGCACCGATCCGAGCATCCAATTCTTTCTCCTGCCGTCCATCACTCGTGAATGCAATCCCGAGATACTTGAATTTCTCCACCTGTCTCAATGAGGCTCCACTAACATGGAGAGCGCACTGAGCAGGCTGTCTTGAAAGGACCAGAACCTCGGTTTTAGCCACACTGATCTTCATCCCAGCTTCTTCACATTTGGCTGCAAGCCGGTCTAGTGCATGCTGAAGGTTCGTGCGAGAAGACCCAAGGAGGACAAGGTCGTCAGCAAAGAGCAACCTCTCCACCAGGCAGTCGCCCACACAAACACGCTCATCGCCTCGGGGATTGTGGTACTGTTGAAGAGGAGTGGCAGTTGTTTAAAACTGCTGTGATTACTTCGGCTGCATTGTGCTGTGGTCGTAAGCGGCTGAGTGTGGCGCAGGGCGGTGAGAAAAGGACTGCGTGGTGGAACGGTGAAGTCCAAGAAGCTGTCAAGGCAAAGAAGGAAGCCTATTTGCTATGGCTTGCAAATAAGTCAACTTCGAGCCGAGTGCGGTACACTGAGGCGCGAAAAGCAGCAGCAAAGACAGTATCAACAGCTAAAGCCAAGACCTGGGAGAAGTTCGGGGAGAAATTGGAGGCAGACTATGGTTCGGCAAACAAGGTGTTCTGGCAGACCGTGCGCCGCCTCCGTGGAAAGAAGTCTCTTTCATCACAAACTAACTTCAAACTGAAACAAAAACTGAATAGTGAAGGCTATTTTATTTATTAATATACAAATTGCAGTAATGGGAAAAAAGAAAGGAAGATGATATTGTTAGAACGGCAACATGCTAAGCTACTGCACTTCATTACCATTACACAAGCATTTTAAAGCAGTTGCACTTAATACAATTTAAGACTTTAAAAAAAAAAAAACCCATTCAATTTCAGTATCATTTTGTGCTGTGGAATGCTTTGTAAAGGGACGAAGATGAAAACAGACCGAGAAACATTTAATCAAATACTTTTTTGCTTACTTCCAGCAAACGGCTTGTTAATGGACACAAATGAAAAAGACATTCCCTTTCAGTGGAAATGGAAAGACAGAAAATAAAAGCCTGGACCAGAGGCAATTGCATTTGCTTTTAACTCTGACATAAAAATAGAGAAAGAATATCAGCCATGTAGCGCATTTAAAGCTTTTGATTAAAAGAAGTTGAAACAGGCTATCTCTAATTTGTTCAACGAATGTTAGATCAAAAGCACAGTACTTTGAAAGAGGAGATACTTTGGCATTGCTGTCAAAGTTGTAGAAAGAGAAACTCCCAAGAGAATTGATCTAACTTTAATCACCAGATTCACGTTCAAATTTTAAGTCATTATATACACTGCTCTCCTTCTTTCTCCAAGTTATTTTTCTAGTCCTTATAAAGAGAAGCGCATTCTTCGTTTCAGAAAATGTCAAGTGATATATAAATAAAGCAAAAAAATAAAAAAAATTATTTCTTGTTTAAAAATAGTTTCGAGTGTTTAAATTCCCTCAGAATCGACAAATAAAAATGGGGTCGGCAGAGAGAAGGTCTGTGTTAAGTAAGGTAAGAGCAACTTTTTGCTCTTGTTCTGTGGTCCTTAGTCTTTTTTGAGGGGAAACAGATGGCGGTGAAGGGGAACGAGAGGCATAAAGTTAAAAGTTACGGTTGGACAAAAGCAGCTGCTGTAAGACCTCCATAAGGAAAACGAAGACAAGGGGAAACTAAAATTTTTCTAGCCATTTGAAAACATTACATTATTTTAAAGAAAAGTTTAACCCAAAACTCCAAAAAAAGTTTAAATGCTAATCTAATGACATAAACATAAGAAACACAAATTCTTTGCTGAAATGTAAACGTAATAAATGTACAGGGCCTGGGAATTGTTTCAAAATATTAAAATGATTGTATTAAATGAAAATATAAGGAGGTAATAGAGAGTTATATTACAATAAAAATATTGTATTGTTATTATTATATTAAATACAGAGTAATTTTAAAGGCATGAAATTATATTAAATGTTTAGTACAAAATAACTATTTATTACAGAACAACGCGTAAAGTACTAATAAATAGAAACATTTTCAAAGCTTATATCTGTATTTAATGCGCACCTGTCAAACATGGTCCTCAGTACTCTTATTGCCAACTTATTATTAATGCATTTCGAAGCTAGCCTATCGTTACCATCCTGTGAATATTTTATTTTATGGAGGTAAGCGAAGGACGCTGTTTAAGTTCCATTTATGCGGCAAAATCTGCCTGAGTTACAACGGTGAATTGTTACTACTATCAAAAGCAAAGATATTGACATTCTGGGTCATATGTAGCAAGAATTTCCACTTTTTCCAAGGGGCAGGCGGCTTTCACATTAGGACAGGGCCGTCCAAATCGTGCACGGCGCCCGCGTGCAACATAAAATGCTCGCGGACAAAGCTCACGGACAAAGCCGAGGAGATAGTCCAAAATTCAGGAGGGGAGTGGGTATAGTTTTTCCTATGCAGTGTTCAGCCTGGCAGTGTTGCCAGACTTTAGGGGGAGATTGCATTAAATGAGGCATTATTTCTTTTGTTACTGATATTTGCTTGATTTTCTTCTCGCATAACATGGCGTACATTACGAAAATGCATAAAATCACTGAACCAGTATTTAAACCGGAGTGGGAGAATATGTTTTGTTTTTCATTGTTCACAGATCGGATTCGAAATGGTTAATGTGCAATCGTGTCCTATCGGGAAAAAGAAAATACAATTCTACCTGACATCGAGAAAATTGTCACATTAAAGGAAGGAAATAAAATGGTAAACTACCTCTTTTTTTTTTTTTTAAATGTCGAATTGATAATTAGCAACTCGACTTTAAGGACCTGATCAAAGTAATGTGCAATAGAGGGGTTAAGGAAGATTACCCGCGTCCACGGGCGCTGCCCGCAAACAGAAATCTTGGACAGCCCTGCATTAGATGGTTGTTTGTTATGTTTTCGTCAACATCTACGTAATTTTTCGTTCTATTCACATGACTAATACCATTACGCATTCCTGAGGCAATTCCACATGACTGTAATACTTATTCATTTCTGGGACAGGCGCAAATATACATAGCGGGATTCGAACCCGCGACCCGGCAGTTTCCAGTACTAGAAAGCCTACACTAAAAAACAAATACAAAGAAGCCTATGCTCTACCCCCCCCCCTTTTTTGTGATTGGAGATGAAATTTCTGCTATTCTTGAAGATGAAGTAATTCTTATTATTCGGGGCAGGTTGATTCACCTCCAGAACATTTGATGTGTGACTGTTAACGATCACAAACAGGCATCATTTTGTAAAAACAAAGGAGAAAAGGGATGGAAATCTATCTACAGTTTAGGAATCATTTCCACCGCCAGCGTATAGAATCATTTTCTTAAGTTCTTATCATAACTTATCAAAATAAAATTTAGGATTATCTTCAAAACATTGGAATGACACTTCTCCATCGGCGAAGCTGCAACAATAGAGTGTGGATATTGGATTTTCATTGGAAAAAAGTACAATATTGAAAAAGTTTGCATTTGCGGATGATGGAATATCAAGGAACATTGTGAGAACTTGTTTTTAATATAATTTTTTTTTTGAAGTGTTGATTGACGTGAATTATCAAGTGTTAAACTTTTTAAAAGAAATTCAGTGTGCAAAAGGGATATATTTATACACTGAATTTTATAATGAATATTTTGATAATAATTCATGTAAATAGAGGATATATTTATTTGAAAAATAATTGATTCTATTTTTGATAAAAGTCAATATATTGCTAAAGTTATGTGTGTTTTTGAAGAATTGGTTATTTTTAATTAATAAATTTTTGTTGACGTATTTGTTTCTTAGCCTAATCAAAAAGGGAAAATCTCTAATTCACAAAGAATAAAATTAAAATACGTATCCGGTATTTTTATTATATTCTTTGCGGATTAGAGGTTTTCCATTTTTGGTTATTTCATTATACAGTATTTGTTTAATTTTTGTTCTTAGCCTAAGTTTTACCTCAACTTTCATGTAAATCAAAAAAAAAAAAAAAAAAAAAGATTACGCCATCATCTTACTTCTTTATACATGATACCTGTTGATTCCAGAACTCTTCGTTAAAATTATTGGGTTTATAAATGAACACGACTGATATTTGCTTTATGTAATTTTTTTTAATAATTATAAATATTCTGAATCAGCAAACGCTGACACTAGCCAGTTCTGTAAATTACGAGGGCATATTGAAAAGTAATGCCTCCATGGCTGTAACTTTTTTATTTTTTAACCGATTTTCAAAATTCTTTTTGTATCTGATACTTACATTTGTCCTGTATGTAATGCACTATTCACTTTTCGACATAGTCCCCATCCCTTTCCACGCATTGCGCCAACGCGTGACTAGTCGGGTGAACCCGTCGGAGAAGAATTCCGGGGTTGTTGTCGACACCAGGACCGAACGGCAGGTTTCACCTCGTCGCCAGAACGCAACTCATGCCCCTTAAGGTGCTCTTTCCTCTTTGGGAAGTGGTGAAAGTCGCAAGGTGCAAAGTCTTTCATTTTTGAACTGCAGTTTTTCATCTTTGAACTGTAGGCGCTGCAAACCCCTCTGTTGTGTGGCGATCGTGTGCGGACGGGCGTTATCGTGCTGCAGAAGAGAATCCAAAGCTGCCATTCAATCCTCGTGTCGACGACAACCCCGGAATTCCTCTCCGACGGGTTCACCCAACTAGTCCACGCATTGGTGTAATGCGTGGGAAGGAATGGGGACTATGTCGAAAAGTGAATAGTGCATTACATAGAGGACAAATGTAAGTATCAGATACAAAAAGAATTTTGAAAATCGGTTAAAAAATAAAAACGTTACAGCCATGGAGGCATTACTTTTCAATATGCCTTCGTACTTTAGAATATCTTCTTGGTCAGTGAAGTTGGTCTTAATTAAAGCAGCATATTTAAACTAAACTTTTTAAGAAAATTAATTTACACGATATTAAACCCTTGCCTGTGAAACTATTGAGAGCAAAAGGGATATAAATTTTTGAATATGCCTATTTTTAAATTAAAAGACAATTCAGAATTGTAAAATCTTATTATGGAAAACATTGTTACGAACATATTTCTAGGGAATATTTTTAAACGCTATTCTCTAATATTTCTATCTGAGGTATCAATTATCAACTGAAGAGCTCATTTCCAGAAGGAGATAAGGCCATCTCCAGTAGGATTGTAAAGCACGTGACTTCCATTCTTTCAACAATATTAATCTGCAGCCATCAAGGAACTTATCGCCTTTGACATAGCTAATTCATCCTTCCGTTTCCCTGAAATGTAATATTCTGATGGTTATAACATATTTCTTTGATGAATGTTCGGGTGACAGATACCAAATTAAACAAACGCTGCAATAACGTCATTTGTGGAAGCGACCAATACCAACAAGGTTCGAATTACATTATCTAACATCTATTCGCTTCTACATCATCAGCTGAAATGAGATGGTGTGTGAAACTATCAGGAAAACACATTTCTCAAATGATACTTGATGTTATCCTGTCATAAACAGGGTAAGGCCGCCGGACGAGATGTAGATGACCCTCTCCCTAAACGAAGGATTGGAAGAAGTGAAAGATCCCTTCCATTTCTCTCCCTAACATTAGTCGCTCATTATTTTCTTTGTGATATGTAAAAGATGGTGTTTAGGGGCACGACGTTGAAGCTTACATTGATTGATGATCCTGTGAAGCACCCTGCAGTTTCTTCCATCATCCTTGTAATATGGTTGGCATCGCCATCATCATCATCATCATCATCATCATCACACGACTGCCTGAATCATCGTCGTGACATTTCACGGGTGGCAAAGTGAACAACACCTAGGGATTTCGGAGCGAAGATAAAAATTCCACGCACGACATAATGTCATGCCTAAGCGAAGGGTAAGGCATAATTAATGGCAAAAGATGAAAAACATTTGCAAATGAAGCTATTATTTTAAACAAAAAGGAAAAAAACCCCTAGCAAACCGGGGTCTGCTATTATGCGAAATAAAACGAAAACAGAATTCGCTAAAATACTTTTAATAAAGCAACACTAATAATTCAGGAGCTATTATATTTGGCTATCTCATTTAGCCACAACTTTTATATTTAAAAGCTATACGCCTTTTAAAGACTGTTATGAATACTAAAAGTTAGAAGTTTTATTTGTGTTTATCTAAAAAGGATAAACTTCGAATTCTATAGGGTTGAAGTCGGGCTTTAAAATGGCCAATCTATCAATAGAACGATCGCTTTTGAAAATGTGTGGTGCCACTACGAAGCGATGCTCTGGCGTACTGCACCAAACGCCCCTTTATATCCTCCAGAACTCGAGAGGATGTCATTTTCTAGTAACACCACAGATTTTCAAAAGCGATCGTTCTTTCATGTTGATTGTAATGAACTTTATGACCGCCCCTTGCATAACAGACAAAAATACATAACCGTACTGCTCTCATAGTGTATTGTCATTTATCCTGAGAGCTTAGATATTCCGTCAATTGTAACCAAGAGAGGAAAGCCAAACTATGAGAAACAGACCAGATCATCATCGACCCCCACCGATCTTCACTATCGTGTTTCTCCTATCATATGCCACACAGTTTCGATCATGCACATTGCTCCCTCATTCCTATGTTGCATTGGCCAGCAAAGGTCATTCCTTACACCATGCAAAACGACAGTGAGAGCGTTAGTTTCTGCCTTATGTGCAGTAGCCCGAAGTTTGTAGTATGGGGCTCTCGACGAACCGTCATGGAACTTTCTGACACTTCTGTAATACTAGGGTTGCGTCTAAATGAAATTGCGTCTAAATGTTCTCCCTGCTGTATTTTTTCACCCCGCTACAATTTTAGACGCAATTAACATTTTAACGTTTGATTAGAAACACGTGCTTGTGGTTCTACTGTTCAACCGAAGGTACCGATTTTCCGATTTCGCAAGAATGGAGAAAGCGCCCTGCCCTGCTAAGTTTCTAGATACAACCCTGAGTTTTGCAGTCTGTAGGTCAGTCAAACTGTGCTTTATCACCGCCATGACATCATGTTTCCGCTTCTGCAAATTTCCGCTTTTCGATATATCACCGATGGTTTATTTGCACACGTACAACAGTATACGTACGCTCACATCACTAATGTTTTAATACCTCAAAAGTTCACTGAGCTGCTAGACTGCACTATTTTCAGTCGTTACAAAACAACAGCTTCCTTAATCAGTGTACAATTTAGTATATAAAATGTGGAACCGCACACTTTAGGAGATGTTTGATCTCATACGTATGATCATTTAGTGCGCATTCAAGACCCATTAGGATAAAAACACCTGCTAACATTGAGATAGTATTTTTGATATTATTAGATGTTTGGAGAATTAGCTCCAGTTCGCATTCTCATTCATTATTTCTCATAGTAGTTCTGTATTATCTGTGGAAAATATTAAATATTTAGGATGTAGTATACGTTCAACGTATGCATACGTTTATTTCACTATCCTATTGGACGGAAGTAATCCGAACGTTAAGCAGTTGTAATGTAACTCTTCTGTTACGCTAATTACTGCAATGCTGTTAACTTACTGATTGTTCACATCTTTGAAACTTATGTCTGAAGGACATCAGGCGAATTCTTAGCATTTTCTTCTTGCAAGATTAAAAAAAAATTCACAATTAAATTGTCATCTTCATTCACAGGAGAGGAGTAAATTTTTATTTTATTCAAATTTATTTTCAAAATCCTTTTAATTTTACGATTCTGAGAAGAGAAAAAAAAACCGAAAGTTCAGAGTGGGAGAGTCAGTAAGATAATTTCACTGCCGGAGATCGTTTTTTTGTTTTCCTTCTTTTCGCTTTCTCCTTGTCACTTTCAGCTGCATCAGTTTTTGCCTTTCCAAATTATTACATGGATTTTAATGATGTTTACATTCGTTTATTCCCTGCCGAACGACTTTCTCCTCATAAAGAGGCAATTAAACGAAGAGCAATTAAATTAATCCGGGCGGAGAATATTCAATATGAAGATTGGTGGGCGGAAGGGATGGGAGATGTGAAGATTTTTTTTCACTTTTGCTGACTTAAGAATTGCCATTTCACTGTCTTAAAAATTTGCCTCGATTTTAAGATCAAAGAATTTTTCATGTTCATTCTAATTTATAATGAAAATTTAAAATTCTGTGATTAGCATGAGCTCGTTTCTAGCGTTACAATGATTGACATTCAAAAAAATCATATCTAATAATTAACTTATAATAATACATTAATAAGGAAAAGAAAGGTTAAATTATACGTACCATGAAAGTTCGAATTTAACCTGGACTTATTTCCCTAGGACTTTTGCTCTTAAATACATTCCTCAAGTTACTGTCTGGCAACAGTGGCATCTCGTGATCACTGAACTTTCTTCGTTCCCATGACAACCAATGGATTGCAGAAACAAATTGATGACGGAATCTGTGTCTGCGTCCTTGGAAAAACTAATAATTATAGGTATGAATCGAAGTGAAATTCACCGTAAATTTAAAAAAAAATCAAAGTCATCACATTGTGTTTATCAGTTGTTTAAGAGGGGCAGACATCGACCGCGTAAGGCAAGCAAACCATCGCAAGACTGACTTCATCGGCATCAACGTTTAGGTACTCCCTAGCTTTCACCCGTACCGAATCAACAATACATGTCATATATCAAATATCTCGTAACGACATGCCATGAACGAATATAATGAGTAATTAGTGATAGTAGAAATTGGTTTAGAAGTACTGTCAGTGCTATGGAATGCAATATATAGGGTGTTTACTAGGAAAAATTCAAGGGATGATTCATAGGGTTATTTTAAGAATCTTTTGTCCTTTGATGATTTTCGGAATGCCGCTTTGTTTTGATAAAGGTTTTGCGACAAAAAGAATACTGATATCTTTTAACAATATTCTGATTACTAAAAACGGCTGTTTTTGCACTCACACAAGGTTAGTGTATGGGGTCATTAGTTTACAATTCTCCAGTGGAAAATGAAGAAGATTTGAGAAATTGGATAGTTGGATAGCGCAATAAGAAACAACTCTGGTGTTTTTGAAAGATTTTGGCAGTCAGTAAGAAGAAGATTGGATTCATGCATCCTAGCTGGTGATAGTCATTTTCAACAGTTATTGTAGATTAACAAGTTTTACATGTATTTTAGGTAATAAAAGATTGTTTCTGTCAAAAAATCTTCATCACCCTATATCTTTGAAACAAAACTGCATTCGAAAATCATCGAAGAACAAAAGATTCTTAAAATAACCCAAAGAATCACCCATTGAATTTTTGCCATAACAAACGATTCTAAACGACTTGTCATGAATGAATATAACGAGCAATAAATGATGGTAATATTATATGCCATATCTCAAATAACTCGTAACGAGTTGTTCGGCTCAATTGCTATCAAGAATAAATTTCCGTTAGAGGTAACATTATCAATAGCTAATTTCTGTTAGACATATTGTTGTTAATAGCTAACTGTCAGTCGCTGGCTTCTACAGTAGATGATTACTAGTTACGTTTTAGTAATTATGTAGGAATGCTTACAACTTAAAAAAAATTATGTTCGAATACATAAAGAATTATTAAACTCTCATTTAACCTTTCGGTATTGATTTTATATATCTGACTTTTCTTTTTACGGTAGTTTAATTATTTAGGAATTAAAAATCCAGTTTTCATATTTATACAGGTTTCTCTAAGAAGTTTTAAAATGTAAGTTATCATAACTAATTCTTGTTTAATTTACAGACAAACTATAAACAACGTGAATTTTTTATGAACCGGGATGAAGCCTTCTGGTAAATATTTTTAAAAATGATTAAAAATTTTCAAAAACAAATACGCCCAGATAACAATATATTGAATTAATTTTTGTCATTATTCCCGGCAAATGTTTAGAAATGATCAAAGTTGAAGAAATGTTTGGACAACAAAGTGTTTTAATTAAAGACAAATGTAAGCTTAATATACTAAGGTACGCAATGCTTAAAAGTTGTTTGTGTCTTCGTGAACATTATTATCATTTCATACGGAAACTTGGGGCGTTTTCTTCTCCCTACACAGATGCCTCATTTATTTTAATGTTCTAAAATCATAAAACTTTAACTCCGCCCAGCTATGAATTACTAATTTGTCTTTTGCTCTCTTTGAATATATTATTAATGATATGTGAGAAACCATTAAGCAAAGCAAATAACAGGGGAATAATAAAATTGTCCTGCTCGTTTGCACTTTCTGCAATGTTTTACAAATATTGCGTGCCATATAAGCGCGCGCCACTGGGAAGTGAAGCCATTCAGTTAAAATTTTTAATAGTTCTCCTGAACGATGTTCAGAACGCACAGCTTCTGAGGGCTTGCATATTGAAGAATATCGCACGGAAGGAAAAAAAAAAAAAGTTCTCTTGTCTGTTTTAAAGATGAGTAACGATGTCATAAAAAGAAGGAAAAAGCTGTAAAAAAACTTTATCGTTGAATAAATTGCTCGTTTATATACAGTCAAAAAGAAGAGAAGTAGACCGTTTTATATAAGGTTTTCACTCAAGATATGTCTTTTTCCTTAAAATGCCCACTCCTTCGATATCTTTTATGCAATGCATATCAAAGTAACTGGAATAATTATGAAGATTTTATTAATTAAATTAATTTTTAATAAGTGAATTAATTGACCCGTTAGCCTATAGTTTTCAAAATATTCACTTTAAAAAGATTTGCCAAATTCAACAAACATTCTTCAGAATAGGTTGTCATCTTTAGATCCATGAACAAAATTATAAAGGTTCTAATTATGTGGATGTATAATTTCGTTATAGCATTTACAATATTTTGACACGTAGGAATAGCAACGTTTCAAGAAAATCTAACCTTTATCCGATTATGACGGTAGAGTATTTATAACAGGACAAATTTGCGATATTATTTCTGTTTCTTGGGGTACTTTTATTCAAAAGTATTTATATTAAAATTTTGAAAATGATGCAGAGTTCCTAGCTTGCCAACAGGGACCACAGTTAGGAAATACCATATGTCGAGAGAATTAAATTATATGTAAAGAAAGCCTTTTTACCAACTCGGAGTTTACAAACTCGATGATAAACATGGAGAAAATAGACAGCTTTGATATACATTGAAGTATGAATGGATATTTTTAAGAGAAAAGGACGAGACACAAAAACCCTGGAATGCAATGAATAGTTAATAAATACAACTGAAAAATAAAATAATAATTAACAAATAACAAAATAATAAATCTATAAGTAAAATCAAAATAAAACTAAAAAATCAAATAAAGAGCTGACGTTTCGGATAGAGCCTATCCTTTATCAAAGCAAATACATTGAAGTAGTAATTGAATGAATTAATAAAGAAAATTCCTTAATCTCAACCAAAATATAAAGATACAAAAATGAAGTTTAATGGGAAATAAATTAAAAATTGTGATATAATAAAACAACTACTTAAGTAGCATTTAATTATTTTTTTCCAACATAAATTTTAAAATATCGAGCCAATTAGAATTTTGTATTGAAAGTTTAACAATAACTAAATACAATGGATGAAAAAAATAATATATAAAAAATCTCAGTAGATCGATTTCATATCAATCATATTGTCTTAATGGAAATGATAAGTTTTCTTCATATAGATATTCTCAATACTCCCAACTTGTTGCTGCGATCATATTGGATGAAGTTGAAAGCAATCAACAAATAACAATTCCACAATTAGGAAGTCCATGCTATGTATATCTGTCGCAGACACATAGCGTAATTGAACACTTCGTGAAATGTCCAGACACTTCGCGAAGTGTCCAGTTGCATTGGACAATTCGCGAAGTGTCTAGACACTTCATGAAATGTCTAAGGCAGGTAAGACCGATACAGTAAAGATGTCAAATCCCGTGCAGGGAAATTTTAGCTATTAGCCAGATTCACGGCCTAATGATAGCGCCACTGTTGATGAGTAATGGTTGGCGTAAACGGGGAATGTTAAAGCGTTTACATGAGCGTACAACAGCAATCGAGATTTAGAAATTGCCCACGTTGGCAATAGAAGATTGTATACTTTTAGCAATTCCAAAGGTTGACAGGGAGCCAGTCGATCCACAAAATCTCGTAGATGTTGTGAACACTGAAAAAAATGGTTTATATCAAATAAGATGCAAACCTGGAATTGTAAAAGGTTGGTTCGGAATCGAGAATATCAAGAAGGCTGGTTTAACTTTTTTAAACGAAAAGGAAATTGACTTTACGAAGGAATTGACATTGCGAGAAGCTGTTAAACAAAGTTGCGGAGGGCAAGGATACTTTAAGTGTTCTTGGAAATCCTCTATAAAATATTGCTCAATAAAAAGATGTATATGTAAAAAGGACGGTAGGCAATGCAATAGCAGATATCAAGGTAGTATGCCGTGCCTTAATACTGAAAGACTTTTAATTAATTTTGATATCATATGTTTCACCGAAAAATGCTGTTTTGTAAATCAGCCCAAATTCATTTTGTTTAGAATGAAAATAAATATTAAAATAAATAAAATTGGTTGGAAAATGAAATTTGTGTTTCCTTTTATCCATTTCATTACTTTTTTAGAATTAATATTCAATATTATCTTATAATATTCACCATAAATCGTTTATGCTTTCTTCTTCTTGCTTCAATTTCTTTGAATAATCATTTCAGTTTCCGTTTATTAAATTTTTCACATAGAATTTTGTTTTTGAGATTGTCATCTATTTCACAAGGTGAAGCTGAATATATTACAAGGAATTTATACCATAACCCTTCAAAAAGTTTTACTTTGCATTAATATTTATTTATACAATTACGTTTTTTTAATTTTATAAAAACTAAAATTTTTGAAAATTATGACTAATAACTAAACCAATTTTTTGAAAATAATATATAAAATAAATTCGTATAAAAAATTTTAAATTTCAGTTAATTATAATATGGCAAATATTAAAACAGTTTTTTGTCATTGCGATAGCTCAAATTTTCCTGCACGGGATTTAACATCGTTACTGCATCGGTCTGACCTGCATCTTCATGAAGTGTCCAGACAGATACTGTAATTCTACCTAATTACAGGTCAGTCCAATGCAACTGGACACTTCGCGAAGTGTCTGGACATTTTACGAAGTGTCCAATTACGCTATGCGTCTGCGACATATCCACCATGAAAAAAAGGGTTCACAATATGCAATTTTTCAATAATGAAATAACAAATATTTAATTAAGGATCATTGATCAACGTGCATTTGGCACATTTGGAAGGTTGTCATCATCCGGCTTAACAGAGAACAAAGAGTAAACCGGCATATGTTTAGGAAAAAATATCCGAAATAATTTATATAAATAACCATGCCGCACAGAGCATATGACGGCTTAGCCAAATTAGATTTCATTTTTTTATATGATAGGCTTCTTTAATTAAACGTTTTGTTAGGATCCATATTTTAAAAACTTATAGTGGCAAAGAAAATAATTAAATACTTTTTTAAGTTATTTTATTTCATCACCAAATTTCATATATATTTTTTATCACTAACGCATATTTTTTAATCATTATTTTTGGTTTGATTTTCAGAAATTTTATTTATTAATTCAAAATAGACTGCTTGTTCCGAATGTTAAAAAAAAAAATCAAAAAAAAATCCTAAACTTCAGAGGATGTTGTGCCAGAAGAGAAGATTTGCGCATATTTACTGTTCTTGGAAAGTGAAATGGTCTATACAGCAAATAATTAAAATGCACCTTTATGCGCTATTCCTTTTCATCTCGCCTCAGTAAATAAACCATTACATACATTTTGTAAACTGAAGTTTTTCAGTAAAATTTCTGAGAATAGAATTACTGATTAGTTTCATTAACACGGCAAAACCAATATCCAACTCTATTCTTAATGTACTCATTTCTTGAATTGTCTACAAGTTTAGTATCAATTAGAAATGCCGAAATTAAACAAATATTCTAGATTTACACAGGCAAAGGGCAAATCCATTAACATAATTCAAGTTTTCCCCGGGCACATCTACTTCGTGAGGTTTTATGGTGCGTCAACATCTAGATCGTTTTCTGCTCTATGGCTAATATTTTACACAATTCTGAGAATTTCACGTGACTATTGTTTTATGCAAACGCAAATATCCATTATAATATTTTTTTCATTACTGAAGAAAAAATTTTTATTTTCTAATTTTCATTTTTATTTTCATTTTTATTTTCATTTTTATTTTTTAATTTTGCCATTCTTGATAACGAGGGTGGATGCTTTAAGAAACAATGATTATTATTTTATTTTCCAAAATTATTTTATTTTACTTTCCAAAATATTACTATCATGCCATATCAATATTAATTTGTCGACACACCAGTTTCATTAATGTCAATACAGAAACAAATTGCTCATGGTTTTAGGAAAATATTATTTATGAATGTACAGATCACAATTTAACAAAGATAATGTCAATGCCTAAATTCCCCTAATATTTTATGAAACACCTGGACCTCGTCAACACAACAGAGATTGGAAAATACAGTGCTACAGCAATCAACTTATGACATTTAAATGTCATCAACTATAATGCAGGTGTATAAACCTAAGAGCGCAGCAGTTGATATTTACAACTGTTTGAAATTTGTAATGTTCTTTTGCACTAATCATTTATAGGATTTTAAAGGTATACATCTAATTTTACTCTTTTCGAATAACAGATTTTTAATTCATTTGCTAAAATTAAAAGCTTTTTTTAATCCATTTTAATTTTTCAGGTAGTAAAAGTTTTCTCTTTTTACATATTTTTGTCTTATTATGAGTAGTAATTCATTTATTATAAATTCTTATTATAAATTTACTACGTGGAGAAGTGTTCTAAAGAATGACATCTAAGGATTTCAAAAATCCCCTTTTGTTACCTTGCAGTCAACATTTCAGACAATAAAAGTGCCCCTGAATTCAATAAACCATAACCTTAAAAACTTTTTAATAAAAACGGCAATGCTTTAAATCTCTACAGAAAAAAATATTAGCCACATTATCGTCTGAAATTGAAGAACTGAACGTTTCCCCAGTTTTTGTGCCCTTTTTTTTTCTTCTCTGACTGCCACAGTGGAGTTTTCTTTAGACGTGAACCCTCTAACCCTGTGACTGTTGCTCTGCCATAAACTGAGGGAAAAAGTCGTAAAAGTATCTTTTCTGAAACTACACTTCATAAAGGTATAAACTTGATCATAAACTTGAGTGTTGATAGAGTTTTTCAGCAGGAAACAGGAACAATATTAAATTCTTCCAGAAGAAAAACGCAGCTGACGATTACAGTATATTAAGGAGAAACGTTATACAGGACTCAAAAATGCCCACTATTTACGAACTCAATAAAGAATCGAGATATTTACATTTACAAATTAAACTAAACAATTTTAATCATCCTGTATTTACTTAAATATTACTACATCCATTATTCAGAAATGATCTCTTATGTAGGAGTTTAAAAAAAAGAAAAACGTATAATTCTGTAGATTCTTCAATTCCGTCTGCAATAGGAATGTGAAATCAAATTTGACTTTTTTGACGGAATCATAAAATGAATACTGTAGTTACATTCAACTACAAGATCCATTTTTTTGGCATCAATTAATTTAGCACAAGGTGCATTACCATTTTGATGACTTTTAAGGTTATATAGCATAATTAGGAATTATTAAGCAATCGATAGTTTCGGACAAAGCTATCAATGCATAAAGAATTTAATGGAGAATGTATTCTTCTTATTATTTAAAGGAAGGAATAGCAGTTTCAGTAGGAATGAAGCATATACCAAACGGCTTTTTGCATTTAAAACTTTCTGTTAATTGGCACTTATGCTAAAATTGGAAGCAAATTTAGAAGCACAATTATTCTTCTAAGTTTTCCTCTGATTTTTGATGTGTTTTATGTAATTCCTCATTCAGATATTTACAAATAGGGATAAGTTATCCAGATATTTTTCTTAGCTTTCTTTCAAAGAAATATTCATAGAAAATCTTCAAAATCAATGAGAATTTGTGAAAATGTTATCAGTGAAGTATCTGTTGAAAAATAAATGAGGTAAAGACGTTATTACAGTAGAACACTGTTAATCCAAATCTTGTTATCAAAAATTCCGGATAAATGCAAATACGAAATTTATCTTGTTTTTACTTAACAAGCTGAATTTGTTTCCGAGAAAAAACGGGAGAGAAATTCGATTAAACGTATGCTATTCATCATCTTTGAGACCTGTTAGTCTGAACTGAGATAGAACTCGCCCGTAAAACATGGTTCAGGCTGTTAGATTGTTGATAAACTTGTGTGTTATTAGGTATACGTAAGTTGTGATACAGTTTGAATATTGATTCCAGATAAGCTAATCCGAATAGACCTGAGTCTCAATGAGTTCATATTATCGGGTTTCTACTGTATCTTTAAAAGGAATACCGTAAAGTAAAACCCATCACATTCGTTACTAGTTAAAGTATGATTTTAACTAAGGAGAAGATAATTATATAAACAAATACAAATAATTATACGAAAATGCTATTAGCTTAAACCATCATAAAGTCTTAATCGTTTTAAAAATTGTTAGAAATATTCACAATACCCAATGTGTACATGAATAACATGTGAAAATTTTCTTTGTTATTTGAATATAATTATTTCAAAATATTGTTTAATTTTTTTCTTTTTTAAAAACAAAAATAAAAAATTATACGACGATTGATTAAATTATATAGTTTAATTACCATAATGAATTTACCGCTGAAGTTTTATGTATAAACTCATATTTTCCTATACGTATATAAACAATATACTGCAGATATAAAATTTTAAAGATATTCAATTGCGCTTCTTATCATAACTTCTTTTTTTAAAAGTCACAGATAGACTTCATTTTCTTATGTGAAGCTTGAAAAATAACCTTTAACGCTATCGACGTTTTTATGGTGCCAAAAAAAATATCGCTGCTACACTGTGAAAAATAGCGCGTTTCCCCTTTCTTTTTCCTATAAAGTTTTCTTTTTCTTCCTCTCTTGTCTTTTTATTGTTCACCTTTACTTTTTATATCTTAGGAAAAAGTAAGCGAAAATACAAATTTAAGTTTCGATTTTTTAAAAACTCACTTTCCTCTTTGGAATTTAAGTTCTATGAAAGAAGTTTACATCTAGAGAGCGAAGGTGGAAAAATACAAGAAAATACAATTTCTTTACATTCGATTACCTTCAGAATAGACAAGTTTTTCAAGGAAGATAGAATTCACCTAAGATTCCTGATTCTTATTCAGAATGAGGAATGCAGTTCAGATTGTTATACAAAAAGTGTTTTCAAAAATATGTCGTAAGAACAGCAAAGCAGCAACTTCACCTAGTTCATTTTTTCTTGAAGTTTTGCATTTCGCACGAAGAAATGCATAAATCTAATAATCTCTTTCCACCTTCACAATTCCCGAAACTTTCAATAAATGTATAAAACTTGTGAGGATATCTTTTCTCGTTCCATCAGATGCTTCTGCATTCCTTACATCTGTCATGAATTTCTTAGCCAAAGATGTTCCAAACAGTCAAAGGGAAATTTAGTATTTTTCGCTGAAAGGCGAATGAAAGGAAACGCTGAAATGCGAATGGAAAAAGAAAATAAAGAAGAGAAAATAAAAGAAATAAAAACAAAAAAAAAGTGAACCATAAGAAGACAGAAAACTAAGTTCGGACCATAACAAATATTTTATTCCCTCTCTCACAAAGTTCCAATACCAATATGGATCAGATGTTGGTGAGTGAAACATAAAGAAACGAAAAGAAAGATGTTTGCTGAAAAGAAATACTTTTCCTCCGTGCAATTGGTTTCACTGGATTGAAAACGATGAATATCTTGCAGCCCCTTTCAGCCTGGAGCTGACGCGAAATAAATGAAAAGAAGGGAAATAGAATGTTCCTCTAAATGATATAAAGCACAATAAACCAAGATATCTTGATTATTATCTGAATATTTTATTCAGATATCTAAAAGTATGATTGAATAATCTCAAACTACAATTCCAAAGTAGTGAATGCCTTATAGGGAGATTCCACATCGAACATTTGCAGGCACAAAAATGTTTTATTTGTCTTAGAGAGTATGTTATGATAAGAATGCTTTTAAACATGTACTTATAGAATACGGTTTTAATATATTTCGTAATATTCATTTTAACTTCAAAATAAATTACTATTGCAATAAAAAATAAGATAACGCACAACGGCAGCATTCGGTAAATGTTGTGTGAAAAGTAGCGTTTGATAAATTCACTCTTATGTGAAACTAGCGTTTCTTGAAATTTATGTGTGTGTTAAGTTGATCTAGTCAACGTTCAGCGATAGGTTTCGGTCAAAAGATTCATAAGGCACGACCGAAGGTGACCCAGTTGTTCCAATCTCAAATATAAATTGTGACTAACAGCGACAGGTCGCGCTCAAACAGATTCATAAGTCACGACCGAAAGTCGCCACTCAGTTGTCTCAAAATTCTCGAATAGCTCAATGTGCCGTCCTGAGATCTGGCTTTTGACCAATATGGAACAGATAAAACGTCAAAGAAAAATGTCATGGTCGTTGCGGTCATGAAGGCTGGCCATATCTTAAATATCTTAATTGAAAAAAAAAAAAAATAGATCAACGTGTCGGATAATACCACGGCCTTCTAGAAACTACCAGGCCTAAACATGTTTACGTCGTTCTAGTGGCGCTATTACAGAAGTAAGTTTAACGTCACAATCTTAATGCTTCAACAATACATTAATGACGTCATGTTCAGGCCTGATAGTTTCTAGAAGGCCGTGATAATACGCAACTCTTACTGAGATTGTTAAGAATGAGATTATTTTGGCGCATATTCATAGAGTGCATAAATCAATTACACTCTGTTCAATGAAAGTTTGACTTTGCATGTCCAATTAAATTTCCAATTTCAATTGTTAGACATTGTCAATTTTGCTTTGCAATGTTTAACAATACAAATCGTAAATTTACGCCCTTATTATTTGTTTGTACTTTGCATAATAACATTCACATACATATGTAAAATTTTTTTCAATATTGAAAAATTTTGTACAATATTTTCACGGATGGTCGTTGGCGATCCGTGATTTGGTGGTGACGATTGCGCATAGACCGTCGATAGTGCAAAGAGATCTTTTTAGTTTCAATTTTATTTCACACGCCACGGCAATGACCGCCCGTGAAAATATTGTACAACGCATTTAGCAATTTTTTTTTTTTGACCTGTGACGTTGCTTATGTATGTGGACGTTATTATACAAAGTGAAATCAAATAATAATGGCGAATACAAAAAAAAAGAAAAAAATGGAAAAATAATGGGAAATAAATGAAAAAATAATGGAAAAAAAATGAAAAAAATATCAATATTACAGGAATCGACCCGGCCCGGTAAATTCACAGAACCTGATGTTAATAACTGCTCTACCGCTGTTAAGTTGTATACCTTTCTTCTCATTTTGGCTTATGTGGCATTACAATAATAAACGTAAAATATTTTATTTTTTTCCTCTGAAATGAAAGGCCATTGAGTCAAATCCTTTTACACAGAAGGTATACTCGTGATTTAGACCTCCTAAAATTTCCACCAAATCCGTGATTACATGTCCGTGCGGTCCTTTTGTTAGTTCATCACTACACGCTAAAGCGTTTCCCCATGCTGATACCTTGATAGAGTAATTTCATTGAACGCCACTAGAGTCCACGTCAATCGCTGTTTTTCGCGAATACAAGCAAACTTTTGTTGGACAAAGTACAGGGAGTTCTTTTACAGAGTACAGTTATTTGAATCTGGATAACCTTCATGGAGACAAAAGTTTAGAGTAGCAGTCAATTATATTCCATAGTGATACATACGTATAAGTAGATACTCTAGAAAGGCAAATTCGACATACTTTCACAGATTTTACATCTGCAATTGCAAAAAAATGATAAGAATTCTATGGTGTTTCAGGTTATGTCTATTTGATGTATTAATGTTCATCAAAAAATTAAATGAACTATATTTCTGCAGAATCGATTAAACCATATGATGAAAGATTTTGCGCTTCGCAGGAAATATGGACTCCACGATTTAGGATATTTATTTTCAGCACCTTCGTTCCGTTAAATGGCCGGCCCATAATTTAAACCCCATCAGCCTTGGAAGAATTTTTACCTAAATCATATACAGGCGATCCTCGTTTATCGCGCACGATGGTCAATAAATTATCGGTTTAAAAGCGGAATAATATTTCAGAAATAAAAATAAAGCGCCAATATCATTTATCAGTAACATCCGGTAAATTCAAACAGAAAGATGCTGCGACAAGCCGTAGTAGACATTCCATTAATGTGTCAAATCTCTACATTTCCTTATCTTTAGATCAGAGATAAGTGGAAATTCATAAATCATTATTAAAAGTACGCTTAGTCGTTTACCGTTTTTATACATGTATACTAAGAATGTCAAATTACTATATCCCCCTGTCACTATCGAAACTTTTTGCTGCGGCCCTCGTAAGTCTTAAAATTAGTTAACGTGTAAATTAAAAATATTAACTAGACTGACAACCTTACACAGATTTTTCATTTCTCAGCAGTTGCAACTTTTTTATGTCAACATCAACAATTTTTTTGCATAATTTAGTTTAAAATTTGAAATTTTATTTTGAATCAAATAAAAATTTTAAAAATTGCATCTATTGTTTTTGATGTCACTTTTATAGACAATTTTTAAAGAAATTGTTTAAAATATCTATAAAGGTGGCATTATTAAATAACAGATTAATGAGTGCAATATTCATGGTTCCATTCAATTGTTTGGCTAGTACAACAAATTTCACAGAAACGGAAGAATTTTTTTTTTTTATCTGAAAGTATCTACTGAGCCGGATTCATTAATTGCACTTTAAAGTGCTTGTTACTTGATATGATCGTCTGTTTTTTATGGCGAAATGTCTTTACTTTGCATGTTTCTCAAAATTTCGTTGGTTTTAAGTGAAAAGTTTTTCTAATGAAATTTGATCTTCACGGAAACTTTCCTTCGTGCGAGAAGCGATCGATCAAAACATCTCTTCTCTCACACCTTGTCACGGATTCGATTAACTTCTTTCCCCCCTTTTTCTTAAAATCAATAGTCTTTCTTATCCTGTTGTTAATAAATAGCAAATGCAGTACGTGAAAAACACGGACTAGAGAGGAAGTGTATCACATAAAAAAAAGAAAAGAAAAACAAAATAACTTCGAACCCATTTTTCATCGATAAAGAGCTAATAACTATTTTTGACGTTATTTTTGACATACCGAAAAGAATGAGCTTTTATATAGGTTCAGTTTTTAAAATACACATTAATACATTATTAAAAATATGCGAAATTAAAAATGTTTTATAGGCTTTCAAAAATATCATGAAATAATTTAGAATTCATATGTTCAATAGGGCACTCATTTTTTACACAAAACTTATTGAGACATCACAAGATGAATGAAAGTTAATTTTGACATTTACAATAACAAGAGGTGCTCAAAGTGTTGCTATTAGCTTCCAGGCATTTGTTTGTTGGCCAGTGTCTAATGGGATTGCTGCACACGCACTTTCAATTTCTTCCAGAAGGGCCGTCACTATAGCCCGTTTTCTAAAATACACGACATTCTTTAGGGTTTCCCACTGGTAAAAGTCTGTAGATGTTAAATCAAGAAAAAGCGTGGTGCTCTATTGCACCGCTGCATACTATCCAATGTCCTTGCAAATTTTCATCCAGTTAAGCTAGAGCACTTTTACCAGAGCGATCGTGCGCCATTACATTTTAAGACAACATCACAGTACCGTAATTCGATCCAACTTCGGAAAAAAGTCCATAGATGGCTCCTGTTAATGTGTGTATACGTTTATTTTTTTGTGAACTCTGTATAATTTAGAAAGATTTCAGAACCATTTTTATTTTTGGTGTTGGGATATTATGAAGACCTACTGCATCCCTACAAAGTTAGGTTAGCGAATTCTTTATATTGTGTAAAATACCTTTCTTGATATAAATTACCTGAACATAACTTTTATACAGTGCATTCGCCCACAAGGCTCTGACATATTGCAATAGCAATAGTGATGAGAATCACTGAATTGTGTCGTGCAACGCATTTTACCTCAAGTGAACCGAACTGTCACTTCATAAGCATTCTTAACGCTTTTAATAATTTGACAGAAAGGGTATCACCATTTTTATTTTTGGTGTTGATATTATCTTAGTAAGACCTTGCAATATTTTATAATACATTTTCTTCAGTTTCGTTCCGATCGGACAACCAGAAGAGTTCATTTTTGAAAATCCCTTATTTTATGGACACCAGTGTAATTCAGCAATTGTTAGACATTTAACGGCGAAAACATGAAGTATTTATTTTGTTTGAGGAATTAAAATTTACTTTAGATATTGAGTAGCTCAACTTTTGTTTAATTAATTTTTTATGTATTAATTGTAATCTTATAATTTAAAAAGAAAGTAATATTACGGATAATTTTATTTTTACAGCCCTGGAGATTTTTGTTTGTGTTCGTTACTCTGTTAAACTTTTGAATCGTCAGTTAAGTGAACTGCGATGCATTCCGATTTCATACAACACCAAAGGGAACAATGAAATATCCATTATGCATTTAAAATTCCCCTTGAATTAGCTGGAGGAAGGGGGTGGGACTTTCAAAATCTCTGAAATTCAGTTTATGTAGAAATAGAATATTTTGCTATGATAGCTTTTCATTGAAACGAATTTTAAAACCCGACTAAATTCCAAATTACATGTACATGCTTTAATAGGGTAATCTAACCAGTTGTTGCCACTTTTTAACGAAAACATAGCATTCCTATGAAATTTGACATGCGATAGTAATGAAAATGTTCGTATACATTAGTTCCATCAATGCAGTCTAGTATTCAATTATCAACTAGCCGCTTATGTTTTGTTTTTATGTAGATTTAAAAATAGTGCTTGGTGATCAGTCACACTGTTTTAAGCAAACTGTTAAGAAAATTGTTTTTCGTAAAAGACACAAATGTAAATAATTTATAGGGGAACGACGAGGCCACCGACATAACAAAGCCTGGAAATCGAGGTGCTAGCAACAATCCAATCTTGGATGTTAACAAACAGTGCTTTTCCGTTTCTTGGAAACAATGAAGGTTGGATTATTCTTAGCACCCCGATGATCAGGTGAGTTGTCCGCTTCCAGGCCTTGTTATCTCGTTGGCCTCAGGGGAACGACAAAGCCAGCCAGATAAACAGGCCCTGAAGCAAAAAAGTAACCTGATTATCTTATTCCGAGTAACAAGGTCTGTCTCACTCTATGAAAAACAAAGCTGCAAGGCAGTGTGGGAAAGCACGTTACTACTTTTTCACCTACGCACAATAAAGTAGTCTCGACTGCGCACTCGCAGTGCTCAAAAACATGAAGCACTGTTTCAGTTTCATTTTAGCCATTATGGTGCTGTCATTTTATTGGCTGCGCGTTGATCTGAATTATTCCATACTGCCTTGCAACTTTTTGCTTATAGTGAGACACACTTAGCTGGCTTTAGCAACACTTCCTAGAAAGAAAGCATTACAACTGAAACGTCATTCATTGTTACTTTCTTACACTCTTACATAAAATGTACTCTCTTACACTACGTTGCGCAAAGTCCGCAGAAAAAAAGATATCTAGAGGTGTTATATCAGGCGACCTCACCATCCTATCCACCTGAAACTAGTGCTGTTGCCCAGTCACACAGGAACCACATCTACAGCCAACCTTACAGCCAACGGCACATTTTCTGACAGTTCAGGAAAGGTTTCCTCCAAGAACACCCGATATGTCATCCCGTCCAAGCAATCAGGCAGTGCCGGCCAGGTGGCCGAGAGGGCTAGGGCGTAGGCTTTTTAGTTCTCGAGTCCGCCTGGTCGTGGGTTCGAATCCCGCCGTGGGCATGGATGTTTGTGTTTGTCCCGGGCTGCGTACAGATATAACTTGTGCAAAAGGTGCAAAATGACCTTAGTAGTCGACGCCAAAATTTCTAATAAACCAACCAACCAATCAGGCAGTAGGTATGGCCCAATCACGTTATTACTACAATACTTACGTTGACACTAAAGTGCTGTTGGAACTCATGGATGAATGACACGTGTGGTTTGTGAACGTTAAACGTAGCTTTACGAGTGAAAGGCGCCTCAATGGTAAAGAGAACAATTGAAGGGAAATCGGGATGAACAGTAGTTAGCATCAAAATTCACTGGGTAACAAACCTCATGCGATGAGGATAATCAGCAAAATTCAATATAAAAGATGTGGATGGTTGTCATGCAGGATGTTCCCGACAAGGCTAAGGTGCATTCCAAACGCCGAAGCAATAGCGCGTTTTACTTGTTGCTGAGTTATTTTGAATTCACAGCAGAATGTGTTCCTCAGCTTCAGTTGTTCAGCTGGTTCGACGTCGGCCTGTATCAAGTATCTGCCTTCGAAGACGCTGATGTAAATATGTAAGTGCGCTGTGAGGCAAATACCGAATAGGGAAGTGTTCATGGTATGCACGGGCAGCTGTTCTTGCATTTCCATCGGCTGCTCCATACGCAAGATAAAGGTCAGCCAGATAGAGTACTTGCACAATGAGGACACAAAAAGTACCTAATATGTCTGCTTTAGAAAATAGACTCTCCCATAAGGCCAAACCACCCTAGAAATAGGGAGCCTATTAAAAATTCAAAATGGCTTATTCGTGAGAGGAAATGAAGGACTGTTCCTGTTGCTGCATGAGGTTAGAATTATCTATCGAAATAAGGAAACATTTCCGACTCATTGGTAGAAAATGTTCGTTTTTGTCTATTTTGTATGCTCTAGATTCTAGAAGCTTCGTACAAAGTTTTTTTTTCTTGGCATTGTCTGATTCCAAGTGTGTGTGAAAATATTCTCACTCGTAGAGAGAATTGGAGCCAGAAACTGTGGACAAAGACTAACAAGGACTCAAGGAAACTACTGATCCACAACAAAAGTTTATTCATACGAATGAGCATTTCGGCAGCCAAGCTGCCTGCGTCAGCGTATCCAAGACTTGATCAGGACAGAGAGTTCTGTTCAGACGAAGTATGAGAATTACATAGACGTATATATAGTAAAAAATGAACTAGTTACAATCCAATCAAAAGGCAAAAAATAGATACAACGAAAAATAATAAATCTATAGGCTAGCTGAGATTAACCAATCAAGTGTCAT
>JAHWFO010001556.1:10875653-10931855 GCA_023313115.1 Rhysida immarginata | reverse complement strand
ATGACACTTGATTGGTTAATCTCAGCTAGCCTATAGATTTATTATTTCTCTTTGTATCTATTTTTTGCCTTTTGATTGGATTGTAACTAGTTCATTTTTTACTATATATACGTCTATGTAATTCTCATACTTCATCTGAACAGAACTCCCTGTCTTGATTAAGTCTTGGATACGCTGAAGAAGGCAGCTTGGCTGCCGAAATGCGCATTCGTATGAATAAACTTTTGTTGTGGATCAGTAGTTTCCTTGATTCCTTGTTCTCACTCGATTTGGTTGCATATCACCCGATTTGGATGTGAAAATATACTCCCATACATGAAAAGAATCATGTTGTTTTCTTTAAATAATTGTTCAAGATGACATGTAATCTCTTTAAAACTGTTCATTCATGTTTTTTTGTTCTTTGTTGTTCCAAAATTGGCTACTTTAAAGTAAAAATTATCAAAGGTCGAAAGAAGTTGATTATCTTCCTTGGGGGACTAGGTAGGCAGTCTTTCCCATCCAACTTTGTCTGCCCTGGGTTACTCTAGCAGGACAATGCGACGTCTCATACGACCAGAATTGTCCGGGAATGTTTGGAAGAGCACGACCAAGAGATTCAAATATTTCCCTGGTCCCCTAATTCCCTAAAAGTAAATCAAATCGAGCATCTTTGACATCCTTGACCAATAACGTTCGCTTCACCACTCATGGATATTCCAAAAGATTCAGCCGCTGTTTAATGAATTATAGTGACTCCAGATACCAGGGGATATCTTCCACGCCGTCTAACTGCTATCCGTGATCCAAACGGCGGTTTATTCTGGTTACTGGCTAGCGGTCATAATAATGTGGCTCGACTGTGTTTGTTTGAAATGTTACTAGAAAAACCGCTAAAATTTTAATATAAGATTCAATCTGTTGACCACTTATGCACGGTAAGCAAAATCTAAAAATGACCCACAGTGATTCGTATTTATTTATTAATATTAGCTACTTTTTCCACTTAATAGGATGCATTCGGTTAAAAATGCAAATATTCTTGTCATAAACGCTCTAGAAATTGCACTATACTTTTGATTTTCCTAAATGTACCAAGTAATAAATCAATGTTTCCAGAAGGAAAATCGAGAAAACGAAAAATCAATAAATAGCGCAAACCCATTTCGTTAAACCCGTATTATTTTTTTTCTTGCGCATGCCATTTTAACATCGAAAGACTTGGAACAACGAATGCATCCTCACACATAGCTTCATCGTCTTAACTCCGTGATTTGTTTTTCAACGCGTGCTTACCAAGATGCCCTGTAGTCAAACGAATGAGCACATGTGGAAAAAAAAATGCAGCTTAAGTAAATTTTTTTAATTTAAGGAAAACACGACCACTCAAAACAGCCTTAATAAATCACTCTGTCATTCTTTCTTCTCATTCCGTATAGTGGGAAGGCGACTTTGAATACAGTGACTGGGGAGGGTTGGGAAATGTAGAGGGAACCATGCCATCTGTTGTGGTCGAATGGAGAACTCCTAAAAATCCCTCGGAGAGCAGGAGAGACTGATGGGTGAACATAAGCCGGCGGTGAAAGTGGTTTATTCGCCTCGGATATTTACACAGCCTTCACTGACACCCACCCCGCTCTAACCCCACTCAGCCCTTCAACATGCAATTGCCACGGCCATCAAATAGAAATCCCGCATTCGCGTCACAAAAATGATAAGCCGGCTCGTGTTAAATTAATTGCTAGTTGCAGGTGAAAAATGAAAAGGGAATAAAATAGAGCGAGAACAGCTCGCCGTGCTTGCTCTTAAGAGCAACATGGACTTTAAATTTTTCAAGTAAAATTTATACTCGGTAAAAGAAAATGCAAAAATTATTAGTGGCTGAATAAATAATGGATTTTTTTTTTGAAATGGTAAATAGCAGCAGGTAATTTCAAAGAGGCGATAACTCGATTTTAGTATTTTGTAACTTCAAAGATACGTATAAGAATATAAGAAAGCTAAACTTATTCTAACGTCTGAGTAAAAGCTTTTATAAGGGTTGTTCAAAAAATAATCATCCAAACGGAACACAAGCATTTTATTGTTACAAGTAGGCCACTTGCTCCCATTCAGGCACTTATCCCAGACCCAATACGATTTAAAAAGTCGTTTCCTTGCGACGCGTATTGTCCAATGGGGAATTTGATCTGTACACACTTTCCTGATATTCAGATGTTTGTACAATTGAGTGTATAGCAACCACACGCAGTTCCATTTCAGCTGCGAGCTGAATGATCGCTATCCATTTGCTCGCCAAAACAAGGTCTTCAATCCTTTTCACCTTCTCTGGAGTGGCTGCATCCTGTGGGCGTCCAGAATAACGCGCGTCTACGTCTAGACCGTTGTGCGTCTTGAATAGAGGTTTTCCTTTCAAAATTTCTTTGCCAATTCCTTAACGAGTGTAAGGATATACATCTGTATTATTCGCCGAGGAATGGCAATGGCACCATTCCATTCTGCAACTACGAACCGGATTACACCTCGTTGCTCAACAACGGACGCTTACGTTGTCAACCAGATGCACGCAAACAATTGAAAATGGCTACAATGTTTGCCTTATATTGAAAGGAACCTTGCCTGCTTTGCATATTCATCATGTAAATATCCTTTCCAATGCCGTGCCGCTTGCCTGGTCATTCATTGAAGGGACCTTATAAATGCATGCAAGAATACTTGGCCAATTAGTTCCAAAGAGAAAGGAGATGCACCAGAATCAACGAGATAATTTTAGAGGCAACTTACTCCGACAATTTTTTGTTTTTTCTTGCATCCTTTACGATGGCTTTACCTTTTGCTATGGCTCCGATGTCGCTGCTGGATTTGTCTGATCTGTCATGCCGTTTATTTTAATAGTAGATATGTATAATCATACAGATGTTTCATTTGTTTGCTGTATGGTGCATGTTACAAGTGTGGCACACTTCTTAACTATTGCTTCTCCGTAGTATGATGTTTCTGTATCGTATTCACACTTATACACTACCCTATCAAAAGTCATGGGACACCATTACTTTAACAGAAACACTCAAATATATACATATTTTAGTATCTTGTTAATCCACCTTTTGCTGCTATCACAGCTTCTACTCTCTGGGGCATAGTGTCCACCAGTTTTTGATATGTTTCGACAGGTGATTTTTGCCATTCTGCCAAAATGTGTCGTGGACAGTTCGGTCACGGATTTCGGGCGTTCCCCACATGCGCGCAATCGACGTTCCAACACGTCCCACAGATGTTCGATGGGGTTCAGATCGGGGCTCTGTGCAGCCCAGTCAAGTTCTCGAATCCCCTTTTCATCAAGCTAAGTGCATACAGCCCTTGCTTTATGGCAAGGTGCGTTATCCTGCTGATACAGAAAAGGGCCATTGCCAAAGTGCTGCCAGAGAGATGGGAGTGCTGCGTTGTCCAGAATGTCTTGGTAACGCTCTGCGTTTAGATGTCCGTCCACAGAAACGATTGTACCCAACCCATACAGGAAAGCACCCCCACACCATCATCGACCCTCCGCCGAACTTCACTGTGGGCACAACACAGCTTGGCAGATAACGTTCGCCGGGCGTTCGCCATACCCCAACCCGTCCATCCGATTGCAAGATGGTGTAGCGGGACTCATCACTCCATTCAACCATTCGCTATTGATCCAGAGTCCAATGTCGTCGCTCTTTGTACCATTGCAATCTCCTCGCTGCGTTGTTGGTGCTGATGTGAGATTTGTGAGCTGCCGCTCTGCCATAAAAACCCATTGCATGCAGTTCCCTGCGAACAGTCAGGGTGCTCATAGTTGCTCCAGTCGACTCTATGAACGATCTTGTTAGTCCATCAAGCGATGTGTGACGGTTTGCAGTGGCCACTTTACGAAGAGCCTTTTGGTCTCTGGCCGACATGATCTTGGGTCTTCCAGTCCTAGGTGGAACACTTGTGGTGCCTTTCTCTTTCCATGCCCGGATGACGTTGTGAACGGTCGATTTCGGGATGTTTAGGAGGGTTGACGTCTCTCTAACAGTTTTGCCTGCGAGATGGCACCCAACAATTGTACCTCTTTGGAAGTCTGAAAGCTCTTTTTTTTAAGACATCCTTACAGCATTCACGCAAGCATCCTCTCATAATAGCATACTCTCTGTTATGTAGTGCTGGGAAGAATGCCAACAGTGAAATTGCAAAGGAATGTCCCATTTTCATGCAAATCAGGGTTGTCCCATGACTTTTGATAGGGTAGTGTATATCGATCTTCAATCGAAAAGTAACACTACAGCCAATTTAGAGGCCAATAGATGCATGTTATGAAGATTTTCATTTCAATCAACCTTGTGTTTACCCTGAAAAATGGCTAATGCCATAGCTCGTTTATTAATTACTTTATAATGAATTTTTTCATTTCTAATTTGTATTTGTCTCAACTTTATTAAATAAGTATTGCTTCGTGTATCTCAACTTTGGAGGTAACATAAAATTTTATGAAGAATTCATAAAAAATTCCCCGAAGATAAAATACATTTTTAATTTTTAATAATGTTTTTTTTCATCGTCCTTTTTTGAAGTATAATCTTATATTCTATTCCTAAAGGAGAAGTGAAAAAAAAGGAAAACTCGTCTCGTCTTCATCTTTTACTTAAACGCATGAATAATTTCGAAGGAAAACTTTTGCATTTCATTTCTTACTTAAGAAATAAAACATAAAGGAGATTCAAAGGAAAAACAATATGCAAAAAACATTGTCTTTCAAAGTAAAATGCATGATACATTAGATTCGCGTAAATAATTCGGCACATTATTATTTATTAAGATAAGAGATGTCTTATATATTTATTTACGTTCAATTTTATAAAATTAAAAAACTGTTTGCTAAAGAAATTAGATCCAGCGTATCTCTTAACTCTTTATTATGCATAAATTTGATTGTTTAAAAAAGCTAACAGTCCCGAAGCAAACTCAAATGACAGCATTACTCGAGTTTTAGCTCAAAGATTAATGGAAAGGGGCGAAGGTTCGTTTGAATTCGCATGGAGACTAGAGCTGTGAAGATTACGGTTGGGTTGGTATATACCCTTACAGATTGTTTCCCTTTACAAATAGCAAAGCATGGAAAATAGTTTTGACTTTTTCATATAAATTTAATGATCTTTGGCTCTTCAAAATCCTGAGACTTGGATTAATCAATTTTATTGTTATGTTGCAGTAGTTTGCTAACGTTGTGACTATGGGCGTTTTGGTTTTCTTCGTAACAGCGAGTGGGTAGGGATAGGATATTGAAGCAATGCTAACTTTGCTTAAATTTTGTTGAACATAGTGTAAGAAGTTTGTCGTATGGTCGTTGACAGTCGGCTCTTAAATGCTGTTTTCAGTTTATTAACTCGATGGCGATGCAGCTTAAAATTTAGCTCTGAGAACAGAAAAACTATTTTTAGGCAAAAATTAGGGTTATAGGAGGCATGTGGTAACAGGTAATGTTGAATTTAGCCGAATATTCCATAACTTTATTTGCCACATGAATTCTTGCATTGTCATAATAAAATTGACACCCATTCCATGAAGATCATTTCCCTCAGAATCTTCAACACTGACTTTAATGTAAGTATTCTTATGTAAATACAATATGTTGGGAACTAAAAATGTTAAATCATTTTTGAGAATCGAAGGTTATCGTCATTAGCTTCCTGGCAGAGACTCTGATAATTTTCACATAGTACTGGATCATTTTCCCTCGGAGTAGTAATATTGCAAACATAGCTTTTCATCCATTTTTGATAACTTATATCAGACAAACATTTTTTCTAACAGCAAAGATTCTTACCATTCGAACAGAAGCTCTTTTTCCCGTTTCGGAATTTGTCAACAACAGAGCTGTTGTTACTGGAATGATAAACAACCCGAGAACAGGTGTTTGCTAAATATACAGGTTCGGCAGGTATTTAAGAACACGTGAGTATAACGTAATAGTCAATACGTCATACTATTTAACAATTTCGAAACTAGGCAGATAAACATGGCGGATCTAAAGATAACCCAACAAATGAAGCGACATGCTGTCATCGCTCCTTGGCTGCAGGACACTCCGACTCCAAGATTGTTGCATTCCTGAAAGTCGCCCGTTCGTTCGTGTTCAAAGTTCGGGGAGAACTGGACGCTGCCAGTGGTGATGTGCCAAGCGTTTCACAGAGGTAACGACATTGTCGGCGCTCGGACCGTATCAGGACGCCGGAATTCATACGTCCTGTCAAAGCTGCAATCGATGAGGACCCTAGGAAATCCATAAGGGCACTCGAGAGAGAGCTGCAGGTTAATGAGGCGACCATTCGACGTGTGGTGCATGAAGACCTCCGTTACAAGTCGTATGTGTTGTATGAAGACCTCTGCTTCAAGTCATAAGGCCCACAGTACCCAAGAATCTTCATGACCACATCCCACCCAACATGTGGCTCCTCAGCTCCCCTGATCTCAATCTATTACGTCTATTGGACTATTACGTCTGGGGTGTCTTTGAGAGGGAGTCCAACAAGCATCCACACAACACCGTTGAAGCTCACAGGCTAATAGAAACTGCGTGATCGAAAACACATTTCAATTAAACATGCTTTTTTCTGAGGTCTAGTAATCACGAATCTTTCAGTGGGCTGTGAGAGTGGTTGAGTTTAGAGCCAACACATAAGTGCACAGGTAGTTCCCAGAAACCTATTAATGGAACACGTGGTGGTGTTTACTTTCTTTCATGCGCTTTTGTTTACGTTATGGGCTGTTTACTCCTTTAAGGAATGCAATTTCGACAAAAGGTATGAGGAAATTTTAAGGTGCAGAACATCGCTAGGTATCTCACGACATCCTTTTCAAAAGCACCCTGTATACGTGCATTCTGAATTATTCAAAATCTTTCGGCCAAAGGGAATTACGATAATTCTGTATAATGTCACCAGCATGAACTAATTAAAGACATGGGGGAATGAGCAAAGGTAGATTTCGTAATTTTATAAGTACATGTAAGATGCCTTAGCGGTTCACTGTTAATGGTTAAAGTGAAAGTAGATAGCAGCGGAGCAATTTTAGGAATTCTTCCTGGGTAAACACTTAAAATGTCCGTGATTATGTCAGCAGTCTTCAATTCGATGAAGTTTAAGATTAAAATTTTCAGGCGTGGATTACTCGCAGATTAAAATTCTCATCCTATGATTTCTTTCATCCTAATTTTCACATGATTTTCACGAAAGGAAATTCTTTTATCTTTCCCTTTGTTGACTTATAAGATTGAGTATGTAAATTTTAAAAATGAGCATTTTATTTGTTTATTTATTTTGCATCATCTCCGCATCTGTTAACATAAATATCTGAAGTTACATTGTTCTCCTTCTTTGCTATCATCAGCCTATTATTTTCATTAGGAAGAGGGCTGTCCGCTTGAAGTCTTTCTCTGCTTTCATACAATGGATCCAGATTGCATAAATTTAAGAGATTTCACGTATCCATGGCCACTATCAATTTTCGTGTTAATAAAGGATAAAAGATAGCGGGAATGTGTCGAAATTTTTACAGTTCATTTGAAGAGAAAGAATTTAATGCAAAGAAAGTTTATATATGTGATAACTTTAGAAAATACATTAAAATACTTTAGAGTTGAGACAAAGAAACATTTATTGACCCGTATGCGCTTTTCGGTCAGCGAATGTAGAGTTATTTATGTAAATATTGTAGCAAAAATTAGCAAATGAACTGTGAACGAAAGAGGACTTCTTATATGCGCTTGTACTCTCTAAACAATTCCCAGGCGATTCAGATCAGGAAAATTTAGTAATCAGAAGAAATGATTTGAGGGGTTTTTTTTCGAGGTATGTCTCAAAAGCAATGAAAGTGATTATTAAAAAATACTTTTATTCACAATTGAATGTTATCACCTGCGAAATAACACCCGCCAGAAACAATACAACGGTTCCAACTATTTTTCCGCTATCGTAGCAGTGCTGGAAAACCGTGTTTCTAAGATTGTTGAGAGTCCTTTCCACGGATTTTTGGATGTTCTAAATGTTCCCATAATGAATCCCCTTGATATAGATTTACGTTTGGGGAATAAAAAGAAACCACACGGCGCGAAAACAGGGCTGTAGGTAGCGTGTGAAAGCGTTGTAAGATTTTTTGGACCGAACAGACAAGGAGATGTGACAGGGAGCTGGAGGATCCACGAAGTTTGCGGACCGGATCCACGAGACGAGGAAGAAAGACATGGCTGCGATTCTTCAAACACTTGCTACCTTTAACGGTTCGGATTGAACTAAACTCTTTCTCATTTTAAGTTGACGCTATCGCTTCTTACTTACAAACAAGACTGACCGGACCGCGGGAATTCCTGGAATTAGCTGTCCTTAAAATGCAGCTTATAGGGTGGCAGAAAAATTGCAGTTGCAGTCTTCGCACGAAAAACTTATTTTAGTACGGAAAAGAGAATAAAAGGAATGCTCCCGTTGATTGATTATTTGTGTCATGTGATATGCAAAGCCAATCAGAAATTGTTCTACACGATAAAGGGCGGTTCACATTCAGCGATTTCGCGTCGAACTCGCCGAATTTGGCGCTTTGGACGCGATTTTAGTTGCTGGAGCCGTTTCACATTCAGCGAATTCGTGGCGGAAAGCGGGTTAGAGCCGACAGCGGCGCGGGTTTTCGAATTCCAACCGTATTGGAATTTTCAGAAGTCGCTCCTAATGGGCAGCCAATCAGCTACGAATGAGCATCTCTCCAGTCCCAGAATCATTAGCAACTGTTTCTAACCCACTTCCGCTAGTCAAGTCGGCCATATTGAAATTCCCCGATAGCGCGTTTTCTGTGCACGTGTGCCTCATTTTCTGTCGTTTTTCGTAATATAAAATATAATATATACATGTACACGATGCCAAGAAAGCCATATTATCACGATATACTTATATATACACGATGTCTAGAAAGCAACTGGATGAAAGAACGACTCATCGAACATCCAATCAGAGCGGAGTTCACCTAGCTGGGGTGGGGGGTGGGGGAGACGCAGGCCGAAAGTTCGCTTTTATTAAGAGCTTTAGCATAAAAGCTACTTATAAGAATGCGCCCTTGGTCTGAACGCTTATCCGTCCGTCTGGCTGTCCGCCGTTGGCACGATAACTTGAAAACGGATTAACTTGTTCATATTCTGTTTTCAGAAATATGACCACCCCCGTAATTCCGACCCCATTGTACCAATCAAAAGCAAGCTAAATAGCGCAGATGGACATGCCCATAGGAAGCTATATTCCGAATTTCAACCTTCGACCTCACAAAATGTAGAAATTATGAAGGGGTACACAGTTAAGAACTTATAAAACCAATAAAATCTTGTAAACATTCCAAGGAGGAGTTTTAGCAGTGATGCAGAAATACATTTATACATTTATTAAAAAGAAATTACTCCCCCCCCCCCGAGTAGGGTAAGGCAAGTAACAGATCCTACAGTCATCTATTTTTACCTCTTCATCTGCACTTTTTACCTCTCCCCAAGTTTTTTAATCAAAAAATTAATTTTCTCGAACGTAATATGTAGAAAATGTAAAATAGATCATATTTTCTTTCCTTTCTCATCATTTCCGAACGTATGATATATCACATGCCACGCGTTGCCAAAATACTACCCCCGCCACCCCCGCAAATCCGACCCCAATGGAACAAATGGGCCTAAAATTCATAGCACAATGTAGATCTTGCCTAGAAGAATCTGGATGCTGAATTTCACGCCTTTACGTACTAAATAGCACATAGATATGTTGTCCTCTCTGAATCCCACCCCCGTAATTCCGACCCGTGTACCAGTCAAAACCAAACTAAATAGTGCAGATGGATAGACCCATAGGAAGCTACATTCCGAATTTCAACCTTCTACCTCAAAAAATGTAGAAATTATGAAGGACTGACATTATAAAACCAATAAGTTGCTCCATTCTTCCGCTACTTAATAATTTAGACTATGAGCACGGAGCAATATTACTCTGTGCTATGAGCACTTGAGCAATCGTGCGTCGACAAAGTAAGTTACAATGTATTCCTTCTTGACAAATCGATTGTTACATGACATGCCGTTATCTTGGTATTCATTACACTCATTGTTTTAGCACGTGAATTCGACTTGAAGGGGCCCACGAAAAATTCTGAAAAGTTGATCCGGCCGATGGTTAATGTTTGATGGTCATATTTCTGAAAACAGAATTTGAAAAGGTTAATCCGTTTTCAAGTTATCGTGCAAACGGCGGACGGCTGGACGGCCGGATAAACGTACAGACCAAGGGCGCATTCTTATAAGTAGCTTTTATGCTAAAGCTGCTAATAAAGGTTTGGTTGGTTTGGTTGGTATTAACGTCCTTTTCAACTGCCATGGTCATTTCAGGACGGCGTTATAGGAGCCGCAAATTTTGCCTTGCAAGGGTTCTTTAACGTGCAGGGACCAACGGCTTTACCTCCCTTCCGAAGGAAGTGCGCGATCTCAGGATTTCCCCCTGAAAAATCCTCGTCGTCCTCGGTGGGGATCGAACTCGCGTACTCGGGCACCGGAAGCGATCACGCAACCGCTGAGCCACCGAGGCCGATCTGTAATAAAGGAGCTGTAAAAATATATTTACAGTTTTCATCTGACTGACCCTCGTAAGTAGAATAAGAATGGAGCTACTTATAGGTTTTATAATGTCAGTCCGTCGGGGGGTGGCAGTCACTTGGTCCTTAGAACTATGACAACTGTGCTCTGTGATATATCATACGTTCGGAAATGATGAGAAAGGAAAGAAGATACGAGGTTTTTTACATTTTCTATATATTACGTTCGAGAATATCAATTTATTGATTAAAAAACTTGGGGAGAGGTAAAAAGTGCAGATAAAGGGGTAAAAATAGTGCCTTAACCTATTCGGGAGGTGGGGGGGGGGGAATTAATTTCTTTTTAATAAATGTATAAATGTATTTCTGCTTCTCTGCTAAAGCTCCTCCTTGGAATGTTTGCAGGATTTTATTTATCGCTCATATTTCCTGCTTAAAGTGCGCCTCTGCTGAAAATTAATTTCGCATTAATTGCAAAAAAAGGCTCTTTTAAAGGTTATCTCAGTACAAGGCTAATTTTACTCCAGTTTCTTTCCATGGTAGCGCAGTAATTGACAGTTCTTATGATTCGCTGGTTGGAGTATCGTATTCATTAATCGGATTCATTTCACTATTTTAAACAGGAACCTTTAGAATAAACCAAATTTAATAATATATTATTTGATTCAAGTTCTTTGATATTAAATCAGAGTTTATGAAAGACTTTTGCGAAATGTCCTTATAATAAAGAGTTTGCATATTTGAAACAGATTCAATCATAATTAAAAAATAACAATACCTCAAACTTCCTAAGCTTTAAAATGCCGATATAAAAATCAAATTTAAAGTACAAGGTGATTATAATTAAAGTCCCTTTGTAAAAATGCTATAAAAAAACAACCATGAGTCCGAATGACTTCAAATTTGGACTGAGCATTCTTGAAGAAGGGGCATTTGATATGGGATAAGAAAAAAATAGTTCCAAAATTTATCACTAGATGGCGCTGTAAGCGGCATAACGGAAGCGGATTCAGCTAGAAGTGACATTTTGAATTGAAATACGACGGCTTTGGCATGAGTTGTTTATGGCATGATGTTTTTACATTAAAGTTGGTCAAGGAATGCAATTGACACTAAAACAAGTTAAACATGATTTTTTTTTTATTATACAGTACAGTATTAGCAAAAAATCAACTGTACCGGTCAATGAACATGATTGCTTCGGGTTTGATGATGGAAAACATGACTTTCAAGTCATTTAACAGTTGTGGCACTGTTAGTGCAAAGCCCATCCACCACGGCAAGGTCGTACCACATCGGATGGGAAAAATCGGTTTTTAATTGTCCTTGGGCCAAAAACCGCATAAAAAGCACATAATGATTCGGTTTTTAATTGTCCTTGGGCCAAAAACCGCATAAAAAGCAACAATGGAAACGCCTATTAATTATCTCGGGACTTGCGCAAGACATGTTCAATATGCTGTCCACCATTTTCCTCCACAAGTTTTAACCGATAAACAGCATGTTCCACAACAGACCGGAGTGTCTCCGGGGTCACGTTGTGAACGTGGTGCGTAATCCGAGCCTTCAATTCCGCTAAATTTGCAACTGGGCCACTAAACACATGATTTTTAAGGTAACCCCAGAGCCAGAAGTCACAAGGATTGAGGTCCGGTGATCCTGCAGCCAGGCTCTCGGAAAATGACGGCTGATAATTCTATCATCTCCGAAATGTGTCTTCAGCAGTTGCTTCACTGGCTTTGCAATGTGCGGAGGAGCGCCATCTTGCATGAAAATTATTCTATCCACGCATGCATGCTGTTGAAGTGTTGGAATTACCTGGTTGCGTAAAAGACACGCATACCGTTGACCATTGACTGTACAGGTAACGGGACCCGCAGGACCCACTTCCTCGAAAAAAAATGGCCCTATAATCAATGATGCTGTCATCCCGCACCACACAGTTACCTTTGCAGAATGAAGCGGTATTGAAACACATGCGAAAGGATTTTCCGTTGCCCATATCCTGCAATTTTGTGTATTGACAACGCCGTGGAGATAAAAATGGGCTTCGTCTGTCCACAAGATGTTCCATGGCCATTCATTGTCCACTTCCATGCGAGCTAGAAATTCTAAAGCAAACGTGTGTCTAATTGGCAGGTCAGCAGGAAGTAACTCCTGAACATGGGTAATTTTATAGGGATAACAATGCAGGATATTGCGTAAAATTTTATTGACCGTGCTCACAGGCATGTCTAAAGTTCGGGCAATTCCCCGTGCACTGCACATTTGCACACCACTGTTCGACCCTTCCTCTAATGCTTCAGCCACATCTTCTACTGACGTCAAAGCAACTGCTTTCCTCCCTCTGCCAGATTTCACTGCAAAAGAACCTGTCGCTTCGAATTTTTTAATCATACACCTCAGAGCCTTTGCAGACATCGGACCACATCCTTTTTTCATTCCCTTTAATACCCGAAATTTCTTTAAAGCTGCTATGGCAGAGTCGCCATTCTTGTAAAAGAGCTTCACAAGCAGAGCGCGATCCTTCATTGACAGACCCATGGCAAGCTGCTGAGATACAAATATGACGAGAACGCCATGAGGCCTGCGTTTTTATAACACATGCAATGTCTCATGCGCATGCGTATCTTTCAATTTGCATAGTACAAATCCTCCTAGGCATAATATGCCGCTTACAGCGCCATCTAGTGATAAATTTTGGAACTATTTTTTTTCTTATCCATATCAAATGCCCCTTCTTCAAGAATGCTCAGTCCAAATTTGAAGTCATTCGGACTCATGGTTGTTTTTTTATAGCATTTTTACAAAGGGACTTTAATTATAATCACCTTGTATATTATTTGATTCAAGTTCTTTGATATTAAATCAGAGTTTATGAAAGACTTTTGCGAAATGTCCTTATAATAAAGAGTTTGCATATTTGAAACAGATTCAATCATAATTAAAAAATAACAATACCTCAAACTTCCTAAGCTTTAAAATGCCGATATAAAAATCAAATTTAAAGTACTTTATAAAAAACGCCCATGAAAGAATAAATCTTTGAAAAAGAAATAAAAGAAGACGTATTTACTAATGTTTACTGATATTTGTTTTTTTCAATTTTATCCACCCATTTTATAAAATAGTTTTTACAGCTGTTCTATTAAAAAGGTCTTTTCTATATCGAGGTGATATTGAGTTTTCCCGTTCTTTTTTTGAGGTGAAAAGAATTTTTTTTTTGTATTAAAATGAAGAAGACGACTGATCTTGTTGATATAATCAAAGTAAAAAAAAACAAAACTAAAAAGAAAAACCCCTTTTACATTTTTCGATGTGGTTTGCGTGTGATGTGGTAAGGTGCGTGCGTATGTGTAAAAACAGGGAATAGGATGGGAAAAAATCACTACAGAATTGCTGACGAATAAAGTAGGTAGGACAAAAACCTCTCACAGATATGATGATTAAGATATTCCGATTGAAGAAGAGAGGGAATAAAGCAAATAAAAAGGCCCAAGGAAGGGGAAAAAACGAATGAAACCCTGGAGATAACGTCAGATGGAAAGTTCTGTCATTAGTTCTAGCGGTGGTAACCAAAATGTAACGCCACGTTGAATTAGATGAAAGAGGAGGGAGAAAAAAAACTGAAGATTAACAAAAAAAATTGGAACAACATAAAGAGAAGCAGCAGCTGTTTCGTAAAAGAAATAAATAAATAGGAAAAAAAACGTTAAAATAGGCACACAAAAAAAAAGAAAAGTGAAGCTGTGATAAGGATGTTTCTGCCGATTAAGCGCTGCGAAGTGCGGAGGGGAATTTAATGCCAACTCATTAAACCTCGGACTTAGATTCGCTACATTACCTTCAGAGGTCTTAGAAAACTTCAGCGGTTTTCAATTTCACATTAAATGCAAGTGAAATTAAATTAAATTAAAATTTTGCGGAGAAAATTAATAAAGATAAAATCGTTCTATTTTGATTATAGTTTTTAAAAGCTCATTTCCGAATATTGCGGGTTTCATTAACGAATGCTAAAGCGGCCTTCTGTGCAAGATAGGTCTCAAAAATATCCACAAGGAGTTCAATTTCATCAAAGTAATCTTGGTAAAGTTACAAGACAGTAAAGAAGAAATTTATTAATGAATTTAAAAATAATTACTGCAGATCATTATAGAAAAACATTTTGATAAAAGTAATTATCTCCCGAGTTGTTTGTAACTGTTTAATTTCATGTTTCTTCTCTATGTTTCGCAATCATTGGTTCGCATAATAATTTCTGAATATTCTTGGAAGGTTTTATTTAAACCATCGAATACTTTTTTATGTACTTAGAAAACATTTCGCTTCAATTACTGATCGCTTAAAAATGAATATGATTAAATTTGATTGACAAAAATGGTTAAGATAGGTTAAGAAGTACGGAGCTCTGAAGAGAGTGGAGATGGGGAATTCGTTCAATCTACATTCTGGTGTCGTCGGTTTAACGTGACAAAATTATCTTGCGAAAACACAATTCGAGTGAAATGCATTTTAAATCCTTAATTCGAACAGAATGCGCAGACAAATTTGAAGTCGTCGGATAAGCTCGCCTCCTCGTTGGCTGTCGGACAAGGAGACGCGTTCGTGTGGTGGTCGAGATAGGTTCAGTTTCATTTCACGGTCAAGTGAACCACGGGATGGTAGAGGGAATGCATATGGCGCTATCGATTTGTCCGCAACCGCAATCCTTCTATGCTTGCTTCCTTCTTTTTTTTTAATTTCTTTTCAATATATCTTATGGGAGACAAATCGCAAACTAAGTTGTTCTTTTATTCAGTTCTTCGTTTCTTATGGAATTAAATACGGAATTGAAATTTTATACATTCGTCCTGAGGATATTTAATGATGCCCCATAAAGGCAATGCTAATGTCGGCATGTTTGGAACAATATTAAGATTGCTTCATATTGGTAATCTTTCCATTTTCTTGATGAACTGTCTACATGTTTCAGTCTGCGTTTAAGTGAACTATCGGATTCAGAGTTTATTAATATTAACTGCGAAAGAGAAATGTATGAAATATTTTCCAAATGAATCGCTAAAAATTGGTTTTGAATCTCGAAAACATATTCATATTTGATCTTATTTTTACAGTTCCTTTAATTAATATCAGTTCGACAGCTTCCAGAATTTCCAATATTCTCCACTGCATTCCAATCATATTCACCGCATTCTTGTACCCACGTTTCTAATTCTCAGAAATTCAGCCCTCTTTAATTTCTTCCCTTACAGTTGAACAATCACCAGTTAGTCAGTCGTTTTATATCTCAAGTATCAATCAAGCTTCCCGTCTTAGATTAAATGCAAATTTTAGGAACACGTTAAGAGTGCTTTCTCAAGCGAGTCTTTCATTTTTTATTGCTAAAACGATCCACTTAAGAAAACTGATTTTTATATTGTCTCGCATAAAACGTATTAAGTTTTCCAGTTAAAGGATATCATTTATTTATAAATTTCAGAATCAATATATTTTAAAACAGTTTTCCTGTAATTTTCAATATGGAATGAACTTTCGAGTCTAAAGTTCAAGAAATTTTCTACTTGAAGATATCGAAATTCGATATATTTCGAAAGAATTTTTGAGAGAGTAAAATTTAAAATTAAAAAAAAGACTCAAGAAAACCGATTATGCAAATAATTTAAAATTTTCATGATTCTGTTAAAATGTGAAGGATAAATAAATTACATGTATTTGTAATCAGACATTTTTCTTGTGTTCTAGTCCTAATAAATAATATGACATGTAAGAGAAGGTGGATGACTAAATCAACATTATTTTCGTTTCTGTAATTTTTAACACAATAGAAAATAAGCTCAATTAACTACACACACTGGCCAATGAATTATAAACCCGTGATGAATTACTATACTGATATGTAAAGCGGGGTCACAGGTCAGAAACGATTGTGATATGCAAATGACTGCAATCATTTGAGGTACATGCTCATTCCAAGCTGCAGGTACAGGGTAGGAACAAGCTGCAGCTGCTCAAGTTGAGCAAAATGGGTAAAACAGCAGACCTGTCTGAGTTCCAAAAAGGAGTTATTGTGGGAGCCCGTCTAGCTGAAGCTACGATTTCCAGGACAGTACAACTGACCGGTATCTCAAGCGAATAGGGATGGGAAGTCGCATGCCAGTGAGGAAGCCCCTGGTGTCAGCAACAAACCGGAAAGTTCGCCTGCAGTGGTGTAAAGAACGGTGTGACTGGACAGTAGACGACTGGAAAAAGGTGATATGGTCGGACGAGTCACGTTACACCCTGTTTCACACTGAAGGCCGGCACAGAATTTGGCGGCAGCCCCATGAAGCGATGGACCCCTCATGTGTTGTGAACACAGTTCAAACTGCAGGAGGAGGTGTCATGGTATGGGCCATGTTTAGTTGGTATGGCAAGGGTCCCCTGATATTCCTTGACAGTCGGGTGAAAGACTACCTGAACATTGTTGTAGATCAAGTCCATCCTGCAATGGTGCATTTGTACCCAAATGCTGACGGGTTCTTCATGGACGACAATGCTACTGTCCATCGAGCAAGAATTGTTCAGGAGTGGTTTTCTGAACATGACACCGAGTTGCAACATCTGCCGTGGCCAGCGCAAAGTCCGGATTTGAATCCGATCAAGAATGTTTGGGACATGTTGGAAAGAGACATTCGTCGAAGGCATCCGCTTCCGTCTACTCTGCAGGACCTGAAGGTCTCTCTGACGAATGCATGGTTTGCGATTACCTTACCTGCATTGCAACACCTTGTAGAGTCCATGCCAAATCGCGTATGTTCTGTAATTACAGCCAAAGGAGGGTCAATACCATATTGAACGAAGCTTTCTAATTCATTGGCCGGTGTGTGTATTTTTAATTCCACGACCATTAAAATTTATTGTTCTGAAAGTTTAACAATTAAAAGCTGCGAAGTTTTTGGCCTCTACGAAACAATTTTTAATTCAAAAAACTTTCAGCCGGTTGAGTGTGGTTAGTGCTGATCAATAGTGACAATTTCCCATTTTAAGAAATCTCAATTAACTTTAATTAACTGTGATTAATGAAGTTTGATAATTACCACATTTCGAAATAATAATTACAAACGGCATTGAAGTTGGATTAAACTCGATCAATTAAACTGCAACTTTACTGATGAGCTAAATCACTATTACATGTACATATTAAACATGGCTATACAAAAATCAATAGAGGTTTGTTACATATTTCGTAATAAGACAGCGTAATATAAAAACGAAGAGTATAAGAATGTACTTTTTATCATAATTAAGGGCAATGTAAGGAAACGTATTTTTAATTGGAAAACAGTATCCATCTGCATTTGGGCTCTTTCTGATAATTCGATTGCTACTTATGGTTGATATGGTTGAAATTTAACATTGATAAAATTTGACATATAGTACAACGTTTGTAAGAATTTATATAAATTCCGGGTGGCGACTAATCGCCGACTTCCAATTAATGCCTGGGGGTTCTGAATCAATTCTGACAATAAACACCGGTCTCAAATAGACGGCGATCTTATATGTAACGATACATATAGGCGGATAAACATACAATATTCAGCAGCAGGGGCAATCTCATTCCTTAAGTTCGTACGCACAGCTAAGGAACTTGTATATAGACGCCTGTCTCAAACAGGCGCTGGTCTTTATTGCATGCCGGAGGAGTCAAGTCCATTCTGCAAAATAGTAGCCCGGGCTACAATTGGCAGACATATGGTATATAAAGGCTGAATAAAAAGTAGTTGAATGGAAGAAAAGTTTCATTGGATACAGTATGGAAATATATATAACAAGATGAAAAAAGTTTCATTTGCCTCAATACTTGGTAGGACCACCAATTCTGTCAGTGAAGAAGGTCGGATCCACCTTGACTGCACCCACCCTTCCAATTTCCTCTCAGAAGTTCTCAATAGGATGGAGGTTCGGACTCTCAGGAAGAAGACATCCAGAAGACTAGACTTTCCGCAAATCATTCCAGTGCAGCCTCAAAATATGACAAGTGGCATTATGTCCTCTAAGACGTTGGGGCCTAGAACTGCGATTATGTGGAGAGCATTATATATTTCAAAATATCTCTATACACTTCACCGTTTATGCAACCATGCAATACGCCATCTGAAACAACAGGCTCCATGGAACTAGCACTGTTTTTCACCAGCTCCCTCCGCAGCACTCTTGAGTTCCTGGCTTGCAATTTCATAGGTATTCCGGGAGTTTCCTGCAAGGTTTATTCCTGCAGTGTCTCTTCTTCCATGTGTTGATGATAAAGTACATAGTCGATTTAGGGATCTTCAGAGGTCAAGAATGCATCATCTTATCATATCTTCAATTGAACAGCCTTTTATAATGCTCTTTTCGATTTTGGACTGCTCTTTACTGCTAACCATTTCACTACTTTAACTCGTAGTCTCGCTTTTATATCTCACCGACCATAAATCTATTTCAGGTACCACCATTCCGTCAATGTCTAGGTATGCAATCGTTCTTATACACTTATTGTATATATAACAACCTGATATATCGACAATCATTATATTGCAAGCTATAATAAAGCCGCATTCAAAAACATTGAGCCAAGAAAGATCCCCCACTGGTTTAGAAGTTAGGCTCACAGCATCTAAAAAAACTTTCGAAACGTTAGAGTTTAAATAGATTTCTAAATATGGATAAATTTTTTAAACTACTACCTAAATTTAATTATTCAATCCAAATATTTATGGTCTCATTACAAATAATATATGGGTTTCCGTAAGATTCTATTAAAGTCAGCCATGTGAAGGCAATGCTTTGCATTGATTATAAATGACTGTTTGTACTTTAAATTTACTGTTTTATAAATTATCTGTAAGTTTTTTCTCTTTCGATAACACAAAATTAAGGAAAAGAGTTACCAAAATAACGGTTTGTGCTACCATTTTAATAAATTTCTTTAAATGTTTATAATGTAGTATTTTAGAACAAATCGTTTTATTTCTACTTTCTTTTCTAGTAATAAATTATGTTCAACACGCAAGCATTCACGAACAACAAATTATCTGCAATAAAAGCGGAGAGGGGGAGGAGGGAAAAGGAATGAGCGAAAATCGAGCAATAATGAGATAAGACCCTTCGAGAGCATTTCGAGAGGGACTCGTGATGAGAAGAGCAGCTGTGCAAATGGAAAACTCAATGAATAATACTGAGGGTATTTAAAGGGGAGAGAAGGCGACCGTCATCATCTGAAATATACTCAAGCAGAACAAAAAATTTAAGTACGGGAAGATAATTACGTCTTGACATCGACTGAATATTTGGGGTGTTAGTTGAGATTATTATTATGAGGCCGATATTAATATATCAGAAATCTGTTGCCTTTTCATTGATTATAAACTAATCTTTAATTTTGTGTTTTTTTCATGTACAAAATTTCTGATACTGCTTAAATTAGTGCTTCTAATGTTCACCTGAATTCTCTTATGCCGTTTTGCTTTTATTATTTTACCATAATGGGGAAGAATTCTAAAGAATGAGCGCAAATTATAGTCGGAACTCATTAATATAAAATCGCTTAATATATAATCCCGCTTTATACAGGGAGTTTCATAATTGGTGTCCCGTCTTTAGGTCCAAATAACGACTCAAGGGGAACAGATTGGGGGAAAATGAATATTGATTATTTGGTTTTAATGTCCCCTAATTCAGAATAAAAATATTTCGCGTCCCTGGGGGTGAAGGGGTAAATTTTGAAAATTGTAATTTTGTAGGGGTAGGGGTTAGACCCCATGTGTTATTTAGAAAGTTGTAGAGCATCTTGTAAAATGTGGGTTTAGCAAAAAACTCGGTGAAAAAATCTCATCCCCTGCCTCCTTTATGGAGTGGGTAAAGAGAAAGGTATGGCTAGCTAATGTAGACAAAAACAGAAAAACATTTCCCATTTCTCATGTACAGTTTTCAAATTTCATACTGTTTTTCCTGGGGGGAAACGCCCGGTCGAGTTTATTAGCTTTTCAGTGTAACGACTCATTCATTCTCATTAATTTTCCAAATGTAGGACGTACTGTTTTCTAATAAGTATGGTTTTTGTCAACGTTGGCTAGCCATAAGGGGGCAGGGCATGAGATTTTTTCAGCGGGTTTTTTGCTAAACCCACATTTTACAACTTTCTAAATAACACATGGGGTCTAACCCCTACCCCTACAAAATTAAAATTTTCAAAATTTACCCCTTCACCCCCAGGGACGCGAAATGCTTTTATTCTGAATTAGGGGACATTAAAACCAAATAATCAATATTCATCCCCCCCCCCCCCATCTGTTCCTCTTGAGCCGTTATTTGGACCTAAAGACGGGGCACCAATTATGAAACACCCTGTATATATATTTTTCCTCTTAGCCCCGACCTCTTGAAAGCTATTTCTATGTAAATCGAATCATTTAATATACAGGGTGAATACAAAAGTCTGAACCCCCCTTTTATTTTTTGAACCGAAGCAGATATGTCAATTTTGCTGAATCCAATGAATAGGAAGTTGTGGGTGGCCTATCTCATGGTGCACTTTTCATCATCCCAAATATGCAAATTAGGACACATTCAAAATTTATCTCAAAAACCGTAAGGGATAGAGACAAAAACCCAATTGCAAACTTGTTCAGCATAAAAAAAAAAACCTGGTCCGTTCAGTTTTATGGTTACCTGGTAAAAAAGCAACACTCGCTTCAAACGCTATTTTGGAAGCAGAGAGTTTCAGTTCTCTCTTATCGATAGTTTATCCGGCATCTTACCGTCTACTACATTCATGTAGACAAACTTGATAACAAAGTTTTATCCCAAAAATAAATATATAAATGCGTGAAATGTATATTAACATACAACAATCTTAACTTTATTTTGTAATACAACACTATTGGGATTTTCAGGGAATCGTATTTCAATACCGGCAAATATACAGTATATCCTCATTAATATATACTTTTTGCTCGGTCTCTTGAAAAATATATTAACGAGATTCGACTGTATTTATAATTTGAATGGTTTGACTATTCTAAATTAACACGCCCCTTGTACTTCTCAAATCTGTCGACGTGGGTTCCAATCCCATTATGGACATGCGTGTTTATATTTGTCCCAGGAATGAGTAAGGACAATAGACATAGAATTGGCTCAGGAGTGCGTAACTATATTTATTTATTTGATGTATTTAAATATCAAGTGTTCACGTGAATCAGGCAAGCAAATCCTTTGTACGCAGCCGCAGTAACGACAATTCTACTGAAGCTTCAAGTACAAATCGATTTTGAACCTGCCAAATGAGGTGGTTCTTTCCTGTCACTTCCTTTTATGGAAATTTTTCATTAGCATATCAATAATGTGTGGTTGCCTGTGTTTTAGGCGTATATTTTCGCTGAAGAGAAATAAAGTATTCCGACGAGTATATCAAGCATTCTTCATAAACGACTATGCTAGCACGTTTAAAGTATACGAAAAGTATTCAGGTACCATTTGTAAATTTCAGTTTTAATCGTAAGGATGGAGTAGATGAAAGGTCAGTGTTGCTTCTTTTCAATCAGTTTTCTGTTATCTGTTGAAATATGCCTACGAGAAACTTGTAAAATAGTCTTTCCATGTTTAAAGAAAAGGAGTCGCCCCGATGGCTGTGAAAGCTCAATTCCTATATTTCTGAGGATGTGTAAGGCTCAATTCCTAATTGTGTAATCAATCTAACTGTGAAGAGCTTATCTAAATTTAATAATTCTTAAAAATATTGCTTTGTATCTTCATATTATAATATACAGTTTATAAAGTAAACTGAGCAAGCAACATTGGCAAAGCAGCACGAATATCTTTCAGCATATGGCCAGGAGAGTAGAAAAACCTAAACAAGCCGATGAATTATCATAAACATCCTGGCCCTTTTGTTTAAACGTCGATAACATTTCATAATTCTGGACAATTTTTTAGCAGGAATTTATACACACTAGACAATGAATTAGAAACATTAGTTTATTGGAGCCCCTTTGGCTGGATTACAGCATGTTTACCGGTTGGCATAGAGTCAATGGAAGACAAGGTGTTCACCAGATATGCCGTTAATTCTCCATTCCCTCGCAGATTAGTTGGATGAAGATCTTACTTTCGGATATGTCGTTCCAGCATGTCTCAAACATTCTTTATAGGATTGAAATCTGGGATTTCGGCGGTTAGGGTACATAACGGAAGTTATCTTCGTGTTCGCTGAACCATTGCTGAACCAATCGTATGTGACAAACAATAGCATTTTCGTCCATGAAGAAGGCTCATATGCAGGATGTGAAGCACTGGAGGATGGACTTGGTCGGCAACAATGTTCAGATAGTCCGTGGAATAATATTAGGGGACCAATTCCATACAGCAGAAGTAGTTTTAAACTAGGAAACCATCACATACCTTGTATGGTCATTCATTAGATTACATAACCTTCTTCCAGTCTTTACGATGTACCAAATCATTATTTGTAAATTTCAACGTCAAAAAATTTCACATCCGGGTATCTGAAATTTCACAGCCATAGATTGTGAAGTTTCGCGATGTGGTCCAACTACGCACCAGGATTTAGGACGAATGCCATGCCATAAACAATGATATGCCCCCAGGATATTAAACAACCTGAAATTCCGCCTATAGAACTGTATGGAATTCGATGGAGTCATTATAAAAATCACTCAAGCTAAGAGCATTGTAAGTACATTAAAGTAACGACACCATTATCTCGTTAGTTCTTAGATCCTGTTATCCCATGGTGAAGAAAAATTTAACTTCAAATAACAAAATTCATGCTTCACATCGACTATTTAGGAAGACGGAAATTTAAAAAAATTTGCATAATAAATTTGCATAAAAAGTTTTTTGAAATATCGGTTCAATTGATTAAAAGTTTGAATTTTGTGGTTAAACGTCCCAGTTGAGTTATTTAATTAAGTTGTAAAATATTTTAAACGTTGTGTTAAATAAATATTGACTTTAAAATTTACAAATAATAATTTCCTGTTTTTACAGATATCAGGGGTTTTCGTAAAGGGTGCGACTGCCGATTTGGACCCGCTTCAATTCACGGCGCTTGGTTTTGCCAGATATGGGTCGGGAAGGGGCTTGGTTAAAATCATTTGTCAATTGTTGCACAATGGATGTCCTGATTCTCATTAAGGTTGTTTTAAATGACGGCGGTTTTGCCCATGATGGATTGTCATTAAGCCACATACCCCTTTTAGACAAAGATACTGTGGATCACTTTTCCAAGGGTTGAATAGTTAGGATTTTTCGAAAATCCAGCCAGCTGCTTCATTGTTTCAATCGTGGCTCCAGCTAAATGAGTCCCTTTTCGAAGTCAGTTAGATCCTTTTTCCCCGTGCTGATTAATATTGTATAATTAGATTTACTCAACAGCTTCTTAAATAGATGATAAGTGAGCGATTGAATTGCATGACATCAATCTATTTTGCAAAAAAAAACGGATCAAAAGAATTGTACGTATGTTTCACAGATATTTCTATTTTAGTAGTGTTTGTAGAAGTGTGTAGAATACTATCTTCTCAATTAACGAAATTATCATGCTGGTGTGGACTATACATGTACTAGAACAGGGCTGTCTTCCAACAAAATTTTGTCAAAGGGCACACATAGAATTTAACATTTATTAACGACCACAATATAATCGGTCCTATCCGACATGTTGAAGTTCATTATTATTTATCATATTAATTTTTAAACATTATGTCACCTCATTTTGAGGGATCAATGAAAAGATCGAATGAGGTGACATGGAAGAAAGAAGAGAGAAAGGAGAGAATTAAAGAGAAGAGAAAGCCGACCCCTGCTAAGAGAAGTGGAAGAGGTGAGAAGGCGAGCGAGAGCGCGGAGCCACGATTCGTTGAAATAAGGAAAAATAAAAAAGGAAGAAAAAACAGAGAAAAGGGTCAAGGCAGAACCAGGGGAGAACGAGGAAGGCTTGGAAAGGAAAAGGTTGAGTGCGGAACGGTGAAAGACGAATGTCCGGATGGACGGAACGGACAGAGCTTTAACGAGTCAAAGGATGAAAGCTTGAAGAAGCGGAGTTTCAGCTCGTACTCAGTACCATAGAACCTGGACGAAGCGGCGAGGTACGACGGAGCGGGCGACAGGCGAGCCGTATTTTTCGTCGGAAGGCCAAACAATAGCCCAAGTCGGATCGAACTCCAATCCCTCGACGGAAGGAGAGAGTTTCTCGTCATGAAGTGAAAGCGGTAAAGAACGGAGGTCTGTTCCAGCCGAACTACGTTGTTAACGAGAAAGCAAGTCACAGCTCGTCAAGTAAGTCATGTAGGATTAAATTAACTAGACGCCCACCGGACATTAATTCGAATTTAATTACCGTAATATTAATTGCGTGCCACAGAATTTTAAAAGAACTGACGTTAATATGGGCTGCATCTAATGCATACTCACGAATTCTCAGGACGTTAAAGAGTTAATAAAACATAATGCATTAAGTGACTTTAAACCATTGAGATGTGTAAACGTTGATGCCAATGCTAAACCGGACGAGATTGAATGCGAAACGACTTCGTCGCCAAATTTGTCGATCGAGTGCCAAAATATAGACAAATTTCCGACAAAGGATTTTACGAGTGGTTTCCAACCTTCAACCGCTAGCAACGAAGCGAAGTTACTAGCTAGGATTTAGTCAGCATAGTACTCCTCATAGCAATCAGAATTCGCTCTCGTGGGAGAGAGAGAATCAGTGTCACACATGCAGCGAGCCATTAGCGTTAGGTAGCGTCGACGGGGTCCTGTTCGGCCTACCGCGCTCGGTGGGCAGCGTTGCGTCATTTGGTAGTAACTCTTACTTCTTTTAAACTTTAATGAGTGCATTAAGACCTCTTCTAATACTTATCTTTTATTTTACTCGTAGTTCCCGCCCACGAGTAGCTTCACCTATTTAGGTTGCCGTGCTCAGCTGCGACGGTTACGTCAATCTTCAATTGGACTTATTCGCATATTTCGTACTTTGAATTTATAGCTGTAACCCCAACTCAAATCTATCTATTTTTTGATAAGATTGAAATATGAATTCCGATTCATTCCAATTTAAGTCTTAATTCACGTTAATCAATCAAAAGATAATTTTCAAGTAATGTCATCTCAAGAAAAATTTTTTTTTTATCTTGAAGTTGTATCCAGATAATTATGTGATATTTATTACATTAAATGAAAATTATAAAATTTATTTGTCTCCCGTCCAGCGCTGGATTTGCCAATAGGCCGAGTAGGCCGCGGCCTAGGGGCGGCAGATTTCAGGGGGCGGCGGATTTCATTAGTTTGACTATTCTATTCAATACTTACTTATCTACTTAAATACGTATTATTTATGGCCTAAATAGTCTTAGTTTAATGTAAACTATCACGAGTGATCACGAAAGAAGGGACGGCAGAAAGTCAGTAGCCTATACTCAGGAAAAGTATAATAAATCCGGCACTGCTCCCGTCCCTTTTCTCTCCTGTTCAATTAAGCGATACTCTTGCTATTAATTTTTAATTGTGACACATTATAAATTAATTTCATAATTCCAAATTTCTAATTTCATATTTTTCGATTACGCGATTCTGGCCCATCAAATATGAGGGCGTTTCACGCAATTATTTGCATCACACAATCATTTGCTATGTTGCAAGTACTTAATCAAAGAGATTAAGAACTGGCTTAAACAAAATTTAAAGAGCACTGTGATGCCATATTCTATGCCAGTTCACTGATGAAGTTGCGTCGCGCCATTCATGACAAACAACCCGAAAGGCACTCTGCAGATGTGAGATTGATGCACGATAATGCATATGCTGCAAACACAACGAATAACATGCCCGAATATAATTGTGAGGTCCTCCAGCACCCACCGTACAGTCCAGATCTTCCTCCCTCTGACTTTTATCTGTTTGATCCCATGAAGAGGTTAATGGTTTTATAAGGACGATAAATCGGTCGTTTGCGACTGGCTTTACAACCAGAAAACAGACTTTTACGCAGATAATAATGTAATTGGCGCCACGATGGGAGAAATTTGTTGAGCGACTAGGTTCTTACGATGAAATTGATTGTCCAATACTTGCTTGAATAGTAGATGGACACTATGTCTGAGAATGGAAAACTGGAAGTAAGGTTGTCCCATTCTCAGACATCCCTGTCAAGTCACCCGATGTCTCTACCAAAGATTTTTGTAGACTCGGTCTTTTCACGTCCGAGAACACTTTCTGGATTATGGAAGGCATGTCAAGAGGAGTGGAACAGAATCGACCTCGCTGTTCTCCGTAGAAGCTCCTTACAGTAGAAACTAAGATGTCGAGCGATTGCTAGAAAAAAGGCCATTACAATAGGTGGTGGGGAAATGGGTTACAGTAGATCTACAGTAAGTGTATTCTCATCACCATAAACATGAAATAACCCTTCGTAGACACATAGTAAACTTATTCAGTTTTTTTCAGTTAGGATTTATGGACGCGTCTACAGCTAGGTCATTTTGCACCCCTTTCACATGAATAATTAATTATCTGTACACGAACCAGCGACCTGATGGATTCGAGAACTGGAAAGCCTACGCCCCGGCCCTCTTGGCCACCGGGCCGGCTAGTAAAGTTATACCCAAAAATTATTTATTGAAATGCCCTTGCAGCTTGAAAACTATGCGGCCCGCAGCCTATACACCTCTGTTGTAGGATATATTTTGGAAATTGAACAAAAAACTAAAAGGTCTAAATTTGTTTTCATTTTATTTTAATGTTCATTTGTGTGCGAAGTGGGAAGGAAACAGAAAACGATTTATATGGATGAATTCACAATCAACAAACTGAAAATTATTTAAAACACTAGTTCGAATAATATTTTTAATCAAAACTATTTTTTCTGTAATGGAAACAACTTAATCTCTACATACTTACTGGTTAACCTTGGCGAGATCTCGTTTAGGTGCTTGGGTAAATGTCCTAATTAAATTTGTATTCAATAACAATGCTACTTAGCAAAAGAGCGCTTCCAGGAGAACTAACTTTCGAAATGAAGGAGAATTATTAATTTTCTTATGATAATTAAACTTCATCACCGATGGGGTTCTTGATGAATACAATAATCAATGAGGTTCCACGAGAAAGAACGTCCTTTCAAAAAGGATGGAAGGTTCCATGGAGTGGAAAACATTTCCTTAGGGATCGAAACGAGAATTTCTTTTTTTCCCTCCTGCGTAAACAATTCGACGACGACAGAAATTGGTCATTTGTTTAATTGAAAAGAAACGACCGTCAACTCAACCAATAGATTCCAGTTGGCGGGCAAATCGTTATGACAATTATGCATATTAGGCTCGTACTGCTGTCGCCAGAAGTTTTCTTCCTTTTTGAGGAACTGGGAACGAATGAGGAGGAGATGGAGGAAGAGGGTAGTCGTAGGGTGGGTGGGACGGGGACGATGGCTGCTGCTGCTGCTGCTGCCGTTGCTCGTGGCTCGAGGTTACGCGGCAGCCGTATTTCACGGGCAAATCAGTGAACTACGCTCGCTTTAATGTGTAATCATTGCATCGCAGGAGTTCATTAGACTTCACGTGCAAACGAAATTTATTGTTGTAATTTCACTGATTACTTGCGACTCTGTATTCACTTCATCAGATAGAATTAATTGTGCTTGTTAAGTATGATGAATAGTGTGCAAGTTTCTTTTTCTACTTTTTTTTAAATACTTCATGTAATTAAAATATTCATTACTCCTCTCGAAATAGATCACTTTGATGTATTTTGTAAATTAAATCAAATTCACCGAGAAAGATCGAAAAATTCAATGATTGACAAAAAGTTTTGGAACAAATGTACTTAATAAAAAAGAAAATAATTAACTAATATGATGCAGTTGTCCTTGCATAAAAATGACTTCAAGTCCGAGGGTCTGATAAATTAGCGAATTAATTTAACCACATTTACAATAAATACTGGTTAAGGAATAGATTAAGTAAAGAGTTAAACCGCCTAACTAGAATAATAATAAATTACGCATCTCCAGCAAAGTCGTCATTTTTAAGTAGTCCACCTTAATCTGCTGTTAATCTCTGCTGTATTTTAATTTGATAAATGCGTTCGGTTTATTCCATATTATCTTCATTTGTTTCTATTATCTGTTAGGTTAGATTAGGTTAGGTTATGTTAGAATGTGCTCGCACTCGTTATTCTATCAGGTCGTTGCATATTAAATGTAGATTGCAGAGGTCATCTTTAATGGTCCTCTAGAAAGGACGCCTTCACACGTGCTATTCTAAATAACCCCCATTGCAATCCAAACATTGTTGCCAACGATTTGGCAGCTTCTCGAGTCCTCTCCGATAGAATCCATGGTCACGGGACTCAAACTCCCGGAATGCGTTTTCGACGTCTCCTTGGGTTAGGAATGTTTTCCTCCGGAGAAAATTGTCCAGGCTCTGGAAAAGATGGTAGTCAGTAGGGGAGAGGTGCGGAGAGTAAGGGGGGGTGTAGAAGCACCTCCGTAGCCCAGAGCCTGTAGCGCTTGCACAGTCGTTCTGGCAACTTGCGTTGTCATGCAGCAGAAGGACGCCTTTGCGATGCACAAGTGCAGGTTGTTGCTGACACAGTTTTGTGTGCATACGATGTCTCCCTCTCCTCCTGCTGCATGAAGCTGTTTAGGGAACTATCGCGGGGGTTCATCAGCATCCAGCCACTGTGCTGACAGTTTCCTATTGTCGTATAGGAGCCACTTCTCGTCGCAGGTGACAATGCGATCAAAAAACCCCGCTTCTTTATGGCGCAAAAGCAATTCCGCACACACCTCCAACCGATGTCCTTTTTGGTTTTCCGTAAGTTCATGTGGGACCCATTTGTCCTTCTTTTTCACCTTGCCGATGGTCCTAAGGTGTCTACTGACAGCCGACGCCGATACAGCATGATCTCCTGCAAGGTCCCGAACAGTTTTTGACGGGTCCTCTTCCACAGATCGCTTCAGATCAGTGTCATTCAACACGTTGGGCGGTCTGCCGCGTGGCTTATTTGCCAGGTCCGTCACTCCAGCCCGGAATTTTCGGAACCAACGTTGGACAGTACGTTCGTTTATGGTGCCTACACCGAATACCTTATGGACGTTTCGAGAGGCGTTGGATGCAGCGTGATTCAACCTGAACTCGTAATGCATTATCACACGTAATTCCTATGAAGTCATGACTATCTTTGCTTGGGTTCAAACGCTATTAAATATCATCGCAGACATGTAAATTTCAGGCAGCTGGTCGCTAATAGGTTTATCTCTGGGAATCTACCACTTTGTTACGTGTACTTGCTACTAAACGTGGAAACCGTGCTGAAGCGCGGAACCCATCTCGATATGCAACGACCTGATAGATCATCCAGAGATTTTCTATTCAATGTCAGATTGAGATCTGTGCTTTGGGTATTCAGTGCTTGTACGTTCATGTCTTCTTCGGTTTTATGGCAAGATACAGAATCCATTCACCAAACTAAAGCCACAATTAACGATTCTGTCAATTAGATTCAGTGGACCAAGACCAGATCATGAAAATCAAGATCAGACTATTCGAATTTCACTTTTAGCACTTTTTACAGCGGTAGTTGTCATTCTCTTGCCTTCCACCAAAACCATAACCAGAATTGACCCTATGACCACAGCCAAATGATGAAAAGTCTGTCCACTCCGCATCGGTTTCATTGTTGTAGCTGTTACCAGATCGACGTCATAAAACTTGATAACGACAGCAGCGCGCCAAGCATTCAGCTAGCTCTTTCTCTTTTCTGGATCTATTTAGATGTTTTGCTATTGAGTTTTGTTAATCAAAAGCTTCTTTTACGATTTCTTCATAGCATTTTACGTAGTATGTCTGCAATTTTCTACTAATAATAGCAAGAATAAAAAAAGTTTTATAGGCCCGAGTAATTAAAAAAAATTTTTTTTCATCTAATTTAGGGAATCCAAAGAAAAAGAGACTGGACAGACTTTTCATCATTAGGTTATGCTATGACTTCATAAGTGACTCACCCCCCAGCATCAAGTTATTCCAGCATTGCATTGGCCACAAGATAAGATTTCGCATTGACAAAGCTCATCTTCTGTTCACGCTAAGCACGGAGCTCATGATGCTGACAATGCATCCCGCTGTTTGCTAGAGGCACTCCAGTATTTGCGTTGTTGTGATCCGGAAAAACTAGTTAAGACACGTCGGTTTTTGTTAGCCTAAAGAATCGAATTTCTTATTTTTTTTCAGATTTAGCCAAGATACGCAATGTATCATCTGAAATTAACGCTTCATCATTACTGGTGTAATATGTTGTTTTGTATAAAATATTACAAACTCAATTTTTGACCTCAACCTAGCAAAACGTATCAGAGAAAGGATCAAAATTTTTCAAGATTTCAAAATTTGACCAAGTGTCTGTTGCCCTTCAATAAGCCAATGGCAAATAATTCCGTGCGCTGAAAGAGGGATTTTGCTCTTTAAACATTGGAATCGACGCAAGAAAATGTGGGAGGAAATAAATTCCCTTAAGCCTTGCTGCTCTTTTTAGCGAAATGATTTAATGCAAACTCTTTTACGGCCATGTTTCCTCGGCGGAATTCATCACCAGCTCCATAAACCATCTTGGAGAAAAGATGTTTACCAAAGAAGGAGGATTTCGTATGAACTTCTGAGAAGGAAGCCACCTGCGGCTATAAATAAATATCATTTTGTGGCGATCAAGTGAACTCGAGGAAAGAGATTTTAAATTTCAGATAAGAGATTCAAATTCTTCTGTTTTCCGGAGTTCTAGGTAAATCTCGGTAAAGCTTAGAAAATAAAATTAAAAAAAAAAGAAATCCTAAAACTTCTGCATAAGTTATACGCGGCGAAATATTATCGGATACAATAAATTAAAAATGTCACTTAAGAGATACAGTTTTGACTCATTTTTTACGGTTAGGGGCATGTTTATGGAAATCATTGCCTGACAAAAAACTTTCTCGAATATATCATCAGTTATACTAGGAATCCTTCCATTCATTTTATTCAAAGGGTAAAACAATTAAGTGTTTCAAACTTTTTGTAATCATATCTTTATTATGACTGCGTTAAAATACACTGTTTATTATTATCTCCAGACGTTTTATGCAATGTCATTTCATTCCTAACTTTTTTCTTGTTGAAGATAAAGACTTCATTCCAAATACCATGTTGTAGGCCATCGTCTAATAAGTTGAAACCATCGACAAAAGCAACACTGTAGGAAGAAATTGTCATCAACCACGTGTATCTACGCTTTGAATTAAGAACTGGTATTAAAGGGAAGCCAACCTGCTCCTTTTATTTGAAAAAAATTGAACTTCATATATCTAAACAAAATTCAAAATAAATACAACAATTCCAATAAATAACACCATGCTTATTATCAATTAAAGAAATAATTAAAAGAAATAAAAAACTTTTTCGCCACAACAAAAATTAAGGAAAAATACAACCTGAACCTGGAAGCGCTTTTCGACAGCAAGGCTATCATCATTCAGCAGGGACCAAGGAGTACACTAGGGGGAACCGAGTGAACTGACTTGAAAGCGGAAAAACTGAATACATATAGCGAAAAAGGAAATTCAAAAAGTTTATTTCAGACACAACCACCTTACACACCGTTAAAGAAAAAAAAAAATTATCTCCTTACCCTATAATAAATTTTTTATTAAAGGACTTAATTCGATCTTTAAACCACATAACATTTCTTTATCTTTTAGCAACCCGAACCAAATAAGATATTTGTTGGATAATCCCAAGGACAAAGTATCGCACCTACAGAAGTCTGGAATCTATGAAGCCCACTGTTCCCATTGCCCAATGGTTTACAAAGGTCAAACGAAACGTAGTTTATACACCAGATTTAAAGAACACATAGACCACAGAAGAAGCAACCTTTCCGACATAGCAAAACACTCCATCGAGACTGGACATGATTTTGCTATCGATAATTTAAAATTGTTACATTCAATAAATAAAAAACACCTGCTGGACGCTTTTGAAAGTATGGCCACACAAAAAAACAATGATAATTTACTACTAAATTCAGACTCAGGTCCCATTGGCGACTCAGCATTAATCCAATGGTGGACTCAACTGCCCAATCATTAATTTGTCCCCTTTTGGTGTAATTTCTCTGATTGGCCTAAAACCGTGGTCTTTTCGCTATATATATTCAGTTTTTCTTCTTTCAAGTCAGTTCACTCGGTTCCCCCTAGTGTACTCCTTGGTCCCTGCTGAATGATGATATTGTGATATATATTTTTCCTTAATTTTTGTTGTGGTGAAAGAGTTTTTTATTTCTTTTATTTACTATTATCCACATACTTATTTTTTCCTTTTTTGTCATATTAGTATACATTCTGTTTACTTTTGTGCCTTTATTCCGGGAAATTTTTCAAAGAAGTAATTATTAGGCTAATCAATGAGATACTCGATATGCTGTCCTTTTTAATCACAGAAGATTAAGAAACCAATGAACGATCTGGAGCAAAGAATGCAGAAAACGATCCCAACTACTACACTATATAAATAAACGAAAAACGGAAAACACTACTCCACATAGGTATTTTATTACAGACTCAAATGTACATTTCGGATTTCAAAAATCCATCATTTCAAAAATCCATCATCCATTTTTGAAATCCGAAATGTACATCTGAGTCTGTAATAAAATGCCTATGTGGAGTAGTGTTTTCCGTTTTTCGTTTATTTATATGACGGTATCCACAGTTTCGGCTATTTTTCTACTTTTACTACACTATAGATTCTGAAAGAAGCCGAAAAGTCATCTGAAACACGAACTTAAATTTGTGTGACTTCTAAGAACCAACATGTATAACACCCAATTGACAGTCCCATATTTGCTTTTTTGTTTTAGGATCGTCGACTTCAGGGTCATTTGCGTCCTTTCACATAATTCTAATGTTTCCGTATGCTCAGGACAAAAGAAATGTACGTCTGGATGAGATACGTACGAACACAAGAACTGTGCAAGTCTATGAAACACCGAACGCTCTAACATTCTTGGCTGCCGGCTAAAGCGGATTTAACTTCTGCTCGCAAAAAGAAACTTTCTCGCCAAACGAAAATCTTCGTATGGAGTGACATAAGAATTCGTGTAACTTTTGCTATTGCTAATGACCTACAAGTGGGAGGAATCGACAAAATAATATGAATATCTGTAAAAGACAAAACTCCTTATTAATAAACCTGCCCATCCTTAACAACCCGAGGACGACGAGGATTTTTTCAGAGGAAAAAACCTGAGATCACGCGCTTCCTTCGGAAGGGAATTAAAGCCGTTGGTCCCGTGTAGTCGTTTGCCGGCTGCCTGTTAAAGAACCCTTGCGAGGCAAAATTTGCGTCCTGAAATGATCATGGCAGTTGAAAAGGACGTTTATACCAAACAAACCAAACTACAGCTTCAATCCGACGTGGGATGGGCGAATACAGATCATGTACAATGTTCAAGGGAATGTAATTTCTTCGGTCATAACTGTGTTTGACGGCTGGCAGAATGTTCTCATACAATCCGTGATATACAGTGATATGTCCTCCTTCACGGCCACTATAGAACATGCCTCTATGCGCAGCAAACACGAATTAAGCCGCGTTTTAACATGGTTCTCCATTATTATTTTTTCTAGACCCTACACATAATGCAAAATATAAGCGTGCATCGGATATTCACCTATTGATAATGGCTAGAAATGTCCTCGGTAGACTCGGAATTACAGATTAGATCTTCTGGAACCCTAGAGCATGTTCCTAACTACTCTATAAGAAAGAAAAAGAAAACTGGTGCATGCGCAAATGAGTAAAACTCGTGTAACCAATCAGAGACGGGCAGAAAACGGAGCATTACTTATTCCTAGCATTCCCTTAGTGAAATCGCAGCAGAAATGAAATTGTGGATCTCGTTTGACTGTTTTTAGCTTTCTTTGAACAAACAGACTTATAGGCGAGGGGAGGCCGCCATGTTTCAGGAGCTCTGAATAAAGCTGACATCTAAAATCGATAAGGACGTATATTACGCATGCACCGGTTTTCTTTTTCTTTGGTACCGGGCATTAGTGTCATAATCAGAAATAACTAAAACTGTGAATTCTCACTTAGTAAGAAGATATTCGGAGACGACCTTCCACTTTTCCACAAAAAAGTTTTATTCAGCGTAGATGTATGCTTATCATCCGAAATGTACATATATACCGAATAAAACTTGTTTGTAGAAAAGTCGAAGGCCTTCTCCCAATCTCTTCTTATATTCCATGTCATTTCCTTACATTGTGTTTCATTCAATTGATTGATATTACAAAGTATCGCTGATCATTTCTTTAGTCTGGCTAAATGGTATCACTAAATGGACATCAATAAAGAAAGCATACGTATCGCTAAAGATACGAATAAAATCGGTTTAATTTCTCAACATTCTAATAAAACTTCAAGTGCATAAAATTTGGTGTCTAGCATTTGATTTATTTACATGCATTTAAGTTTAGTCATTTTAATTTATCTATGGAGGAGGGAGGATTATTAAATCAGGGTTAATAGAATGAAAATACCAGATCGTCTTGAACCTAAGACCCAAAGATTTTTTTTAATAAATAAAGGATAACAGAAATTGATGAAGAGAATAGGACAGATTAGAGCTGACAGAGAAGTATGAAGCGTGAACAAAAACACATCTAGATAAAGAATCATTGAAAACGCTGGTGTAATGGTAAAGTGATAGGAAAAAACGTCTACAAAAGTTTAGGAGTCGAAGGTTGACAGAGTGAGGAATGACGAAGAGACTCATGGAACCATCAAACTCAAGTGCAGAGTCGATATCACGTTCTCTGCTGTCATTTTTCAATTGGAACAGGAAAATCGTTTCTTCAGTCCGAATGGAACCCAGAAATTGCCAGGCCATTGAACACTTTTTTCCTCCTCTAACCTCGTCTTTCCATACCCCTCTTATTTGACAGATAAACACAGAGGATGGACACACATCGATGGATATGAACAATGGAACAGTAAACTGAAAACTAAAATTTACTCTTAGAGAAAGCTCGGTCATAAATCTGCGTGGGTGAAATTCAAGTGACAATAAACCGAATGTGTCAGTTAATTATTAAATTAATTGAATATAAAATTATTAGAAATGAAACATTCTTTAATTTGCCTTCAGATTTTCAGAAGGAACGAAGCAAACATTGAGATATGCACGTGTTGATAATGATATTTAAAATAACGAATATAGTAGTAGTCTCTGTTGAATCGGAAGCGACCATTAAAGTAGAAATATTGGGATAGCTGCAATCACGTGATCTCTGCTTCAGGTAGTTTATGGCTAAATTTTTTGAGGAAGTTGGTTTGGTTGGTCATATCAGGACAGCGTTATAGGGACCGCAAATTTTGCCTCGCAAGCGTTCTTTAACGTACAGGCGGCAAACGACTACACGGGACCAACGGCTTTAGTTCCCTTACGAAGGAAGTGCGTGAACTCAGGATTTCCCCCTGAAAAATCCTCGTCGCCCTCAGTCGGGATCGAACCCGCGTCCTCGGGCATCAGAGGCGATCACGCAACCACTGAGCCATCGAGGCCGATTTTTGAGGAAGTCACACCGACAATACTGTATCGGACGGAGACTAAATAAACCAGATCAACTATTAATGGTAAAATGAATATTCCCGGAATTATAGCAGGTGGAGTCAAAGATTATTGTTTTTTTCTATAATGAAAATTGCAAACAAATCACAAGCAAAAGAGTTTATTCATCAAAATAAATTTCATCGTGATTTTCAGTTTTTTGCCATCCTTACGCCAAAATCTCAATTCCGTACTGGCCGGTTTGGAAACAAAAAACTCTAAACACCGGTTCTCGACCTCCACGCGGATAGTGGGTCAAAGACCGGAAGAGGTGTATTTCTAGACTGTATGTATTGTGAGGCAGCATTTTAGTTCTTAGATTTTGGCGTTCGTCTGATTAGTTATATGTGCTGGGGTACTGTCATGCTCGTTTTCGATTTACTAATGCTAGACAGCAAGCTTTTAGGACGTCATAAAATTGCTGTTACAAACTGGAAAAAATTCAAAGTATAGTTAAACCGTAAGATTAAACCGTATTTCTCTGTGAAATAATTGATTAACTTACAGGTATTGGACATTGAAACTGAAACACCTGGTAGAAATCCAAAATCTTTATTTAATAAGGTGTTGGGGCACGTGGGCAGCCAGCATAGCAGCAACACGTCTTGGGAAGGATCGGTAGAGGTCCTGCACAGTTTGCACCCCAGACCATTACTGATCCACCCATTACTGATCCACCTCCGTGTTTGACTGTGGGTGCCAAGCAGTCTGGGTTGTAGGCATCAGAGGGGCTCCTCCAGACGAATACCCTCCCTGTTGTTTGGAAGACAGTGTAGCTGGACTCATCCGAAAATATGACGCGTTTGAGGTCATCCAACGTCCAGGTTTTATGCGTCCGGCACCAGTGAACCCGCTTGGAGGCATTTGTACTACTGATGAAAGGCTTCGGTATAGCAACCCTGCCATGGATGTTGGATTTATGCAGGAACGACGGATTGTCTTCGTGCACACAGGTTCTTGGAGGTGTGTATTCATTTCTGCGGTGATTTCTGCTGCGGTGGTTTTCCGCTTTCGTGCAACAATCTTGGTCAATGTCCTGATGTCTCTTTCCGACAACTTCCGTTTTTCCCTGCAGTTGCTCCTCCTGGACGTGGTTCGTCCTTCCTGTTCATATGCACACATCACCCTGGATACTGTAGCATGTGAGACGTCACAAAGTGTGGCAGTTTTGGAAACAGATGCACCTGCTAGACGCGCCCCAACAATCTGCCCTCTTTTGAAGTCGGATATGTCTCCCATTATAGCGCTCTGCACAGACAATTTGAAGCTTACTATCGAACTTTTCTACTGGAGTGACTACCAAGACCTCTGACACGTGATTCATTGATATGCATACGATTAATTACCTAGCAGAAGGTTCTATTCAGCCCTGGGGGTAACCAGTGCTATTTGCGAAGGTGTTTCAGTTTCAATGTCCAATACCTGTAAGTACGGGTGATAATCCTTGGATGGGGGAAGTAAGAAAATTAATACCTTTCTGAGAATTTTCAGCTGGAGACAATCGGCCTTGGTGGCTCAGCAGGTTGCGTGATCGCCTCTGATGCCCGAGTACGCGGGTTCGAGGACGACGAGGATTTTTTTTTTCCTGAGATCACGCACTTCCTTCGGAAGGGAAGTAAAGCCGTTGGTCTCGTGTAGTCGTTTGCCGGCTGCACGTTAAAGAACCCTTGCGAGGCAAAATTTGCGGCCCCTATAACGCCGTCCTGAAATGACCATAGCAGTTGAAAAGGACGTTAATACCAAACAAACCAAACCAATCAGCTGGAGACAGAAACGTAGACTTTCTTAGGTCATTAAAAGGGAACATAAGTGGAAAATAAAAGTTTTTATAAATCTTCGCACAAGTGCAGATCTGGGAAGGCAGCACTTTTTAGCGTCGATTAGTCAAAATTTCGAGCGATTGGCATCTACTATCGGTTTGTTCGCGACCCTTTAAGTTTGTTTACATATAGACTTAAGTTTTGTTCGCACTATACGAATTTTTTCGCATCATAAGAAGAAGTACATAGCGATGAGTTCCGCACCAATTGACGAAACTGCAGAAATGGCAATGATACGATGCTGGGTTATGAGCGCGAAGGGGAGGTTTTCCTATGCCGTATCATAACGATGGATGAGACATGGGCCCGATCGTAGCAGCCCAAACTGAAACGCCTATTGAACGAATGGAGTCATTACGGGTCCCCACGAACGCCAAAAGCGCATCAGAACTCCAGTAATGTGAAGGTAATGGTGATTCTGGTGCACGACTGTGCCATCCGCTTCCGAACTGTTCCCTAAGTTTGCAGGCGATAGACCCCACCATTCGCACTATCTAGATAATAGGCACTGCTACAGGAGATATGAATTCCACATCGCTGATAATGCTGGGGACTACATTGGTTTTGGTTTTTGGTTTTGTTTTGGTATTAACGTCCTTTTCAACTGCTATGGTCATTTCAGGACGGCGTTATAGGGGCCGCAAATTTTGCCTCGCAAGGGTTCTTTAACGTGCAGCCGGCAAACGACTACACGGGACCAACGGCTTTACTTCCCTTCCGAAGGAAGTGCGTGATCTCAGGATTTCCCCTGAAAAATCCTCGTCGTCTTCGGCCAGGATCGAACCCGCGTACTCGGGCATCAGAGGCGACCACGCAACCCCTGAGCCACCGATGCCGATGGGACTACATTGAAGGGCTGTAGAGGTTTTATCGAGGTATTTGTTTTGTATCGATGGTAATTAATAGTTGCTACTAATAAAGAAACAGCCCTTGTATATCCATATTTTCCTCAGTTGTATTCTAGAAACGAACATACTGGGGTTAGCCAGCAGTTGCTTGTTTTAAATCATGGGAAACTTTTCGACAACGCCTGTCCACAAGCCCGAGTAGGTAAAGGTGCTAATTGATGATCCTTTGGGAAGACAAAGTTCTGCCAATAATCCTTCTTATTATTCAATCAGCAGTCATTTCCAAAATTTGTCCCCAGAGTTTCTGTATATACGAGGTGTGTACAAAAAGTATCGGACCGTTGGTCGGGAAAACTAAAGTTATTCACCTTAGGATTTAAACATTAATCCCCTTCAAAGTCCTTGGACTGCACACACTTCTCCTACCGCTCCCGCCATTGTTGGAAGCATCTTCGAAAAGTCTGTTTGGGAATGGCGGACAGCTCTGCCGTCGTTTTTCCCATATTGTCTTCTCGTGACTGAAATCGGGTTCCTTGAGCTTAGGGAACAGCCAAAAGTCGTATGGAGTCGCTTGGGGAACAGCCATGTCAGTGAGTAGGGAGGCTAACGGACCAAAGGAGTGTTGTGTTTGGCCAGGAACTTCTGAATAAGATGCGATGAATGAGCGGATGCGTTGTCGTGATGGAACGAACAAGTTCCTGCTGCCTAAAGGTCGGGTCGTTTCCGTCGTACAGCATAACGAAGGCGACGTAGGACCGTCAGATGGTTAGGCCGGGTTGATGGTTTGGCCTTTCGAGGAAATCGAAAAACCGACAGGCGTGTAATACGCTCACTCACTCTCAAGATGCCAGGCAGCAACTCACGAGCTCTACGTACGTGATCAACAGCACGCATGCGGATGAAGATCACCAGAGGAGAAAACACGCGGTTCATTCGTTTAGGCAGGAAAAATAAAGGTTCGATACTTTTTGTACACACCTCATATACAGGGTGTTTCTTAATTATCTGTACAAATTTTCAGGAGATGTTCCAGGAACCAAAACAAGCAGAAAATGTCAAATGAACATGGGGTTGAAAGCGCTTCTTTCTAGAGTGGCTTGAAGGTGTCTTGCGCTGCTGGAGTATGTCGCTTTTGACGGACAATCTTGATTAAGTCCCTTCGAAAGTTATCATTAGACAATAGAATCGTTACAACGTGCTTCATTAAAATTGACAGAACTCTTCAGTTTGGACTTCTTTCAAAAATAGAATTTAACGTGGTGTTAAAACAGCTGGGGTCCATAAATTGTTATACGACCCATCTTCTTAGATTTCAAATTCTCCATTGACATGGTTAATTAATATAAAATAATTCCCTACATATTTTAATCTTAACATTCTCCGCATAAGTAATTTTAATTTTAAAAATATAATAAACATTCTTTAGAAGAAAATTTTCAAGTTGAGGACAAACTTCAGTTTTAGCCAACTGTAACCTTTCAAAATTAAATTTTTGAAAAGCCATTTCAACTACACGAGAAATAGAATTTTTTCAAACTGATTATTTGACAATTTACCTAAGCCTCCAATTTTTCTCTTTTTCCGATTTAGCAATTGAAAAAAGTGAATAAACAAGTGAAGCTCACAAAATCAAAACCAAGAAATGCTTTTTTTTCACCCAAGTTTAGGCTACTTGGCGTAAAATGTTGAAGACATGAGAAAAGTCAGCTGGTGAAATGAAACAATAAACTTCAGTTGCACGTGCAGCTTTTAATGAATTCCCCGACAAACTAATTAGAATGAGAAACCGAACCATTAACATTGAGATTTCGACCTCAGCAATAAATTGCGGGTGAATTCAGGAACCTGCGCGACACGAACCCTGGCGATGTCATCCGCAGATGGCGATATTTTATCCGCCATTTAAAGCATGCCTCTCTTCTTCCTATGTCAGAAACTTAATGGAAAATAATTGAGACTTCATGTTGGCAGCGTAATGAACGGTGTAAAGAACGGTTTATTCAAAGAAGAAAGAAATTAATTTTTCCTCCCTTCGTGCTTCTTAAATTAACTCCCTCGTTCGCATGTCTATGTGTCACGTTCATATATTAACGCTTAAAGACAGGGAGAGTGACAACTTCAAATAGAATAATACTTACTCATATCTGAATACATTATTAGCTATGAGGGAGTTATTTATGAAATTGTTACAGGTTTTCATTTGGATTTCATTTATGTTAAAATAATATTTGCACTCTCTTATGAGACCTCAAGAATGAATGTTTCAAAGACACTGGGTAATAAAAAGCACACTGGGAGTGAAATGAAATGATAACTTCATTAATATGCATATACCATCTTTTCAGCCCGTTGAAGTGGAATAATTATGCGTGGCATCAATTCCACGATGAACTAAAACCTCTGTGAGAGAGGTTGTCTATTGCTCTGTGATATTTGCAGATGAATGATCACAGATGCGAACAGAACCAAACACAATCAATAAATCATCTCTACCACGTCTCATAAAGTCTCAACTTGGCTCATAGGACGGTAGTGGCCATTCCATTTGCCGACATTCTCTAGAATTCTCCTCAAACGAATTCTGGACAATTCGGGCCCATGATATAGTACATTGTACATGAACGACCAATTTATTAGAGACACCTCTTACCGAAAATGGATCGGCCTCCAATGACACCCAAACGATGGAACAGGCTGAAGCGGTGTATAAGAGGATGCATTAGATCACAAGTTGCAGTCAGCAGCAGAAGTGGACTGAATACGGGTAAATCCAAGAATTTGATCGACTTTGAACGGGGCATGATCGTTGGAGCTCGACGGGCGCAGTTGAGCATTTCGCAAACCGCGACCTCCTCGGGTTTTCTCGTGCAACAGTGTCAAGGGTATTCCGTGAATGGCAGTTATGCCAAAAAACAACCTCCAACAATACAACTCCGGACGAAACAGGGCCGTGGATGAACGAGGCCAACGGCGACTGGCACGAATCATCCACTGCAGCGGGACGGGAACAGCCCAACAAATTGCAGCGCAGTTCAATAAGGGAGTATCCCAACCCATTTCGGAGCACACGGTGCGGCGCACCTTGCACCGAGCTGGGCTTAAGAACAGGCGACCGGTACGTGTACCATCGCTGTCACCGCAAAATAGGAAATCGCGCCTGCTATGGGCACACAGGCATCGCCACTGGACACTGGATGAATGGAAGAAGGTCGACTGGTCCGACGAATCGCGGTTCCTACTTCAATATGCGGATGGCAGACTGCGCATCTGGCGCAGACAGCACGAGGCCATGGACCCATCCTGTCAGCAGACAACCGTACAGGCGGGTGGAGGAGGAGTGCTGGTCTGGGGTGTCTTCTCTTGGGACACACTGGGTCCTCTGATATCCGTAGACACATCCCTGAATGCGACACACTACCGGAACATTGTTGCCGATCAGGTGCACCCGTTCATGATGACTGTGTTCCCTGGTGGTGACGGACAGTTTCAGCAGGACAATGCTCTCTGTCACCGTGCTTGAATGGTTTTGGACTGGCTCGAGGAACATGACGCGAACTTCCACCTGCTTCAGTGGCCAGCTCGGTCGCCCGATCTCAACCCGACTGAGCATTTATTGGGATGAAGTAGAGAGAACCCTCCGACGCCTTACCACACTACCGTCCAACCTGCACCAATTATGGGATGCTGTGATGTCAGCCTGGGCTGCTATTCCTCCCCAACGGTTTCAACACCTTGTTGAATCCATGCCAGCACGCATTCAGGCAGTTCTCGCCGCTAAAGGAGGTGCAACACGCTATTAGCGGGTTGTCTGTAATAAATTGGTCGTTCAGAGTATACTAGCATGTACATAGTCCTGCTAAAAATCCCGTTGTACTGGGTACATGGCATCTATGAAGAGTTTTAAATGGTCAGCATAGGCGATCTATTGGTTACTGAATAGTTTAAATTAGCTAGATAATTAAACACAAGAAGGTTAGAGGTTCCCCCTTTTCCATTCCACAGTTTTTGCTTAATTTCTGTTCTTATCATGTGAACACATCCTAGCCCAGTATGAAACCACCAATGGGACTGCCTGTGATAGTAAATGGGATTAGAACTGTAGAATCTACACCACCGAATACTGCCATCAGTCTGAAAGACCTGGAACTGTGACTCATTAAACCTTACACAAGTCGACGGTCCTCCAGGGTCTAATTATAAGGTGTAACCAAATGAAAAATAGACTAGGTTATGTTTAACGAATATTTTAATTACCGAATATTTTAAGTACAGAATATTTGATGTACTGTTAATGTGTAACATGATGCCTACACCTGACGCCTTTGCTATTGATGCACTGATCCCAGCGCAAAGGATGCAAATGGATGGTTTCAAAGTCGAAATTCCTGGGTTGCGTACAGATCCATTTTTCCATGGTGTTCTGCACTTTCTTGTTACAGGTGAACCGATGACCTTTCAGTGATGTTTTCAAGGAGCCAAAAATATGGAAGGGGGGTCACATGGGAAGATGTCGGGGCTGTACGGAGGATGTTTGAGGACTTCCCATCGAAATGTTTCCTTCTTGGCGTTGTCCTGGAGAGCACTGTCCTTTTCGAGAGCTTCTCTCTGCGCTTGTTTTTGATGGACTATTTCAGCTTCAGCAACGTGTTGCAGTACCATTCAGCATTAACTCGTTTCACTCCTTTCCAGTCATTTGATGAGTATAGGTCCTTCTTCGTCAAAAAAGAAACCGAGCATCACTTTTCCGGCTTCATGGCTGAGTGAGCTGTTTTTGACGAGGGGAGCTGGGATGGCGCCACTCCAGCCTCATCTGTTTGGAGGCATTTCGATTAGATACAACGGCGTTACAGTAAGCATCCTTTTCATTTGGGCACACTTTATAATAATGTCTAGGCGATTCCGCTGGTCACAATCAGCAAGCATATACACATGACATCGTAAATCGAATGGATGTTGGGAATCTGACAGGCATCTACTATTATGCCCCGTTAAAGCTCTGAAAATTCTCTTCGACCTGCCTTGATCAGCCTAATTATTGCTCAAGAGATGCCACATCATTATTACTTTGTTCAAGGTAACTCGCGAAGATACCAGATCATAAGCGAATTTCCATTTCATCATAATTCAGTTGCTCTACATGTCATTACATCTGCAGATTGATATCTATGATTTCTGGCATGTAAGTATTTCAAATGAGCCAACAGAATGTAGTGCAATTATTATAGTTTTTTGAAAGATGTCATGAGAAAAATTATCCACGCTCTGCAATCGAAAGGCGTTATCCTTCTTATTGACATGGTTGCTTCACATCAAAAACAAACGAAAGAACTCAGAGCATTCTTTTACTCTAAAGTGCAGATGCCACTGCATAAAAAATATACATGGCTCATACAAGATAAACTTCTTTAAATCTGAACAAACCACACATAACATTGTTCGGAAAGAAAGGACTAAGCTTCAGTTATGGTTTGGAAAGGAAGGCACATTTCTAACCTTTATCAGCAGCATATTGATAGAAAAACGTCGAGTGATGGCAATCTCTTTGGGGAAACTGAAGGGACCATGATTGCCACAAAAGTCTATGTTATAACACTAATATCTACAGTAAATACATTATTGAGGCTCGACGGATGGAAATGCCATATCACAGAAGAAACTAGTTCAGGTTGCAAACTTCTTGCACAGATAGACTATTTACACAAACATAATCAGGTAGCCTCAGATATCAACATCTAAGATACAAAAAGAAAAAAACGTTGCGATATAATCACACCATATATTTCATTTAAACATATCTTGGTCATAATCAAATATACGATAGCATAAAAAAATTCATAGAAACTTTGAATAACCTGTATTGCGAAAAGCAGTTTTAATTAGTAATCGCAATTTGTCTGCGTCAATAACAGGGATTGACACGCAGCTATTTATTGATTTTTATTTTACATTTCAATGGTGTAAAATTTAATTAACTTTAAAAGCAAGATTTTAACCCAATGTGCCTGGCTAAGATTAGTGCTTTCAATTAGTTGTAGGCAATTACATATAGTGATCGTAATGTATTGATGGTAATGATCTTATACTGACATGAAGTAGAACGAATCCGATATATTTAAAATTCGCACAGGTATATGACTAATAAAAATGAAACTACAAACTGATATCTGTAATGCATTGAACGAAGCATGTAACGATTTTGCACTTTGTTAATTATTTTAAGCGATTTTAATTTAAGTAAGTTAAAAGGTCTGGAAATAAAAAAACTGCAATTATATATCGGTACAATTTGTTTAAGCATAAGAGTTTTCTTTTATTTCAGTTATTATTTTCTATTGATTTATTTTTTATAATAAAATCGCACGCATATTCTCTGAGTATTGTAATGAGAGAACGAGCCGTTAACAGCTCATATCAATACTAATGCTAATGAACTCTGGATTACATGAAGTGGAATGCATTTCGCATGATTGTAATAATCTAAACGTTACAGATTAAAGGTTACTACGTTAATTGAACAGGTAATGTTCTATTCATTATTAAATGATTAAACAAATGCTTAGTTTGCAAATAACATACATCTATTTAATAAAAGTTTGCTCCTATGATAATTTTTCAATTTATACATCTATAAAATCAGTTGTGGTAAAATAGCATGCATATTACTTAAACCGAAATAAATGTAATATCTACATAATTGAGGTGTATTTCTTGCCATGTTTGAGTTCGTGTTGTTATATTTTTGATATTTTTTCTGGTCGAAACGTTTAAGACGGAGACTTTCAATAGAGAGACATGCCATTTCATTATTTTCCCATAGAAAAAATGTAATATGCTGTTAATAGGCGCCCTCTGAACATTTGCAATGAAACACTCAGGCCATCCATGAATGACGCAAGTAGTAACATTGAGGCAAGGCAGTTACTGACATTATTGACGTTACAGTAAAACCTGGGCGTGTCCAGTTAAATTTCCGATTTCAATTGTTACATTGTTGCAATGTCTAACAATTGAAATAGGAAATTTAACTGAACACGCCGAGTAAAACTTTCGTTGTACAGTTTTTTCCAGTTTATCATATTTTTTTTTTTACTTATGTTTTTAATTTTAAAATTATTTTCTGGACATCTTATATTTAAACAGAAACGGCAAAAAACATTTGAAATTTCAAGCAATTTTATTTTGTGTTGAAAATAATGTTCCCAAAAGTACAAACTCATCTATTCCTGTTAAAACTTAAATTGCTAAAGAGATTTCCTAATGTGTATTTTATAATTCCCATTATCAAAATCTAAAGATGATAAAATTGAACTATGCAAAAAAATGAAATATACAAATGCTAATGATTCTCACATGTACAAATTTATGAAAGACAAACAATCGATCAGGAAGAAGTACGAACAGTGAAAATGTAATCACTACAGAAATCTCGAATACCGACTATAGATAATTATAACACTGTTATATAAACTTCGCCTGCATTTCAGTTAATTGTTTTCTGGCTCTTTGCAAACTTACTCTGTATTTATTTAGCTTCATTCGTAGTAGCTTTTTTCGGGGTGGCAATTGCTAGTTCTATTGCTGTTTGTTTTTTTCTGCTTTTTTGGTGGTGGTGTGTTGAGAAATGGTAATTTCCTTTTGACACTTGCAGTCTTTTTTTCCTGAAGTGACTCTTTGGGATCATCTTGGGATGATTCATAGTGCACTTCTGATGTACAAAGAGCGGAAGGGGCATTGATGACCTGTTCTTGGTATTGTGAAGTGGATGGTGAAGGTTCACGGTGCTGTGAAGTGGATGGCGCACCATGAGTTGATGTTTTCCATGGTCTTGTAGAAATATTTTCCATGTTTCCCAATGGTGGGAACTGCTGATTTAATAGTCGGCTTCTCTTGCTGGCGTTATTAAATTGTTCATTTGTGAAATGTGGTGCACATAGTACGTAATTTTTACTGATTTTTTCAAAAGTTTCAATAAGCAGGTCGCTTCTTCCATAGGCTGTTAACCATATATTGCACCTAACAAGGTCAAAAATTTAAAAACTTTAAGTTAACGACAGCAATAAACTAAGAAAGTATAATTATGCATATGTAATGAATATCATAAAATGAAAAAACACGAATTGATTTATTTTTGAAAAATTTCGTTAATCAATTTCAAAAGATTTTTATTTGGATTTTTACTATCTTTATTAAAATTAAAAAATAAGAATCATAGACATAATGTAATGAATTTCATAATTTATAATAGGTAAAATTGCTTATTTACGATTTAATTTGATTTTTTAAAATTTTGGCGCGTTTTTTAAACTAATCGATGTAGCTACTATAGTAAAAAAATGATAATATATTTTTGGCTTTTAACAATATATTGGATTTTAACAATCAGTGTTTTTTCGTTTGTTGGAAAAAATGAAGGTTGGATTGTTGTTAGGCACTATGGAAGTTAACTTATAAATAAGATATTTACTGTAAATCACGGTTTATAGATATTCATGGTCATCGAGCTCCATTGTTAAAATGAAGCTAAAGTTTCTAGCTCCCAATAGGGCGGGAACTCTATTGAAAAGTGGCGCTGCATGTACATTCGGCCCAAAAACGCCTGCAGCGCCGCCCTATCGACAGACAGAAATTTTACTTTCATTTTCAGTTTCAATGAAAAACCTCTATCGCAGGTCACGGTCGGCCCTGATTCGATCTATGCGGCACCTGTCGCGATCTGTTTTCTTTAGCTTCTCGAAACAATGGAAAATGGCCGAAGCTCGATGACCATGAATATCTATAAATAAACATACCTCTCAGGCTCCGTTTGAAATCTAAAGAACGAAAGGTGCTTTACACCATGACTTTGGGCACAAAATTTTGCAGCACCCTGCTGACCAGACATGCCTTCGTAAAACAATCTGACAAGTTCTATGATGGTTTTCGCTCGTCGATTTGATCGTTGCTAAACTTTGAACATTTTGCGAATCTTATAATCGAAACTATGACGTCGTCGTTACAGCGCCATCTGAACATATCCAATGAAACACCTAAGAGTCCGTATTACATGAAAATTAAATAAATGACATGTCTCCCTATTGAAAGTCTCTGGTTTAAGATGACTAGCGAGTAACGTTTTTAAAAAGGCGCAAAATGACCTTTGTAGTCGACCAAGGTTGTTAAAAAGAAGGTGGCCTCTATCGGCCTATTTCACTCAAAAGCACTCGCATTGCCTTCTGGGATTGTGACGTCACCTGGAAGGTTGGCAGCAGGCGATCCGCCCCTTTTAACATAACAAAGCTGAGATGGCTGGAGTTCCATGTGCTTTTGCTAATAATAAACGCAATTATTTATTATTTTTAGTCCAATATTATAATATAGAGTGGATTTATTATATTTCCGTGCATTTATTCTTCTCATTGCAATAGATACGAGCAAAATTTCATTAAATGAGCAAACCCCCCACGCCTTCTTATAATGAAAAAGAGCACACTCGTAACAAGCAGGAGAATTCCTGAGCAGGAGATGTGCTCTTGATACGAGTGTTAAAACGCAAAAATCCAACAGATTGCACTACGAGAAAATCGAAAGTTAAGAGAAAATTTGAAACCTGAGAGAGAAGTTTAGAAAATAAAATATACACAAGACTCTTCGCTTTAATCTTCACCTCCTTCACTCGTACCAAGTAATTAAAACTGTTCAGTGGCTTCAGATTCATTTGAAGACTCTATAAACCACGTTGGGAAAAACGACGAGGTGGGATACGCTTTCACTCTCAAATTGTAATTTGAGCAAAACGAAAATGTTCGGTCAGACTCAAACAGAAAGTGATTGGGTATGTAGGCGTTTATTTTCTTCCTATCATATTTTTACAACCATACAAGCAGTGGCAGATGTTTTAATGGTGTACTAGCACTTAATGCTAAATGATTGAATACTGTAACAGGTTAATCGTTAAAGAATTGCTTTGACGAGGTGGCCTCGCTGTTGCAGTATTTGCTTTTGTATTTAAGTGCTAAATGTATATAAATAGATATTTTATTTGCAATCTCTGAATTTTAAACACATATTATTCCAATAAAATATTTATATAAAACCTTGGCACGTTTTTCTTCATTTATATTGGTGATAAATAGTAGAAATAGGCTGGAAAATAAAGGTCACCGCGCTATTCAATATAGTTTTCTATGCGTTCGTATGCTCCAAACTGGTATAATCGTATAATCTATCTATCTCTATGGCTCTAAACCTTCCAGCTGACGTCTCATGTCAGTAGCCAATGACCATTGATCACCCCGATAGAGGCCAGCTCCTCTTTAAACGACGCCAAAAATTTCTAATAAACCAACCAACCAACCATCTTCCACCCCCCTACCTCGTTTATTCCTAAATCAGCCGGGTCCAAACGAACAAATTTATTTTCCGACTCCCTTGATTAAGGACTCATACCAACTTAAAAGCGTTTCTACTGCTGGTAGCAGATTATGGATAACCTGAACCCTGATATACTTTCTTCCCCCTTACTTGATATTTTTAAATATAGGCTAAAGACGCATCTTACTAACACTTCTCGCTAACCCTTCTAGAATCGATTTTTGTTTATCTTTACCTTTAGAATATGCTTATTGTACTATGCCTGCCCTGTATCCGGCCAGGGAGCTAATTCGTCGGCCTGGTTGGTTATTAAGTAATACACTGCTTTGCAATGAAATTGCCCCACCCACAAGAAGTTATTCGAATGAGCCAAACGTAAGTATAGAGCAAGAGATATATCTGAACACACCTTTATTACGTTATGGAGCCAAGACGTGCACTCGTTTGTACAGGGTGTCCCAACGGAAAACGGCATCAGTAGATTGTGGCACCACCTCTAGCGGCGATGCATTGTTCCAGGCGCAGGCGTAGGTGATCATACAGTGGCAAATGTTATCTTGGGGTACGACTGCCCAGGCCTGGTGAACCTGCTATTTCAGTTCATGGAGATTTTGGGGTGATCGTAAACGACGTCCCACCATGTCCCACAGTGCTCAATTGGCGATAGGTCTGGGGACCTCGCGGGCCATGGCAGGTAGTTGACATCATGCAGACATGCCATGCTCATGTTTGCCGTGTGCGGTCTGGCGTTATCCTGCTGAAAGACTGCGCCGGATGCATTGTTCATTGTCACGTTCCAGATCTCAGAAAGTTCTTTTAACGGTGTCCAAACAAAAGCGGGATTCGTCAATGAAGACCACCGGGCGCCATTCCATTCGCCAGCCCACTCGTTCACGACACCATTGCAGTCGTATCGCGCGGTGCTCAGGTGTCAAAGAAAGACAACAATGGACGCCTGGCAAACATCGTCGTGGCTGTAACCGGCGTGCTATTGTCGCTATTGACACTGGAGCAGTATAGGGAATAGTGATGTCGCGCAGTATAGGGAATAGGGTGATGGTTCTGTCTGCTAGCGCTGTTCGTAGTATCCGCCTATCGGTACGAGCTGACATGCTTCTTCGGGCCGCAGAGCCTGGTCTACTGGCATGTGTGTCTTCCTCTCGCCATTGCCTCCAACATCGCCCTACCATCCGTGCGTCCCGCGACACATGGACTTCAATCCAGCCTCGGAGAGGCCAATAATCCGACCTCGTTCGAAGTCCGTTAATTGCGTGAACGGTTGTCGTTGTCGTCTTCGCGGCATTGAGACCGTTGTGCGGATTACAGTACTGTACTTTCACGAGGCAGTTGCTTCCTCCCTACTGCATGGAACGTCTCGCACAGGTATCAACCGATGAGCCTATACAGGCACTTGGACACCCTGTATCAACCCAAATGGTCATGTCCAGTGAGCATGCATCTAATCGTTTACTAGTCGGATGTAGGGAACTAAATATAGATAAGATCGGATAACTCCTTGTTGGTGGGGCAATTTCATTGCAAAGCAGTGTATTTTCAAATAAATTAAATAAAAGAATAAATAAATAAATATATATGTACAGTTTTTGTATTGTTCTTCATCTCAGAAAGTTCTTTTAACGGAAGGTACGTCAGGGGCCGAAGCGTTGTAGGTGGCGCTGACATCTGCCATATATAAATTGACATACTGGATAACTATGCAGCACTTCAATTAGAAGAATACCAGTCATGGATAATTTTACAACAGGATGGTGGACTGCCACATTGGGCATTATCTGTACATGCGTTTCTAAATGCAAAATTTCCCAAATGATGATCCCATTTAGAAATTTCCTATACCCTTCGCATTCTGATTCCCTTATAATTTTTCCTATGGGATATGTTAGAGATAAAGCGTTTACTACATTGGTCCCCGATATACACTTTGCGGGCCAGAATAAAGGACGCGAAGAAACTGAATAACAGGAGACATGCTGGCGAAGAAACTGAATAAATTGTCTGGACGTTCTCCGAGCTACGAAAGGGGCACTTGTTATCTACCTAATATAGTTTTGGTTTTCTTAACTTTCTTTACTAGGGAAAGATTATCAGATTATTCTTTATTAACGCGTTTTATATAAAAAGTTTATAAATGTTTCAAAACTCAAAGTAACTTCAAGCATTCCTGAAATCCAGGGAAATAAAATTGCAAGAAATCTTCCGAAGAAACGTTTTCTAAATATTTATGTCTAAATACATAAAGTAATTCACGTTTTAAACCCACATTCTTATTTTCATTTGCAGAGCGAAATCTAATATTAAAGATGGTTTCATATTTAAGTACGTATCTATTCTAATCGGCAGGAGTGCCCTAAGAAAAAGTGCAATGAACTGAGCATTGTATCGGCAGGCACGTTGTTTTATTAGCAGTTGTGATTGGCCAAATTGGTCTTTTTCCTCGGGTGCAGATAAAATTGAAAGCTAAGCGCGTTAGAGAATGGCGGAAATGTGTAATTGCACTTAGGCAATCCACAGGACATACTTTAAAGTAAAGAAAGAGGATTTTCCAGCTATAGCTGATGTTGCTAAAGGATAACCTAGTATAATTAATAGTGGGAATCGTAGTGAAAGAACTATATCGAAAGAGCTCGTAGTCATGGACAATTGCAGACAGGTAAGCAAAATTTCGACCACATTAATCGATTTTAGAACGTAAAATGAGATGGGAACTGCATGCATGGTTCTAATGGGCGAACTGCATAGAGCATGGTTCTAATGGGCGAAGCTCTACAATCACTAGAGTTTAAAGACTGGAATCTGTATTCTGTTGACCGATGAGTCCCGTTTCCATCTAAACATTAGCAATCGTAGATCGAACGAAGCCTATCATGAAGCGTGTGGCAAAGTATGGAAAGGTATGCGCACATGAACCAACATGGCTGTATTCGGATTCTAAATGACTAGGCAACCTTTTATTCAGCAAATCAAGGAGGACCTCATTCTAGATACTTGATCTTTCAAACGATAATTGCCGAGTACACAGAAAACCGCCTGTGGTTGGTACGGCGAATATTCAGAGAGCCCCTCCCACCAGGACTTGTGGAACTACGAGGGGAGATCAAAAAGTAAGTTGCACTTCCACGGTATGGCCATTTATTACACCACCTATACAAAAGCAACACGGCTATAGCAGCATACAATGTAGGTTCACTTTTCCACATAGTCCCCAAGAGACCCTAAACATTTATCCGAACGATCAACCAACTTTTCGATTCCGGATGCATAGAAATCTCCTCCAGCGTTTTGTAACCACACGGTGACAGCCGCTTTCACCTCCTCATCATTTCGAAATCGTTGTCTACCGAGTTCCGTTTTGAGCTTACCGAAAAGATGAAAGTCGCATGGCGCTAAGTCGGGACTGTATGGAGGATGTTGCCAAACCTCCCACTTGAATCGCTGCAGCAGTTCGCACGTTTGGCGGGCCTTGTAAAGTCTTGCGTTATCGTGCAACATAATCACACCGGCGCTCAATTTCCATACACACCAGTGATTTCACGATGAATGTCCGTGCAATTCACCCGTTTGGCCCATAGAAATCGGATTGCTGCTCGCACCTCAAGTTTGGAGTGAACATCCAGTTTGACGCGCCATTGCTTTGAGCCCGCTAGTCACACAAAACACGACGGGAAACCACAGCAACCGTCCTATCCGACGTCTGCGCAGTTAATGTCCCTTTCTCCGCTTTGCCCAAGATTGCGACACACAGCGCGCTCCTGCGGCGAGTTAGTGCAACTTACTTTTTGATCTCCCCTCGTACTTGGGATAGAGATTAAAAAGCCGACAAAGATATACGACTCTGTCGCCTAATTTTGAGAGTTTGATGACAAAGGTTTTCATACTGATGTCACCAATGTTCACGCACTTCTGGAGTGCCAAAGATATATGCTACTGTATATTGGTCAAGAGGTACTAATATTAATATAGAGATGCTATGCTAGTAATTAATTTTTTTGTCCGGTTGCTCATTTTCCATTCTTAATTATGAATATTGATAAATTATTAGGAAAATGCTTTGTAAACAAGATTGCTTTATAGCTTTATTGGTTCAGGTGAAGCCGTTCATGCGCATGTTATTTAATTTCGTCTTTTTTATTTTTCCATCCTCCTGCTTTATTACCAATTCGCCGTGAAAGCTGGAAATATAACAGATGAATTCGTTTTCTTTTTTCCTTCTACCTATTTTGTCGAAAACAGAACGGTGGATATTACCTCCGCTCATTCATTATATTGATTTTCAAGTGGAATTTCAATGCTTGTGTTAAACTGAAAGATGTTGATTTCCTGAAGACAAGAAATGAAATCTATTTCTACTCGGGGCAAAAGGATTTTATTCGATTACGTTGCCATTGCAGGTTTAGGTCGTGTTTCAAGATTCCAATCGAAGAGAAGGAATAGGAACGGCCAGATTGTGTGGCGAACGATAAATAAATTGAAATTTAAGAACTCACAGGAAAGAAGATCCGGAGTTCATTTAGAAACAAGAAAAAAAAAGAAAAAAAAAAAAGTTGGAATAGGACGGGAAAAAAATTTAAAAAAAAATCGAGTCTGTCAAATCCAATTACAGCGGATTCCATTTCCTATAAAGTGCCTTCTTCAGTGGAGAAAATATGCTTTGTGTTTGGTAATAATCTCTAAATATAAAAATGATATTAAAAAAGGTGAAAAGTTATTTTTGAATCTTTTTTTCCTGACGTTTTACAAGAAGATACATTTAAAGTGCAATTTAAAAACTAAAAAATAATAGACAGGTCCCAGCTCATTATCATTTTTCTTCCAAAAATAATTGATAAAGAATTAGCAATTGTAATAACTCTGCTAATACGATGTCAAATTAAATGCTAATAACGGTTGTAAGAGGGAAAAAGAATGCGACACAAAAACCCTGCTGAACACAAATCGAAGTCAGAATCTCAAAAAAAAAAAAAAACTTTTTTGCAAATAGACACAGTTGATCTTTTTAAGTTCGTTGTTTTCGTAATGCAGGCTCTTGTTTTCTGAAATGGTTTTAATCTTTGTATCTAAAAATCTATTGAAATCTTTTCTTATTTCTCAAAAACAGAAATTAAACTTGAGCGTACCCTTACCTCGTAAACAATATGCCGCTCACTCTTTTCTAGAAAAGCATATGAGACCGACGCTGTTTATGTAATTATTATCAAGATACAGGAGAATACACAGAACTATGAATAAGTAAAGGACATTATCGAATTTCTGCGAAATATTATCATTTAAACCACTTGTTTTATTTTGAAACATCTAGTTGAAGGCAATACTGGGGAGTTAGCGTTAACGTCCAAATTACCTTATTATTATTCATACAAGCAACAAACTAAGATTTAAACTAATTTAAAAGCTTAATTCTTTTAATATTCATTATATTACTTATTAATCTCGTTTAATATCTTTTGGCTAAGCAGATTATCACAATCATTATGAATCATTAATTACAATTACTGTGTTTACAAAGTTATTACAAAAGATTTAACGTTACATATTTTAAAAATTTGCAATAACAATCGTTCTTAAAGCTTAATTTAAAACCAAATAAAATGTTTTTAATTTGATTTTAAGCATGTCGGCTTCAAAATAATAACTTACAATTATTTCCTCGTACATGCACATGGGAACATTTGGCAAAACCCAAACTTCTATACCCTAGAGTCTAAACGACGTTATTAACACTTTATTTCCGTGAGTAATGCCCGTTTTATGTCCGCCGTTAACCCTTCATTGAAACTTAAATAGCCCCAAAACTTATATAATAAAAAGAGGAAGGAGAGGAAGGAGAAAAAGACAGAAGTTGAGAATATGAAGTTTAAAAAAGTTGAATATACGACTTCATTTGGATCTTAGGGTTTTCAAAATGCACCATTAATCATGAAGGTTGGAAGTTTTCCAAACGAGGAAAACCATAATAAAAGAAAGCGGCTGTAACATCAAGTAATAAAAACCAGAGTTATTAAAACAAAGGAAAGAGGAAAAAATATAAACGGCCATTTAAAAGGAATGCTTGCCTTATTGACTTTCGGAAAGATTGACGGTTAATTTCAATATATCAAAAGCAGTAATGAACTGACAGAAATTTACAAGCTACAATTGTGAGTTACAGTTAGTATTTTATAAAAGGAAAGTTCAACTATTTCTACATACAAATTTTTACTTCGATTCTTATTAGACTATTAGAACTGAAACAATATTGAATAAATCTATTCTTTTTATATACTCTGTATAAGCATTAGCTTTGTTTGAGAGCTTACAACTTTGGGATTGGGTGGAGTTAAGCTGAATAGTATTATTTTAACGATATGAAGTTGATTTTTTAAGAAAACTAAAGTTTCTTTAGGGTCGCATGCGATAGCGTCTCTGGTAAACTTTGCGCATTTTCCTATCCCTCCTTACACAGATTTTAATTACACAGCTTACTCAGCAACAACTGAAATACGATTATATTCCATCTTCTTTAACATTGAATGGTTTACTTTAATAACCACACTGCAGTTGTTTATAAACCTTTATTATGCACAGTTTACAGATATATTAAATAAACACGTAAAATTTATGATTTACAACGGCGAAAATGACTAATAATGAATTTACCATGTACACTACTTAAAATGCCCGTTATTATTTATTTAACATGTCCATCTTTATTTAGAATTTAATCGTTCCAAATAGGATATCCAAGGTTTTAAAAGGTAAACAAACAATATTTGCAGGTTACTTGACATTTCATACAATGAATTCGAAATTTATTTAAAAAGCAAAAGAATTAAATAATAATGATTATAAACTGGAGATGCTCTCCAAGCATAGGTAATGATTTTTCGATTGAAAAGTGGAAGGAAAAATTCTGC
>JAHWFO010001556.1:10783126-10870653 GCA_023313115.1 Rhysida immarginata | reverse complement strand
TGATAAAATTTAAATTCTAGAAAATCCTTCTTTGATATGGCTTTAATATCATTTAGGAAAATCAATTTTGATTAGGTCTACTTGAATGGAGTAGGTCGCGCCCTTTTACGATTCAACTCGGGAGTTCGTTTCATTTTCTATTCGAAACATCGCCAAATTTAATTTTCTTGAATCGGAAAATTTCATTTCTAAAATAAGTTTAGCAAATCGATTTAGTTCTTGTAATGAAATCACTAAATTTGGTAGTTGGAAAAATGGCCAACTTAATAGAGAAACAAGATTGCTATCCATAAGAATAAAAAAAAAAATAGGAATTGGGTTGATCATACATCAATGTTCATATTATTTTCTGGATAGTTTAATATGGGAAGAACAAGTATTTGTATATGATTATATGATTAAAAAAACATTAAAAAACTAAAACACGTCATTTGAATGAAAGTATGATTTTATTTCTATGATAATAAAGATAATCAATATTCTTATGTTAATAAAGTTGCGAATTGCGTTCTTACATTAAAGGATAAGTAATTTCTATAATGCTTACGTATTCTTTGTGTCAGCGAGCCTGTGCATTGATTTCCTCTAGACGTTCATAAATTAATGAACTAAAGGAGAACCCTGCATAAATTTTTCACTACTTAAAACAAATCTACTATATCCTTCGTCAGACACTTAGATTTTACCGTATTAAATTAAAATAAAGAGAATAAAGAGTCAGGTTTAGCTGGTCAGGTTGGCTGAGGTTTCTAACACATTTGAATTGCAGTGAAACACACCGTTGGGAAGGGGAAGCACACTTTTGAGTGACTCTTTCTCGCCCATTTTCTCAAAATCTTTCACTGGGAAGAGTGTGATTAAAAATTGTTTTTAGACTAATGTGGTGTTGCTTTACAGGGCGCAATCGGAAATTTTTCTCTATCTTTAATAGTTTTCGAGTTAGCAAATGAATAACCTTAAATTTGGGGGTCAAGGTCAAATTTGAGGGTGGCACTGAATTCCCCACCTCCTATTACCTAGAAACTACACTCAGCAGATCTCGCCTACCTGGCAGCTTTGAGATAGATAATTTATATGATGAGGTATGTTATATTTATTCAATGAAAATAATGAGATTTCAGATGATATTTTGATATTTACAGTTTGGGATATTCTTTTTAATGAAAAAGTATTTTTAAAATTTTCAATAATGTGAGTATAAATATGATCTTCATAACTGACGGGTACCTTATGACATGGACGTGGACTTTCATCCTCTCCCATATAATGCAGATGGTCAAGTGGTTGTCAAGACATTGTTAACTGTAACTTACGTTAAAGCAATAACAGCAGCAGCCAAAGCTACAGCGAGTAAGGGATAGATAATAAAATCTGGAAAATGTCTAAACTGCAAATAATTCGCATTCGTATGTTTGTGGCCTAGATGTTTTGTTGTACTGCTTGTACAACAAGTTGCTAGCAGGGGGGTCCCTCTGTGGGGAAGCCTGCCAGAACAGTATTTCTACTGTCCTTTTAGACGGCCACGAAAAATGCGGACGGTTTTCTAAGAAATGTGAAATATTCAAATTTGGCCATTGTAACATGGTATAAAATCGAAAGCTTTCCCCGCCAAGCTGGGAAAACTTGGTCTGGTTGCGGTCTCGCTTTCTTCTTGATCTGGCTGCGGTGGAACTAACTAAGGCACCCTCTTTTATGTGCCTAATCCTGCTATAGTTTATTTCGCTATGGTGGAAAATTAAACATTTTTCCATGGTGTTCTTCGGCTTTCGCTTTCATAGTACGTGACAGCCATCTAGATATGATAGTCAAAGTCTCATTTCGCTCTGCTGTTGATCATTATAATACAGTAAAAAAGTTTTGTAAGTTAATTTCAAGAATACCTATTTAGATACATGTACAAATTAATGCTTCTGCAATATGTCAAAAATGTTCTGCAGCATATCTAATACTGTATACAATAACTGCACAGATATGTGTTCTATTAAAAAATTATTTTAAAGACTAAAAGCAAAACAACTGCCCTAATATAAACTATTTTCATTACTCTATATAATTTTTGTTAGTTTACTGGCTCAAAATACTAATTGTACAGTTCAATTTCTATCTTAAACTATCTTCAGGCAAATAAAAATTATCTTTACATATTTTTAAATAAAGTTTTATTTCTATATAAAAATCTCCATAAACCTCCGTGCTCTTCTTTATCGAAGCATTAATTCTTAAAAGTGGCTTCCTAAACGCCGGCCGAAGAATCTTTTCTCAACTTCGTCGTTAGCTACGCCAACGATAGAAACTTCAAGATAAGATAAGAACAAACTAAATGTTTCGCTCGTTTTCTTCTGAAAAGCTGGTCCTATCAAGTTGCCCGTTTAACCATTTTCGCTTTTCTGCCTTATCATTTGCGGAGGGGAACAGGAGATAAGCTAGATAAAGCTCTTAAGACTGTTAAAGCAGCATCCCCTTACTAAATGTGCATCATTCCAGATAAGTACAAAACATTCTTTAGCTCACCTATTTTATGTGCTAATAAAAATAGAATCAAACCTCAACTTAATTTTTAAATTGAAAACAAAACCAATAAATACAGTTATAATCGAGAACCATTTTAATGGTATGTTTGTTATTTTAAAAATATCTTATTACTTGTTATACTTAAAAGCTAAAATTTTAAGACTACGGAATTATTAAAATATACTATTTAAGTGTTATGAAAATCGTTTTATTCTTGTATCACCTAATATTTAATTTAAACAAAAAATTACTTTATTGCAGAAGTCCCAAGAAAGAAGAGGGCATTTTTGTGGATAAATGAATATTAATAATTTCTATCTAATTTTCTATTATATTTGGTGTATTTAAATTTTAATTTAATTGATATGTTTGAGAAGAATAAAAAATGAGGTTTTAAATATGACATATCGATAACGCAAGAAAACGGAATTATGATGCCATTGCCAGCGAAGCATTACCGAGTGAACAATTTATTTTTTATGATTTCCAGAGGAAAATGAATCCATAATGCCATTTAAAGGAGAATTGATGCCAAAGTTGATTATTCTAATATATAGAGTATGGTTCAAAAGTGAAGATGTGCAAAGAAATTGTAAAATATATTGCGAAAAATGACCGTAGAACAGAAAACAAAAATACTTCAATTTTTTTTATGCAAAATAACGAATCGAGAAGACGAATATAAATGTCTTGTGCTTTGACTGTTGCGATTATTTGGAAATTATGGTTTATTCTAAGGACATCTAGATACATGGTATATAACTCAAGGCAAAAAATAACAACCATTATTTATGCAGCAAGAGTTAGATTCACAGAATGTCGTGATTTCCTCTCGCGCATTATTTGGTATATATTGCAATAAACTTTAGCCTATACTCATCTTTACATTTCCTCTTTACTATATCAGTTCGGAGATACACTCTTTGACAAAAAAAATCGATGCACCGAGAAAATACATGTATATAAAACAAAGTAAAAGAATGAGTATGATGAAGGTACATCATTGGCCTTTGACGTGGCTTGGATTCATAAAGTTGGCTGTCTGTCACAACCAAGTAGACAATTCATGGAGAAGGGTTCCATATGTAGTCTGGCATTATCGTGTTGAAAATAAGTCCCAGGTACCACAAATGGACGTAGCACAACGGGTCGTAGAATGCCTACAATGTGCCGTTGTGTTGTGGGTGTACCAGGCAGATCTTGTAGAAGATCAAAGGGGTCCACCTCCTGTTGAAGCAGGATCTGAATTCTGCGCTTCTTTCGAGAAATGGGATCCTTTATTTACCTCATACGCTTCCAAGGAAAAAAAACTAAATCTAAATACAGTACTATAAAACCAAAATCGTAAAATAATCATGGAATTTTCAAACAAAATGGCAGTAAAATTTGTTTTTCTGAAGGTGCTGTCTTATGTGGACTTTTTCAAACCAACTATCTGAATTATAATTATATAATTTTTATCTAAAACAAAGTCCATTTATAAAAATTAAATACAGAATTAATCATTTCTCATAATCAGAATATCTATCAATCTTAAAAGGCAAAGTTTTCTTAAACTTTAAAAAATTTCTACTTCAATAACCAACTTTCTGAAGATAGACGGCCGATGACAATGAATTAAATTCCATCTTTTGGAAAATTTCAACAGCTACATTGACATTTCTTGCAATATTAGTTTCCAGCAAATCACTAGAAAAGCATTATTTTGGATGCACGTAATTTTACAGTGGGTTATAAATGATTGCTTGGGTTTATTTTTGAAAAGTGAAATCCGCGATGTCGACTTGCAGTAAATTTTCAAGCATATCTTCAAATCGGTGTACCTTGTCACTATTTCTTTCACAAAGATAAGTGGGACATAGATTTTGAATTTGAGAGCAATTCAACCAAAACTTAAAGTTCTACTTGCTATAGTCTACATATCCAAACTTCATCACCACAATGCTAACAGAAGGGCTGCAAGAAATTCACGAATCCACTACAATCATTGTAAGCAACCTGTACTTGTCACATTTGTAAATTTACTAGTCGCATCAAAAAGTTCCCGGAATTAATTTTTATTTCTACACACAGAAAAATACAAACATTTAAACAACATTTCCTTCAAAATACTGTCCTTGGGCAGTAACACACTTCTGCTAACGTCTGTATAATACTTGGAAACACTCTGCGAAGCCACTTTGCGAAACGGTGCGAAGTGCGGATATCGCAGCAGCTACACTTTGACGTCTGTCTTCTCGCACGATGATGCTCACAAGATTAATTGCGGACGGTTGGTTGTTGGCTTGCTTGGTATTAACGTCCTTTTCAACTGCTATGGTCATTTCAGGGACAGCGTTATAGGGGCCGCAAATTTTGCCTCGCAAGGGTTCTTTAACGTGCAGCCGGCAAACGACTGCACGGGACCAACGACTTTACTTCCCTTCCGAAGGAAGTGCGTGATCTCAGGATTTCCCCCTGAAAAATCCTCGTCGTCCTCGGCCGAGATCGAACCCGCGTACTCGGGCATCAGCGGCGATTACGCAATCGCTGAGCACACCGAGGCCGATTAATTGTGGATGGAACGATTAAAGTTGATGGACGGCCACTCTGACGGTCATCTTTGATATTCGAACTTGTTCCATAACTGACATTTTACATAGCGAAATCAGAATGCGATGCTTACTCTACACTACCAGTTAACAGACTGCCCGTGCAACATAGCATTCCGTTTACATCACGTCAAAACACGTTCAAGAGAGATTGCGAATGGTAAACAATGCGGGGAAACCTCTCTCCCTCACACACACTATCTCAATTTCACAGCATTTCACGATTCAGGGAACTTTTTGAAGTTACTAGTACAGTACAGTGTCGGACTGGCCATATACCAAAGGGTGGGAATGCACCCCGGGTTCCCCTGCCTCAGGCCCCCTTATCCCTGGTCCGTTCCAGCTCACAAGAGATTATTTTGAGATCTCACCTCGAGCCTCTGATAGCCAGTCCGACCCTGGTACATTATACGAGGCCTGTGAGAAAAGTATCCGACCTTCGGCCGGGAAAAAAAAATTACACACCTGGAGCATTGGAAACCTAATCACCCTCAAAGTAGTCTCCTTGGGACTCCACACACTGCTCCCAGCGGTGCCGCCATTGTTGGAAGCATTCCTGGAAAGCGTCTTTCGGAATGGAGTTTAGCTCGGCTGTCGTTGCAGCCATAATGTCCCCTCTTGTCTGAAATCGCGTTCCTTTCAATGGCCTCTTGAGTTTGGGGAACAGCCAAAAGTCGCAGGGGGCCAGGTCAGGAGAGTAAGGAGCCTGTTGTACCACGGGAGTCTGGTTTTTCGCCAAAAAAATCTGAATCTAGTTTGGTTTTTGAGGCGCCAATTGCCTGTTGACCACAACTGCGGTCTCTTGCGCCGCACTGCATTACGTAGGCGACGGAGGACATCCCTGTCGTACTCTTTGGTGATTGTTTGACCCTGTGGTGCGTACTCGTTGTGTACCACACCACGAGAGTCAAAGAAAGCAATCAGCATCACTTTCACATTGCTACTTGGCGGGCCTTCTTTGAATCGTGGTGACGAGGAATGCTTCCACTGTGACGACTGATGGTTTCCACCTGGCTGTCGCCCAGTTTCTGGCAAAATTTGATGCAGTAACGCTGCTCCAGTCGTTCCGTCATTTTCTTTCAAATCAAAAACCGACGAGAGCACAACACACTACCTCCCTCTAATGCTAATTGCCAGCCACTGACGCTATTGAGAGGCGGGAAAAAATTCACGCATACGCACAAAGGTTCAAGGTCGGCTCATGCAAGCGCGCGCGATCCAAATCCATCAGGTTTTCGCAAAAAAAAATTAGGTCGGATACTTTTCTCACAGGCCTCGTATATAAGCATCTCGGGTAAGCTAATTTAAACAATTTTAAATTATACAGATGTATTTCATTAATATAAAAGTTCGTATTGATCTTCTAAACGGAGTCTTAGTTTTATATAGAGCATTTAATAAAGCGATTTTGGAAAAGAAAGGATTTAAAGCAAATTATTTGTAACTTTTAATTCTTATCACGTTTCAAAAATATCCGCTTTAAACAATGATAATAGCTTCCAGTTTCATTTTATTTCTCTCTTCTACTAGCGGTATTTTCAAGGGAATATTGAAAAATTGCAAGAGCGCGCACAGTTCATTTTACCAGGGAATGTTCTACGGCGACATGAAAATTGAAATTGGCACTAAGTAAATGTCATTTTTTGCTTCTTATAATCGAAAACTCCAGGCTTCAACGGAGCAATTACTGTACAAAGAAAAAGCCGCTTAATTATATTTACTTTAGGAAACAGCTGAAAAACCCCAATGTACTTAAAAAAAGGTTTTATAAATACCACCCCCGAAAGTCCCATTCTTTAGCAGCTGCGCGAGGGGTTTTTTTGGTGGTTTTTTTTTTCTTTTTAATTCTAGCAGAAAAAGTTTTTTCATGCGATTCAAAGACACGTTTGTTTAATGGTTAATATTTTACTCCATAAAAAAATGAACGAGGGAGTTTTCATAATATTTTTTCTCTCTCCCTTCTTTTCTTCATTTTTATCGAAAACAAACAGAAGTGGAGAAGCTGTCTAATAATTGCACCGGTTCTCATCAGGTGGCGTTCACTTTCTAAATGGCGCCTCATTATAAAACCAATTACTGGAATGGAACATGAAAACGACACAAAGGAATCGCATACGACGACCCCATTCCCTAGAAAGCGACGAAAAATCTTGAATGCCAACAAAAATGGCCTTTAACCATGAAGACCCCTTTTCTTCCTCGTTTTTTATTCAGAAGGGGAGAACAGAAATTAAAAATTCCAGAAAACAGGAAGACTGAAACAATAATTAAAAATGCGACTCACTGTGTAATAACCATATTCAAGCGGTCGAAGGGCAATGATAAGTGCTCAACTTGCTTTTCAGTGTGTATAATAATACAAGTGCTTTAATGTTATTAAAAAAGAAAAGGAGATCATAAATTGTCGTCCTTAACACTGAAGACAGAACTTCTTTAATATTAATGAACATAGAGGATTACAATTGCTTATGAATAATAAAAAATTTTGGAAATGAATGCGGAAAAAAAAATTCCCGTTGCTTTTTTGTGCTGGAAAGAATTTTTAATTTCGTAAAGAAAACTAAGAAATTATTTTCTTTCACTTTCAGCAAAAAAGAGGATTATATTATTTTAATAGATTAAGTGTAAATTCTCCTATATAAATTATAATGGAAAAAGTAAAAAAAATTAAAATAAATTAAAATATAATGCTCGCCAATTATAGTCCGATGTTGTATGAGATGTAGTTCAATTTTTAAATCTAATGTTTATTTACGTTAATTTAAAACAAAATATCCCAACTGGGGTTAAGTCTGGATTGGCTAAAAACTTTTAGTTTCTGAACTTTAATTTATTTATTTGGACTTCATTTCTTCACAAGCTTCAAAATTCTACATTACTTCAAAATTTTTCAACATCCCCAATATTCTTCTGATCTTCATTTCTTCAAAAACGTTAATTTCTTTCTTCAACGTTCTCTACAGGGTGTTCCAAAATGTTTTAGGCAATCTTTAATCATTATATTATAAAAAAAACTATTACAGATAGAGACAGATGGTTTTCAACGATTTGTTTATCAACTCAAAAAGTTTTTTTGGTATATTAGTAAAGTTGGACAACATCCAAACGATATTCAACCTCTGCCCATGTTCTTTCCAGCATCGCCTCATCTACCAAACTAACTGCAGAAACAATGCGGGACTTCAAATCCGCCACACTTTTGACTTTTGTGCTATGCACTTTGTCCTTAAGAAACCCCACAGGAAAAAGTCCAGAGGTGTAAGGTCAGGTGAACGAGGTGGCCACAACAAAGGCTCATATCGCCCAATATACTGCTGAGGGAATTCAGCATTAAGAGCGCATCTCTGACTGTTAACGCCCAATGAAGAGGGGCACCATCTTGTTGGAAGAAAACATTTTTTTGGTCGTCCTGAAATTGTGGAAATGCGTATTGTTCAAGCATGTCAAGGTGGAGTTAACGGTTGGCTCGATGTAAAAAATGGGCCAATAACTCGATCATGTAAAAGCCCGCATCATAGTTGACCTTTGGGCTGTCACGCTCGACTTCAAGAACTTTATGGGGATTTTGTGATCTCCAAATCCGCATATTATGACGATTGGCCTTACCAGACACGTGAATAGTTGCCTCATCTGAAAACACAACAGACTTTAAAAAATCTTCATCATTGTCAATTCATCGTAACATTTCTTCAGCATATGCTCGGCGTTGTGGTTTATCACTTAGTTTCAAAGCTTCCACAAGTTGAACATTATAAGCATAAAGTTTAAGATGTTTATGTAAAACACGGTGAACAGTTGTTCCAGGAATCTGGAGCTGTCTGGCTGCTGATTTGATCGAGGACTAGGTTGAAAAGCCTACCGAACGCGATCCACAGCCTCGTTGCTAGTACTTGGTCGACCTGTTGATTTCCTTGGTTCAACACTTCCAGTGGTTATGCCATTTCGCAATTTGGTCTCGACTTGGTGGGGTCTTTCCATACTGTGTCCTAAAATTCCTTTGTGTTCCAGATTCAGTCTTAATAAATCATGCCACACATTATGCTTTCACTACGCTAGTCGCCATTTTCCGGAAACTGTCACAGGAAGGAAGGTGCGGCGACACATAGCGTTATAATGCTGGATCAAAAAACGTTTTGAGTTGATAAACAATTTGTTGAAAACCATTTGTCTCTATCTGAAATAGTTTTTTTTTTAAATACAATTATCAAAAGTAGTCTAAAACATTTTGGAACACTGTATTTCTTGAACTTCTTCAACATCTTCAATTCCTTCTGCAAAATATTTCTTTCTACAAAACAAAAAAAAAATCTTTTCCAAAAATTGAACCACGTCTCATACAATATTGGACTATAATTAGTGAACTGTATATTTTAATTTATTTTATTTCATTTATTTTTCTATTATAATTTATAAAGAAGAATTTCCACTTATATCTATTAAAAAATTTTTTTATTTAATCATTTTTATATCCTAATTTTAGCTGTCAATGATATTAAGCAAAACTGAAACTCTTAATTGTCAGAAATGTTTTAAAAATCTGGAATATTTTGTAATGATATTTAATTGTAAATTGTAAAATGTTTGCCTTCATTTATACACTGAGTGGCCAAAAAATTAGAGACACTCCTTATTTGAAAGCAAACCAGTCCGAAAGTGACGTAGAGTGACGTAACAACGCAGAGCTGCTTATAGTATAAGGAACGCTCAGCTTCGGACGACGTAGTTTTCACGGAAGTTAATGTCAAAATGGGTAAGACGAAAAAGATTTAAGTGAGTTTGAAAGAGGGATGATGATCGTCAGCGCAAGAAGAGCTGCTGTCAGCATCTATAAAACGACGACTTTTTTTCGTCCTTCAGTATCTCGGGTGTTTAGAGAGTGGTAATTGAGGGAAAAAAACTTCAAGCGATAAAAACTATTTTGATCGAAAAGGCTGGTGAACGAGAGAGGCGTAAAGGCGAGTAGCACGCAGAGTCCGCAGCAACAGAAGAGCAACAACACGATAAATTACAATCGAATTCAATGCAGGTGAATAACAAACCATATCCAAACGCACAACAAGACGGACTTTGCAAAGGAGACTATCGAGAGTGCCTTTGGTATCACAAAACAATAAGAAAAGACGCCTGTTGTGGGTCCAGAAACGACGTAATGGGTCACTTGAAGAGTGTAAAAAAGTAGCCTGGTCCGATGAATCTCATTTCCTGCTCCGTCATGGAGATGGCAGGATTAGATTATGGCGCAAGCAGCACGAGTTCTTGGACCCCTCCTGCCAAATGACAACTCTTCAGGCTGGTGGAGGTGGAATTATGGTGTGGAGAATGTTTTCCTGGAGTACACAGGATCCCTTGATATCTGTGGACACAATTCTGAACAGCACAGCTTTCCTCAACGTCGTTGCCGATTACGTGCATTCGTCTATGAACAATATGATGTTCCCTTCTGGAGAGGGTTATATTCAGCAGGACGGTATCAAATCGATCGGTCCCAAATTGGTTTGAGGAACATCAGAGTTTAGTCGGCTTCCATAGCTAGCTCAATCCCCTGACCTCAATCCTATTGAGCATTTGTGGGACGAAGTCGAAAGAAGATCACTTCACGGCATGGAAACGCCACCATTTAATCTGACCCAACTTAGAGCTGCCATTATGTCAGTATGGGCCAACGTTCCTCACAAACGGTATCAGCATCTTGTTAAGTCCATGCTAAGAAGAATATCGGCTGTGATCAGAGCCAAAGGTTGACCAACTCGTTATTAGAAGGTGTCTCTAAATTTTTGGCCACTCAGTGTATTAACACTTCATTCACTGTAGTGGACCAAACATTACTTTGTAAGTCTCAAAAGATTAGGTAAGTTAATAGACAAATTACCTGGTTACGCTTAAATATAACATTGCTTTCGCAGGATCATTTATGTTTATGAAAGCTTGTTTAAAAATTCTTAAGTTATTTTAATTATCTTGGAGAAGAGAAAAGCAATATTATAAAAAGTTAGGACGTTGCTCAATAATATTAAATCGCAAATTATTAATAATTTCTTCGAAGTTAATACCATAAAAGATGTTGTTCCCTCTTACATAGAAGTGAATTATTGAGAGAGCAGTATTGATCAATGGTTGGTCCTCCGCAGAATTCTTCTAATTTTACAGTGGAAGATTTATTATTATTTTTTTGAATTAAGTGTTTTTTTTACAACACACATTTGAATAAATGTAGTTTTCACTGAAATCGTATCATATATGGTAAATTATAGCTCTTTTGTACGCTTGATTATATGATATCCCGTTTCATTTATAACAAAATATTAAATAAAAACATAATTATTATTTATGAATTTAAATTTCAACGAACTCCACACATTTAATCACTCTTTATGATAAGAAAAAGAACGATTTAAATTTATTCTAAATGATCATTTGGAGTGCGAGAGGATTTCAATTTTGATTTTAGTGTTTTCATATGACAGGGAACGTCTATTTAGAAATTCAATAAACGGGAAAACTTTTATTATTAAAATTCTTCTGAAAATTCCACAAAGCAATAAAGTTAAAAGACGACGCCGAGGAACCTAACTCGGTAAAAAAAGAAAGGCTAGAAAATATAAATAACATTCTAAGTCCATGGTCTTGGCACAGTAAATATTTTTTTCTTTTCTCTTATAGACGAAGTTCAAGCATCTCATTTTCTAAAGTAATCTCTTTCCTCTTTACAGCTATTGCTTCTTTATTTTTTGATAACTTTCCAAATCTTCAGCAGATTATTCTTTCGCTTCACTTTTATTTCCTTTTTCTTTTTAAAAAGCTTCTTTCTGTAAGTGGCATTAAGGTTTTAAAAATTTCGTGGTATTTCTTAAAGCAAATGCTCTCTATTAAAAATGCTACAGTTCAAAACCGAATGAAATGAAGAAAAATTTAACAGGGAAAAGAATGAGATATACTTCAATATCCATATCTAAGTATTGTATATATTCTATCTAACACAATGTGCGAAAAAAAAGTTCTCAGAATTTATATATTAAAAATTGTACATCTACATAATAAATTAATTGACTTCATGTCCTTCGAAGCAGTCTCCTGCTGCATTGATGCCTCAATTCCAGCGTAATTTTGGTCCTAGGGAGCTCCCGTATGAGTCATTTGCTATCATTACCTCAGTATAACTGCGTTATTCTCTTAATCTCATTTACCGTCCAGAGTTTTTCCCTTGAGAAGACTCATTTTCATTTTCGAGAATAAAAAATAACCTCAGAAGTTAAATCGAGAGTAAGGCAGGCGGGGAACGATATTCGTGTTCGTGGAAGTCAATGTATGAGGAATAGCATGATGCAAAACACAAGATTTGTTGTTCCACATTTCAGTACGTTTCCATCGAACTAGTCCTCTAAGACGGATCAAAACATCGCAATAGAGCAGCCCGTTCATTGTCTGTATCAATTTTCAGGATTTTCTTGCTCAAGACAGCACGCGCCCTAATAGTGATTGGTTTGGTTTATTAGAAGTTTTGGCGTCGACTACTAAGGTCATTTTGCGCCTTTTACACAAGTTATATCTGTACGCAGCCCGGGACAAACACAAACATCCCATGCCCATGGCGGGATTCGAACCCACGACCAGGCGGACTTGAGAACTAGAAAGCCTACGCCCTAGCCCTCTCGGCCACCTGGCCGGCCCCTAATAGTGACAGTTACAAATTATTCTATTCTATACCAAGATATAGCATGTGATAATCAATTAGTGACACGTGATGAATGAATACAATGTTTACGTTTTTTGTTTATCATTTAAGAATTGTGGCACACACGTTACGATCACTTCGTCAAGGCTCGTGTTCGCTTCGTTTTACCAACAGACGAAAAAATTCATTTAGGTTGTCCGACAAAAAAAACTACCAGTTAATTAAAAATGAGATTAAAAATAAATTAAAAAATCAGAATACATAGGAATTTTAGAATTTTGATGTAAAGCGTTCGATAAAACGGACATTTTAGGGCAACTTGAGATTTTGCAACAAAATGTTCGAAAAGTTTCTTAAAATTATTCAAAAAATTTAAAATTTCTACTGGATGGTAACTAAAGCTCCTTTTTGGAATGTTTCATTTACTTTTGACCTCTGTCTCGAAGTGTACTTTGAGAGATCTCTCTTTCCTCACCTTGATGTAGCAACGAGCTATTTTGTAACAAAACTGCAGTCCAGCAATTTTATCCACTCAATAGACTTCAAGTAAGAGGTTTGCGATTGATGTCAACCGATTTCACAATGTGCACTATCCCCGAAGGAAACCTAGAGACACAAACCGATGATAAATTTAAGGATTATTTTAAGTCATTAGAATCGAAAGTTAGTTAAGATGAAAGGTCTCACTCCTTAAAAATGCAAACGAAGCCTTTTCTGACATCTTTTCTGGAAGCTTGTAGAAATTTCAAGCTCTAAAACAAGTGATGAAAATGGATGATTGAGAACCATATATTTTGTGCCCGTCATTTTAATAAGTGCATTCTCTGGAGTGATGAGTCTACGTTTACTCAAGATGGTATTATACGTAAATAAACCATCCATTTTTGGTTACACTTTAACAGGGAAACAAACAATCAATACAGATGGTCAACTAACGTCTGGCGCGGTATGTATAATTCGACAGTAATTGGTCCAATTTTTACGAGGGTACATTGATTGGTGCACGATGTGCTAACCTTATTATTCAAAATGTGATTTGTGATTGAGCAGAAAGTTTGTGTTTGGCTGAACTTCTTCAAGTACGGTTCCAGCAGGATGGGGTACCACCCTACAGAACGACGATGGTGTGTCACATCTCTTGAGAAGTGCTTTTGGAACAAATTAGATAGAACAGTTTGGTCCTGTTTGGTGGCTGTTTTGACTAGGTCACCTAATTTGACTCCCATGGATTTCTGTTTTGGGTTATGTGAAGGATGCTGTGTATCAAACTCCTCCCAGAGACTTTGATGATCTGAAAACCCGAATTCAATACACATGTACAAACATTCACGAACAACATTTATTAATGTGTATGAAAACCAGTGTTACGATTTCAATTATGGATTGTTTTTTCTGGTAACCAAATTGAAACGTTTTCTGTAATTTTCTTGTGAAATAAAGAAATAAGTTATGTAAAAATGGTAATTTAGGGGGTCATTCTATATAGTGTGTTCTACAAGTTTTCCATTGCCACATTATCTTTTGTTGTATGTTACACGGTTAAAAATTTACGTTATGATTTGACCCCTTAAAGAGGTCAAAGGTTAAATTTGACGTGGGCATCAGATTGCGCATCCTCACTTTCCTCACAATATTTGGGTGGATCACTTCAGAGTAAACACCTCAAGCACTAAGCACTAAGTGTTTTCTCTGTTAAATATAAATCAACGTTCGCTGGAACACATTGCAGATATTAAAAATAATATCAGGGGTTAATGAAGGGAGATGAAGGTTCGTGAGTAGCAGTGATTACCTGTGAAATTTCACTTTCAGTGAAAAATATTCACGAGTAGTGTAATCACGCTCATCACTTCAGAGCATAAATTTCTGTTTAATTTTATAAATTCGGAATGTTTTAATTCTAATAATGTTAAAAATTATTGATAAACAGAAATTAAATTCTTTCAAAAGTGTATGCCAATTCATTTAAGAAGTAGGCTACTTTAATAAAACAGTAATGTCATAACCATCAAAAATAAAGGTGAGCAAGGGAAGAACCGAAGCACTGATTACGTGTAATCTAAAGCCAGCGAAAACATAATGCGAAGAGAAGGCTTATGTTAAGACTATTTGTTTTCTTTCTTCCTTTCTTTCTCTTATGAAACACCAGTGATTTTATCCCTTATTTGTTCCAATTCCTACCTAATGAGAATTACTGTCAGAGAAGGCTCTAGAATAGGAGTCTTAATCCGTGTTCCTTATCTTAACAGTCACATAAAACAGTATCAAAAAAAAAAAAAGAAAGAAAGAAGCGATATCAAAACTCCCTTTTCATAGCATTAAACTGATGATCTTATATCTTTGCTTTATGTTAATAACTTTAACAATATCATACATTGAATTCATTTTAATTATATTCAATAATACATATTCAAAATAAAATTTTCATTATTAATCAAAGAGCATGCTATCGTCGTAAGTGATAAAAGAAATATTTTTGAAAAGAGTGCCAGGGGTGTTCAAAAAATAACGTTTTTGTTACTATCATTCACTTATTTTTTATTATTTTACAGAGATTTCAGTGTAATCTATTCGCATATACAACTATTAGAGTTATTAGATATTTGGCTCAAGTAATTTCGAATCAATTAGAAAATCTAAGGAATCCTTATGACTTAGAACCCTAATTTTTTGTTTTTGTTTTTTGATTTATATTCCTATAAGTATTTTATCATTATATCTACATTTCAATATTTGTAGAAACAATTTAGCAAAATTAATAAAGTAATTAATTTTGATGACGTTTTGCATTACCTTTTTCCTAAGAATGAAAATCATAACAAGAGTAATAGACGATCTTTAGAAATCTATTTTAAAAATTCTTCTAATTTAAAGGGGCAATGCATTTTCGAAATTTTAAAATTTACACTTTGTCTTACACAGGGTGTCCCACAAACGACTCCCTGATTTTAAGAGTAAATATATCTCGGAAACAGAAATCGATACAAAAATAAAACAAAGGTATGTTTATTTCGAAAGCCGTAAAAATCTAATACAGAAGTTTCAAAATTTGATCCATGTGGTGCTGGATCGCTTTAATCACGATTCCGTTGCAACTTTTCGGATGGACTTCCTCGGATTACGCTGAATAATAGCAGAAACCGTCGCGACATTTTCAAGAGTAACTGCAGATTGCGTGGGACCAACATTTCTCATTACGCCACTTTCTTCAGTACGCTACGTACAGCGCCACCTATCGGCAACATTTGTATCTAATTTTGAAACTTCTGTATCAGATTTTTACGTCTTTCGAAATAAATTTATCACTTATTTCATTCTTCTATCGATTTCCGTTTCCGAGATATTTACTCGTAAAATCGGGGAGTCCTTTGTGGGACACCCTGTATAATCCACTTTCCAAATAAGAAAAGTTTGAATGAGAGGTTGGTACAAAAGGTAAGCTTTCGTTAATGTGCGTATAGTTAACATTTTTCGAAATCTTCATTTGGGATAATCAATAGTGAAGACGTTACATAGTCTTGAATACCCTTGAAAGCTTCGAAGTATTTATACGCATTTTCCTCACAAATAAATTTAGAGGGAAAAACTGTCATCAAATGCATATTTAAGTTTTTCAACAAACACCACTGGCAGTGCTGATTTTGTGTGAAGATTGTCTACTTCAATGCTTATTACAAGATACAAAACAGCAACGGCCAAAGACAAATAATGCATCTTGTCGAAACATGTAAGAAAATTTTACCCACAACAGAATCCTAACACTTAATATTAAATACCATAATACATATAAACGTCTGAAAATAAATTGCATATTAAAATTATTTTAAACTAGCTAACCCGGCGAACTTCGTACCGCCTTACAGTCAATGAATGTTGTGTTAACTTTTAGCTAAACTTAATTTAGGATTTTATTAACGTAATAAAATGAATATAAAAAATTTATTAAGTTCAATAGTTTATTAGGATAATATATATAAAGAAAATAAAAATTCAATAAAAGTACAAAAATCAAGTATTTCAATGGCGTGTCAGCAAGACATTTGCTTTATTGAAGCTATGTTTTTTGCTGTATGGGTTGCACTCGGGTGATTCTCTTCAGTGAAGCACCTTGTGATATACGACATTTTTCGTTTTGTTAACAGGCGCAAGAACAAATAAAGCGGATGGTTTGCCGACACGTGAACATGCCACGTACAATTGACCATGACAGAAACATGCGGATTGGCCTTGTGATTTGTTAACGTCATGGTGAATGCAAGACGAATCGGAAATTGAATTCGTTTAAACTCAAAGGGTATATCGGTTGGGATCATTGGACTCTTCGGAATGAGAACTTCCTCACCTTTGAATTTTCCTTTGAGTATCGTCGCGTGAATCACATTGATCATCAGTTTTCTTATCACCAAAAGCGTTCCATTGCATAGTTTTGGTTGGTTTAGACTTCGAAGCATGATGACTACCGAGCAGACCTTCAGTAGTAAATTGTGCGGTGGTAATCCAGAACCATCCAAGGAGTTTAAAAATTCAGTTGGATAGTTAGTGGCTTCGTCTTCGTTTGTTACACAGTCAATAGATTTGAATGAATGCAGAGTACCAACGATTTGATTCTGAATTACGAAGTTTAAGTCATCCACATCTTTGTTCTTAGCCGCCAAAATTGCTCTCATTCAAACCATTTGTTATTTTTGTGGTTAGCAGTGATGTTCGGGAATACTTTGTTGATGAGCTCGTCTTTCGATGAGACGAAATTGCAAAAATTCGGAGGAAATGAACTCAATCATTGCTAGTCACCGATAGTCAGCAATTGCTTGGAGAAATCTTCAGCAGATGGATCGTTCAGCAATGCAACTCTCATGTTTGCTGCCAGCTGAAGTTTCTTCACATAGCGCCACAGATTTGATGATTTGAGGCAAGCGTTTATTTCATCGGCAGCAGTCGACTCAAATTTGGCTGTTTGACCCTGAATAGATTCATCTGTAACTGCAGCGACACTAACAAACACATTAAGCAACTCAGCGGTCTTCTCGTGGCGTGGGGACAGTATATAGTGCAACACCAGTTAATGTGTTAACAAACTTTCAACCCCCCCTTTTCCCCCCTTTTCCGTGACTTTTTCCGATATTTTAATAGTTATTTTGCTATTCGGGGCAGAGACGAATCCAACAAATCAGAAATCATTAAAATCGGACCAGCCGTTCTTGAGTTATATATGGTGTAACCAAGGATGTGTAAGGATCCTTACACATCCTTGGTGTAACTAACCCGACTTTGTTTTATGTATTTAGATTACATTTAAGAAAGGTTATCGTTATTTTTCACTTTCATTAATATTATCCAGGAGAGAAAATAAACTCTTCATGAATTTGCTCTAGTTCAGTATATTGTAATAACAAAGATAAAACGAATAAGGAAATACAGATGATATACGCAGGTACTCTATATTAGCTGTTGTTCCGGATTCATGAATAAAAAGTATTCGCCGATGAAATTTCTAGGTCACTAATTCCTATTCGTCCTGACCAGAGGTCTCCAAACTTTTTGCCATGACTGTCACACAGGTACTTCTGAACTTTTTAGCGAGCCGTGGTAAAAAAATCATCATATATTCCTCACAAATTATAATAAACCAATAATGTGAATGATCTATTTGCGTTTTAAAAATCTTATTAAACTAAGGTTCCGCGGGCCGTACTTTGGAGACCCTTGGTCTGGACCATCAGCCATTCGGGACAAAACCTTCAATTTCTCTCAAAGCCAATGATTAATTATTTGCATAAAACTGATGACATCAATGAAATGAAATTATAGAATCAAACTATATCTGGACGTTAATTAAATGTTATTACCAGGGAGAGTCAAAGTTAGAAAATGGGGTTTATTAGAAACTGTAACAAACCTTAACAAAACTGATCATGTCATTTATCAATACTGCCGCCACCCTTCTCAATATATGAATGAGCAGGAATCCAGCAGAATAAAAGATTTTGTCTTGTCCTCGCAATCACCTCGTCACCGCTTTGTTCACGTCGTAGTTATTCTTGAATTGTGCTGATGAACACTTCTGACGCTATTTTGTCAATTGTGACACGACTTCAATGTTTTTCGGCGTCACAGCTGTCTTTTCTCTTTCAGGCCGGTAAGCTTGAATTTTTCTATCGATTTGAGTCTTACGCATAAGCTTCCATCGTACATCTCGAATATCTGTCGCTGGATTTCTGTTGGCTTCTCACCTTTAGCGTATAAGAAACCAATGACTGACTGCACTTTCTACCTGGAAGTAAAGTTTCCAGCCGACCCGCCGTTTTCGAAGCTGCCGACGCTGCTCCTTATTGCTAGTCTGATTTTATGCGCATTTTCTAACTTTAAGTTGAGTCGCCTTCAAGGAGTATTGATTTTTAATTCCGTATTATTTAAAAGAAAATTGGAAGGCTAATGGGATGTCACACCTTAGGACTCTGCTCTGCAACAGTTTTCTGTGAAACTTGGTTGTGTATCTGAAATCGATATGAAATCTCTAACCTGTAGTTTCTAAGTGCATGCTTATAAATGTTGCATACGACGCCTTACTGCTAATGAAGATATTCATTATTTAGCTATATTACCTCCTCAAAAATTACTTTAAATAGATCAATAAATACAAATTTCTTGCTGTTTCAGAGAGATAACTTAAATAATTTCATAAAGATAACTTAAATAATTCCTAATATCTCTTTGCTTCTTTTACTTCAATGATAACATAATTTTGCTGTTTTCCAGCAAAATTATTGACATTTAATATGTGAGGAATTCACACAGCCCTTATGTTCGCTACTGCATACCGAGAATATCGTTGTATCGTTTTCTTGTGCGATATTAATTTTTATAGAATTTTGCTAAAATAATTATATGTCTTCATTATACAAAGTTAGCCACTGAAAATGAATTTAAACATGTTGGATCATTTCTTTTCTTTATTCTCTTTCATCATGGACCTTTGCTATGCATATTTTAGATGAAAATCAAATTCTAATTAATAATTATAGATGATCAAGTTATATTCTGGAACTTAAATGCAAGGTCATCACTAAAATAATAATAATAAACAAGGTAGAGCTCTTCTTTTTAATTTCATAGGAAAAATTACCACACAGTCTTACATAACTGCAGAAGATATTCTAGCAATGCTTCAGATCCAGGCGGTTTTAATGCAAATTGTTTCGCTTGTTAATATTCCATTCAGAAATAACTTTGTTCCAAAACAGAAACACAAAAGCTATTTATGAGCTAAAAAGTTATTAATAGGGGAACCTTCCAAAATAAATTTAGTAGAATCCTCTAAAGACACAGCGAACAAATGAACGAAACAAATCGGATAGTAAAGAATGTAATAATTTTTACGTTGAGGGAAGCCAGTTAGGGAATGAAATGAAAGGAAAACAGTTGCATCGATTGATTCACCTTCTGACAAGTCATTAGTAACATCCATGCAAATTAGCCCAAGGGTTCTGTCATTCTGATTTTTCTCTCCCGTTTCGGTTATGAGAGATGTTGTCCATGGTTCGAGGTTACGGGGCTGCGATAACTCACCGAAGAAGTCACTGTGTTACCATTTGGTTAACTTCGTAATCATTGTGTTGCAGGAGTTCATTCTGAGTCCATTTCCAAGTGAAATTTATTATTGTAATTTCAATGAGTATTTCTGAACTTTGTTTCACCTCATCAGAGTGAAATAATTATTTTCCTCGTTGATGATTAATGGTCATAATTGTATCAAAATTCAAATTATGAAGATATTAATTGCTTTAAAAGTTTCCTTTAGCAGACTAAAAACAAAACTACAACAATGATAACAATAATTTATAAGGCCGATAAAATGATGTAGTAATGTAACTTTTTTTGTAAACTTATATGGCCGACAATGATAACGTAGTCGTTCGTTTTTCACTCTTTCAATAGCTAATTTCACAAGTTAATCATTCTTAAAGAAGATGTCACATACATTGTGCAATTAAGCAGTGCTACAAATTAACAGTTGATGCTATTTAATGAGTTCATAATAATTATCACTTGTCAATGGTTTGTTTTGGGCTCTATCGGTGAGAACGTTTATTTCCTCCCCCCCCCTCCCCTTCAACAATATCGCCACTCTCCATTTCAACTTCCGCATTAATTTCATTCATTCCATCCAATTAAAAGGGGCAATTACATATATGTTTCTTCCTCACTCATCTTAAAAATTCAGTAATGGAATATCTTGAGCGTCTCTATCAATAGAGTTACGATCCAGGCGAATAGCCATTTAGTACATTCGATTTATAACAAATGTGTAAAGGTTATTTTGGACTTTGCTCAATTTGCATAATCGTTGAACATATCCTAAAATGTATACTATAGGTTAACCATTTCAAAACGAAAAAAGAAATAAACAGCCTAATTGAAGGTATTGGCTTAGTAAACAAAATAACAAAAAAATAACAAACAGATCAACGTTACAAGTAAAATTAAATAAATTGGGCAGAGAGGCAGAAAAGGAACAGCTGGAACAGTTAACGCTAAACAGTGTCAACCATGCCATTTAAAACCAAAACAAGCCACTTCCTCAACACCAGAATCAGGGTATTTCTATGTACATTACTAAATTTAAAGTGCAAACAAGATGAGTTACAAGCCCATGATAAAAAGCTCTAGATGTTATAAGCATAGTACCTACGTAAACATACCAATTTATTAAGATTAAAAATGGTATATTGAAAATTTAGAAATAATCTGTTACTAAGATAAACAAAAGTTCATCTGGAACACTAGAAACGAAATCACACGACAAAGGCACACCGAAATAATGAACGAAACTTTGAGTAAGGTGACAAAAGTCTTATTTCCGGAGGAAGTTTCGCCCAATATACAGCCCCAGCGTGCGACAAACTCAAAGTACGGTATTTATGTTTAGAAGCAGGCAAATGAATGTTAAGTGCCTGTCTGGTTGAATACTTATGTCTATCTTGGTTCATTATAATGTTTATGCCTGATAAAATCTGCAAGAGCGAATTTTGGGTCTTATAAATAAAAGAGCAGATCTGCATCGTATAAATTTGCTCGATAGTTAAAATTCCCAATGGTGAAAAATTATGTGATATCGGGGAATTTTTAGGGACGTTCAACAGCGTACGAAGAAACCACTTCTGTAGTTTCTTAACTCTAGAAAGATTGCAGGCAGAAGTAGAGCCCCAAAAATGGTACAGTAACATAGGTTCGAATGAATCCACGAGTAATACAACTATATTAAGATATTACGAGGCAAATAATATAGGCTGGAAATTATTCCCTGCTTCTTATTCAACTTGGTCACCAGTGCATCGATATGTAAATCCCAGCTTAAATCTTGGGATAAAGTGAGACCTAAGTATTTATAAAACTTAACAGTATCGATAGGCTGGTCACCATAATAAATCAGTGGATAGACAGGAACATGACGCTTGTTTCGCTGGTGGAAGAATATAACTTTTGTTTTGTCTGTATTCACGACTAATTTATTTTTATTAGTCCATCCGCGTAGTTTTTCTAAAGCATTATTAATAGATAGTATAAGACCCTTTGGGTCTATGTTAGATTGTAATAATGCCACGTCGTCAGGGTACAGTAAAATTCTTGGTGTATTGAAAATTAGTGGAATCATTAATGAATAAGTTGAAAAATAATAAGGATAATTTAATGAGCCCCGTGGGATCACCATATTCCTGCTGAACAAAAAGTTTGAGGTAATAATGCCTATCTCGTAAGAAATCAGCGATCCAAGTTAATGGCAACCCATGGATGTTATATTGCGTGGCCAATTTGGTAAGTAATAGCCGAATAGTGGCCGTATCTAAAGCTTTGGTGAAATCAATAAACACAGCGGCAACATGCTTATTACCTGACATTTCTGATGACACGAATTCAGTTAGCTCGTGGCACGCCGTCTACGTATTTTTCTTCGGAGTAAAACCATGTTGATTAGAGCTAATGAAGTTACTGTCTTGGATATAGGCAGAGATCCGTTTGTAGAAGAGCTTTTCAAAAATTTTTGAAAATGTAGCAAGTGAGGTAATTGGTCCGTAATTGGTAAACAGTTTAGGGTCTTCCTGTTTATAAATCGGAGTTATACGGGCTATCTTTAATATAGCAGGAAATATGCCAGTTTGTATCGACATATTAAAGATTTGTGCTAATGGAGCCGCTAAAGCTAACCTAGCTGCAATTATTACGTCGGGTATGAAACCTAACGGGTCGAGAGCTTTGGAGGATTTCAAATGAGATATACCTCAAACTTCTTCCGGGGTTGTAGGAAGTACAAAAAAAACTATTAGGGTGGCGCGCTACCGAAGTAGTGCATGGAATGTCACAGTCCGATCCATGTAAGTTAGAAGGCAAAAGGGTTTGCAGAAATTCTGTCAAATCGTACTCAGAGACTTGGTTAGAGTTCGAAAATGGCGTAATTGGTGATGGGGTATCCGAGAATAACTTTCCTAATGCCCGCCGCTTGTCTTTTGCTCTATGAAGTTGGCGAAAAAGACCATTGAAGTAATTGCACTTGGACTGATTTATTAGGTTCTTGATATATTAGAGTGATCTTTGTATGCTCTCAGATTTGACGAGGTAGGAAGTTTGCGCGCCTTGAGATATAGTTGATTTTTCTTTTTAACGTAGGATAGAATATTCGGTCTTATCCATGGTTTTCGAATAGGCTCACTTGAAGCAACAATTGGACCAGCAGGCAAACTAGAGTAGTACGGTTCACACCCTATTTTTACATGCGCAGTAAATTTTTGAAACATACTATTTACATCATTCATCATTCGTTGTTGTAAGAATGAAAGACCAATCGGCAGCCATCAAGAAAGAGTCAAATACCATTATTCTTTGAGGGGTGACAATTGTATTAAATGGTGAATTGGCATAGTGCTTAGACGACACATTATTCTTGGTTATTAAAGAAACGGAAAGTGATCACTTATCGCAGTGTCAAAAGCGTAACTAGAGCATTGCAAGTTACGTGACACAAAACATCCGTCAATTGCTGAATAGGTACTGTAATATACTGAACAATGGGTATAAAAAATGTGATCTGTTGGAGGCCTGATCGAGTAATCGGGTCGACTAAGCCGTTAAGTGCTGGAGATGGTTTGCTTAGGTCAATGTTATGATCCCCAACTAAGATCAACATTTTTTCCAGAGCGTTGAAGTTCGTAAAGTACTTCCGCAAGATGTGCACAGAAAATTTTAAAGTTTCCAATTGGTGGACGGTATATTGAAACAATAACAAACTTCTGATTTATAGCCATCGTTAAAATCTCAAAATCAGTACAAAGATGATGATGTAACAATGTATACACCTCTTGTCCGCAGGCCTTCTCTCTAGGAGGTGTTGGCCAGGGACTGTCTTTCTCGTTGGCCTCTCGCAAAGCTATATTTATTTAAACAACAATGCTAATACATGGGTTTACTTTTATTTTGGCGATATAAGTAAAGTTTTTTTCTTCATCCAATTTTATACTTCAAAATTATACCCCTGATTGTTAATATCAAAATAAAATTTCATAGGGCGCATATACCTTTGTCTTACATATACAATTTGCACAGATTGAGTTTCTTACAGGTGAGCGCAAAATGTTGTTTGGTGCATCATTTCACCTTTATCCATTGGCGATCTACCGCTGTCAAAGTGAACTAATGCAGTGACAATTCTGCTAAGTCAAGATGGACTGAGCTATGGGAATACTAGAGCTGGGTACAAAATTTTTCACGACAACGCACGAACGCACCAAGTTACTCGTATCTGCTTATTAGCCAATTTTTGGCCGATAAAGAAGTGGTCGTATTTCTCCACCCTCCGTACTCTGAAGACTTGGCCCCAGCAGACTTTTCCTCTTTCCAAAATTGAAAGCCACCTTAAAAACAGTTTTGAAAATGTAGATAAGATTAAACAGCATTCGCAGAGTCAGCTATGCGCTATCCCAAAAAAACGACTTCTAGGGAGAATTCCAACAGTGGCAGAAATGATGGGAACAGTGCATTTAAGCAAGGGGGGCTACTTTGATGGAGACAATCATGTATAATGTTGTAATTCAGTTAATAAAATTAGGATGTCAAAATTCCGGGTTTTTTTTTTTAACGGACCTCGTATATCCTTTATTCTTCTGAAATTTTTTGAATCTTTGATTGTATAATCACTACAGTGGATTTTATTTCACTAATTTAAGAACCGTGAAAATCCTTCAATCTTTTCTTACTAAAATTTTCAGTAAGAGAAGTTTTTAGTTATTCACATTTCTCCAAATCAAACAATAACGAAGAACTTTCTATCGTCACAGACAAAGAAGAAAATCCCCCTCAAACTGTAATATCGTTTCGCTCTTACTCCTTTTTTATTCCCAAACATTAAAAAAGAATGACTAAAGGAAAAGAAAGCAAAACAAAGTGAAAGAACAGAGTTGAATAGAGAAAGGTTTTTTATGGTTTTTGTCTTAAATGCTGAGTCAAAAGAAAATTCCTTCTCAAAAACTTTCAACGCATGAACTAATTTAGACTGGAAAATTGGCATTCGGTTGGCTCTCGCGTCTCTCGAGATATGACGAGACTGGAAACGTTTCGAAAAAGCAATTTTCTTCCTACATTTTGAAATTCTAATTTTTTTTTAACTTAAATTTTCTTTGAATGTATAAAGAAGAAATTATTCCAAATTATTCGCCTTATTTGGAATAATAAGCGTGTTTTATTCAAAACTTTTTCAAAACGCAAAAGTTACTTCATATGCTTGTTATCTATTCTCAAGCCTTATAAAAATGTTTCGTGCCGAGAACTAATGATTAGAGTGCAGATGTAACCCAGAAGTTCAATTTTGAAGTCAAAAGTTACACGAGCTATTCAAAATGTTATAAGTATCTCAATAATTCAGCAAATTCATAGTTTATGTATATGAGGGTAAGTCAAAAAAATAACTTCCCCTATTTTTTTTACAGATCAGCTGGTAAAGATACGTCAAGATAAAAACACTTTTTTATTTCGGCACCTTGCCTTTATGTTTCGACATAACACCAAAGTTATTCAAGCATTTTTTATAGAGTAAAACGAGGTTTTCCAATGTATGTATTCGAATTTTCCATAGCACTGCTCATTAAGCCATTTCACTATTTCGTCTTTCACTTCGTCGTCACTGGAAAATCGTCTGCCCCGTCAATGTTTCTTCATTTTGCCAAACACGAGAAATGGTGTTGTTGAAAGATAATGCTAGGCCTCATGTCGCCCGCACCTAAACAAACCTCGTAAAAGTTCACCTGGCATTGGCAATGTTTCCCATACACCGTACAGATCGGACTTGGTACCTTCTGATTTTCAATCTAAACATTAATCCGTTTATCTTTTTAAATGGCAAAGTGTTTTTTATTGCAGAAAACCTTCTGACTATCAATCTGAACTTCGCTGTCCCAAGAATTTTATGAAAACCTACTGACTACTTTATTAATTGCTATTTCTGCAGGGTGGACCCTTCCAAACGCCGGATTGCGTATCCGGACCTTCTTCTAACAATCGCCTCGGAGCTCTCCGTATCACTCCTCCGCAAAGTGAGCAGCTATCTTTAGATGACAGCAAAAAACAGGATAACGTTAGTTTGATTCTTAATGGTGTGTTATCTCACTTTATGTGAACGGAAGAACGCAAATTCTCCAGTTTTCTCGTGGAAATACACTGCTTTGCAATGAAATTGCCTTACCAACAAGGAGTTATCCGACCTTATCCATATTTAGTGGGGGGGGGGTCGTCTACCTCCGCTAGTAAACGATTAGATGCATGCTCAAGGAACATGACCATTTGGGTTGATACAAGGTGTCCGGGTGTCTGTATAGGCTCATCAGTTGACACCTGTGCGAGACGTTCCATGCAGTAGGGAAAAGCAACTGCCTCGTGAACGTACAGTACTGTAATCCGCACAACGGTCTCAATGCCGCGACGACGAAAACGACAACCGTTCACGCAATTAACGGACTTTGAACGAGGTCGGATTATTAGCCTCTCCGAGGCTGGATGGTCAACCACACGGATTGCTGTCCATGTCTCGCGGGACGCACGGACGTCAGCTCGTACCGATAGGCGGATACTGCAAACAGCGCTAGTGGACAGAACCATCACCCTGCGGCAACTGCGCGATAACATCACTGTTCCCGCCGTCACACGCCGCGACAATGTCTGCCAGGCGTCCAATGTTGTGTCTTCCTTTGACACCTGAGCACCGCCCGATACGACTGCAATGGTGTCGTGAACGAGTGGGCTGGCGAATGGAATGGCGTCCGGTGGTCTTCAGCGACGAATCCCGCTTTTGTTTGGACGCCGACGACAGACGCGGGCGGGTGTGGCGCAGACCACTGGAACGTGACAATGAACAATGCATCCGGTATCGCCATCGTGGACCAACACCCGGGATCATAGTCTGGGGTGCCATCGGCTACGATATCAGAACGCCTTTAGTCACCATCCAAGGCACCCTGACAGTAGCACGGTATGTCACAGAGATTACTGCCCTTTCTGCACACCATACCTGCATGGTTCAGCAGGATAACGCCAGACCGCACACGGCAAACATGAGCATGGCATGTCTGCATGATGTCAACTGCCAATTGCGCACGTGTGGGACATGGTGGGACGTCGATTACGATCATCCCGGAATCTCCATGAACTGACACAGCAGACCAGGCCTGGCCAGACGTACCCCAAGATGACATACGCCACCTGTATGATCACCTACACCTGCGGCTGGAACAATGCATCACCGCTAGAGGTGGTGCCACAAACTACTGATGCCGATTTCCGTTGGGACACCCTGTACAAACGAGTGCACGTCTTGGCTCCAGAACGTAATGAAGGTGTGTTCAGACGTATCTCTTGCTGTATACCTACTTTTGGCTCATTCGGATAACTCCTTGTGGGTGGGGCAATTTCATTGCAAAGCAGTGTAGATCAGAAAAGCAAACCCCTAAGTAAAAACATTCCTCTATGCTCTGAAGGCATACGCAGATGAGAAGTAACGCTTACTATCCGAGACAAAAAAATTGGGTTCTATAAAAGGAAGTTTCCATTCGAGGCTTGAACAAACCTCTGACGTTATTTAAGTATATCATTTGCAAAATCTATTATGTTAGAAATGTCCTATTAGCTATCACCTCGATTTTCTTGCTTGCGACAGATATAATTTTAGAGCGTATTTTTCAGCTCGTAGTAGTTTATGATAGGCACGTCTCCGAATGAAAATATCATTTTTATTGGCATTTAATTTGTATTTGTTTTATTACAACTGTAAACCATTTGTGACGGCTGAGAAGCATACTGTATGCGTGTCTGCCTTCCCCCCGCTGACTATATTTTATTTATCAAATTCCTAAAGAAAAGATCTATGGCAAACAATACAGTAATAACACGACATGGGCAATCTATCATGAGAATTCATCCTAAGTAGGGAAAGCTCATTAATAATAGTTTAACTCTTTTTTTTTTTAAAGACAATTTTCGACTTCATGTCCACAAAATGAAAAAACAAGAGACTAACTTTTAAAAGACGACTGGAAGTCAAACTGAAACAATAATTTCACTCCTGGACAGGAGCTATTAAAATAAATTTATTTAACAAGATAACACGGACACTATTTTTCAAAATTATATATTTCCCAAAAAAATTTCCACCCTCTCTTTGAATTATTTATCCTGTGGATGGAGCATGATAGATTTATTTTTCTACTTTCGCGAATACCATTTTTATTAGAAATGAAGTCGTTGTTTTCCTTGGAAGTTGTAATATAAATCATAAAGAAAGAAGAAATAGCTTTTCTTTCGTTCTTTCGCATATATATTATCAACGGCCGTTTTCATTTTTAAACGGAAATACATTTTCTCCATTACTGGAGATGGGGGCTTTGAATTTAGCCGAAACCTTTTAAAAACATTATTGATTTTCTATTGCATTAGAATGCAATAACATTGCGGAAAACATTTTTCATCTTTCTACTAGTTCATCTTTACAATGAAACTCTCTAAGATTGATTTAAAACTTTTTTTTCATAAATTTAGATCGTTTTAATATTTTTGCAGATTTTATTTTTTACGAGTATAAAGCATCTAAAGTTGATAAGAAAACTTTTTTAATTACATGTAAGGCGTATCTAAAGTCCCTGAAGTTTCACGAAAATATTACAAGATGGAAACAATTTTTTTTTATGGAAATAAAACAAAAGGCATTCGTTTTGATATAGCTGCAACTGATATCACCACTGCATCACGGTACTGTGAAAGGTTTGTTTTTTCGTTTGTTGTAAACAGTGAAGATTTGATTGTCAGCCCTTCGTTTGATGACGCAGTCAGCAGGCTTTGTTTTTTAGGCGGAATTGTGTGAACAAGATAACACAAAAACGTAAGGAACTAAATTTGGTATGTGGTGCTTACACCAACTTTTTAGATCTGTAACAACTTTTGGACCAAATCTGTTAGCTAGAAGTGATACTTTACCTATCCTCTTTTTCACGGCTGCCTCGCAAGCGGCATGTCTCCGGCAATAATTTGAATTTTTGAATAAGTAATTTGACAGAAACGAGCGAAGTGAAATGAAAACGCAGGAATATTATGGCTTCCTCGTTCTAACGCTGTAACTTATATAGAGTGAATTAAAACAATAGGTACAAATTTCAAGGGGATGATTCCTCACAAGAAAACGAACAAAAATGTTCATATCAATATATGCCCGGAAATGCATAGTTTCCAAGGAAATGGGAACAATTGTACGCACGACAGTGTGTTTTTTTCTGTTGAGAGTTACTTTGGAATAATCATCGTGCAGCGGAGGAACAATGGTCCGGTACATATCAGGAACAAGTCGAGATGGTTTACACATACGCAGAAGCACATGAACACCCGAAACACACATCGTATGCAATCATTTTTCGGCATTTGTGTAAGAAGGGGTCTTTTGATAGAAGAGGCGAACACGAAGGTCGTACAGGAGACCTGGAGGAACATGTGCTATAAGATATTGTGATCCCCGGTACAAGCTCCAGGCCCGCCAACATGATATTAGCCAAAGACTGTGTTTTTCCGGAATCTTACATGAAAACAGCTACTATCCCTATCACCTGCAACGTGTGCAGGGGTTATCGCTTGCATTGCATCACAAGTAGACCACTACGAATATCTTTTGTATCACTGACACAATTACTTCCACAGTAATGTCATGTCCTGTACTAAATGCTCTATTACAGATAAACCGTCCATTTTCGGCAATTCTTCACCGGACACCTGTCCAAAAGCGCATGGGATCGTCCGTACAAACGATAATGCAAAACGTCAGTAAACTGTAAAAGACGTTTACGGGTTAGAATAGAATCAAGCAGCTAATGCAGTCAATATGAACAGACGACGCGAACTTAGTGCGCAGAAAAGAGGGATGATCATTGGAGCCCACAAGTTTGGGCATTCGATCCCTGAGATTTCCAACAAATTTCAGATACTCGCTCGACAGCGAGTGATGTTATTTTGAAGTGGAAGCGAGTGATGTTATAACAAGCCAACCCAGACTCAGTAAAAGGATGAAATTGTCAGATCTCCACCGTCGATGCTTAAAACGTGTGGTGATGCTGAAAAAAACGCTGACACTGGGACTTTCGATCAGCGTCGTCTAGTGATGCAAGTGATGTACCGTCCGCCGAGATATCGTCGCACTTGGTTTTCATGGATGAGCAGCAGTTCAAAACCCAAATAGCACAGCCCTCAATACGATCCGTCGGTTACAGTGGCGGAAGGAACGCTGCCATTGGACTCCAGGACGATGGAAAAATAATCCTATGGAGTGATGAATCCCGCTACCAGTTGTGGCGGTCCGAAGGACGTGTGTGGGTTTTGCGAAAGCCCGGCGAACGACATTTATAGGATTGTGTCATACCCACAATAAAATTCGGAGGAAATGGCATCATGGTCTGGTCCTATTTTTCGTGGTATGATCTTGGTCCTCTTGTTTTAGTTCGCGGAACTATGAATGCCGAAGCGTACCAAACAGTTCTGGTCAATTCTGCGCTACCGATATTTTGGTAATGGCCCATACCTGTTAATACAGTAGGCGCTATTAACACCTAATTTGAGGAAATGGGTGAGGAAACTTGACTGGCCAGCCCAAAAGCCAGACTTCAACCCCATTGAACACCTGTGGGACGAATTGGAGCGCCGGTTTAGAGCGAGGGTAAGCCGCTCAAAAAACACTTCAAGACGTTTGCCAATTTGAAGTATGATTGGAGTAAGATTCCCGCCGACACGTATCGCAAATCGGTGGAAAGTCTTCCTCGAAGGGTTGCGGATGCTATTGCGGTGAAAGGCGGCCCTCCATGATACTGATATCATGCAAGATCCGGTTTAACTTACTGGTGCGGTGACGAATGGCCAGATAGTGTATGTTCATATGTGAATTTTATGTTCCTTATCTGGTCAGGAATCGCCTCCTGAAGTTTGCCCCTATTGTTTTAGTTCACCCTCTATATCCTGATTTTTAAATTCGATTTTTAAAATGGTGTATGAAATTTTTTGTACAGATGCGTTTCGGTCATTTTCAATAGTAAATAATGCTATTGGAGTACTGACTGATGATGATCCAAAACCGAAACCGTCTCTACCGAATAAAATCTATATCGAACGGGTCTTCCTAATTATCCTTACTGCGACTGCGCTGTACCACCAAATGATTAGCGATTCTCATTAACGTAGCCAAGTTTGATAGACTGAAATTAGTTTTTGAGAAACATTCTATATACTAATTAAGAACAACACGAATTTTCAATTATATTAAATTTATGCCCATTACTGAATGTATTTGAGCAATTATTCCTTCATTATATATAGAAACCAATAAATGGTTAAAGAAGAAAAACTCCAAATTATACTCAACACATGTATCTATAATAGTAGCCAAAATAATATCGCGGGGAATGTTTTGTTTCATATTTTGTATTTTATATATATTTTGTATGTAAAAACTCTATCGATTGATTATGTATCTAAATTATTAAATTTATACATTATATTTAATATAAAAATTATACCCTTAATAAATACGGTATGTTATGTATCACAAAAGTAGAATTTTACGTAACTGTTTTACTCTAGAACAAATCTCAATCAAATTTCTTAAAAATTTCTTAAAACTTGTTTTAACTCATTAAGCATTTTATTTAAGAATCAAATTAAACGACCTCAAGGACTTTCTGAAATTAATTAAAATTTCTTGAGGGGGAGGGGAATAGCAATAACCTGTTTTAAAAACAGTCGTCAATTAAATGATTTCATTGTTAATGGTTTGTCATTAATACTCATTAAGAGTAAAGAGATTTGTCTTAATTGAAAGGGCCGTCGACGTTCTTTCGAGACACAGCTCAACCAATGGGGGCACAAGGAATCCTAACGAGGAAGGTGAAGAGTTGGAAGGGTGGAGAAGGGATGGTAAAAGAGGAAAAAAGAAGATAAATGGCAAACGAATTCGACGTGAAAAGCACTGGCGGGAACTCGCCACTGAATTTACAGGCACCTTTCCATTGGAACTCCCCTCGGATGGGGAAAATTTACTCTGACAATTTCTGAGAGATTGACAATTTCAATTTGGCCAACCCCCATTTCAAACTCCATTGAACAAGGTTGTTGCTACCATTAAGCCTTCATAGGGTGTTTTCGAATCGCACAGATTGCCTACGACTCAATGTAATTACACTGCTCCTGATTCCACGTACAAATAGCAATTGCCAAGAATAACTTAATAATAAACAAATACGCGACCATCATCAGCAATGATACTCTCACCAGCAGTGTGAATACATTTTCGCTATTCCCAAAGCGAACCTAATTTTGGTGAGTTTAAATGAATTTCTTCTTCTTATAAGTTAATATTAATTACACGGTACACTTTAAACTTTCTTCTGCCCTCTGAAGGAAATTATGATTTTGAATGGCATGGATATAAAGAATAAGGATCTGAAAATAAAACTTTTCTATTACATACCATTCTCAAAAGTTCAAAGGAATGAAAAATATATGACTCAAGGAGAACTTTTGAGTGATATTTTTGATCTCTATCTTTTATAATCCCTTCAGAAGCTTCCCTAAGGATCAGAATATTCTACAAGCGTACTGCAGTTCCATCTTCCTACAAACCGCTTTTTCACCGTGTCCGTCAGGTGAAAAAGTGTAGATGGCAATCAAAGTAATCAAAAATGTAGCTTTCTGATTTCCTAGATTTCATACACTGACTCTATGGCATTCCATGCATCTTTTTCAGTTTTTGTTATCGAGTTTCTACCATTTATGTATTAACTTAATTTTGACTAACCTTGTATTCGTTACATTCTGTGGTGCTCGAAGTGTAACTGCGTAAAGTTCTAAGTGTCTTATTAACGTATAGTATCTGTGTTTCAGTGCCGAGAATCACACGGTAGGAAGTATAGTCAAGAATCGAAATGATCTTTGTCTTGACGAAGGTAAATATCTCCTTTTTCTTAATGAGAAATGCCATTATGTTCAGTTTTAATCTTGTATGGTACCTTGAATAAAGTTACGTTATCAGTATCTAGGGGTCAATTTGGCACCATCGTAAGAAAACACCATGCTATACATTCTAAATACTGTTTTAGAAAAACAAGACGGCTTATTATCACCATTTGGTGAGTTAGGGTCCACGTTCTAGAAAATAAAGAAATAGAGAAGGATCTATTGGCTATTTCTGGTGACAGTCCTCTTCTTTTCACGTCATTGGTCGGCTTCCCCTAAACGGTTCCCAGCAATACACGCTAGAAGGGAACATCTCTTTCTGTACTTGAATGATGATGGTCATTGACCAAAACGAGTCTTATTCTGCTGCAAGTAGATCTTGTCTCCATTTCTTGAATTTATTATTAAAGAATGATTTATTGTTAAAGTTGTATTCTAAAACTGAATGCAGAAAACAATTGTATTCTAAAAGACAGTTGGAATGGGCCTGTTGTTGGAATTTGATATAGTATTGACGATTCATTTTCATTCCAGTTCAGAATATCTTCAATATCGTCTTTATGTTCATTACTAGCCTCACCTAAAGCCTCCAACATCTTTAGTGACACAACAGTATTTCGTCTTGTCATTATTTTTATGCTCTGTATTTAACAGAACCCGACAAAAGAAAAAACAAAATAAAAAATAAAAAATAAATTCTTTTTCAATAGTCATAAAAAGTGCTATGTTGTACTCACACAAGGACAGGAATGAAGATCTTCCATAAAAAAAACATCATTTACAGTTAAATAAAACACAGCATTACATTCCTTCATATAATATTTTCATTTTCAAATTTCAAGAATAATTCATATAAGGTACTATGAGGTCCACATGAGCCAAACGGAAAATTGACATAGGAAGAAACTTCTAATATACGTAATATTCTTAAGATCTTACGAGAAAACGTAAAAATGTCGCATCAGTGTGCGCGGCAGTTTTTAAAATTTAGTGCTTCAAAGGAATCGACCCCCATGGTACCAATCAAGGATTAAGATACAATGTAGTCGCTTAAGTTTTGAGTTCATTATGATTCCAAAGAAAGGGGGCGGAGGCGTATTCTACTCTTTTTTTGTCTGTGGAGCATCTTCAGGTGGTGGTTTTATTTTAGTTTAGGGCTATCCCTCTCGGTTTGAATTATTTACTGATGGTTTCTAAGGCTACAGTTCTGCGTGGAAAAATTACTATATGTGTCCGATAGCTGCTGGGAAACCGCTAATTAAAAACGGGCCGGATCATTCAACTCGCACTCGCTCCCGAAGCTACAGAAGAGTTTTACTCTGCGGGGAAATTCTGCTGCGTGTAACCATCTTCATTCAACTTCATGACTTTCTTTTTTCACGGTTTATCCCGTAAAAATTCTGTGGGAAAAACCGTTCTGTAGCCGTAGCTTCGCCCTTGTTTATTTCAAATTCTACAAATAATATGATGTAGGATCACAGTTAGCATGCAATAGAGCCTGAAATTAGTCTGGATGCATAGATGGTAAAATTCAAGGTTTCCTAGATGATGGATAATGAAATTTTATAGCATTCCAGTAAAAGGTGATCAAGTTTTTAGAGAGATGAGGAGGTATCGGCTCCTATTTTGCTTTCCAAAACAAACCAGAATCACTAAATGATGTTCAGATCTAGTAATTGTACCTCCAGGAAAATTCTACCTCGTCCTGATGATTTTAAAATTAATATTCAACATTGATATCTTTGTCTCCATTCTTCAAATTTATATTTGTCCCCATTCTCACGTATGGTCGTGAGGTTTGGGTAATGACCGAAAGAGTGCGAACGCGGGTACAAGCGGCCGAAATGAGATTTCTGAATCCTTTCATAAGTGGAGACAAAGGTGCCAATTGCTGGCATGCGCGCGCACAAACAGTACCGCCAACTCACAGAGCATTAAAACACGTGCACGGATTTTATTGACTTGCCCTCATATTAATTTTCTAAACCATAATTCTCGATACACATATTTAATTTGTTCGTCAACTGATGCGTGAAGTAAACGGGCTACAACAGCACGACGTCTACTGCTGTAACGATGCCTATTAACAGGTAAGAAGACTACAAACTACATACATTTTTTGTCTAACCTTTATAAAATACGTCTGTTCTCAGAATTTATCAGTAAATAAACTTTTGATAAAGCATCTTTGAAAATGTTACTGATTTACCTGTATAATCTGCAGATTATACAGGTTATTATACAGCCATATTACTTTGCGGTTTATTAATGCATGTAAAGTGTGTTTAAATATTCTGAAATATATACATATTGCATATTAAAATATCTTACGCTGTGAAGTCAAAATTTCCAAAACAATTTGGTTATTTACCTTAGAGCATAACATGAAATGTTCAGTTTTATTTGTTCAAAAGATCTATACAAAACTTCTTACCTTAATAAAAAAGTTTTTAAGATTATTATGAAGTTTCTTTTGACAGCGGCAACCGACAATTCCTTTGAATTACAAACCCTCTTTGAAATCTACCGAACCGAAAGAACGCTAAAAAAGTCTTTTTGAGAATCCAGAACACATCTCAGAAGAATGGGAATGAATCAACATTCGCGAAACGAGATTCCCAGAATTGTCAACAGGAATGTTTGAGTCTGTTGTCACAAGTTAAACCGAAAAGGAACATTAAAATTCTCAGTAGAATATGATTGAACTGGACAGTAATATGATTTGATGAGGGAATTTTAGAAATTGTGAAACCAAATAACCTGATTCTCATTAAAAAATTATTTTTTGAAATCAAATTCTTCATATAGATTTATGCATCAGTACAGTCGATGGACATGAATTAATTAATGTTTTTGAATTACTGCGAATTTTAATTAAATTTTTTAAAAAAAGATATATCGATTGAGCAAGTTCAAAAATTTTTTAATTAACCGTTGAATTCTCTTGATTATCTCACTGATTAATTTCTTGAATGCCACATCGAACTAAGGCGGTTTTTAAGATTAAGGATGGTTTATCTCGTTATTAGGTAAAGGTTTCCAATATTTTGATTTGTCAATATACGTAGGAAAGTTTTGCAATAATTTTTTTACAATCTTTGAAAGTATTTTCCATCGTATTCAATACACTTCTGAATTCTTCGAAACCAATAATCAAATCAATTTTTCCATGTTTCTTCCCCGAAACTGTGCGCTCCTCGTCATCACGCGCCTTCAAAAGCTGTGAAATTCCCGATACCACCTAGTGCCATATGTTAAATGAGGCCTGTCCTTTCTAAGTCATTTCTTCTAAACATAGATCAACACTCAACCCGCAAACAATGTTATAGCAAAAGATGGTATATCCGAATTCACGACTAACTACAACACTGATCTCAAATTCGTTTCTCCGTAAAACAATCGGTTGGACCAAAAAACAACCTTTTTAGTATGCTATGTATTATATAATGCGAGAATAAATATAAGCATGAAAACTTGCTGCTATATAGAAAGTTCATACCGTTAGCTGTTGAAAGAGTACATCTCAAAGTTTTGCCTATTCTAGCCCACTTGATCATCGACATAGTATGATACAGAAAGCCACCCAGATCATCAGATTCCTTATTAACAGTGGCGCTTTATTCAATATTCAAAAAAAAAAGAGTTAGCCTAGGACCCCAATCCTAAAGAGGCCGAAAACAAAAATAGATCTCTCACGTTATACTTAGGGCCTTTGATGTTGTACAAAAAATGTTGCTTGGTTGTATCACGGTCTCCTCTCGACTGAAACGAAGTACAGTCCTGGAAAAAATGATAGGAACTTTTGTGTTTCCAACATAACATTTTTAATAATGAATTTATTTCAATGAAACTTTACACACCGGTGCCCACACTGCATTGACACCACTAGTTTCAATTCAGTCAAAAAATTTAAAAAATTAGTTGAGCCACAACCAATTTTTGAAAAAAAGGGTGGAAAAAATGATAGGAACTAAATGAATAATCTGTCCCCCCCCCCCTCCCCAAACTGGGAATGGGAGACCTTCTCACCATTGCATATTAATGAAATTCTGAACAAGAAGACATATCTCTGATACAATAAAACTTGCTCACTAAGTATCTTCAAAATGGGACATGGTAAACAACTTACCCATTATGAGAGAGGAAAAATCATGGCATATAAAGAACAAGGCATGTCAAAAGCAGAAATTTCTCGTTTGATTGGAAGGTCCAAGCAAGTAATTTCATCTTTCCTGAAATATCCAGAATCATATGGTACAAAGAAAACGACAGGAAGGCCTAAAGCACTTAGTGATAGAGACCACCGTCGAATTCTTCGCATGGCAAACAACAAGCAAATTTCTGCCAACTCCATCAAACAGGCGACTAGAACACAGGCTCATCGAAGAATTATTAATAACTATCTCAACCAGTGTCCTCATCTCCAACGCCAGAAAATGAAACAGAAACCACCTCTTACCAACCAGCACAAACTCGATCGTTCAGTTATGGTTTGGGGGGCATTCAATGCCAGTGGAAAGGTGTTTGTAGATGGCCGCATGAACAGCGTCAAGTACCAAGAAATGTTTCAGAAGTATCTTATCCCATTTGGACCAATCATCGGAGGCCAAGATCGGATATTTCAGCAGGACAACGTCCCATGTCACGTTTCCAAATCGACTATGGAGTGGTTCAAGACCAAAAACATCAGGATTATGAAATGGCCTGCGAGAAGTCCAGACCTTAACCTCATCGAAAATCTCTGGGGAATCATGGTTCCGGCCGTTTATAAGAACGGGCGGCAGTTTGAGAGTGTCCAGAGTCTCAAGAACACTTGAGGCTTGGGAAGAAATTTCGTGCAGAACTCTTGAAAAACTAATAGAATCTATGAAAGACCGTGTGTTTCATGTGATCAACAATAAGGGTGGATTTACAAAGTATTAAATACGAGCAATCTCATGATAACTGAAGGTGTTCCTATCATTTTTTCCACCCTTTTTTTCAAAAATTGGTTGTGGCTCAACTAATTTTTTAAATATTTTGACTGAATTGAAACCAGTGGTGTCAATGCAGTGTGTGCACGGGTGTGTAAAGTTTCGTTGAAATAAATTCATTATTAAAAATGTTATGTTGAAAACACAAAAGTTCCTCATTTTTTTCCAGGACTCTATAGTCGTGAAAAAACATGAGGGTTTTCCATTTTCAAAATATCACGTTTCCAGAGAAGCAATATGCTCATGATGCTAAAAGTCAACATAGTGATTAGAAACTAACAGGGGTCAACTGAAAACTGAAATTTTACGAAATATTTGTTGCCGAACACTGATAATAAAAATATACTATATCCCTTTTAAAAATTCATGTTGTTGAAATTGTTCGCCAGTTGATGTTGAATTGTGAAATAAATATATAACTTTAAATTAAAAGAAAAATATTACATTGGAATTTAACTATGGGAATTTAACCAGTACGTTACTAAATTTGTTGAGACACGATATAAGAGATGCTTCTCAGGAAAATTGCTACCTTGTTTGGCAAGTGTGTCTTCGGATGTGGAGACGTACTAAATATGAATCTTCACTGCGCAATTTTACATGAATGTACTGCCAAAGTAGATCAGTGGATACATTCATTTCCCTTATTTATATGCTTGATGCAGTTCTCCATTCACTTCCATCTTTTTTAGTTTAAATTGCCTATCTTTTAAAATAATTAACATTTTTAATTATTTATTTGAAGCTGCACGGCAATTTTATTGTGATGTTCTATTGGAAAGAAGTTAGCCGTTATCCGCAACGTACAAGGAAATAGTTAGGACACTGCCCTCAAGGCCTTCATGTTGTACAAGATTGTCCTTGGAGTTTATTTAACGGGAAGATTGACGTTCCAAGTTCTCAGCTTCATTGCCTTGTTACAGCAAAATTCTATGTACTGAAGTTAAGTAATGTTATGTCCTCAGCATTGAAATTATGAGATAATAATATTTTATTAGAAAAAACAAGTTTTGGCTTAAATTTCTAAATTTTAAATTAGATTTCTATGTAATTTTAAATAAAATATAAAACTTTAAATCTGGGTTCGAGTCGCTTGGATATTACCAGCGAGGATATGCGCCTGGTGGCGGAAGATCGCGATCGCTGGAGATCCTCTATAGAGCTGCTGCCCCCTCGACCCTAACGAATAGGCGGGTTTGAAAAGGAAGTAAGTATTAAATTATAGAGGAAAGTGACCAAAAGCGGGCCCCGTCGATTTCTGCTCTGTATGATGCTGCAGTATAGCAGTGAAAAGTTGAGGTAATATGCAACTGCCTACTGGAGGACCAGCGTCCAAACTGGGCCCGGGCCCTTACGCTGTTCTTAAAGCGAGTCCCATTATTTTTAGGATAGCTTATTATAATAGCTACGTTTTAGCGGAATATGAAGTAGTTAACATGCATAGTTGTCGAAAAATATTAAGTCAAAAAAACATGAGGTGTTCCTAATCCGGGCCCTCACGTTGTTCCTAAAGCGAGCCCCCCTATTTTTACGATTACTTATTCTCAACTTCTTGGAGTTCTGTTGTGGAGTCTAAGATTAAAGCGGGGCGAACACGTAGCGATTTAGTCAAGCGGTTGACTAAGTTTCGTTTGACTAAGTCAACGACAATCTCAGTTACGTGCGAAAACGTGATCTCAAATCCTCAATCGTGATCACAAACATGTTACGCAAATTCTTGCAGCGCATGCGCAAGGAAAGTTAAACTTAAATATTAAATTGTCTTGTAATATTTGTAAAAAATATTAAAAATTTTTCTTTACTCACCTCTATAAAAGGGATGAGATTTCTATGTTTATTTAAATCCAGTGTAACAGAAACCACGTCTCGTCGCCATAATCTCAGTGATGACGTATTCTGTAACGCATTTTGATTGGCTGCTATCGCTTGACTAAGTTGTCGTTGTTGTTGATCTAGTCAAAGGAAATTTTGCATTGACTAGAGTCAACGGCGAATTCTTCGTTTCATCCAACTTAGTCAAGCGAAAACAGTCACTGTTGACTAGATCAAGGGTTTTCCGTTGACTAAATCGCTACGTGTTCGCCCAACACCACCTCTACTCAAAGCCTGAGCGCGAAAATTTCATACATTGTTTCGTCATCATACATTGTGACGCGTCGTAGTCCTCAAAAACATGAAGCACTGTTTCAGTTTCATTTTAGCCTCTATGGTTTCAGTTTCTATTTTATTGGTTGCGCGTTAATCAGTGGCTACGTACAGTGCAACCTTGTACGCCTTCCGTTCAATGCAACGGAAGTGGCTAGCTATACCGCCATCTACCAACAGCTTCAGACTCCAAACTTTCTCTAATTTCGAAACAAGCAATATGGCAGATTCCCATCGCTCAGTGGAAAACACTAGCCGCCACTTCTACAATACTAGTACGTGGACGCCAACGCTTCGCTCACGGCGACCCCGAATTACAAACATACCCCCAACACAACCGGTTACAGGGGCAGTTGGTTTCCCCTTCTACAATACTAGTACGCGGACGCCATCGCTCCGCTCCAGTGTCCCCTGCCCGCGGCGCACGCTCCCTCGCTTCGCTCACGGCGACGTCGATTTACATAAGTACCCAACCTATTTGTTTACAGGGGGCAGTTGGTTTCCCCTCGGCCGGTTACAGGAGGCTAATGATCCGTATATTTTAGTGGTCACAGAAATGGCTGCCAGAAAGTTACGGGACCTCATTTTATGGCTAAACCTAAGTTAACCTCAGTCAATCTAACCCAACACTAGAACGCTCAAAAAATGCTGGCTTACCTTTAAGGCATGGTTCCTTTCGACAATGGCTAATCATCCAGAAAGCAGAAAAAAAGATCTGAAATCCACACGACCGCGACATGCCAATTGTGTGGTTGCTATAACAACAGCTAGCCAAAACACGCCCTCTAACGTCGGAATCCATACAATACTGTTTTGATTCTGCCGGCAGATGGCGGCACAGCTTGCCACTTCCGTTGCATTGAACGGAAGGCGTACAAGGTTGCACTGTACGTAGCCACTGCGTAATCTGAATGACATTACTATTGGTAACGTGGCTTTCCCATACTGCTTTGCAGGTTTTTCATATAGTGAGACAGACTTTAGATAGCCATATTTTTGGTGCATTTGCCCTTTAACTAATAAATCAACACTAAACATTTTTCAGTTTATTTAATTCAGAACAATGACTGAGTACTGTATTGTCTTACCACAACAATCCTTGTTGCGCCCAACGACCCAATTGCGCCTGCAGCGCCGCCCTATCGGCAGATAGAAACTTTACTTTCATTTTCAGTTTCAATGAAAACCTCAATCCCAGGATCAACACCCGGTCGGCCCTAGTCATCAACACCTCTACTCAAAGCCTGAGCGCGAAAACGTCATACATTGTTACATCACCTATAGTTTGGTATTGTTAATCGTATTTCTATCAAAATAAGCCCAAAATTGTCCCTACCGTAGGTGATGTAACAATGTATGATTTTTCCGTGAGCAGGCTTTCTCTCTAGGCGGTATTGCCCTAGTGCGATCTATGCGGCACCTAGCGCGATCTGTTTACCTTAGCTTCTCGAAACAATGAAAAATGGCGGAAGTTCGATGACCATTTATATCTATAGACCGTGACAATAATACTAATAATAATAGATTAATAACAGTGACTGAGTGAGTATTGTCTTACCACAACAATCCCTTGCTTCGGAAGGCATGATGTAACTTTCTTTGTTGGCCTCAGACAGACCAAGAAAATTATAGTAGCATAGCCTCCTTTATTATTACAGACCTGTTTTACTGAATAATTTCCATTGTTGCTTTTCGCATTTCTCAATTTACCATGGCGCTGTTTATTTGGAGCACTTTTTTGAAATGGTAAAAGAGTAATGTTATGGAATTTTTTTTTTATTTATGATTTATATTATGGTGTTTTAATAGTGCGGCCTTTAAGGCAACATAACTAGGTATGTGTTCCACATTTTTCAATGTTTTTTACTTCGTAGTTTTGCCTTTATATGTCAAAAACAAAACCGCTTTTCGTCACATTTCTCTACTGTTTCTAACAAACCTGTCAATTGTTTCTAGTTTATTCGTTTCAAATTTTTAGTTGGGGTTTAGTAAACACCTTACCTTTTTTCCTCAGAAAATTTACAACTTGCCTTGCTTAAGTTGAAAAGATCGAAAATAAGTTTTCCCCCCTGAAAATTTCATTTTTTTTTTTATTATTTAAAATAAAAAAAAAAAAAAAAATCGGAAAAAAATATTTTTGCATATTTTTGCGAGAACGATATTGAGTTATCTTTCTCCTTCCTTTTTTATAACTCTTTTACTGTAAGCAAAACTTTCTTTTTTTAAGTAACTTTGCATTTCACATCGGACTTCTTAACAGCCAAAAAAAAATTGACCGTGAAAACGCAAACACTAACGCTCGAGTCGACTGCAAGATTTTTCTCCCCTTCTTTTGGAATGTTTGATAAAAAGGGCAGAAAAACTTTTCCCTCTCCACTTTTTCTGTAAACAGAAGCTGTCGCCAAAAGCGCCGTCCGCCTCGTCTCTTATGCAAATAGACTGAGGGTGAGTTCCTCGGGGATTTGTTCCGAAGGATTGTCCTGATCCCCTGATGCTGACAAATGTCCGCACGGCCACTCCCCGTCCACAAGAGATTTTTATGCAAACAGACTTCCACTTGTACATTATACGGGTGTATATACAGAAAACGAGAAAGCCCTTAATCCTAAAGCATCTGAGGAACAGTTCTCAGAAGGGGTATTTACTTTAATAATTAAATATTCATGGCTATTTGCTTTTAATAAAACAGTCAATTAATAAAATTATTCGTCTAATAAACAGTCTTTCTAACCCTTTCTGCCCTCAATGAGTTCACTTGCTTTAAGGCGTAATCTTAATTTAAGAAACAAATTTAAATTCATTACTTAGAGTCTATTTGCTGGTCATTATATTTTAGTCGTAAAAGAGGACATCCACTGACTGACTCACTGACTCATCACGGCACAGCAAAATCTACTGAAGCCACCGACTCGAAACTCGATGGGGTGATCGGACGGATAGCGTAGGGGCGTGCCTGGGGTTTTTCGAAATTCGGATCCCTGACCACCCAGGGGGTAGCCTGTTCGGTCGCCTGTCTCCGCCCCCAATAAACGCAGATCTTCGAAATTTTGCAGGAAGGTTTCTGCTAGGCTACCGTACCAAAAAATTAGTTTCCCCGATTTTCGATATTCGGACTTTAAGGGTGCGAAAACTGAAAAAAAATCAATTTTCGGGGGTGTTTCACAAAATCTTCTGATATTTTGATTCAACTACGCGGGGAATAAAGATAAAGAAACTCGGAAGGAAGCTTCTCGGAGATATTTCCAAAAACCCGATTTCTGGTTTTTGCGATTTTCGCTTTGGGAGGGGGGCCAGGAGGGCCCAAATATTTTGCCCCGTTTTGTATTTTTGCCTTCTAACTCCAATGCGGAAATTCAGAGTGTTTCAAAATTGAGTACGAGAATGTAAAGAACGTATATAAAAAGGGAGCATGCGTTGACTTTTACAAGTCGATTATCAGGGAGGCAGAAATAAAAAAAAAAACCAAAACAATTTTAATTTTGACGATCGCGTCCGGTCAACGCTACTCTGTGGCAAATTCACGTACGACTTAGATATTTTGACCAAAAATAGTTTACATAATTTGCAAAAAACTAATTTCTGCTTTTTTTCATATTTTACCCCTTTGCATCCTTATGGCCCTCCGTAAAAATAGGCGATTTCTCACAGTTTTTCCAATATTTCGCGAGTAAAAATAAATTTAGATTAATGGAATTAATGGCAATTAACGAGATCAACTGTCTGCTTAGTTTATTTTTTGATTATCTGGATCCAATTTTTCGGTATTTTATGTTTTTCGGGTTTTTACGTGATTTTTTTTCATAATTTAACATAGAAACTCGCAAGTTGAAAGCTTAGTTTTTCCATTGATCATAAAAAATGTTTTTTTGATTTAAAATTTATTTAAAGTATCTGGGACTATTTTTCGATTTATTATGAAGTAGCTGATATACCCGGCGTTGCTCGGGCTCTTTTCTGATGAAATTTTGGAATTTCTGAATGCGAATATACAGAAAAAATGAACATTATTCTCCACCTTTTTTCTCGAACACTGCCTCAAACTCACTCCAAAACGAGCGAAGTCGAGTAGAAATTCTAAATGGCCGGTTTTTGGAGAGCCCATCCATTGGGAGCATTTTATAAGAATTCATTTCGATTCTTCAATATGAATTTTTACTCATTAATTCTAAGCTTTTTATCATGTACTCATTTTTTTCTGTATATTCACATTCAGATATTGCAAAATTTCATCAAAAAAGAGCCCGAGCAAGGCCGGGTATATCAGCTAGTTATTCCATAGTTATTTACCTTGAATTCAAGGAATGTAAAAAATCTTTATGCTCTTTATCAAAGAATTTATGCAATAGATATCAATCTTCTTCATCAGTGGAAGAAAAACTGCTTTCACTCTATCATAAACTTTTTGTACATTTTTTAATCATTTATATAGTTATGTAAAAAAAAATTAAAAACACTCTAAAGTGACTTTTTTGTTCTTGTTTACTGACTATTATTTACAAACCATCAAGTTTTATTAACAAAAAGGTAAAAAAATAACTTTTAAATAAAGTTGAAAAATATCACAATTTTAGATTGACCAGCATGTAGCCCCGATTTAAACCCCATAGAATTTATATGGGTGATCTTATGAGGACAGTTTATACCAATGGCAAGCAAAGTCTGCTGACTAGCGTGATCAAATCTGGGCCAACAATGAAGGTTGGAATGTCAGGCCAGATTTGATAACGCTAGTCAGTAGGCTTTGTTTTTAAGGCGGCGTCAACTACGCACTATTCCGGCGAAGAATCAGCTGCTGGAGTCCTTTGTTATAGAAGTTCTCTGTCTGGCCCTGGAGAAAATTCTTCACCTCAAAGCTGATGTCATCATGGAAACGTCATCCATGAAACGTGCTCTTCATACGACGGAAGAGGAAGAAATCGCTGGGTAACAGTTTGGACAAGGCAATAACTAGTACCGAAGACTCTCCCCTTCAATATAGTGCCATGTCAAATGCTGAAAACTGAGTCATTGTAATGTTCATTCAGTATGCGGGGTATCCACAGGCAACACACTTCTGTTACTCGAGATCATGATGAAAAGAAGTGAGCAAATGTAGCATCCACCATGAGGCAACCATTGTCATATGCAGAGTGTTACATTGCCTCACTAACGGAGGCGGTGGAAGGGTCGTCAGTGCCCTTATGCAAAAACAGTAATTTTGGCGCCCCCCCCCTTGAAAAAGAAAAGAAATTCTTTATTTTGCACCGTCTTGGCGCCCCTCTTGTATCGGCGCCCTAATGTCTTATTCATCATCTTCTACATGATCAGTTCCTCTGTGGTTTTCGCTCTTCGAGGACCAGGACCACTACTTGCTGCATGATACGTCCACTTTTAAAGGAAATTCATCGTTGTTTCCATTCAGAGGCAGAAAAAGTGTCACAGCCCAAGCCTCGATTTTTCAAATGGGTTGCGTCATCTTGGATTTGATGTTCTGGTAGCGAATTCACGAAAGATAGGTCAAATTGGCTTGTGCGTCTTTGAAGGAACGTTTTTACACGATCACATTGTCATTTTACTGTTGCACCTGAACTATCATGGTGGATGTAAGGACTTTATACAGACAAATTAAAGAATCATTCTACCTTGTAACCAGAAAAGTTCTTGCCGTTTTTATGTTGCCATAAAAGGAAGTGATAGAAGATATGCTAATGAGTGTATAATGTGGTCCAAAATCTGTCAGAGGGGAGTAGGAAGATTAGCCTGTATAAATACAGGGCAGTTGGGCCTTCACTTCAATCATATATTGTGCAAAAGTGAAGACAAATGGAGGTATCGAAGAAGATGTTTAGGTGTGGTTTGCTTTATGACTTCAAGGTGGGCTTGTCAGCAGCAGCATCAAGTCGCCGAACGTGTCTTGCGTTTGGGGATGATACTGTTAATGAACGCACCGCAAGGCATTGGTTCCAGAAATTCAGGTCGAGAGAATTTGCCATTTCTGATAAACCCGCAGTGGTCGACCATAAGCCGTGATGACCAGGCTCTGAAAACGGCTATAGAGGAGGATAGCAGTTTAACATGTGGTGAACTTGCCAAACGGTATCAGGTTTCTGATGAAACAGTTAGACGTCACCTGCACAGCCTAGGAAAGACGTACAAGTTGAGCAAATGGGTATCCCATACATTGTCGGAATCCAACAAGAATCAACGAGGGACAGCCTGCATTTCGTTGCTTTCTCGACATCGTAACGCACCCATATTTAATCGAATACTTACCAGTGACGAAAAGTGAATCCTGTATGACACTCCTAAGCGTTCCAAACATTGGTTGTCATCCCGGGACATCATGCCTTACACCTGAAAGCCACCCATACACCCACACAAGATCATGCTCTATGTCTGGTGGACTAGACGCCAAATGTTTACTACATGCTATCAACTGGCCAAACCATCACTGGGGACCTGTACTCCCAGCAGTTGGAACGTGTGCAATAGCAAAGGGGTACTCTTCCTTCATGGCAATGCCTGGCACATGTGGCGCGGGTGGCCAGGGAAACCATAGAGCGGCTTGGCTGGGAAACTATGGTTTGTGTCATCCACCTTACTCACCAGATCTTGCTCCAACGGATTATCACCTTTTCCATTCTCTGGACAACCATCTTCGTGGAAAATCCTACACCAATGATACAGACCTGCGAAAGGCACTCACGGACTTCTTTGAGTCCAAGACTAGCAAGTTTTACAGCCAGGGGATTGATCAACTGGAGACACGTTGCAGAAGGTGTTAGATGCCAATGGGGATTACTTTGGGGACTAGCGATACGCTACTTTTTGTGTACATCATTTTGTTTTCCGCAATTAAAAACGGAAAGAACTTTTGAGGTTATCTGGTAATTTAAAATCTTTCTCTCAAATGTAGCAGTTACTTTCAATCGCATCCTCTCTGTATTAGGATTAGGCATTTGCAAAGTATAATTTCCTTTTTAACGCAATGACAATCACTATATATACAGCTTGAAAACTTACCTTAAAAATTGATAGCCCAATAATCAAAATTTCATTTTCCGAATTTTTGATCTCTTGATATTATGATTTTCGGGATTTTAATCTTTATGGGATTTGATATTTCGCATTTTCATCATTTCGGGATATAAAACAAACCCATTTTTATGAAGGAACTTTAATTTTTCAGCAAGATATGTACGTTTGACTGAATGCAAAATAAAAATCAATGTGTGGAAAGGAACCTGATCACGTGACCTGATTCGTACTAACGCATTGGTGAAAAATTCTATAGGCAAATTTCCCATTCACAGTACAAAACTTGTTCATAATCAATTTACACATGTTCAAGATGAGACGTGTTTATAATATCAATTCTTGCACTTTTCATTTTTCAAAGTAAATATCATTTTAGCAAAGCATATAAGAAATATAGGAAATTTCATAAACATTAAAGATTCAATGAGATATAACTAAGTTTCATTATGTGTTATTTATTTTCACAGAAATGCTGGCTGCCTCATAAAACGATCCGTTCAACTATGATGGTAACATCTTCCTGGTTTCTGGAAATGCTCCTCATAAAAATTGAGCGACGGAAAATAATGAAATATTTTTCGTTATAAAATTTGTATAACTTTATCCTTGTCTTTCACCTTGCACCATTCAAAAATTCACAAATCTCTTCTTTTTTTTTTTTTTGCTTTTTTTAGTACCCCAAAGGGAAAAATTCTTTACAATTTCTAGCAGAAAAGAATAGCAATAATTTTTTTCCATGTCTCTCTCTACTCGCTGCAGCAGAGAAACTATGATGAAAAATCTGAACATTTACCTTTTACTACTGAGTTCATGCTTTTGTGGAATGTACTTTTCAGAGAAGAAAACTTTTACAGCTCTCTTTTCCTCTCCTGAGTTTACGATGGTCCGAACTGAGTTGCGGGTTGGCAATCTCATTCGTGAAAACGCTCCTTCGGCTTCAAAACGACGGCGACCGTAAAAGTGGCGCCTATTTACTTTCCCTTAAATTTTTTAAACATTTAATATTTTCATGTTGTTTTCATAGTAATATATCTCACCCCCCTCTCTCTTGTTCTTAGAAGATTTCTTTTTAATTTCCGTTATAATTTCGGCTCTCTCTATTTTACTGCTTAAGGATTGAAAATTATGTTTGTAATTCCTGGCTGAATTTATAAATCATCTGCAATGAATCCAGTATCTCATTCCAAAATCGTAAATCAAGGTTGATTTACGGTATTTCAATTTTAAATTAATATTTTATAAGGATTTCGTTATTTTTTTTTTTTTTTTTTTTTTTTTTTTTACTTGTGTTGGATAATTACCGTATGCATAATACTCTAAAACAAGTAAGTAATAATAGCCAGTTTTGTTTTTAAATTCCTGATAAATTCATTTTCCAAAATCGGTCAGGACGAGGAAATAAGCCCAAATTAAGTGAAAAGACGATTCGAAATCTACTAACTAATTGAATTTTCCCGACCAAGTCATTTCATTAATAACGTGGTTTAAATTTTTTAAAGTATTTTTTAAAATGGATGACATTATTAAAAACCAAAGCGTTTGATATTTTATCTGAACATTTAATTTATCGATAAGGATGATTAATATTCAAGTTAGTCGCAAGTTACTTCATAATCCTTAAAAATAGTTTTTCTACGGATCATAAAGCCTTCAATGCGTAGAAAAACTGGATCTTCAAAAAGTAGAACCATTATGGCACCACGAAATTTGAAGTTTATTAACCGCTAGCTAAATTATTAATGAAAATCCATTTACTAACAAGGGGATCACACGGACATGTAATCACGGATTTGGTTGAAATTTTAGGAGATCAATCTACAACATTAATATGCCTTCTGTGTAAAAGGATTTGACTCAATGGTCTTTCATTTCGGAGAAAAAATTAAAATATTTTAGGTTTATTATTGTAGTGCCAGATAAACCAAGTGGGAAGAAAGGTATACAACTTAACATGGTATACAACTGCGGATTTACTGGTTCGGGTTCGATTCCTGTAGTAATGAAATTTCTTTTCCTTTTTTTCATTTCCCCCCCCCCCTTTTTTCATTTTTTTTTTGTTTTTTTCGCCATTATTATTTGTTTGCACTTTGCATAATAACATTTATATACATAAGCAACGTCACAGGTCAAAAACTGCAAAATAAGATATACAATATTTTCACGGATGGTCATTGGCGATCTATGATTGCGCATAGACCATCGACAGTGCGAATAGATCTTTATACACGGCTTAAAACAATTAAAGGAACACTTGTAAAATCCCCTACAGAGGGCGTAAATAATACTTTTTAGCAATTTCATCTTCTGCAACATGAAACCTACTATCTCCCTCATAGGAAATGGTTGAAGCCAACACATTTTGCTGCCAGGTGTTCTGAGAAATTTGTATAGCAATATAACCCCCCCGGAAAACAAAGTGGTTACATGCCAGTACACTCTTTGCTTGGAGATAACGGTCGAACATTAGAAGGTGCAGGCATTCCTGGAACGTTGTTGTTAGTGCTCTGACATGCCACGAAGGCATCTTGAAGCAGTAGAAGCTGCGAGAGCCGTAACATTGCTCCAAACGGGTCAATCAATTCGGACTGTGGCAAATGCCCTCGATGTGTCCTCTTCCGTCATTTTCCGACTGTGGACACGATTCCAGGCGACTGGCCAGTACACACGAAGAGCTGGGCAAGGTCGCCGACGCTCAACAACCGCCAATCAAGATCGTTATGTGCGGACTTGTGCCCTGCGCCGAAGAACCTCAACGGCCAGAGACCTGAGAAATGACCTGCAGATGTCAACTGGGGTAGCTGTTTCAGATCAAACAATCCGGAACAGATTACGTGAAGTTGGCTTGAGACCCAGACGACCAACAAATCGAGTGCCTAGGCTAACCCGCCAGAACATACAGGCGCGACTAGAGTTTGCACATCAACATGTCACCTGGCAGCTTCGCCACTGGCATTCTGTTCTCTTCACAGACGAGTCAAGATTCCGCCTGACCCGCTGTGATGGCCGTCTACGTGTCTGGAGACGACGTGGTGAGCGAAACACCGACGCAACGGTTTGTGAGACTGACCGAATGGGATGTTGTTCCATTATGGTTTAGGCTGGCATCTCAATAGACCATCGAACGGATCTTGTGGTCGTCCGAGGGCGAATGATCGCTGACGTTTACATTCGTGACATTCTGGAAGAACATGTGATTGTTACTGCACATGGCATGGCCTGGATTCCTTCTGATGCAGGATAATGCTCGTCCACACACTGCAGCTGTCACTCAAGACTTCCTACGGATGCATGGCATTCAGACCATGAGGTGGCTTGCAATGATTCCAGACCTAAATCCCCTTGAACATCTTTGGGACATGCTTGACAGGCGAATTCGACACCGCCCTTCAGCTCCAGAAACACTGTAACAGCTCATCCAGGCACTTACTGAGGAATGGGACCGGCTTCCCCAAGATCACATCCGTCCACTGATACGGAGCATGCCTCGAAGGTGCATGGAGGTTACTGCAGCCCATGGTAGGCATACACATTACTGAGTGGTGCAAAAAACTGATCCCTGGATAGCCCAATTGGTAGAGGAGTTGGCCATGATAGTCGAGATTCCTGGTTCGAATCCAAGTCGCAGAATTTTTCCTTCCATTTTTCAATCGAAAAATCAGTACTGATCCCTGGAAGAAACAGGGCATTCTCCTCACAACGTCCAAAGGACATTTCACTTTGTTTTAGTCAGGGGTCCTGCAGTTTCCTGTTTTTTCTTTATGTTTCTTCACTAGATGATTCAATAATGCATTCTATTGTTAAATAAACCGTCTTTTAATGATCACATACAGCGATTTTGTCCATATTATTCGTAATTGCTTCTGCACGCTGCTTAATAGAAGTGTTCCTTTAAATGTTTTGAGCAGTGTAGTTTCTTTTGTTTCACACACCACGGCAATGACCGTCCGTGAAAATATTGTACAATGCATTTTGTATTTTTTTTGACCTGCGACGTTGCTTATGTATGTGAATGTTATTATGCAAAGTGCAAACAAACAATAATGGCGAAAAACACAAAAAAATGAGAAAGAATGGAAAAATAATGGGAAAAAAATAGAAAAAAAAAATGAAAAAAAATTTCAATACTACAAGAATCAAATCCGGACCAGTAAATCCGCAGAAACTGATGTTAACCACTGCGCTACCGCTGGTAATCTGTATATCTTTCTTCCCATTTGGCTTATCTGGCACCACAATAATAAACCATTAAGGAATGACATAACCAAGTACCGAAATGTTAAACTAAACCATTCGCAGAACTATATTTTTAAAAAGCCCTATGTTAACATTGTAAGATTCTAATGTACCATAAAGATACCATTACACCACGTACCTTTGAACCACTGTCGACTATCATTAATTTTACGTGATATTCATTCATGACACTTCATTCCAAGTCCTTTGATATATTACATGCCATATTTTAGCATTGAAATTCCAATGAACCACAATGGTTCCACTAAACCAGGTTCCTTGAAACCAATTTCGACTACCATTAATTTTACGTTATATTCATTCATAACACATCATTCCAAGTCGTTTGATATATTACATGCCATATTTTAGCATTGAAATTTCCAATGAACTATAATGGTTGCACTAAACCAGAATTGTTCCACTAAACCAGGTTCCTTGAAACCAATTTGGACTATCTTTAACTTTACGTTATATTCATTCATGACACATCATTCTAAGTCGTTTGATATATTACATGCCATATTTTAGCATTGAAAGTTCCAATGAACCATCATGGTTCCACTAAACCAGGTTCCTTGAAACCAATTTGGACAATCATTAATTTTACGTTATATTCATTCATGGCACATCATTCCAAGTCGTTTGATATATTACATGCCATATTTTATCATTGAAAACACTCGAGGGTGTCAAAAGGGTGCCATTAGAGCACGTGGCATTGTTTCGATTTCAACCATTTTCAAAATGGTTCATTCCCGGAACCATATTTATTAATTGGCGAAAAATAGTAATTTATATCCGCTTCAATCTCGTCATTACGATTTGTTTGTTATATTACTTAATATATCTCTCCATTGAAAATTGCTTGGTGGGGTCGTGAAGGTACCATTTGTACACGTGCTATTTAACGGATTTAGATAATTTTTGTGATTTGTACGCGCCATGTACCATATTTATCGAATGACGAAAATAGTAACGAATAACCCCTTCTATCTCGTCATTACGATTTGTTTGATATATTACTAAATATTCTTCCCATTGAAAATTGCTTGGCGGGAAAATAGAGGTATCATTTGTGCACGTGCCAATGAACCGATTTAGATAATATTTGTAACTGGTTCGTGCCATGAACCACATTCATCGACTGACGAAAACAGATTTTGAAAATCTTTCATAGCCTCGGAGGAGTTTGAGTTATAGACAGACAGACGGACAGACAGACACGTTTCCCCACACTGACAGCATAAAGCACCTTTCGGTACTTAATAAACGTAAAATATTTTATTTTTTTCTCCGAAACGAAAGGCTTGAGTCAAATCCTTTTACACAGAAGGGATTTAATATTGTAGACTGACCACCTAAAATTTCAACCAAATCCGTGATTACATGTCCGTGCGGTACCTTTGTAAGATAGTTTGCAAAAGAATGCTACATTAAATTGTACTTCACAAATAAATGTCATTTACAAGGTGAAATCCATGAAAAAGTCAAGAAATTTTTCACAGGAAAAGGAGAGATTTGAAATTCCGTTTGTAATAAATGAGATGTAAGAATTCTTCATCATTATCTTTTTTTTCTTCTTGTTTTCCTATTCAGAAAATTAACCAAACCAGTTTTTTTTGAACAATCAAAGAACAAATTAAAAAAACTTCAGATATTACTAATAAAAAGCTGAAGTTTTTAAATTTTTTTTAACAACATCATAAAATTATTTTCTGAAAGACAATATTCGTCCACATTTCGTCGAGATTTTAACTTTTAAGAAATTCAAGCTGTTTTTTTTTTTATCTTTTAGTGTGAGTTTTGCAATCGTAAATATATTTTACTGTAATCGTAAAGCCATTTTTATGTCTTTTAATGTGTTGCTACAGCTGGGTTGCAGTGATTGTGTGGCATTTTTTATTGCGTTTCTAAAATCTTAAAGAGAATGAATGCTTTCAAGAAATAAAGATTGACCACAAATAAACTTTTATTGCACTTCAGGAACACTTTCAGAACTATTTCTTCAGTTGCAACAAAAATCAGATAAATGACTAATTAGGTTAAATTTTACATGTAAACGTCCTTATGTTTTTCTAAAAGAACTAAAACGAATTATTTCATCGGAGATAATTTGCATTAGATCAACCCACTGTAAATACTAATTTTTTGACTACAGATTCATTTTTAGTCTCATTTAATCATTTTATTTACTCTCCGAAGATAACTTCGAAAAAAAAAAACAGATTAAATAAATTCAATTTTAAGAGAGGCTGAAATATAATTAAGTTCGCATGCCGATTAGCAAAAGCAATCAATTTTCTTTTTTTAAATCCAAAAGAAAAAAAAAAAACTACAAGAAAAAGAAACTACCCCGTCAAATTGATGCAAACCATTGATCGAAAGTGACCCATTTCCCTGTATGTCAGATGATAACAAAAGATTGAATACAATAAACAGTTGATTTGTTTACCAAAAGCGTGTTACAATACAGGATAAATTCACAAGGCGCGCTCATAATGGGGTGATGCGCCTGGATCACCCAAGTAGCTGCTTGGCACTTTCGAAAATTAATGAGTAAAAAAATAATGTTAGCGCTCAATAAACAGTCTTAGCATGCTTTTAATTAAAAATTTTTCAGACCTACGTCAAAAAACAAAGAAACGGTAAATCCAAAAAAACAAAGGAATCTGTCGGTAAACAAAAAATCGATGAGGGTTATCACTTTCAATTAACCTCTTTTCGCGGTCGACATGTCTGTCATCCCTATATGATCAAATATCGAGGTAAGAAATTCGTTGGAATAATTTAGAAAATAAAAATAAGAATCTTTCTATACATAACACTTAGACTCTATGATAAGATCGTGAAATAATGGCTTGAACTTCATAAAAAAGGATGATAGCTCGCAGGCTATTCGGATTAAGACTGAAGCTGATTTAAATCAACTTTGATCTTACGAGTGATGTTTAAAGCTATTGATGAATCTGCATCTACTGATGCTACTTATTACGAAGATTTTAATGATTCTTCACTTCGGATTTTCAGTAGTGATGATTACTTATTTTTACATGTAAATATTCGGAGTATATCCCGAAGTTTTGATGAATTGATGATTTTACTTTCTTCGATTGAATTTACAATTCACGTCATTATTTTGTCTGAAGCTTGGCTTTATGGGAAGAACTTAGACTTATTTTGCATACATAATTATAATATATACTATTCAAATAATGATTTTGATTCTTTTTTCCTTTTCCATCATAATTTTATATTATTATCTTTTAATCCTCCTTTTTAGATTTAGTTTTTATTTTTAGTTTTAGTGTAAACCCTATGAGCTTAGGCTCAGTGGTTTCATTTTATTGTATTAACTGATGCTTTGTATTTTGCTGTAAAAATAAATTAAATTAAAAAAAATTAAATGTTATTTGATACATATTAAAAAATATATATATATCGCTCAGCAATAGGATAATAGGCGAGACACTGTCGGAAGTTCTGCTTACGTTTGTTGTCCTGTTTTGTGACGACTTCGCATCTTATTTACAACTGGACAAAACATTCTAAATTTACGTTTATCGAAATTATGTCCGGTCTCGAAAATATAGATGACATAACCAAAAAAAATTAATTTTTATACCCCTTTGAATTATTGCTTAATAATGCTCCTTCTTATACGTTTTTGATTGATTGAATTTTAGTCACTTGCCAGTGATTTACGCAGGCACCAGTTTCCTTTATCTTTCGTGCGCATTAGATTACTAGTCATCATTGTTGTGATCAGCACTGCATTGTAGCAGACTATAGGCGTGATCAACGTCAGGCCAATAGTATTACAAGCAATTCCTCCTCGTATACTAGTAAAGTGGTGTGTGTATTAATGTGCTTGACGGAATTTCTTTCCTCCACCACTCAACAATAAGAACATCCACTTCCCATGAAAGCACTGAAAGTAGCAGCAGACAACAAGTGAGTGGATTCCCAAGTTTCTAAACAAAATTATTTTTTAAAAATGGTTTATTAAAATTAGCTAATTGCTATCCATAAAAAATCTGTTTTGTAATTAATAACCATTTCCTTAATTTATTGTTATATTTTAATAATTAATTCGCTAATCTTCATAAATTTCCGGGGCTGGCATCATGAAAAATGAGGGCAAGATTGTCGACTGATACGTGAGGGGGTTTGTGATACTGCGTTGGTGAGGGGGTTTGTGTCGCGGTACTTTATAATTTTAAATAAAAATAGTATTCTTGGATGCTTATCTTATAAATTATTTCGAGACGAATAATTCTATAGCAAAAATTAAGGTTTTGTGTTTAATAACATTGCTCTAACTGCAATTCTTTTCGCGACTGCCGTTAACGATTTTGCTTACCGCCATGTTTTTTCAACTTTTCACTTCCGATTTGAACGAAGCGCTACCGCTGCCGCGCAACGCCATCGCTTACAAGGTATGCTTGCGCGAAGAAAAGAGTTCTTGGTACAGGTTCGTGAACTTGCCTTGTTAGTACTAACAGAAATTAACGTTTGATCTTGTTAAGTAGATTTTGGGCTACCCTGTAACTTCATAGGAACAAACTTTTTGTTTATCTTGTAAAGAAGTAATTTTTTTAAACTAAATTTTTGATCATTCAGTCACTCCAAACTTAAGCTAAAATTATCAATTCAGTACGCCATTATTCATTGAAAAAACTCAGGAAAATGAAAAGCTGAAGCTGCAGCTCTTCTTTTGTTTACTGAATGCCATTGTAGTTGATGATAGCCACAGCAACTTCATAAGAGGCATAAATGAAAGGTTCTGAAATAAGCCTGCCATTAATATCAAATCGTGGGACCGTAATTACATTAATTTTTTGGATTAACTGTCGAGATCATAAAAAGTTTTCATTCAGCAAGCAAATCTCTCGGCTTGTTGAAAGCTTTATTTCGACATAATCTGCTTGCAATGTTTCAATGATAAGTCTCTTCTCCGTCGATAATCGTAATTCCCCTTGAACGACAATACGTTCTGTCTTAATCTCCTTTCGCCGACTCCATTGTTCCAACAAATCGATCTGCTGTAATGTTTAATAAATTCCCAAAGGGTCAAGTAATTAATGGAACCTGCACGCAAAATAACAACATTGAACGGTCTCTCTTTTACAAATTAAACACAACCCAATCATCTACGGGTATTAAGTAAAGAAAAAAAGGGCCAGCAGCAAAAGCTTTTTATTAAATGAATGAAGGGGAATTACGTAGTTATAATTGCTTCAATCCCTTGCGAAAAGATGATTAGCTTCGCAAAGTGCATCTGTCTAAATAAATGCAATTTTAGTTCGACTTTTTAATATAATTGTTGAGTCGTGGCGCATAATAAAAATAAAAGTTCGCAATAATTATACTGTTTTCCGTGAAATTTCTTTAGCAGATCGAAGTTTTCGCCTAAAACTAAACTAAGCGCACATATTTGAGCTTAACAACAGAAAAGAAAATATGTGTTGAATTTATCGAATCAGGCGCTTAAAAATTTTTCTAATAATTTTATAGCTCATATATACATTTTGATGGATAGAATAGTCCATCATGCGCTCCCTTCCCCAGCCCTAAATTGATTCCACTGCCTGCTCACTTGGCGTACCACCTGGGTTTTGAAAACGATCAATTGAAATCAATTTTTGAAAACCTTAGTCAATATAATTCCAAAGCTGATGGGAGATGCATCTGACATCAGTTTCGAGCAACAATGAAACAGCGACGCTATTAATTGCTGATAGGCTGATGATTTGTATTAATAATATGGGGTTGTTTCAAATGAATTGCCAATTATTCGAAAGCGGAAGGAGGCCCAAGCAGCATATTATGCAGATTTTTGGTGTCTTTCGATAAGTTAACATCCGGATGATACAATGATAGTAAATATTGCGCGTAGCGAATGTCAAAGAGCGAATACTATAGAGAACCAAAAAGGTTAATAAAGCATTTGGTAGAGAACCGACTAATTCCGGAGGATCTACCTCACAGAAATCTATATTCGGAAATACACTCTCTAACCAAAAGTAATTGGACACTTTCGATTTTAGACGCTTTTTCGAATATCTAGAAAAATGCTTGACGAATTATCCTGAAATTTCAGGAATGTAAAGAGCATGTTACACCTGGATAGATAGCGTATGAGCCTACAAAATGAACCGCGTTCATCATCATCTTGAATGATCATTTAATGATCTTGAATTAAAGGAATTTCCAGACCTAAGATAGACGACGCGAGACATTGCCCAGAAGTTAAAAGTACACTATTCATCCGTTTCATGGCACTTGAGGAAATACATATAATAAAGCTCGGCAAGGCAGAGCGATTGGAGTGCGCTCTTTTCTCCACCAAAAAGGTAGCAGGAAAGAATTTTGCAGCTTATTTCACGGTTAACGAAAAGTGGATATTGTATGAAAATCATACACGTTCGGCCCAACGGTAGGGAGTAACGCACATTCCAGGAAGTACTCCTCCGAAACCACCGCCTCGTGTAAAGCAGGTAATTACTGATAGTCCGAATATTAGAATTTATAATATTGGGTTGTTGAAATGAATTGCTAATTAAAGTATCAGTTTGTCTAAAAGTTAATACAGTCCTCTAGCGGTATCATTCACTACTCATTACTCATATGGAGTCATAATCATAATAGCAGATATGTGAGATGCACAAAAAATTATACATTAACCAACCAATACTTGTCAATAGACATGGTATCCTTTTTTTCAAGTTGATACCATAAAGCATACCTGGTTGCTCATTTTGTATCAAATCCATTCCTACTTATTCTCCTAACCTTTCGCCAATAGATTATCTTTTCTGTATTTGAACACCAATGATGCATCAAAATATTAGGTAGTGAAATGCTTCATCACGTCCAGATTTGTGGCTTCACTGGATGTTACTGTTTGAAACGTTTCACGGAAATATAAATATCCTTTTATTTGCCATTTGAGCTTCATCTATGCCACATCATCTACCAGAGTTACGAGGGCGAATTGTTACTACCTTAGAAACTATCCACGTGGACATTTTGGTCCTTTCAGCCGATGGCAAAAATTAGACTATCGTCTGGACTTTTTTCATGTGACCCTCGCTCCTCATATTGAAATGCTTGTGAATCAGTGTAATGTAGGTCAGGTTTGAGAGCTTTTCTAATATTCACGGATAAAGTTGAATGCTGAATATAATATTAGAACTGAAATTACTGGCACAATTTCAACAGTGCTATGAAAATAGGGATACATATATCACAGTTGTACTTTCAAGAGCAAAAACAAAAATGGACATTCCCCTACTTCTCAAAGGATTCGCTAAACCCCTATTTTTAATATAATATTGTATTCCTTTTAAGCCATAATTAACTAAACTACTGTGCTTTGATTTTCAATCCTAATTATTAAGATGTTAGAAAGCAAAAAAAAAAAAATGGTATCAGTTTGACAATTCACATAGGACATCTTAAGAATATCACCCGTAACCTACATTCACATGCCAAAAGTCATGGGATAGCAGTGAACTATTTTTCAAGTGGCAGTAGCATCATGTGCAAACAGTATAAATATGCAAATCAGTGTCAGTAGGTTTAGTTACTTAGTTACACTGTCATGAGAAAGGGGTGAAGTGATCAGTGTGACAATGGCTACACGACGAGAGCTATCCGAGTTCGAACGTGGCCTGGTATGTGGAGCACAAGGTATGGGTCATTCAATATCGGAGGTGGCTCAAGAATTCAACATCCCACGGTCCACAGTTTCAAGAGTCTACCGAGAATACTAACTTGACGGCATTAGCTCCAACCATGGACAACGCAGTGGTCGACCACACCTTCTCAATGAACGGGACCAACGGCGTCTGAGTAGGATGGTCAAAGCTAACAGGCAACTGAAACTACGCCAGATTTTCACAAGGGTGATACTCGAGCTGTATCGCTGCGAACTGTGGAACGAAATCTGGTGTCTATGGGATATGGAAGCAGAAGACCCACGAGGGTGCCCTTGCTAACAACAAGACATCGTCAGCAACGTCTCTCCTGGGCCCATGAACACATCGACTGGACACTTACCAACTGGAAACGTGTGATCTGGTCTGATGAGTCTCGATTCCAGCTGATACGAGCTGATGGTAGGACTCGAGTATGGCGCAGACCCCATGAGGCCATGGACCCAAGTTGTCAAGCATGCACTGTGCAAGCCGGTGGTGGCTCCGTAATGGGCAATTGTGGGAAGCTATCCAGTCGGAATGGTTGGCAATATCTTCAGATGCCTTCCACCGACTTGAGGAATCAATGCCACGTCGCACTGTGGCACTTCGCCGGGTTAGAGGGGGTTCCACAGGTTATTAGGTGCTATCCCATGACTTTTGGCATGTGAGTGTAAGCTTATTAATGCAATGCTTGAAAATATAATTTTATGGAGTCAAGTTAAAATCAAAAAAGTTTATATCCCAGCGTTACGATCCAGTCATGGTGTTCATAGTGCGTTCATTACTTTCCATTTTCACGTATGTAATATGAAATTGCCTAAATATGATCTCCAATTTTTTTTTCTAATTTTTTACTTCTATGCATGTTTCGAAAAAAGCTCTAAAAAGAAAAAGTAACATAATTATGAGCATTCATATTCTATTATAATAATTACATGTTTCTGTTTTGGATATTTTACAACCTTGATTTTTTTTTCTATTATGAACACGGCTTTTCATGACTCTGGTGAACTTATTATTAATTCAAACAAAAAATTTACGCTTATTTTTGTTTTCGGAGGCAAATGGTTTTTTAGATGATATTTTCGTTTTCAATAACAACACATGTTTTAATTTCCCCAGGGTTCTTGTGTCAATCCAGAAGCTTCATACACTTCTTTGAAAAACAATATTAGTCCTCAGGTTATTTTTTCATTATTTTATTTCGAAATCTAATAAGACATCGGAAATTTTAAAATAATAGTCAAACCTAAAGATGAAGAAGCGTGACCTTCATTAAAAACATCTAAAAATAGAAACAATTTTAGTTCATCAAAGATGAAATTAAAATTATGTCCTTATAAATCAGTTTCAGTAGCTAGAAGTAAAATATTATTATTTTGACAAAAAAACAAACTGGAAGTATGCTCGAGTAACAAAACCCTTTTTTTAATATTATAATCTACAATTTAAAGATACAATTATTTTAGAAAAACACACTTTCTTTATTTTTTAATAAAAATATTAACAAAAAAAAGAATGAAAATATAGTGCGAACTAAAAATTCACATAAGGAACATGTATTTATGAATTATTTGCAATTGCACTGATGTCATGATATTAATTATAATTTACTTAAGTGAATTTTAAAGTAAATAAAAACCACACATACGAAACGTTTTCTTCGTTCACTTTGACTTAATGTTCCCTACATCGGATGCTTATTTATGCCTTTCTTATGTATTATTAAGGGGTTGTCATTACGATACATTCCCTAATGAGGACTCCTTCTGTTGTCGCTGCTTTTATTATTTTCCTCCCTGCTTAATTGCTTTTCTCTACCCAACTAACCTTAAATAAATACAAAGTCACAGCACTTTCTTTGTCCCCATTTTCTTTTCTTTTTCTCCTTTTCCTTCTATAGTTAATGCTATTAAACGAAGTAAAAAATTTCAGTCATTTTTATACCCCCCCAAGGACTAGCTTCATTGCTATCCAAAACCATAATGCATAGATGGTGTCTCAAAAACTCTGGCGAATGCACTTTAATCCATGATACAGTTCATTTTAATGTTTATTTTTTAAAGTTAAACAAACAGTTCTCAATTTTTAATGAAAGTTTATTTTATTATTTAAATATAACCGGTTTCCTTTGTAACCTCAGCACCAGGAAGAAAATAAACATTGCTCAGAGCTGCTTTCCATTATGAGTTTTAAGGTTTATTTTTAAAAATTAAAAAAAGGTATGAAATAATAGGGAATTCAAGAGGAAAAAGGGTAAGAGAGCGAAAAACAACTCCTGTATTTTATATAACCTTGTAATTATACATCGTAAAACAAAGGAATGGCATATTTGACAGGTATTCTTTAGTGTCGGTACTGGGCTAAAACATAATTTGCACATTTTATTATGCATTTGTTAAATAGCAAGAAGCAATGGCCCATTAAAAGAAACAGAAATTATTGGTCCTCCATTAAAAGAATCGTTATAGCAAACAATGACCCAATTAATGCTTCTGATTAGCATAAAGTCATTTGATTGCAAGTTGATCTATTTTAAAAATATACGTATAAAGGAACCTTTACTCTTCCATCAGATTTTAACGTAATTAGCAAGTGCCGTTAAATGTTCGTTAATTATGCTTCTCAACATTGAAAACTGCTTGTAGATGATATCATTTTCCCAATGAGTTTATTTTGGTAAAATTTAGTTTTATAGGATTTCTGAAATTTTGTGACAGCTAATAAAATATGAAATGAAGATATTTATAAAATATGAAAAAAACTTCAGGGATAACTTTAGGTATTAGGAATTAAAAAACAGACGTCTAGAGAAGTAGAAACTTATATTAATGAAATTGAAATCTGTATACAAGGAATATGTTAAATTGAAGATTGCTAAAAATTTCCGATTTTTAACAAAATGACAATGAAGTTGAAACTACAAAAAAAAATTTCTCATGAAATCTCTATATGGGATTAATAATAATCGATAAATCATTACACATAGTAACACATGCCAAAGATTTGGTTCTTTCACATTATCCGCAGAAAACGCCCAGATCTCCTTGCTACAAAGCTCCGGATCTCGGACGGGCGTTTGTCCGCACTACACTTTAGTAGACCACAGTTGAAGTGAGTGCTTTCACATGATCCGAGCATTTTGTCATCCGGGTGCTGTCCTTGTACTCTGCTGCGATTATCATTCAATTATCATAACAGCCATCATTTCTCCTGGTTGAATGCAATTACTCATATTTGTATTCTGTTTCTATAGCTGTTTCCACAAACGTTCCATCAACTCATCAAAGTCTGGAAGAATTAAAAAATAATTAAATAATAATTGTGTGAAGACAGCAACAGGCGGCCGATTTTTATGAAGAAGGAATTCAGAAGCTGGCCATACGATAAGTGTCTTAACAAAGTATAAATTATGTTGAAAAGTAGAATATGGTCCAGGCTTTCATGCATGTATAAAAATTACATGTTCAAAAATTATTAAAAAGAGTAAAAATACCTTTCGACTGTGGATGTGAAGACTATCAATAGGAGACATAAACCAGCCGCTTTTCCAAAAAGAATTTTAATAAACATGTATGTACACCCTATTCCAAAAGCGTTTTCACTTGGATGAATGATGTTCGGTGTTTTTGCAATACATTAAACCAGTTCAGGCAAGAAGTCGAGTCCGACGTGATTCAAACTCTACTTCTTGCCTGGACCGATTAATTTCGCTGGTTTTATGTATTGCAAAGACCCCGAACATCATTCATCTACGTAAAAACGCTTTTGGAATAGGGTGTACATTTCGCTCGCTACGCGCCTTCTTTCAAATGACTGAGTCATGTTCAAGAATTGTTCTTGTTATTTTTTTTAATATCAAAACGGTACTTATAAATCACGCCTCGTACGTTAGAGACAGCTTCATACTACAATTTGTATTTGCATGCAGCATATTCCTTAAAATTAGAAATTTATTTATTTCTAACTAAGAAATTCCAATGTTTAAATTTAAAAACTGGAAATCATTTTCAAAACAATTGTAAATAATCTAGTGAACAACTTTTTAATAAATTTTAGTCTATTTTAATTTAAAGAGTGTCCGACGAACCTATAATCATTAGTAATTCACCATCTGTAATTTACCACTCTCAATTCTTTGAGAAATCTTAATTTAAGATTTCATGTTCCCAATGCTCAAACCTAAAAAGCAGCATCTTGTACTTCACGTCCGAGAATGTGGAAGGGTGGCCTATATAGCTAAGCTCTTTCAGGCAGAGACATCTCAACATCTATCGATAAGAACAAATGTGTTTTTCGGCGACATTTTCTCTTGTTCATTCCCTTATGTTTTTTCTTACAATCGCTCGGTGGCCTTCCCTATCTTGCTTTGGTATTCTCATATCGCTTCCTGAAACGCGTATTTTTGGGCTGAGCTCGATTGACCGTGAAATCAAATCGAAAACCTTATCATTCAGAAGTAGCTCTTCTTTTTCTTTTTTTTTTTTTTCTTTTTTTACATCCCTCGTTGTAGAAGATGGAATGTCCCTGGAGTTGCGGAAAGAAACCCAATTCTTGTCTCTTTTCCTCGCCGATAAGCCGTTAATGGCATCGTCCAGAGAATCTGGCTGAATTTTCTGATCAATTCCCTTCTTCTGGTCTCCCAAAGGGGATACTTCTCGACAGAATGAGTTTCCCAAAGTATCGTTTACAGGAAGGTCCTTTGTTTTAACTTAAGCACACTGCAATTCTATTCGTTGGCTAAATAAAATTCTTTATAATGGCTTATTTATTTTGCAGTATTTTCGATTAGAAACTTCAAGCGTAATACAAATTTAAAGACGCAAAGTTACTTTTGAATAACTAGGCATGGTCGTTTAAAATCGATTTTTCCCTAAAAAGGGAGAGTATTGAATAACTCGGTATGTTTTTCGATATAAAAAAACATTTTAATCTTTTTCGCCGTGTTTGTTGTGTTTCTCTGTAAGGCGGGATTTTTTCCGTATGTAGCTGAAGTTCCAAGCGTTTTTCACCATTTGATATACCACTCTTATCATTTTCTAGAAATGGTATTATGTAATTGTCTAATCATAAAACTTCAAATAACTGTAAAAGTACCTTCAAAATACTATCTGTAGAATTGTCATTTAATGTTTTAAACTAGGAGAACTCTTTCAATATACAAATTTTTAGAAAGAAGTTGGATATTTTAAAGTATTCATGCATCCGTCAGTTTTATACTTAAAATTGCCTATTCAAAAGTTACCTATTCAAAAATTAAATTATATTGGAGGCAAAATGACCTAGCCCCCATTGCAAAATGAATGGCTGCTATTAAAAAGATGGGTTTTATCATTTCAACCGCTAACGTTCGGAGGTTCATTAGTGAGAGGATTAAGCGGCGGATTACGAACAAAAGACGTTAATTGTTATTGTGAGAATAAATGACAATTGATTTGAATCCTCCCACTGTTAATCAGCTAGCAGCGAAATTGCTATTAGTTGCAATTCTCTGCGATTATCTCGGAATGATTGCATTTGCTTGAAGCTGCAATGATATTTAGATACAATTGTGTCTAAAGGGTATTTTATAACATACAAGTTTTATTTATCAGTTCAGCTAGTAAAATAAGAAAATAATGAGCATAAATATAAAATTTATATATATTAGATTAGAATACCAACATTTGAATCTAAATTTTAAACGAGTAGTATGATATCAAAATGCATACTAGAAACATAATGTCTGTTCTTGGATTTTCGTTATATTTACCAGAAGAATTTACCATTACAACAACTTATTATATGCTATTTATATGTTATTTAAATGTTATTTTAATTTTTCCTGAGGATGAATTTACTTTTCATTGTTAAAGAGAGGATTCAATTTTATGTTCTAAATCCTTCTCCCAACCTTAAATTACGAGGGGAAGTCAGTAAATAAGTTACAAATGGATATAGATATGAGACAAATAAGAGTATTGACTTGAAAACTGCTTTTATTTCTCCGCTTAATCTCCCTGTACAATGAGGCACTTGTCCCGTCGTTTCACAAGCCCCTCAAAACCAGCAGCAAAAAATTCTTTGGGCTGCTGTCTGAACCAGGCGGTAACTTCCCTTTGTACAGCTTGAATCCAAACAAATGGAAGTCGCTTGGAATAAGGTAAAGGCTATACGGAGGATGCTCGAAAACTTCCCAGTTGAACTTTCGCAGAATGGCATTACAGAGTTTCATGAGGATATTATAGTAGGAGTCGGCGTTTATAGTTTATTCTTGTTGCCGGAATTGGTAAGCAATATGCCCTAATGATCCCAGAAGACTGAACATCACTTTCCAGGCAATGAAGCTGTACAAAAGTCACCGCCTGGTTCAGACAACAGCCCAAAGAATTTTATGCTGCTGATTTTGAGGTGCTTGTGAAACAATGGGACAAGTGCCTCATTGTACAGGAAGATTATGCGGAGTACTTTAAAATTAGTTTTCAAGTCAATATTCTTGTTTGTTTCATTTCTATATCCATTTGTAACTTACTAACTGACTTCCCCTCGCAAGTCATAACAGACTATGATGAGCTTTGTCAAAATACAAACTGTGGTTTTCTTTTTATCAGCAAGTACACAAAGCTCAGTTAAATTTTAAAAAATTAATATTTTCATTATTTATTCGAATGTCATTTTTTTGAGATTAGTTCCATTTATTTTATGCAAATCAACGGGATAAATAGGTATTAAGCAAAGTAAAAGAAACTGTTGGTCTTACGATACAAAAAACGCAAAATTTAAGTTTCATTAACTTTTCGTACGATACATTTTATTGCAACTTCTATTTGTTTGATTAAATGTTGCATTTATTACAGAGGGTGAATCAAAAATACAGTAACAAATTTTGAGGGAGATTTCCTCACACAGAAATAAGAACTATAGTCCGTATAATCATATTTCCAAAAGTCTTTAGATTTTGAGGTATTAATAAAAGTTTACGTTATACCTCACATACTCTCAGACACTCCTGACAAATGTTTGAAATGTCCTCCGCGTGCTTTTAAACACGCATGGATTCTTCGGGACATGAATTGTTTTACGTGGCCCCATAGAAAAAAATTCAAATGATTGACGTCGAGGAACGTGCAGGCCATGGAACTGTTGGATGGAACGTGCACTCCATGACACGTCTGGTTGCTTACAAACTTCCATTGATGGGTTGTACCTCAAACCGCGTTGAACGTAAACTCTCATTAATACCTCAAAATCTAAGGTTTTTCGGACATATATTTATATGGATTATATTTCTTATTTTTATGTGAGGAACCGCCAGCAAAATTTGTAAACGTATTTTTGATAAAGTATATAAATGTTGTATTATAAAAGAAGCCGTTGGGGAAGAACAAACATTTTTCCGAATGTATGGTAATCTTTTTATAAAGCATTAATTTTCTCGAATAATTCCTTAAAAAATGGGTCCATTGCTTCATGTCACATTCTCTGTCGGCCTTCGGTACAAAGTAGCTTCAAAACCCTATACAAACTTTTCTGAGGAGGATTAATTGAATATCGTGTGGTCATTATATTCTTTTTATGAATCCTAGATTTATTTAAAACACATTATAATAACAGAGAAACAAGTAAACTTTTTATTAGTTGTTCTTTAGCCGTTTAATGAGTTTTGTAATAATTTCGGGCATTTGGTAACGCTGCTGTAGCCCACGTCAGACGCAGAATTGGCAAAGAATTCAAGCTGGAATGTGTGGCACCAACCGTGAAACACAGAGGAGAAAGTGATAATGGTGTAGGAGTCCATGTAGGCAAATGGAATGGACGAAATCATGGTGTGTAAAGATCGAATGGATTCAAATAGATGCATCCAAGTACTAGAAAATACAGTGGGACCGTCTTTTAATAGAATGTTCGGTGACACAAATTTGGATAGCGTTCGTTTCCAATAAGACAACGCGCCGTGTTATAAGGCGCGAGCGACGATGAAGTGATTCTCAGATAATGGAGTTGAGCTCCTGTATTGGCCTCCTCAATCACCGGACCTCAACCCCATTGAACATCTTTGGCGAAACTGATGCACTCTATCACATCAAAGCAATCACTAAAATATTGTTTTGACTTGGGAATGCCAGGCCATTACTCCACAAGAATGTCGACGCTTAGTGTCCAGTTTACCAAAAAGAATAATTGCAGTTGCTAAAGGAAAAGGTTTCTCTACAAAATATTAATTTATTAAAAGAATTTATTATTATTGTTTACATTTCCATCAACTGGTACTTTTAGCCTGAATATAAATAATTTAAATTATTGAGGTTTCGCATATGTGGAATACAATTTAGCCTACGCTACATGCATATTTAAGATAAGTTAATGCTTCGACAAAGTTTCTAAGTTAGCAGTTTATTTTCAAAAATATTCTGATCTAGCCCTTAAGAACGACCAGGGATAAACACCATATTATAATTATAAGAGACCACATTTTAAGTAATGGAACCGATTTCCCACTAATTGTTAAAAAGTAACTTCGATTAATTGAGGTTGAGGGGAAAGAATAACTTTGTCAGCAAAAAATTTCTTTAAACTGCTGAGTCAAAATTTTTTTTCTCCTGCATCAAGTTCCCCAACGTAGAATGTAGCAGGCAGGAAATTGGCAATGATCTAACCATTAAAAGAATGTTTTTAACAATTGACAAAAATCAATTCTGTTCTACAGTGACCATTGATTTTTGAAACTACAGTTATCTCTAATAATCTCATTTGTTGTAATGCTGCTATGATATTGACTAGTATTAAAAAGAATAAATAAATTATATTGCTACAGAAAAATAACTTATTTAAATCAGACATGATATCCTAAATGCACGGATCTCCACAGTTTTTGAATGAATACATTAGAACTGACTATTCTTTACTAAAGAAACAAAGTCTTTTGAAGCAGTATCTTTTAGGAAAAACATCTAATTCGTACAATCGACCAAATCCTCAAAGATTAAACTAGAAACTCCGTGCCAGTCGTAATTTTTCTCAAATACGAGGTTATTAAACATAAAATTTCTTAAAAACAAGATAGTCTTCTTAATCCAAGTGTACTTTTTTAGTCAGTAGTTTGGTAATTTATTTAATGTAATTCTAAAACAAGCCATAAATAAATAAACCATACGCAGATATACATTAAATCTATTCTACTGAAAATGAAAATTGTTACCTCATGAAGCAGTGGTAGTATAGTCCGTTTCTGTATTAATTTATTACCAAATTACAAGCACTCGACTAAGCGAGAGAATTAAGATGGCGTATATTTAGCCAGATGTGCTCATTATGCACAAACATTTCGTACGCAGCCGAGACTTGTCAACGAGATCGAAAAAATTTCGTGAATATTTTTCTAACTTAACGAAAGTGACGTCAAATTTTTTCGTTTTGATACGAAACACTTCACGTAACTAAAAAAAAAACCCGAACTCCTTAGAACATCTATGACAAACAATCAATTTAGTAAGAGGGTAACAACCATTAAGAGGAACACACTCTTTTAACTTGATGCATTGAAATACTCTGCGATAGCCGTCTTGATAGAATTCTCTCCATGCCTAAAGCGCATACCGTGCCAATTAATAAAGATTTCTAGCTGGAGATTGTATTGACTGTAAACGCTTTCCTATGACATCGCGATCATGCTCATGGGAGACAAAACGCTTTCCTATTTCGTGTTCATAGCATTGTTTGTCCATTGCGCAAACAGATGTTGATATCCTCTACAGAATCATTTTGATTTTTATGTACAATTTACTCTGGCGAAACTAACCTAGAATACTCTAAGAAGTCTGTAAGAAAGAGCAAAATTAAGAGAAAGTTAATTTCTAATTGCTTCTTATTTAAGATAGAATTCAATGTAATATTATAATCATCTTCTCTGTTATAAAATCAAAACTTAATGGAATATTCTTACACACTGATGGCTACAGTTGCAACAACTCAAACGTTTCAAGTGTATCAGGTGGTATCATACCCTCTTTGTGCATTCATCCTGTTATGCTGCAAATGCGATAATCTAGCTTGGAAACTGAGACAAATACAGCCACGTAATCTTAAAAGTCTCTAGAAGGTGAGCGTAAGACGTTTCCCTGATTTCAAACATATAGAATGAATATTACGCTATGTATCTTTATGCCTCAAAGAGATTTATTTTTACAATATTCCTTCAACATATGCTCCGTTTATTGCTCGGAGAACATTTAATCGATACTTGACTCCTCCCTACGTATCCTTCCACATTTTTTCAATCATTGTTGCTATATCATCCTTTATCCTTGCCTTCAAAGTTTCATATCAGAAACTGGTGAATTGAATATTTCGTCCTTGGTAACACATTTATAAAAAAGTTAAGAAAGGAAATGCCTGTTAGATGAATGTGGGTCCCGGTATCGAACCATGCTTCCGATTTTCGATTTGGAAAAATTTGCCTTTAAGAATTGACGAACAACTTTCTATGTCGGCGATGCATCATATCTTGGGAAATCAACCGTGGGTAAAATTTTAATAATTGAGGTAAAGCATAACGTTCCAGCACGTTTCAACACTCTCCTATTTTGAATTTTTAGAGAGTTGCAATGTTTATGATTATTCATGAGGATCTGTTAAACCAAGATAAAAGTTATTTTGCTCTGTCTCACACATAAATAAGAAGCATTAAAATTTATAGTTGTCATAATTCTAGCCGTTGACAGTTGTGCAGCCAAAACGATGTCAATGTCATCGCTTAAAGAATCAACAAACGCCATCTATATATATAAAACCAAAAGTCTGTATGTTTGTGTCTGTGTAGCTTCAAGCGATCCTATTGGCTAATCGAAAAGGAATTGTTTCGATTGTTACGACAGTGTTATTGTTAAACTCAGGATGAGCAGAAGAATTTTAATTGTTGCACTATTTTTATTTGTATAATAAACTTTGGACAGCAAAGACATTTTTTCTTCTTTAAAATGTAATATCCTTTCATTGAAAACATGGTTTTTACATTTGAAAAGTAAAATCATGTATCTGAATATAAAATTATATGATGACTTCTCTGATTTTTGAAATATCAATTTTCAAATTTTAAAAAAGTATTTTCATTCAGTTATTGCAACCTAATTATCTTAAACCATTACTTAGAAGTTTTATTATTCAACACAGTTTTCAACAGTGGCTTAAAGAATAAAGGCAAATAGCGATTAGATAAATTAGAGATAAATACCATACCGTTTACCCCTTTTTGGATAGGTTTGCCCAATATTTTGTGAAGTGACCAAACCTAATAACTTTATTGTTACCATAATAACACTTTAGTTCTGAACTTTGTCAATAGATGGTACTGCCTTAACTTTAAAACCATAATTATTGATGTTTATCTTCTGTGTTTTACGGGTTTAGATTTGTTTAATTTGCGATGCTATTGTTGTTTGGTTTCGTATTGATATTAATACGTTTTGGCTATTCTCACGGACTTCGATTTGCTTTGCAATTCGGGTTTTATTTTTGCAATTCGTTTGGTTTTAATCAAATTTTGTACGATTAGAGATAAATAGCATTAGAAGCGCCCGAGGACACTTCCTGGTTCACTTTCCGTCCTTCATGCACAGGGATGATTGTGTTTGTTGCGTGCCCGAATGGCTCATGGATCATGTTTTTGACAACTGGGTCGTGTAGTTTTTTGTCACTGTTGACATCGGGAATTTCTGCAGTAATAATATCATTAATTTGGTTGGAAGGCAATTTTTCTTTTAGCCACAGTAAAAGATGTACGTAAAAGCCGCTGAGTCTCGCCAATATTTGACATTTCATAAGCAGATCTACCAACTTCCGAACTTTATTTTCAAAAACTCGAGCATAGGATAGCAGGATAGAATGAGCAAAAAATTATGATGCAATGACAAAACATTCGTTTTATGCTATTGAACATAAAATGAGTATAGCAGACGATAAGGATAGGGAAGTGTCTATCGAGGAGGCAAAGGAGAAACACGTGTCTCCCTTGAGCCCTCTAACAAATGTCCAGACGACTGTCAAAAGTTTTTGTATTTGTTTGTGTGTTTGGAAAGGAAAGAGAAAGAGAAAGAACGAGTATTGGTCAGGAAACTCTGCAGCTAAAAGACAAATAGGCATCGGGAACATCTGAACAACGGGAGCTTCGTCTAGAGCAGGAGGGTATAAGAACTTCTACGTCAGGGGCAAGGGAAACTTCGAAGGAAAAATGAGATCTAAAGTATCCAGTGATATTTCCCAGTGGTGAAAATGGATATTTTAATCTGAGGCAGGTCAATCCAACAAGAGGATAAGTAAAGTCCCGGGCGACGCCGGGTTTTCAGCTAGTTCTCTATAAATCAGTATTTTTAGCATTAGGAATTACCATTACATTAACTGGAATGCAACTGGTTTGAAAGAGCTGACATTTACACAATGATTCTGATCAAATGGTCTCCTCCCCCCTTGCTCTAAGAGATTGAAATAATTAAGAATTCGCTTATTCCGTCAGCTGCCGAACGTGAAAGAAAATTGGAAAATTAGGACTAAGATCTGTGTGGAAGAACTTCTTTTCATGCAATGCTTTTGTTCCTATCCGCTGCTTTTCAAGCATTATGTTTTTATTTGTTTATCCTACTTCTTTAGTACGCAAGAAAGAACTTTTTTCCATGGAGTTATCGAACGCTGAAGATCAATTAACGAGTGAAAAGCACCATAAAACTTTTTCCCAATACCCAGTCTTTTTTTCTCTACAAAAAATGTACTAAGCATTTTTTCGGCTTTTAATATGACTTTTTTTTTTAAAAACTATAAAACAAGGAAAAGATGGGGACGAATAAAGAAACGGGTTTGGGGGAAGGGAAATAAAGAGAGAGACGAGAACAAAAGATTTGGGAGTTTCATAGAAATCTAAGGCTTTGAAATCCACTACCAATTGTGTATGGAGATAGGGAAAATTTGCTTCCAAACCCAGAATGAAAATCAACAAGAAACACTCATTCGAGACGAAAACTGCATTCGTCATTTTTTTAATTTAAAGCTTCAAATTCAATGAGAACTTTAGATAAAGACTGCTGTATTCACCTTCGTCATAGCATATATATATATATATATTCTGTAATGATATTTTAGAAGAAGAATAATAATAGTCAAAAGAATAATTCTACGATATTGATAAAAATTTCAATTTCATATAAAACCATTAATAAGTCTAAAAGCTTCTTATTTAATATAATCTATAAAATTCAAAAGCAAAAGTATTATTGAAATTTTGATTTGTTAGTTGCTTGGTTTGGTTTCACATTCGCGAGAAACACAAACATCTGTGCTCACAAACATCACAAGGAGTAGAACCGAAGTAAATCAATTTATTTGAACATGATTAGGGTTACAAGTCTATAATGTAAAAATAAATTAAAAACTCAAAAATTCATTCTCAGATGGAATACGGATTCTCATAAATTAACCTCACCCCAACTTCACTCTTATTTCCATGGAGATTTATAATTCTTACAACTTTCCGTAACACACGATGGGACGTGAAAATCTATAACGGTCATTTGAGCACCTTTGTAGCGAACTAAACGATAAATGGACTAACTGTTTGCTGAAACAAAATATCAGCCTTTTCGGTGGGAAATGCCATTGCAGCTCATTTAACTCTGAATACACAGCTATCGCACCAAACAATGCCCTTCGTGAAATTTAGCAAATTGTGGTCGCACAATATAACCGAAGTTGTTTGTTTACATAGCCCATTGAAGTGAAAGTGAGCTTTATCGTACATAATTAAACGAATCAAGAACAATGGACCATTATCTAGAAGTTTTGAAAATTCTATGCAGAAATTGGTCCAAGTGGACCAGAAAGCTAACTATTGGTGACCGGTTTTGGGTTAAAAGCCTGCCTCGGGCATGGATAACATTGATAAATTTCATCATCCATTCAAAAAAGTCATAATTTCATCATCAGCGTCGTAAACGAAGCGTTAAGTTCAAACAAACTAATCAGTTAAACACTATAGAGGTGTAACAACTTGTAAAGGATAGCGTATAATATAAAAAATTTAGATTAACGTTGATAAACACTCGATAAAAATTTTAAAACTGTCAATTTTGTGAAAATTACGTATAGATCTATAGTTCATAGGCATCTGAGAGTGAAGAGAATCAAGATGTAGAGAGTTTTAAAAGAATATGATGTGAATGAGCGATTATTGGGGTTGTAAAAGCAATGAATGTGTATCACGAAATACAAATACGTAGACAGAAGCGAAGGTCCCCAACCTTTTTTTTTACGTCATTCAGTAGCGCTATATCAAAATACCCTAGCGCTGTCGTATGCCAGGGACAGTAACCCGAAGGTCCCTGGTTCGAGTCCAGGCCGTGGAATTTTCTTTACTATTTTTCTCTATTTGTTCATCAATATCGGAGGTAATGGGGTGAAAAAATCCTCCAAAGACCATTTTCCAATTACTAAAGATGGTGTTAGATAAGGATGTGTTTGTGTCCCCTTGGCTGTTAATATGTAGATGGATGCATACAAGAAAAAGCATCTGTGAACGGGCATGGTGCGGAGATGGCAATGAAAGAATGTCTTGCTGATATACGCAAATGATATTCTCCTGCTTTCAGAAAACGAAATTGGTACACGTGTGCTTTTGGAAAGATTGAATATGTGCTTTTGATATGTGCGAAAAGCAAAAGGCGGGAGTAATTTTTAAGTGATACAAGTTCTGAATGCAAGACAATATTGAATGGAGTTTTTCTGGATCAAGTGAATGAATTTATATTTGGAATAGATCTCTGACAGAGCAGCTGGTCTTGGTAGCGAGATTTCAAAAAGTGGAGATGTGTAATTGATACTAATGTTGACTAGAGGCGTACAAATTGGATGTTGCAAACAGGCAAAAAAGGAAGATTAAGTTTTTAAAGGGCCGAAGGAGATGGAACCAGATACTAAATGGTAATGGAAGACAAAAATAAGCAGAAATGTAGTGGATATAGTCTGTAAGTCTGCTTTGGTTTGGACATGCGAAACGAATGAGCGCATAAACGACTAAATGGTGGCTTATGGATAGGGAATGCTGGAGACTAAAGAAAGGGTAGCCGGTTAACAGAAAGGGTAACGGAACTAAAAATGCCGCTACCAAGACCAACAAGTTGATAACTCAGGTTCTGCAATGCCTAGAATAATGAATTTTGAAGAATAATAAGGTACATAAAACGCTGTATACTGGTAAAGTTTGATCGCATTTCACCGAGTAGTTTCCGAGTTCAAAGTTTGTTGTCAATATAGCTGAAAGGCTTTAGTAATCTTCAAAATAATAAAATCGAAAAATTCAATTTTTTAATGAAAAATAATTTGAAATTAATACGGCAGATTTTCGTTCATTCCGCTGTAGCAAGCAACTCTCTTTATTATAGTTTATACGGTTAAGGAAGAACTTAAATTTCATGTTCTTTATTAAGATCATGAAATTTAAGTTCTTCCTTAACCGTATAAACTATAATAAAGAGAGTTGCTAAATGAATAGAAAATAAATGTGGCCATCTTGAGCCATTAGAAGTACCGACAGATAAACAAATGAAATTTAATCATACTATTACTAAGGCAAATCTGAACAGCCATCATGAAGTCGTTGTGCATTGAGTTCTGTATTCATATCCTTCTTTGGTTTAGAAATTTTCCAAGCCATTTACCGCTTCCACACAGAGTGCTCCTGCTATTTATGCAAGCATAAGTCATAAGACGCATTAAGGAACAGAGAGAGAGGGAGAAAAAAAAGAAATCAAAAGAACGGACTAGAGTGGATGCGAGAAAAATTTGAATGGAAAACATTCTTTTCTTGTGTCGCACAAAAACCATTATTTAAATATTTTGACAGAGTCTGCCTCTTGGTGGAAACCGAGACTCTAACTCTATTTGCGATGCACCACCCTCGAACGGCAAAAGTTTTCTCTGAAAATCATTCACACGCATGCGCCAAAAACGAGCAAAGATTCCTTCGACTCAGCATTTAATAATAATAAAGGAAAGAAAAGACGAAAGGAAGGAGGGGGCAAAGGAAAAGAGGAAAATTTAAAAAAAAAACAAGAATAAAAGAATTCGTTTTCTTATCATAATTCATCGCCGTGGCGCTTGTTTGATTTCGCCGTTAAATCTACGAAATGAAAACAGGTCGAAATCTTCGGTTTGGAAGACCTTAAAGCACTTTTCTATGGATTTCAAAGACGGTTAAGAATATTTTCTTAGCAAACTATTTTCTATAATCCGTGCACATTTATTCAGTGAATAAGTTTTTTTAATGAATCCAAGTGCGTCGCATATTTTGTTACACATCATAACTAACTTTTCCTTCTAATATTTAATATTAAAAGGAGATAATTCTAAAATAATCTAACTCAAAACATTAATATTACTATTCACCTACAATATGGAATTTAAACACGGTGTTTACTTTGAAATGATCCACCTAAATATCTACAAATCTATTAAAATTTTCAACAATCTGTTATTACACAATGCTATAGGAAAGAGGATGAGCAATTTTGACTTTTGATCTTTTTAAGGAGTCCAATCATAACGTAAGTTTTTAACCGTGTAAGATACAACAAAAATGGCAATGGAAAACTTGTAGAACCAAATTGAACATTTTCTGTAATTTTCTTGTGAAATAAAGAAATAAGTAAAAATGGTGATTTAGGGGTAAACAAGTTGTGTTCTACAAGTTTTCTATTGCCATTTTTGTTGCATCTTATACGGTTAAAGAGTTACGTTATGATTTGATTAAATTTGACGTGAGAATCAGACTGCGCATCTTCCTATAGCATTGTATTAACAGATTGTTGACATCTTTATTATACAGGGTGAATACAAAAGTCTGAACCCCCCCCCCTTTTATTTTTTGAACCGAATCAGATATGTCAATTTTGATGAATCCAATGAATAGGAAGTTGTGGGTGGCCTATCCCCTGGTGCACTTTTCATCATCCCAAATATGCAAATTAGGACACATTCAAAATTTATCTCAAAAACCGTAAGGGGTAGAGAAAAAAACCCAACTGCAAATTTGTTCAGCAAAAAAAAAACAAACATAAAATCATCCAAATCGGACCAACCAATCACCCACGATCAAGCTTGCCATCCTGGAATTGTTCTGTCTTCTGTGTGCTGAAACATGCCTTTTATTTGCCTTTCCGCATGAAAGTGAATGTGAGTATGGTAATTTATGTTAATTTTTTGATTTGCATGCTTTACATGGTGGAAATATCAACATTCCGTTTTCCTTGTGCAGTGTGACTGTTTGTTTCACTACACAAATTTGGATTCATCAAAATTGACATATCTGCTTCGGTTCAAAAAATAAAAGGGGGAGGGGCGGTCAGACTTTTGTATTCACCCTGTATTTGTAGATGTTTATTTTTATTTATTTTATTTTTTATTTTATTTGATGATGTTGCTTAACTTCCAAAATTGGTGTATTCAGTGGAAGACCACCAGGCCACGACATCCTTCCATTTGGGTGGATCATTTCAAAGTAAACACCTCTATAAGAGGTTCTCCCTGGTTAAAGGTTTTATTGGAATAATCCCATACTAACAAGTTCTGGACTTATTCAACATGAAATAGGGCTAGTCGATTACTTCCAATTTTCAACTACTGAACATGGGTTTATTGCTATTTAAATTATTCACACAGAGACCCACTCACCATATCGTAATTTTATTACTCTTCAAAATAACGCAAGAAGATGAAAGGGCAAAAACTTTTGTGATTTAATAAGCAAAAGCTAAAAACTGATCACACATCTTAAGTAAATTTCATGAAATCGATTGTTCATGAAATAAAAACTGCTCAAGGAGCATAAATAAGAGTGCAATAAATCATTTACGCTTGCACCACTACTTATTTAACAGAGATTCAAAATATTTAATATTAGATTCGGTGCAAATGATTCCAGCTTTCGAGACTTACTGTTTTGATTGCAAAATTTCTCGAAAGAAATATTTTAAAAGTTTAAGATCAAAGGATATGCTATCATTTATTTGTTTAACGCCAATTATGCGTACAAGAATGTCATATCCAATATCTAACTGTATCGAATTCGATAGACAATATTGCTAATGCATTGTTACTATCTTTTCCGGGTGTTGCAGGACAGATCGTTATGAGCTGATTATTCAAATTATTTATCAGATTAAAGAGAATATCCGTAAAATACGAAAATTAAAAGATGATGCTGCTATAAGACCTTAAAAATCTATATTATAATATTTTCATCTACAAGTTTCATCTACAAGTTTCATCCACAGAACTTGTGCTTCGATGTTCTTTTCGCTTAGATGATTAAAGAAAAACATTATATCAGATTTCTAGATCAAGAAAGTTTTATCTAGGTGCCAGCATAATACAATTCAACATATATGCCTTGCGCTTTTTTTTTACAGGGTGATTCAGTCAATTTCTGACTATTTGTCAAGGACTTTTTATGAAAGAACAGAGCGGGAAGAGGTGGTGAGTAATTAAAGTGAATTTAATTGAATATAATAAATTTGATATACAAGAGCGGCTGCTTGCCGAATGTATAATATCAATAATTGAAAGTAAGTTCGTGATTATCAGTCCAAGTCGAGTGCTGTATACGTTGGGGATAAGAGGTTCGACTCCTCGAGGCTCCGTATATCTCCGGGACGAGAAAGGTGACGACTTGGAAGTAACGTCGGTGAGGTAGGATGATGCAACAAGGATTCGGTCAACCTGGGCAGGAACTGGGTCACGCTGGATGCCGCACTTTCAGACAGCGGCAGCCACTCAGGGTAAATCGACCGTGGAGGAATGGCTGTGCAAAATAGAACAACGGATTAAATATATGGCGAGACAGGTAAGAATCTCTATCAAACGAAATCACAACACTATAGCCTACAAAACTTAAGTGGATACCATTATTACCAGAGGAAGTTGCTCCTACGTCCAAGCGCGGACAATCGCGTGGGCGCCCAACGCTAATGCCGGCTAAGTTAGGAATGGGGAGAATGACTTCCACTGTGTTCATGCTCCACGGGAGAAATTCGTGTTCGGTTTGGGGGCGTCGTGTAATGTCCGGGTCGTGATTCGACGAAGTGGGCACAACGTGTGTCGGGGAGCTCACGTCCTCGGTGCTGGCGGCTATGTGGTCCGATAGGTCTACAAGGGCCTCTCCTTTATCGCCCAAATAGACAGACTTCTCAGGGACGGATGGCGATCGGGTCGACTGGGTGTAAGGTTTAATGTAGGCGGACGTCGGACATCTAGCTTCTGACCTGGTTCGAGAAGCGCTGTCCTCCTTCAACCTCGGGACACCTCGACGGCTGTCATCCAACTTGGCGGGCGGACCAGACGACCTTTTCTTGAGATGGAATACCTCTTCGTGCGGTGTACGAAATCGGTTACTCCGGCATCTGGGGCGGGCTGAAGGCTGACGCTTTCTTGTTCTCTCGCACTCGGAAGACGATGCTGGCTTACATACAACTGGACCCTCTTTCACCCTCAGCTCGGCTGGGGAACTATCTTCCACGGGGCACTTATGGCTACGAATAGATATACTATTAATGGACTCAGAAATTCTATGTTTCTTACGTCTGCCAGCCCTCAGTCTATGTTCCCCGTCCTTCGTCCAGATCCGTGTCCATGGGCTGGTCCAGCCGGTCTTCCGTCTGCTGTTGGAGCTGAGGCTGATTTATGTTGCCTCAGTGAACGCCTAATCAAGAGGTCTTATAATCTAGGCGTCCAGGCGCATATGCTGTAAGTGGCAAGCAGCCCATACGAGGCTGCGTAACTTATCCAAACGCCTCAAAAACCGTTATCAGGCCCGTTCACCGTTATCAGGCCCGTTCACCGCTGACGAGGTATCAGAGATCCATCGGAAAAGTAAAAAGGAATGTCTGGTCTCCTCCGATGACCTCACATAAACGCTTCGATGTTGTGTAGCGTTTCTTGAAGGTAAACGAACCTAGCCGTGACCATTCGAGGAGGAGAAATGATCGGAGCTGGTGGCCACTTTCCTCCATACGATCGAGCATAATAGAGGATGGCCCTGCGATCGACTCCAACGGGCCAGCCAGAGTTCTTTATTTATGAAGGCAATCGTAATGGCTAGGTCCGGTTTTAAATATCTCGCCAGTGGAATCGTTTAAGAGGAAGCGCACAGACTGATAAGAGAATTGTACCAGCCCATAATGCTGCCTCAAACGATCCCAGATCGACTTAGCAAACGGGCAATCGTAAAAGATATGGCTAATGGTCTCGGCTACGCCGCACATGGAGCATACAGCAGACCTGACCACCTTCCACTGAAACAGGCGTTGAAGAGAGTAGAACCCGTGATGCAGCAGCCGCCATTGGCAATTAAACAATTTCTGACCTTTTCAGTACTATAATTTATTGACCCATTAATGTTTACAAACTTAGCATTTCAGTATGATATTTTAGGCAGTTCGGAGTTTTTATTCCTGTGGAAAAGTCTTGATGATATGCTCAATGTGGCCACCACGAACGTTTTGAACTGCTCGCAGTCGAATGGTGAAGTTGTTCATAACTCTATCCAGGATTTCTGCATCCACAAGGGTGCAACAGTCGACGATGCTTTATCGCAGCTGGGCTAGGGTTCTTGGTGCTGTAGTGAACACACTATCTTTAAGGAACCCCCAGAGATAAAAATCACATGGGTTTAGGTCAGAACTCGTAGGGGGCCAAAGAAAGGCCCCCCCCCCCCCCCGAATCGATCTGGAAACCTGTTTGAAATGACACGATTTCCCAATTTCTGATTGAGAAAGTCTAGCACTTCATAAGTGGTGTGAGGCCTAGCCCCATCCTGTTGAAACCATTGATGTCGAAGCGGTATACGCCTCCTTCGCAGCTCGGGGATGAAGAAGGTTTCCAACATGTTAAGGTAAGCCTGTGACGTTACGGTGCCCTCAAAAAGAACGGACCAATGATGCCTCTTTTGGAAATCGCGCGCCAAGCCATAACCTTTCGTGGATGAAGAGGTGACTTATGGATCTCATGAGGGTGCTGGGAACCCCAAAAACGAACGTTGTGTTTATTAACGTCACCTGACAGATGGAAGAAGGCCTCATCTGACATCCGTGTCTTCTTCCAGTGTCTGTTAACTCCTGATAAACATGGATCTTATACGGGAACAGGTGTAAATCCTTTCTCAAAATTCGCCACGTCGTGGTATACGACAGCCCTTCTTCAATGGATAGGCGGCGAACAGATTTTTTGGTAGGGGAATCGACCAATCTTGTGCGAATATTTTCGACAACTTCGGCTGTTCGAACACGAGCTTCGCTCCCGCCTTTTTTCTTGCTTTTAACACATCCAGTGGCACGAAATTGCTTGACAAAATTCATGATTGCTTGCCTGCCTAGTGCGTCTCGACACTTATACAGCTCCAATTCAAAATATTAGAATCATGAGTAGATTTCGGTTTGCTTAGAAGTCATCGTGCTATTTTGCGCGTAGATATTGAAAATACTGTAGTTTCTTTGAGTTATAATATGTCTAAGAACCTCAGCTTTAAATGTTCAAATTAAATATTCAATAAAAATTTAACTTTCATTTAAGAGAGAAAAAAAATTGAAATCACCTAATTAGAATCTGAAGTTTTATTGGTTCAAAATATTAGAATCATCATCTAAATGCATTCAAAACTTATACTATTAAATCAAAAAACACAATTCTATACATCAATATTTAGTGGCATCCCCTTTTGCTTTGATTACAGCTCGTAATCGATTTTGCATGTTACCGACAAGCTGTGCACAATGTTGTTTTGTAATACAGGACCATATCTTTTTTAAACCCTCAATAAGTTCACGTTTATTGGTTGGAACTTCAACTTGAAGCCTCTTTTTCATTATGTCCCACAAATTCTCGATGGGGCTTAAATCGGGTGAATTTGAAGGCCAAGGAAGCACATCAATATTGCGTTCGTGAAGCCATTCCTTAGTTGTCTTTGCGGTGTGACTGGACGACCATCCTGCTGGAACAAAATGTTTTCTTTACATAAATCTTCAGCAGAAGGCAACATGAAATGTTCAAGAATTTCCTGATACACATTCGCATTTACTCGACAGTTTAGTATGCAAAGTTTTCCCACGCCATCTCCTGTCATACACCCCCATACCATGACCGACGTGGCAAATTTAACTGAACGTTCCATACACTCTTTTTGAAACGCTTCTTCACGCAAACGCCACACACGCGGTCCTTGGTTTCCATGGCAAACACAGAATATAGATTCCTCAGAGAACATAACGCGGTTCCAATCATCTTGACCCCATAGAAGTCGTTCTTTGCACCATCTCATGTGAGCTCGCATTTGCTTCTTTATAAGAAGTGGTTTTGTCTTAGGCACTCGAGACTGGAATTTCATTGCATGCAGTCGTCTTAAAGTTGTTGAGCAAGATACATGCACTCCACACTGGATCCAACGTGCATGAAGATGTTTGATACTCCAGAAGCGATTTTCTCTAACAATGTTCTTTAACCTTCTGTCGTCTCGAGGCGTTGTCGACAATTTTTTCTACTATTGCGGCGGTTGTTCGAGTGTGAATTACCATTCCGATACTCTTTCAAAACTTTACATACAGTTGCTTGTGAACATTGGACTTGTGCAGCAATTTTTCATTGTGTCAACTTCTGTTGATAAAGAGCGATGATAACGTCTCAGTAGCTGCCGAAATATCAGCTTTCCAACCCATTTCGCGAATGAGATGCAATGAAATTATAACATCTTGAGTGACTTTTATAACGGAGAATTTTAATTTATTCATCTCTCAATTTACATAGTCTCTCGACAAGCCATTTGAAGATCATCAGACAATGATTCTAATATTTTGAACCAATAAAACTTCAGATTCTAATTAGGAGATTTCAATTTTTTTTCCTCTTAAATGAAAGTTAAATTTTTATTGAATATTTAATTTGAACATTTAAAGCTGAGGTTCTTAGACATATTATAACTCAAAGAAACTACAGTATTTTCAATATCTACGCGCAAAAAAACACGATGACTTCTAAGCAAACCGAAATCTACTCATGATTCTAATATTTTGAATTGGAGCTGTACTCCTTCCGGAACTTTCTTTGCACGGTTACAGGTGATTTTGTCTCGAAATACCATTCGACAACCTTGCATTTCTGCTCTGTTGATAAAGCGGGCGCCATTTTTCAACAATACGATTTTCATGCAGCGCCGTTGCAACAATACAAACTCCAACTATTTAGAAATTCGATATGGCGCTCATTTTCTTTCAATTGTTTATCCCTAATGCACGTCATTCGAGTGAAATGGTCAGAAATTGGCTGAATTACCCTGTATGTACACTTAGTTTCTGCAAACATTTGTGTAACTGAACGTTCGATCCCTTGATTATGGACTGGGTGCGCAGGATAGAAATGCCAAATTTTACTGCCACTTTCTCTGCCTTCCCTCATTTCCGATCATAGAATTGTCTGAGGCAGGGAAAAGTAAACAACGAACGACTTTACAAACAAAAATCCCGTGTTGTGTTGTGTTGTTCCTAGATGTTCAATCAATTCGCAAAAGGCAAATTTATAGAGCAAAGTAACGTTTCATCGATTTCCGTGTACCGTTTTATGGTCTCTGAATACATAATAAATTAATGCTAAATCATCATTCGGCAGCAAGTTACAAGCATAAGTAAATCTGAATAATGTCAACTACTAATCACAGCCAACGCCGGAAGTGCATTTACTACGGAAACGGAAATACGCCTAGGCACAAGGTAAGCAAATGTTTGTAAACACGCACTCCGTTCACGGAAAGCTGCTCCTTGATCGTGAAGCCATCCAGATAATCGTTGACAAATCTTTATCTACCCAGATTTTCTTTGCCGAAAACTTCTTCGCAAGATTGGGACTCAAGGGGGATGCCGCCATATCTCCCACCCAAAATGGTGGGTATTCCTGCGTTGTGTTTGCTTGTTGAGGAATGGCGTGAATGAGAACAACATCTCAACTTAATTTTCCACGACCCTTGATTTTTTACAAAGGCGCAATGAGCTTAATTGTAGGTTCAGAATTAATTGTGTTTTCTTTTTCACTAGGGGATTATTATGGTGACCATTTTCGCTTGAGAAAATAAAGGACAAACAAAGCCACAAACAAGGCGAAAATCTGTACCAAACAATTATCTTCTCTCGGTGATATGGTAATGATGCTCACGTGATCAACTCGACAAGAAGTAACACGTAAAACACACCATGTAATAATAAACAATACCTACATACAATACACACTAGAGTAGGTAGTCTAAAAGACATTAAATTTGTACATATTGAATATATTACCTGTTATCATCAGTAAATTTCCCAATTCTAACACATAAGTCTAATGTATTTACTATTATGCTATATCAGATAACCTCTAAAAATACTTATAATAAAATGTCCCACCGAAACCAATTAATATCCGGATAAAATCACGAAATCAATGTTATTATCTCATATTCTTGATTGGTTGTCGTTCAAAATTTGTTGCTAGTTGCCAATGTTTGATTATGCTTTCATATACATACTAACAATTAATTTTTTATAATTTCTTAGATAATCATGGTTCATTAAAATTCATTTCTTTGGTAAGATAACAGCAATTAAAAATAGTAAAAAGTTTTATCACATTATTTAAATGCTGTAAGTTTCACATTCAACCATGAAACTGTCGCATGCTATACACTTGCGTAACGTTCATTTATCGCTTCTAAGACCAAGTTCGTGAAAGGCGGACAACATAAAATGTTTTAGTATCTTTAAATCCTTTATGCGTTCTCTTGCTTCGCTATTAGCATTTGGGGGCCGTGGATTGAAACCTTAGGCCGCCGCACCGTAATTCCAAAACTGAGGATGATTTTTATGGAGGATGTTAGACAATGGTACACGGAACTATTTGGATAGGGAAAAGGAAGCGAGAGGAAGACATAAAACGTCTTCACATTGAAAAGTAGAACGATGAACGAATGAAATCGAGCCATAAAATTCACATGACCTTGCCAGATGAAAACTCGCTATTTTACACAAAAAGCCCTCGGGAGACCTGCGATGATTCTATTCCTCGTACCTTCTCGCCACCCATTCCACACTTCCCTCAGTTTCGATAACATTAAGCCGACAAATATACATAAAAATTTTAAGAGAAAAAAAATATTGATTACATTTGCAATATCTAAATCTATTTCTCCCCTGAATGTTGGCCTTATTACTTTCATTATTTGAATATTTTTATGAATTGGTCAAAATTAAAGTAAAGGAAACTTTTATTTTCGATAAGACCTGGTCTTGAAAGGCTTGGAAATTATTTTTTTTTACCAATAAAAAATCTACAAAAAAGAAAAAGATATAGAAATTTTAAAATGTACGGTAAATAGTCGTTAAAAATTGTTGATAAGTACTCCGTTTCATGATTCTTAAAGCATCGAACTTTTGATACAATAATTATTCAACCAGAGCAGTATTTTATAACGATTTATCTCCAATTCTTTTAAGATACTTAAAATCCGTATGGATATAAAACATATTTAGCTTTGTGAAAGAACTTTAACAGTTGCTATCGAGATTAGTGACAACGAGTGGTATTTATAAAACACTAGCAAAGGTACCCGGCGTTGCCCCGGATAATTAACAGAACAATCTCAAAAAATTAAATTAAATTTTGCAATATCTTAAAAATAAACACATGAAAATGCTTAGAATTAATACAGTAAAAATTCTTAATGAAAATTCGAAAAAAAATTTTTAAAGGCTCACAATGATGCGTAAGAACTCTCTTTTCTAAGAAAGGCCTAATAGAATTCCCGCTAGCGAGCTCTGAACACCTCACGTTATTTCTTGCCCACCCGGTATATTGTTGGTCCATGCAGTGTGTTTGTGGATTGCGTGCTGATACCATAGTTGATACCTAATGTTGTACAAACTTTGCCTTGCATTGTTGGTCATGAGATATTTCTCATTAATATGCCTTGCCATAACCATGAATATCCATTTTTTATCGATATTTATTATTTTTCCGAAATCTGAGATAGACAGCGACTTTCATCATGCTTTGAAGGTCAAGTATGCAAAATTTCATCAAGATCGGAATAAAACTGTAGATTTGTATAAAAAACAAACAAACAAACCCACAAACCCACAAACAAACAAACATCCTTCTTTATATATATAGAAGACTAGCAGAGAACCCGGCGTTGCCCGGGATAATTACACTTGATGTTGTTGCAATTTCCTTTCTTCTTTCGATGTCTTGAAGCAAAAATTAGCCATTCATCACTTTGTGTAGTCTAGCGGTCGCCGATTCTTCTATTTACTTGCTTACCATTTGCTCAATACAGCACGGAGCTAAAGGAGTGCTTCTTCTATCGTCTTTCACTCTTTCTCAATAGTCTGCTAACTCATTATCTCCAGTTACTGATCATTTTTAAAGATTTTCAAAAAATTGTTAAGTACTAAGAATTCTCTTTTCTAAGAAAAGCCTGAATAACAGGAATTCTATGCATTGAATTCTATATTGCACAAATTGTGCCTTGCATTGTTGGTCATGAGACATATATTGTTGATCCTTGCATAGTGGCGTGTTGACACCATTGTTGATACCTATTGTTGCTCAAACTTTTTATTTGCATTGTTTGACTAATGCTAGCAGTATTCCCCCATTTATTTTCAAAGGCCTTGGTTATGTTCTGATTAAACCTCTCAATTACCTGCTCAATCTATGTCTGCGCTTAGGATCATATCCCGCTATTTGGAAACAGACGAGGATTATACCTATACATAAATCTGGCAGAACGGATATTCCTTCAAACTTTAGGCCCATTTCAATAATCAATAGCACTGCTAAGCTTTTTGACAATATCATCCACCACTATGTTTCTCATATCATTTAGAGCCTCTCATACCAAGTACACAGCATGGCTTCCTCAAGGGTCGCTCCACCTCCACTAACTTAATTAGTTTGCCTCTCATGCCTTTGATTCAGTTGAGAAACGGACTCAGACCGATTGCATCTATATTGACTTTGCAAAAGCGTTCGACTCTGTTCCTCATTTAACCCTACTAAGAAAGCTCTTCTCTCTTGGCATTGTGGGTCACACACATGAGATTATTAGTTCATTTTTACATCGACGTACTTGTATGGTTGAAATTAGCGGCAAACAATCCAAGCACTTCCACCCTACCCGTGGTATATCTCAGGGTCTGCGCTTGGACCTCTTTTGTTTTCTGTGTTTGTGTCAGACTTACCAAATACCATACAGTACTCTTCCGTTTTGTTGTACGCTGATGATCTAAAACTTTTTAAGACTATTGTCTGCGAGGATGATGCCTTAGCCCTCCAGAGTGACCTCAATAACACTGACTTTTGGTGTTCAAATAATTGCATGCCAATTAACCCATCAAAAAATGCTGTGCTCAGGTTCACTCGCAAATTCCGACCAATGGAGTTTAACTACCGCATCAGATCACACCAAATGGTTCATTCTTCTTTTGTCCAGTTTTGCTTTTAACATTGAGCAAATGGTATTTATTACAATGGACAATTTCACCATAGACGGTATACACTACGTGATCAAAGGAGTTGGGACACCTGTTGCTCTACCGTAAAGCCGGAAAAAGCTTCAATCAGTAGTGTGTAGGACCACCCCGAGCTGCTATCACTGCCTCCACCCTACATGGCATACTCTCCACAAGTTTACGGTATGTGTCCACAGGTATTGACCTCCATTCCTCGAGGAGTGTCGTGGTCAGTTCATGGACAGATGTAGGGCGAACCATCCTGGATCTCACACGTCGTTCCAATTCGTCCCAAAGATCAGGACTCTGGGCGGGCCAATCCAGTTCTTCAACCCGCATCTCGTCAAACCAGTCGGATATGGATCTTGCTTTGTGGCAAGGCGCATTGTCGTGCTGGAAGAGGAACCGCCCGTCACCGAAGTGTTCCCACAGCGCTGGAAGTGTCCCGTTAGCGTATATTCGAAACGCACGAGGTGCAGACCATCATTTGCCCTCTAGTGACGATAAACGATGTAGAATTGAATGTCCAGTGCCAATTGAATTGTCGCGAAACCTGTAACCGGCCGGGGGGAAACCAACTGCCCCCTGTAACCAAATAGGTTGGGGTATATATCAGTTCGTTAGAG
>JAHWFO010001556.1:10732443-10782726 GCA_023313115.1 Rhysida immarginata | reverse complement strand
TATATATCAGTTCGTTAGAGGGGGGGTCTGGGGGGCGCAGCCCCCCAGTCTTTAAAAAAAAATTCACTCCCAGCAAAAAAAAATTACAAAAAAAAAAAAAAAATACAACAGTGCCAGTGTAATCTAGTTGGACTAGTAAACAAGTTGGACTCCTGGAGGGCGTAAGGTTATGTTTATTGTCACTAGAGGGCGAATGATGGTCTGCACCTCGTGCGTTTCGAATATACGCGTCCCATTATCCAGAATGGTCCTGCAGCCATCAGCATTGAGGTTTCCGTCCACCTTGATGAGCGGGCCCAGTTCAGTCCAGGAGAAACACCCCAGGTGTTCACAGGGGTGTCCCAACTCCTTTGATCATGTAATGTATAATAACAGCAGCTAGAAACTGTCACGAAAAACTTTCAGATAGCTATTTTTAAAATCGGATATGTAAACTATCGTTGAAAAGAAGGGCTTCCGTTGTTGTTAATTACATTCCTGTGAGAGCGTTTTTAATTCGTGTTCCAAACAGGATGCCGCGCTTTAGGTGCACTTATGAAAATAAGCTAGATTTATTCAAGTGGCCTGCTCACAGCCCTAATCTTAATTCCACAGAACACCTCTAAGACAAACTACTGGATCGATGGATACAAAGGTCGAACACATCAACTGTCATCGCTGTTAGGGTTAACGAAGCAGCTGTTTCGAATATCGAAGCCATTCCTATCGAGATCCACGGAAATTGGTTTAAAAGTAAGGCTCGACCTGTTGCGCTGTCGTATAAGCAGGGGATGGATCGGGTAATTACTATTTGCCATAACAAAACCTTTTGTAACATATCATGGTGGTTCCGAATGCTTTTGAGAGCATCGTATAAATTATTGTATTAAAGACCCTTTCTGAAGCTGAATATTCAGCAATATTTTTAATTTTTTTGGGACCCAGTTTAATCTTCTTATATTGCAATGAGATATACAACCTAAAGTTTAGGTCCTAAACCGTTCAGTATTAAGTCAAACGAACTTTTGTTTTCATTATTTAAAAAATCTAAAAATATTTTCATCTACTTTCTGTTAGAATTATTATGAATGCTTCGTAAATAAGAATCTTTAGTGAATTTTTAATAAGTTAATTGAAAATTTATACTAATGCGTGGAAAATCTAACGTCGTTGTTCAAAACAAACAAATGAATATTTAATAAACCTTTTTATCCATTACTTCCGAAGTTATTGCACAATGTCAGAATTTGTTTCCAGGAATGCAAACAACTTTTAGATTTGGAAGCATTATTGCCTCCGCTATTATTTATCGATTCCAAGAGGAGTATAAAGCCATAGGGGGAAAAAGTAAAACAAAACTTTCGAATTTTAAATAAAACTATTTTTATATGGCATTCTCTCTTTTAAAGTACCCAATAAAAAAAATGCTGGGAAAAAAGATTTCTTTGTAAAGTTCAAATGAGGTTAAAAATAAATCAATAAGGAGTGAAAAGGGTGGAAACACCTCAGGGGAAATGAGCTCGTCTATCTGAAAATAAAATCTCACTTTACTTTCTATTCTAAAGAGAAAATTTACTTTGCAGAAAGCAAATGGAAAGAGGGCGGCTGAATAGGAGGGGGACATGAAACATTATTTGGAGGAAGAAAAAATTCTTTCCAAATCTAAGTGTCAACCTGTAAACATATTATTAAAACCAAAACTTACCAAATGTGACTACTTTCTACAATAGTTAAGTTTTAACGGCAATTTGACTTAATTTACCATATCGTATATAGTCTACGCAATATGATAACATGATGAGGGATATTACTAATATTATGTGATATTAAATTTATATATTAGATATTCTTACACGTTATTAGAGATATTATAAACCACACTTACCTTGTATTATTGCATAAAATACATCATTTTGAATTTAAGTTTATAACGATTAATAACATCGATTTCAACTTCTTTAACAATATAACCATGGAATGTTAAAGAAAATTGCGCACCGTAAGAAATTTCTGCTGAGCGAAGGCTAGAAATAGAATCCATCTCTCTTTTGCGCAAATTCTTTGCCAGGATCATTGGGTGAAATTGAATTCTTCTCTTTTCCTTTCTTTTTTATTCCATTCCTTTCCACAAGAATAGGAGGTTAGAGTCGTTCTTCTTGTAAGAGGCTGAAAAAAGTAGGAAGGATGAAGAGGGGAAAGGGAAAAAAAGTGAGAGAGAATAAAAATTCATCAATGAAATCTGGAAACTTATCGGTTCACTGAAGCGGAATTTACTAATATGGAGGTCGTAAGTTTTACGAAAATTGAACGGGAATGAAGTCGAAATTTCCCTCAACTTATTCAGTTTTACCGAGAGGCGGCGGAAGATGACAGATGCTTCGTCGACGCTTTAATCAGAGAACTGAGAAGATAAAAGAACTACAAAGTGGGATTTTTTAAAAATAACAAACAAAATTTAAAAAGACATATGCGAACCAAGTTGAATCTTTGTAATTGTATAGTACGAAATTTAATTAGCGCTCACATTGTACTTGGAGCATTAGAAAAGTTAAATTTATAATCATACACGATTTCAGCTTACCAATGAATATAGAGAGAGAAAACTACAATACAATTAGAGCATGAAGAATTAAATAATCTTATATCAAGATATAAAGAAAACAACATTAGGTTATTCTAATAAAATCAAAAGCAAATCGCTTACAAGGCATATTCTCACAATTTCAATATTTTAAAAGACTTTTAAAGAAGTGAGAACCACTTTAAAAGCGCAACCTTGCTTTAATACTGCAATGTTTTTTAACGTTTGTAAAACTTCCCTAAGCTTTAGAAAACAAGAATTATTTACTCAATTTAATTTCTTTCTATGGTGGGTAATCGCCGTTTTATATGGATTACCTAATTAAACATTTTCTTTAAATTAAGAACTTATTTTCAGTTTCTTGCGTCCCTGCTTATATTTCTGTAGAAAAGGGTTTTTTTTTTCCCAAGAACATGAAGCGGTTTTTCCTGTCTTGTTAAAAAAGAAAATAAACTCAAAAAACCCGCAGCCAACGATGATGATAGAAGTGGATTTTTCTACTCAACTTACAACTGCTTTTGGACGGCAACGGGAAGGCATTATGGGAAACGGATGTTCCGAGAACTTACCATCTGTTGTGGTCGAGTGCAAATCTCCCAGTTCCTGGGGGTAAAGGAAAAAGAGACGGACGATTAAACAACAACGGACGAAGCGAAAAGAGTACAAAGTGAAAATGGCAGTTGATTTTCTCTTTGACATTATTTTTTTGGACTTAAGTCGCGCACAATTAAAAGGACGTGGAAAAAATTAAGATTTGAAAATCTGTAAAGAATTTAGAGAAAACGCAAAGAAGTATTTGAAAATTCCAAGGGCTCGTACACAAACTGAGCTTAAAGATTATTGATCATATTTCTTAATTTCGGTTGATGATTAGACAATAACGTATAGAAGAAGACGTGTGATCACTCTTACAATGCACATGGATCTGCGACAATCTTAGATGTCTAACAATAACGTATAGAAGAAGACGTGTGATCACTCTTACAATGCACATGGATCTGCGACAATCTTAGATGTCTAACTAACGTCACCAGCGCCAGAAACGGATGAACACCAAACTAAGAGAGAGATAACATATTATTTCTATATGGCATGGTTAGATGTTCATATTCGTCCACCATTGTGAACGAATTCTTCAGGGTCATTGCACTGTTACTCAAAATTTTTAATACTGCATTGCACTAAGCGTATGTGCTTCCTGCTCTCAGGAGGGGCATTTGTCTGTCACCAAGATAATCAAAGCCTGAAGACGTGAATGTATAAGTATTGGATTGGCCAGTTCAAAGCCCGACCTCAATCCAATAGAATGAATTAGTCGAGTGCGAGAACGTGAGAGTCTTCCAGAATACGCCATCGACTTGTTGAGGCTTTCACGAAGAAGTGAGCGAATATACTGGCATACAACTATGAGTCATTGGTGGAAACGACTGCAGGCTGTCATAACGACAAAGCGACAAAGGGCTGACGAATAAATATTATTATTCAAGATCATAGTATAAGGTAAGTATTTATTTGCGCATAAATCAATAAATAAATAAAGTACGAAGTGGTTTTGATTGATTAAATATTAGCTATATTAATAATAAAAAAAAAGCTCAGTAACACATATGCCTGATCATAAATGATCATTCAGTGTATTTTAGTAATTTTTATAGTTTTCAGTAATATAAAAAAGTCTAACTGTCTAAGTCCTTTAAATCTAAGTTGTCCTTAGACGGCATGAAAAGTATACAATAATCTGGCATATGAATTCTGAATTCAGATGGTCCACGTTATCAATCTGTTATGCCATTTGTAAAACGATACAGAAAGAGAAAAAGAACTATGAAGCGGAATAAATTTCGAAAGTACTCAAACAATTGCTACGTGTGCATGATGACCTTACCAAATGTCGGACTTGCAAAAACTGCACCTTTTACCCGAGTTTTCCGTACCAGTTTCGGGGAGACATCTTTAGACGACAGCAGGGAGTCAGGACAGATTTCATCTAACTCTATTGTAAATTCCGTCTAACTATTTCTTTTCTATATAACTTTAGTGTAATAAACAGATGTTCCAAAATGATCTTTACAACTTTGATCACGTACAGTATACAGGGTGAATAAAAGAGTCTGACCCCCCCTTTTATTTTTTGAACCGAAGCAGATATGGCAATTTTGATGAATCCAATGAATAGGAAGTTGTGGGTGGCCTATCCCATGGTGCACTTTTCATCATCCCAAATATGCAAATTAGGACACATTCAAAATTTATCTCAAAAACCGTAAGGGATAGAGTAAAAACCCAATTGCAAACTTGTTCAGCATAAAAAAACAAACAAAAAAAAAATCCAAATCGGACCAACCAATCACCTACAATCGCCTGGTGAACTGTTTGTAGCTTACAAACAGTCACATTGCACAAGGAAAACTGAATGTTGATATTTCCACCATGTAAAGCATGCAAATCAAAATATTAACATAAATTACCATACACACATTCACTTTCATGCGGAAAAGCAAATAAAAGCCATGTTTCAGCACACAGAAGACAGAACAATTCCAGGATGGCAAGCTACACTGTTCCGGAAATGGTCAACATGATCTTCTGCTTCGGAGAGGCAAGGAGAGGCCTACATGCTGCAGTTAAGTTGTATCGAGACAGATAACGAACGCCATCCACCTCGTCAAACAATGCGTCACATTATTCAAAGATTCAAGACGACAGGGAATGTTAATGCAGAACGAGGACGACCAAGGGCACGAGGCGACGAGGATACAACAACACTAGTTCTGGCTGGAGTTGCTGCAAATCCCCACACAAGCAGCAGAGCAATTGCTGCAGATGTTGGGTGCCATCAGAGAACTGTTCTCAACATTCTACACGCACATCATTTTCACCCATACCATATTCATTGTCACCAGGAGTTACTGCCATTGGATTACGTTGCTAGGGCCGCCTTCTGCAACTGGTTACTTACCTGCCTGGATGACAATCCAAACTTCATTCATGAGGTGTTGTGGACAGATGAAGCCCAGTTCACCAGGGATGGAGTTATCAACAGGCACAACCATCATCATTGGGCAGACGAAACCACGATGTCTGCGAGAAGCAACTCATCAGGAGAACTGGAGTGGTGTGGATTGGACCGTATTTTTACGATGGAACACTGACTGCAGAACGCTACCGGGCTGAAATTCTCAACGCGGTAGTCACAGACTTCATTGACAATATGCCATTGGACTCGTATCAGCACACGTGGTTTCAGCATGAAGGAGCTCCTCCACATTACGGGTTGGTCGTTCGCGAGCGTCTAAGTGAGATGTTTGGACAACAATGGATTGGCCGAGGAGGACCAGTTCGTTGGCCACCCCGCTCCCCTGATTTTACACCACTTGACTTTTTCTTGTGGGGATACCTGAAGGACAAGGTTTATGCTCCGCAGCCCGCCTCACTGGAGGATCTGGTTCAACGAATTCAGGAAGCGTGCCGAGGAGTGACACCAGCCATGCTTGCCGATGTTTTGGCGTCAGTTAGGTTCCGTGCCCAATTGTGTTATGGAGCCCACGTTCGTCACATCGAGCATTTTGTTGATTAACTTTTTTTTAAACTGTTTGAAGTAACTTGTTTGTGCAGTGTGACTGTTTGTAAGCTACAAACCGTTCACCACGTGATTGTGGGTGATTGGTTGGTCCGATTTGGATGATTTTTTTATTTTGTTTGTTTTTTTATGCTGAACAAGTTTGCAATTGGGTTTTTTTCTCTATCCCTTACGGTTTTTGAGATAAATTTTGAATGTGTCCTAATTTGCATATTTGGGATGATGAAAAGTGCACCATGGGATAGGCCACCCACAACTTCCTATTCATTGGATTCATCAAAATTGACATATCTGCTTCGGTTCAAAAAATAAAAGGGGGGGTTCAGACTTTTGTATTCACCCTGTATTTCAGAAATGGGGATAGGTAGAAAGGTGCGCTTTGCGGCATAATGTTCACACACACCTAAAGTTTTAGTAGCCGTTTAACTGAGTTCAGTGTGTGCGCCATCTGTAGCACGCAGGGTATCTAAGCGATAATCCAGTTCCTCTCATGTCCGGCCTAGCATGTCCTCATTAACGTTTGCAATTGATGCTGCGATGCGAGCTCGCAGTTCATGCAAGTTCCACACCGGGGTATAGTAGACAAATATCCTTCACAAATTTCCAAAGAAAAAAATGTAATGGGGTTATGTCTGGAGACCTTGGAGGCCGGGAAATGGGTCCTCCTCTGCCAATCCAGCGTTCTTGAAATGTGCCGTCCAAAGCCTTCTTAATGATCAAGGCCCAGTGAGGAGAGGGCACCAAAAACAAAACTTAAGCGTTTGTGAACATTATGCCGCAAACTGCAGCTTTCTATCTATACCCATTTCAGAAATATACGTGATAAAAGTTGTTAAGATCATTCTGGAACACCCTTAGTGTGTTTACAAATAATTGTAGCGGTTCATAACTTTATAGTGGGTTTAGTAGGTTAGTGTTCAAGAGATGACGTATGATAATACTGTTGAAATATGAAGTTCGCATTGTCGATTCGTAGATGTGGCATGATTCAATTTTCAAGCATGTTCAGACAAGATTACCCTGTCACAACTTCTTCCTCAAAGAAATACGAGGCATAAATTTTCAATTTTGAGATGGTGGACAAATCAAACAAGACTTAAAGTTCTGAAGGTTATCTTACATAGCCAAACTTCACCACTTAATATAACATCCTTTAAAAATTAGGCTTTATTCATAGGTTGCTTTTTTTCCCTCGACTTTCATCCGCCCGTTTTTTTCATAGGAAAGAGATAAATTTCAAAATATCACTGTCGACTCACAAAAATTAGGAAAAAACACTTACCATCCACTTATAATTTTGCGTTATACGGAGGGTTGATTCAGATAAAATGAGACGACTTTAAACGCCGCGTATGACCTTGACGGAATGTGATTTGCATGACTCGTCCACTATTCATGGGGATTAGCTTTGTATACACTTGTTGCTGTTATTTGGGACATTTCGTGCTGAAACATGGCTTCCAAAATCACAGCTTTTTGGGAAGGGTATATGTTTGGCCTTTCCGACGCTAACTTTAGTCTTTCGTGCATTGTGGAATTATGCAAATGAAATGGTATCCAAAGCTACTGTGGGTCGAATAATCAAAAAGAACAAATTGCGACCATCTAATGAACGTGGACGAGCAGAGAAGCAGACCAGAAACAAGCACCAGCCAACATGCCCAACTCAGGTGGTGCGAGAAATCCGGTCTGAAGTGCTGAAAGAAAATCCCCCACACAGAGAAGTCTAGTACAAAGGAAAGGTATTTCACAGGCAACAGTCTCCAGAATAATTCATGACAATCTTGAGCTGGAGCAACGTCATAAAGCGCGCGGTCTCAGACTGTCGGCCAGGCACGTGCAGGAACGATTCACCAACGCCAGAAAACTGTATGAAAACCATCTTGCAGGTGACCAATGGAAGTGGGTTGTCTCCTTGGATGAAGCTTGAGTGTACCTCGATGACACCAACAAACCCAAGACAATTTACTATCGCGAAAGAGAGGGCAAGGCCAGGTCCGATTTTGTCCGAAGGTGCAAGGAAATGTTTTCAAAGGGCTTCATGGTGGTTGCCGGATATTGCTCACGTGGACTGCTCACGATTCGTCGAATTCCTGGAAACTGTAAAATTAGTGCAGCTTACTTCCAGAATAATGTAATGGACCACATACATCGGCAGGATTTCCTACGTACCCTGGTGAGCAATCAAAAGTTTGGATCCACATGGACAAGGCATCAAGCCACACTGCCAAGTCATCTGTGGCTTACTACAGGAAGATGGAACAGGAGACGGGCATACGAGTTATTCCCTTCTCTCATGTGCCTGTAAAATCTCCTAACGCATCACCGATGGATTTCTGTGGTTTTGGTCTCCTGAAACGACGGCTCGGAAGTCGCCGACCAAGAACCGTTGATGGGCTATGGAAAGTGTGTCAGCAGGTGTGGAACGAACTTCCCATGGAGTCCCTCAAACTCAGCCTGCTTCAGTGGAAATTACGGTGCCGGGCGATAGTCCAACAACGTGGTTCTCACATCGAACACAACCGATGGTGGCGCCATGGTATTACACCATCGTAACAGAACTGCAAAGTCATCTCATTTTATCTGAATCAACCCTCCGTAAATTGCATTATTATGCGATTATTCTAAATTTAAACTTTTGTCCATTTACGTAGCATACCGCCCGATACTTCGGCTAATGGCGCTGGGGGAGATGATTTCAAATGCATTAAGTAAAAAGTTGAACAATTCAATGACTATTTGGATGACTGAAAATACAAGTAGACCAAGTCACGTTTTTAACATTAATAGTAATTTAGATTTTAAGCTGTTATTTTATTTAAAAAATGAAGAATCCTGATTTACACAAAGAGATGCATGTTATTGTGTCTCGAAAAGATAATTTTTCTTGTCCTAACATTTTGTCTTGGTCCACAATTGGTGTTTATCCACAGTTTTTGAAAGTGGACTTGGTCTATTTGTAGTTTCAGCCATTCATTTATATCAACGTAATCTGTATACCATGTGTATCAAAAGTTCCCGAACGCAGGAGATGACTTTCCCTGCATAACATACTGTTCTGCAGGTATGCTGAAGGACTGGTAAACAGGAGCCACTGTCTCTCAACCTCTTTTTTTCAATTAATGGATGCTCCCAGTTGTTACAAATCCCGCTATTTACTTTACATAAATGTAAATACGCGAATATGAGAGTGAAATAAAAGGTTAAAGTAAAAATCAGAAGTTTTATTTATAAAACCTACGGTATACGGTATTAAGCTTACAGAGGTATAGTAACAGTTTAAAAAGCGTTTATTGCGTGAAAACAAACAAACAAAATACAGTATGCAAGAACGAGCACCGACTAGCTATTGCCAAGAGGTGAACGGTGAACACTTTGAGCAAACGGTGTACCTACATGTACCGTTTCCTTTGAGAATGTAAAAACAAAATAAACACATTTGAGAAACTTTGCCACTATGTAAAACTGATTTTATGTAATTTATTTCAGCACTTGGTTTATTTTAGTGGTTGACCAAACATTACTCTTGCTGTCATAGGTTAGGCTTTCCCTACATACAGAAGGGGCAGTTCGGGAACTTTTGAAACACACGGTATAAGGCGTCTTGCATGCTGCCTCTTCATTTGCATCCTTGATAAAGCCGGGAATAAAAGGTGAAACAGGTCGGAATTCTATATGATTTCTTTCTCGCTATGTACTGCAAAGCCTCCATCAACTTCATCAAGAAAGACGGTATAGTAAACTTTCCATTTCATAACGTAAACAATTTAGTCAAGAGTCTTTAAGTCAAGAGTACTTCACCCATACGCATGTAGTGAATGAAAATTCACTCCGGATGGTGAATCTTGACCGCTACCAAGGCCTTAGACACTACAGATTCAAACTGCATCAGATTAACAGGATGTGTATTTTAGTGATCATCTTGCTGATTAATTTTACTCATTTTACATCGTTCGAATATAACAATACGGAAACCAGCAATAACAAAATATTTTCAACCAAAAAGGCATCTTTTATCAAATTACGAGGTCATCACAAATGAAAAACGACAAGCCAAATGTTTACTGAAGCGTTTTATATAGGCGGTATCAACCCTTCAGGGTCAAAAATTTTACAGAGAACTGTGAATTGACTATTTTGAAATAGAGAAGCGATGGTCGGAAATGCACTTTTCAGGCGCCAAGAAATCTTGAACGAGCAATGCGTGTGAAGATAAGTTTTGTAAGCTGCTTTCAACCTCATTAAGTTTATTTTTCCATAAAGTTGCTAAAAGTATCTTTGCAAAAGAAATAAAAACATCTGTATTGTTCCAGAGGTTACGCAATTTTGCTCTCCCTTAGAAAATGGCAAAATGATCTACCTCCATTTGTATCAGCTTAGTATCAGCTTGATTTCTGTCTTTCATCATGTGATAAAAAAAGAATTATTGAATTAAAAAGACGTTGCCTCGCTAAAGGTAAATTCACGATTACTTGGTTGTCTTGTCTTTGTAAGTGCTTTATTTAAATGTATAAATTATTAAAATTAGAAAGAGCTAGACTGTCAGAGTTCATAATAAAACTTTTCGCTAAATCGTTCTGCTCTTGAGAATATCACGATAACTAAACTTAATAAAGGGCGTCAGTGCTACAGACACATGACGAAATGCATGCGCTTTTCATAAGATTAATTAAGAGAAAAAAATTGCCTTATTGAATTGAAATTTTTTTTAGCAGAATCAATCACAGCTTGTTATGGAAAGAATCTTCTCTTTGGGATCTTTTTTCCAAAATCGAATTAAAACTTCAGTTTCCTGTAGAATGTAATTAATAAGGGTTTCCGAACAGTCCGTTTATTCTAATCCAATAACGGGTTGCTACTAATCAATAAATTTCTATCCTAGCCTCTCTTCCAAAGTATTGGAAGAATATACTTTTGCCAATAGCAAACTAGACTAATTTGCAGTTTCGTCTTTTAAGTAAAATTATGAAAATTCAATAAATTCCAGAATAGCCCAGAGTAATGTCACCAAAATCGATAACGTATCCTTCGCGCTCAAACACTGAGGAACTTTTATGGAGAAAATTTACATACTCATAAAAATAATAGAATAAATCATGTTCAAGTGTTATTATCTTTCAATTATTTCTTTTTATTTTTTGGCAGTGAACAATTTTCTAACAGATATATATTTGTAAGTTTAAAAGAATTTACTGCATCGGGAAATGAGAAATCTATCGTGTTCTTTTATTAAACTTATTTCTACTTCTCTCTCTCTCTCTTTCTCTCTCTCGCTTCTCCTTTTTTTTTACTTTAATGCTAAAACATTTCTCCGAGGCATGAAATTCAGCAGTGCATTCACTGTTACAAAGTGGAATTGCAAATATAAGTTGGATTTTATTTCAAAAAGCTTTTAGTTTCAACTTTTGCCATAACCGTAATTCGTGAGCAAAACTTTGTTTCGCTTTTCTTTCTATTCACTAAAAAAGAACTTTGAGGCTTTTTCCTTTCCCTACCTAAACAACAAAGAGAGGAAGGAAAGCCTTCCTTCTGTTTTTCTTTATCTGCCATAAAGATAACCTTCGCTCTCCGGGATCCATTCTAGACCCTAATAGAAAATTTTATTCGGCAGTGTTGCTGGAAATAACAGAAGTATCGTCTTCCTGCATTATCTGATATACTACATTCTTCTATTTTACTCGTATAGCTGCATAAGTTCCTGTTTATTTTTTAAAGGAGGTTAAATTTTATAAGTTTAATTCTTTCATATTTACGCTTGTATATTTTTAAATATCTACAAATTGACAATTTCTACAATTTAATAGTATAAATAGTCTTTAGGAGGAGAAAATAAATTTAACAACACACTGGGACATTTAAAGACCGCGACGCTAGATAGCTAACGTTCGTCGAGCTATCTTTAGAGCTGTTTAGCTTGAGTTCACGTGCCAACTTATTCGCTGCTGGATTCTCCCTTTGGAAAGTTTCCTTCAGGAAATAAGTATATAGTTTTAGAAAAATCACACCATTGTTAGTAGTTTCGACGAATGGTTAGCTTTTATGTTGTTTTTGCTATTAACATGAATGCAGTTGGACCTCCCAAAAATTGATTATACGTAAACTTCGTTATACTCAAGATTTGCAAGTTGAGACCAAGTTAAAAAAAACTCGTTATAGAGTAGAATTAGTTATAAGGGTGTTCATTGTATAAAGGCTCGACTAATTCTGGCTATTCTTTCAGATTTTTATTGCCTACAATAATGTCTTTTAGAAGAGTGTTTACTAACGATATATTCTACAAGAAAATAGTGCCTGCGTTGCATAAAAACCTGAGATAAAATCATAGATCTCACTGACTTCAAAATATGATGTTCATTAACAAATATGTAAAAATAAAAAACAGCTTTTTAAAGAAATTTCCAATTTCGAATTTATGTAATTTTTAAAGTGATCCCTGATATATTATTTACAATTAAAACCAAATCAACAATACTGCTTTTGCTAGGAAAAAAATTACAAAAGAACTGTTCGTCGAAATGACGAATCGTTAGGTTTTTAGGACTATTGAAGACGAATCGTTAGCTATGCATGGTTAATAGAAGTCACCTTATTCGACCCTTTATAGATTTCAAGAACTTGACCCCGCAAAGATTTCTCTTATTATGAACAAAAGTTAAAGAATCCAACGAAATTAATACGGGGTATTAACATATGCCACGGATTTAAGAGACGTTTTCAACTTCTAAAACCACAATGTTTTTCCAAGTGACAGAAAAACATACAAAAACATTCCATGGAGTTTATATGGAAAACCAATGCTCACAAGCATGCTAAATAATATTCCACAAGGTAGTTTTTACTCTCCCATTCAGTTTTCCAGTCACTTTTCCAATTTTGATCGAGATAAAAAAATTACGAGGGATTAATAAAAAGCAATGTTCCTAAGGAAAAATATCAATATTTTAATGAATGAAACCACAGAGATGGCAAGTCTCAACCTTGTTGTTGAGAATGAAGCCACTGCATATTTCGGATGTTGTTTTTATGTGGTTAGAGGTTTCTCTGTTCTATTACAGGCAATCCCACAGCACATTTCCTCTTTTTATTTTTTATTTTAGAAAACACAGAAAGCATCCTTAGGACTTGTATCTTAATTAGCTATATTCATTTATCAACATCGTGGCCAGATAATTGAAACCGTCAAGTTAGAGTTAGAGTTTAGAATTTACCTATATTCAGTTATCAGCCAAGTGAAACCGTCACGGAAGAAATCCACCTTCTGTTTCCGCAATCAGTTCTGAATTTTATCATTGGATTCGTATTGATTTCAGGAAGGTCTTCCTTCATTTTAAGAAAAAAAACAAAAACAAAAGAACTCACATAGCGGGAAATTTTGGACTACATGGTGGATGCGATAAAGCGTCGAGTACAAATCTTCCGATATTCAAACAAAGCAATAATGTGATATTCCGAATTTGTAGACTATTTCTCGTAGAGTAAAACGCCGGTTTTCCCGAATCAATTCGTCCACTTGTTTCCTGTGGAACTCATCGGTTGCTAACAGAGCTCATCCAACTGTTGTTTGTCTCACTAATTCAGTGCTCCATATTAGGCATCTTTGCATTTATTGACCCGGCGGCGCACAGTTCTAATAAAAACACATTCACTACCATAAGTTACTTGCATTCTTCGATGAATTTCCATTGAAACAACACATTCGCCTGTCAATTTAGAACATAGTGGTGAGAAGCTTGCATATGGTTCTATTATTGTCACAATAAAAAAGCAACTTTTCACTGTGATAACTTGCCGCTAACAGACTGTAGCATAACGAATGATTGTAGACGTGATAAAACTTGTTTCGCGCCTTTATTGTCATCTGTCGATGAAAAATGATCAAGAGGGCAATGATTTTCATACAATGCTCGTATGAGAATTTAGTTGATCGTCCTCAAAAATTAAAACTACCAAATTCGATCAAAAACTTTTAATTTTAAAAACAAAAGAAAAATTTTCGTAAGTAAGTATAAATTTAATAATTACTTCTAAACATTTGATTTTGCTTTTTCGTAAATTAATTTCTTTGACTAAACTATAGTCTGTTTATTAATAAAATTGTGCAAATTAATTTTTATTTAAAAGCAAATAAATTTACATATAACTAAGTGCGAACTTTTTATTTATGTATAATTTTTCAGTTTACATCATAGAATATTCATATCCTTTGAGCATGGAAAATTCTTTTATTATGAAGCCCTTAATTAATACCAAAGAGAGACAAACAACCACTTTTCCACAAATAATCTAATATACATGTAAGTACATTTCGATCTCTACGCGGCCTTCTTTATCAGTCATAAATAATCTAATATACAGTCATGCTGAAAGAAGGCCGCGTAGCAGGGTGTTGCAGATAACTACAGGGCGTATAACGGGAGGCCTACCCGCTCGATTGCAGGGGCTGGCTCGGTCGATTGGCAGAATGGAGGGAGATGAAGGTGGCCTGCAGCAGCCAGCAGTTTCCACAGTCCGGGAGGGGGGGTGTACGTCAAAACTGTCATGCTTTTGATAAAATTACCCAATTATCATTTGATGTCGAGCCGGCCCCTGCAATCGAGCGGGTAGGCTTCCCGTTATACTGCCCTGTAGTTATCTACAACACCCTGTATATTAAATTATTTGTGGAAAAGCGTTTGGTTGTCTCTCTTTGGTGTTAATCTTCACATCCTCAGTCTTAGGTAATTATTCTTTTAATAAGCCCTTAACTGTCTTGATACAACGAAAGGATGACCGTATACCAACTTCAAAATAAACGGTCCATATACTGATCGTTAAGTCTTTTCTTGTTGATCTACTTATTGCTCGAACAGTGTCATAAAAGGATATGAACATCAATTTATTCAGACATCACTGATGATTATATATATTACAGAACATTACGTAAAACATCAAAGAATTATTAGATAAAAAATATGGACATGTAAATTCATTAGAAGATACATGGAATCATTACATGAATTCAATGACTATTTGAAGCATTGGCGTTTCAGGTCGTACTGAAAAAAAAAATCGGAAAAAAATAGATTCTATGAGTCCAAGACGGAGCGAGTCTTTGCTTAATCGTCCATTCCTCATGCATCTTCTGTCTAACGAAATGGAAATCCTTGTCCCCGATTGATTTACATCTTAAGCAAAAAATACATGGAAATCAGAAAGAACATCATTGATCGAATAATCATTGGATGACTTCCAATAAAGAGACAGATGAAAAAGCGACTTGTTTCATGAAAAGACTGAAATCTCGTTTAGAGGTCTCGTTCGTTGCATCGGCATTGACATGTACTGAAATGTGAAATGGGAAGTAGCAAATGTTTAGTCGCTCGATTTTATTTTTTTTTTAATTCGCAATTTTGCTCATTTTTCCCTAATATTCTAAATTTCAATAGTGTTGTTGATAATGCTAAAATTAAATATCATTAAGGTTTAAATTTATTATCAGCTTTGTTTCAAATCATTTAAATTCAAAATATCAGACTAAATATAAAGTGGTAGTTCTATCTTTTTTTTTACATATTATTTTAGCTTATTATTTCAGACCCAGTAATTTCAAAGGAAAATAATATTCAGTCTGCATTTATTTACATGTTTTATTTTCCCATTAATTGGAAAAAGTTATCGGCATTTTATACTAATTTTAGGTCTGCAGACTTATCTTGTTTGATGTATATCATTTAGAAATTATCACGTAAACGGAAGCGATATAATTAGAGGCAATTGAAGGAAACGAAACTTTCTTAGAATACTCTCTTTTATATTAAAAATGTATAATAATTAGTATACTATAATCGGACTCGATGAAAGTTAAAGGCAATAAAATGTTTTTTTATCACTTTTTTATTAACTTCAGCTTTCATATACACATTCAGATACCCCTATTTCATATATTAAACTTAATTATTTAATTTCAGAATATTTTGATTAATGGATCTTCTGAAAAAGTCCATCTTTCAGGGCCCCACTTTAAAAATGATTAAGGTGAATAAATTTGATAGAACCACTGGAAAGCTGTAACCGCCTCGCAATTTCATTTTAAGCCATTTCAACGAAGCACTAAAATTGCTTTTTGAACGACTATGTTCTCAAAAGAATATAGGTACTTGAAAGTGGAGGATGTTTGAGAAAGGTTAATAAAACCTTTCCTAACAAATTGAAGTTTCATTTTAACAGAATGACAATTTCATGTTAAGCCTGCAATTTAATGCTGATTTTTAATTATTTGTGACATGTGGTACGTTCTATTCAACATTTGTTATCGATAATCTTTGCTCTGTTCATTATCATACATTTATAATAATTTGATTTTTAAATCACATGTCTTAAGGACATTGTCTTCGTGCAATTGTTGCTCTATTCAAACTGGCATGAGTAAAATGAAATAATTGTTTTGGCTTATCCGTTCTTGATGATGATGTCAAAATATTCATAACAATGATTTGAACAGAAAGGCGTCCACAAAAGTATGCCCTTGTTTTAATTTGGTATATCTCCGAGGGAGTTGAATGCAGAATGTCACTATTCCTATAGTTTCTATGAAAGCTATTGGCACTGTGAGGTTTGCCATTTTCTGAATAAAACCTAGCCCCAGCATTGTTTGCGTCATGGAAACCAGGACATTGCTCTCCAGCAGTGGCAGCCATGATCCCCAGACAAAAGCCATGTGAATAATTCTTATGGGGTGTGCGAAAGACACCTTGTTTAGGCCACCATTACGGGAAACTTAGACGAGTTGAAAGTTCACCTAACCTTAAACCTAACGCCAGCAGCAGTGGAACTATAACGACTGATATGCTGGAGAGAAGATTGGAGTTTGAATATCGTATGGACTGGCTCGAGTGATTGGTGGGCGCAGCGGAATGAAATTCATTAAGAGCTCGCTTCTCTGCCTATATCATTCCTCAAATAATTTTCCATATGACAAAATTATATATTGCCTATCTTTATAATACAAACTTTTAAATTTCAAATGTTTTTAAAGTGCCAATCAGCCTTTTTTCTTTAGCTGCTACTCATTCTGAAGCTGCTCTAACTTTTTATGTTGCGTAAACTTTACAGCAATAGGCATATCATATTAAAGTTCTCCTCTATGTTTATTTGAAATTAGAAAAAGAGAAATTTATTGTTGTCTTTTCCCTTTTTTTAAATATCTTATTTTTTTAAAAATCACTATAACTTTTAATACAGCTGATTTAAAATTACTGAAAAGCAACAACAACAACAACCCAAATTGGATTCGCTTTTTAATATTCACAGCCGGTGTTCGTATCGTATCAAATATAAAGTCCTTGGTGTTTTTTAAACTTTTGAATTAAAAGAAAACATTCTGTTTTGCCGAGGTCTTGTGAAGAAAATAAACAAGTGAATTCTACTTTAACCTCTCAATCCCAGAGGAGAACTAAGCTTGCTAACCATGAAGAATTTTGCGAATCTTCGCATGAGAATCTCTCGCGAGCAAAGGCTCTTTACCCACAATGCATGAGTAATTTCAATGTAGAAAAACTTAATCCTCCCCCGCCCACTAACTTGCCTTGCAGCTTCTTTACCTTCGCTCTTACTGGGTCGTAGCTAATGGTTGCCATGGTTACGCACGGCGTGCCGAAAACCTCGAATCTCTCGAGTAATGCTTCAATAGACAGGCGATATTATTAACTTTCTTGAATGCTCTGCTTTCCTCTCTTCTTATATTTAAAACGTACTTGCTCTCCTTAATTTAACGGATCAGTTCATTTTCAAATGAAGAACGATTTATTAAACTTCTCCCGCAGTTTCTCAACTTTACTACACATTTTTCATGGATGAAAATTTTGTATAAAGTTTCCAAAAACGTAGATAGTTTTCAAATTATGAGAAACAGGCCTTTTGTCCACAACTATTTTTTTTTATTTATAAAGTTTGTTAAAGAATTTAGAGCCCACTCTTGTTGTTGTTTGATGAAATAGTTGACAGTTTGCTGTAACTTTAGGGGTTTGCGTAACTAATCAACTGTTACTTTTAGAACATTTTATTTATAATTTCTTTATAATTCATTTACTACTGAAGCTCTAGGCCTACTAACAACATCATAGAGCTTGCTAATAGGAAGCTTATATAATAGGAACACTAGAATTTCAACTTGTGATTTTTCTGTAAAGGAGGATATAAGGCCAATATATACTGTATACATATAATTCAAACCGCAGAATTTTGAAAAGAATTTACCTCTAGATCCAAGTTCTTGCCTATCTTCCTGGATTTTCAAACAAAAATATTTAAATCAAAAAATTTGCCTTAATTTTTGTCTGAGATAGATCTGAAGTTGTAAATTTGTAATAAACTTATTCTCAAAAATTATCACAAAATTTTGCCGAAATTCACGCAGTCTAAACTTCAAAGCGCAATCGAAATAGGACAAACGTATTCTATGTTTACCCTGAGTATTCCAAGTGATATTGATTGACATTGATCCGCTCTCTCTAAGATATACATTTTCAGTGTATAGAGCATAGCGAAATATCGTTTTATTGGCAATATCTCGAAAATCCAGAAGATAACCTTGTCTTCAGTATATCTAACAATTCTTGACTAAAGTGTAAACACTTCGCATTGTACGGAATAAAGAAATTTCAAAAACTGTAATTTCATGAAGTAAAATAAATCGCGTTGCGGTTTCTTCTTTGGTCTCCTATTCTCCTTGTTTTCCGTTTTATATAAGTCGTTGTTCAAATGAAACAAAGACCGCGGTACAGCTGACCTAATTAATTAGTTTGGCAATAGCTAAACACTAACATAAGACTTTCAGACGAGCTCGAACGGTTGTGCCTATCCGTATCCATTGTTTTATGGGGCTCCTAGCAAACTCTCTGACAAATGTACATGGACGTAACCATATGACTGTTTTGATTAGTCCATATTGCTATGTGTGGATGATAGAACTATTCAATCTGCATACAGCTACCCCACGACTTTTGGCCTTTGAAAGTATATTGCTGCCATCTATCATCCAACATGTCAAACATTCAGGGAATACAGCGGGCAGTTGACGTTTCATTTGAAGACCGCTTTTACAGTCTGTTTTTGAAAAAAAAGACCATTTGTTACTGTGACAATGCAGATTTTAATTGTCACTTTTATTTATTTTCTGGGATCACTAAGATATAATGTTATATTTACAAATATAGCGTTTCCACATTAATCCGTTAGCATATTATTCTAATTTATATGATTTTCTAAAAGATTTTCTGTAACAATTATAAGACCATGAATAAAAAATAATTTTATGTTAATTAATAATAATAATCAATTGTTGTTCCTTTCTTAACAATGACTTCAAAAACTCTTGTGATATTAAATCAATTAATGCTTGAAGGTAAGTGAGTGAGATTTGATCCCAAGCATCCATGACAGCTGGTTCCAGTTCCAATGGTGACTTATAAGAACTGGATATTTGTTAACATAGCCCAGACATTCTCCATCGGTTACAGATCTGAAGTTTATACAGATCTGGACTTCGTAACGGCCACATTAATTTTTTTTCCTATCCACTATTCCTTGGTGGATTTTGATGCGGTGTTATATTATTGGTATATCCAATCATTATCGTCAATGAATGGTCCAGAAGAAATCAATTTTTCATATAATAAGTGTTGAGGCTTTTCAGAGTTCATTCTTGGGTTGAAAATTCCTAGCTTAGCCTTTCCTCTATTTGCAAATGTACCCCAAAATATGAGTGAATCATCTCCACTTTGGCGACTGAATCTTTCACGTGATTCTCTTCTTCAATCATGGCACTAGCATTTACTTCCACGAAGGCCATCTAAGTAAATTTACTTTTTTTCATTCGAGAAACAGCAAAATGCCATTCCTCTTTCTAAGACATTTGCGCATTGAAGTCTGTCTTGCTTGTGCACATCACTCAACTTTAGTTTGCTGACCATCTAGATGTATGCTGTCGCTGATGATGAATTTAAGGCTCTCCCTTTTCTTCAGTTTACAATTCTTTCCAGAACGTTTTGATGTGCCATGGTTCAGAGGTTGGACAAAATAATATGAACAACTGTAATATGAGACAAAAATTTATTAATGGTCCTCCCTTTGCATTAATTACAGCTTGTATCCGACGTTGGATGGATAAATACAAACAAGTCTTGCACAACAGTCACAGGGATACGTAGTCACTCTTTCTGCAATATTCAGGAAATCTCCTTGGAGGTGGAAACCTACTGCTCAGCTTGGCCTGAAAACCTCCCAAAAAATTCAAGCATATTAACTAATGGGGCCAGTCGAGGTGTTGTAGTTTATCATCGTGTTCATTAAAGCAGTCTCGGAAATTCGAGAAATGTGAATGGGAGCATTATCGTGTTGGAACACAGGTCGTTCTTTAGAGAACACAGTTTGTAACATTTGATGAAGATGGTTGGCCAGAATACTGACATAATCATGTGCTGTAACCCGCCCATGCAGGACAACAACTGGGGCGAAACCACGGTAAAACATCGCCCGCCACAGCATCACTGACCCCTCTCCATGTTTAACAGTAAGAAGACCCAAAACACTGTCTCAGCCAACATCATAGGGTTCTGCTGGCGTTTTCCAACGTAAACAAGTCCGTTTGTCTGGAAAAGTGTGAATGACGGTTTGTCTGACCAGATAGCATTCTCCCATTGTTGTTGTGTCCAAAGTCTATGCTCGCGACACCATTTTCGTCGTTTCAGTACATTGCATGGTGTCGCCAATGGTTTTGGATTACCCGCTCTGCCGTGTTTGTTCAGTGCATGCACTTCACTCCGCATATTTATGTTGATACAGCTTCCTGTAGATAAGTGTTTAGCTCAGATTTTATCTGAGATGCTGTTGTCTTGCGCTTTCTAAAAACAATCCGCTACAAAACCCTTCTGTCTCTGTTTTGTGAGATTCGACTTTCGGTCACTGTTATGTTTGGCAGATGATGTCTTTACCTGTTTCTTATAGGCTGTTATAACAGTCGACATAGTACATCTCCCGATCCCAACAAGGGCATCCGATTTCGTTACTGAGGCACTGGCAAGACAGGTCGCAATAACCATGCCCCTTTCAAAATATGAAAGTTCGGCCATAACGGAGTTTCAACGCCATCATATATTTAGAATCCGCACGCTATCACTTCTACTAATAGAGTGATGTAAAATCTCGCCCGCTATCTGGCACGGTTCAAAACTATAGGGCGGGACTATAGTACAGGTTTCCCTAGAATAGGTGTGTTCATATTATTTTGTCCAACGCATGTATTTTTTTTTCACAAGTAGGTTGTGAATTACAGTTTTTGAGAATCCACTTAAGCAAGCATCCCTCTCTGACTTTCCAGCACTAAAGTAACGGTGAATTTGATGTATTTCACTTTTGGTTAAAGTTTAACCACGAGGTATGATAACCAATAAATTTGAAAACAGATATGCTTAAAAATAAAGCACAAATTATGTGGACTCATTTACATAAATTTTAGACATATACCGTTTACATAGGAAGGGAATTGGTAGATGGTCAGAATTATGCAACAAAAGATCATCAGATCTGCTTAATTGCTTTCATGTCTAGATATCTGTAGCGAATAGTTGATAATCTACTTTTTTCAGTGAGTAGGTGATTTCTTCTATTTACCTTTACTTTTCTCAATGCTAAGTACGGAGTACAATATTTATTATTTCCAAAAAATTGCATGAAGCATTGTATGGATAGATTTATTATTTCAGAATTTTTTTTCTTTTCGTGTATATACATTTTTAAAACAATTTCCGCCTCTTGCTACTATCTGAGAAATTGTGATCGAACGGTTGAGCTCCCGTAGGAACTGCAAGAACGAATTTTAATGAATTTTTCAAAGTTTGTTTCTCCACCCTTCTTCCCTTAAAAATTAATGAAATTCACATTTCACTTTAATCACTGCTTTCTTGGTATATTTACTTAATATGAAATGAAAAAAAAAGTTCTACATTTTTATATTACTCGCTATGTATCCAAATTTCTCTTCACATAGTATTTCCTTATTTCTCTTCTTCTGACCAGAATATTTCACTAAATATGTATATGCGTTGGTCTTTTATTTCGCAGGAATTTAACATAATTATTGTATGCAAGTATATCAACACATAATTTTGATACTCAACCATGATTTTACGGACAGATTATATTTAGATTTTAAATTCTTCTAACTTTAGCCGAATGCATATGCCATTTCTTATGATACCATGTGAATAATTACATTGCCTACTTTTGCAATTTATGCCGTTTAAAAATTTTCCTTAGGGCATAACTTACTTAAATACTGTAATAATATTCAATGGAAATAAACGGGTAATTAAAATTTAACACGAATAAAATAATGGGCTTTGAGAACTAGGAAATATATTTCTGCATTTCAATTATGAAAAAAATATTCTATACAATTTCAACAACGTCATATGTATTTGCCATTGGTATGAATTTCAAGTTATATTACAATTATGTTCTTTAAAGACAATAGGTCTAATAAGAAGCTAGTGAAAGAGACGATTGATTGTACGTGTTCTCATCCATATTCTTTATTTGTCTTGTGCAGCCTTATCAGGGTCTGATGTAAAATTCAATTCAATTTCCTCTCGTCTACATTAGCAGTGAGAAAGAAGACCTTGAAGAAGATCAAGGCGGGATTATTCGGAGGATTTTTAATTCTCCTTTTCTTCTCCCATCTAATTACGAGTGTAACGAAGCATCGTCATTTTAAATTCACTACCGCCTAGTGACAAGCAGAGCAATTAGTCGAATTACTTTTACGATTAGAATTCTACACCAAGCGTCCTATTTGGTAATTTTTTCCCCTCTGATATTCTCAAGAACACGATTTGGTGATTTTTTTTCCTAGTTCATAATTTCTTTGGTTTTGCTTCAACTTTAATCGATGAACAGAGCACTTTTTTCTTCATATTAGGATTTTTAATGGTCTAGCAATAAATGAATTACTTTTTATTCATTTTAAGGTAATTTTATAAATTATTGATATTGCGAAAAAGCTTTTCTTTGTATAACATAATATTCTTTGCTAAAATGAAACAAAGTGCGCGCTATGCGACCGAATATTTGACATGATAGACACATTGTTTTCGCTGAGATTGGGAGAAGCAGCAACGTAACCTGCTCGGTTGACACAGCGCTTAGATGTGATTAAGGAGTCCGCTTTTTCAACAACACTATAATAGATATCTCCAACAGTGCCCAACGACCGTGATTCAATTCCACCCTAAGAAAGACACTCAAGTAGAAATCTTTCGGCGCATGCAAAGGGTATAGGTGGTCAGCTGGAATTTTCCGCTGGGAGATCCTAACCCATCCTCGCATACAGTTGGGAGCTCTCCTCTATATTCGGACCGCTGAAAAAGGCTTTAAAGAGACGGCGTTTCTCTTCCATCAGCAGAAGAAATATTTCAGCTCAAGCCCGTCTACTTCTTTGCGGTAGATAAACAAATTTGTCGACCGCTGCTGCCTGATTAACAACTGAACGAGTAGACATAGTCTGTTGAAGTATTTTGCCATTGCCAAACTGCTCATATTACGTCAGATCTATCGCATTTTACGTTCCGTGCCACCAACCCTCATAATCTGACATGAATGGGATCTGGATGATGAAGACATCTCATGGCGATGAAATCTCATGAGTGGATTATCATTGTATGGATTATAGGGTTGAACAAACATTGGTCCATTCAAAGATAAATGCATTTTAAGAGTTCTCCTAATCATGCATTAAGTAAGTTCTTATAATCACAATCATCATTTTATATTAGGAAATTATTAAAGGAGACGCAACTTTTCTTACATTTTCAAGAAAATTATACAAAATTGATATTGTTAATTCTTATTCTTGAAATAACAATAAAATTTGAAGTTAACTTTGATGAAATCCCTCTTCCATGTAGTCGATTTTATCAAGTTCATCTATATTAATATGGCTTTGTCATAATAAGCTTTTATGTCGACCAAAGTTATATTAAATCGTCAATATCAATCACTCCTGTATAGCTGTGTAGAAATAAAGCTTTTCCAAATGTTGAAAAAATTTTGTATCCCCATCTCGCTTATATAGGATTACAAACATTGTTAATTTAAAGACATTGAACACACTATTGTAAAGAGTAGAAGCAGAAGGGAGCGAAGTTTAAGCGACCGCCAAAGAAACGGCTGAGTTGTGAAAATGCATTCATGAGGCTACACTTACTGGCACAGAGCCATGTTTTCGTGCTTAAAGACCTCTCACACCCTGGGTTTGCCAGATTTTTTTCACGGAATACATTTATACTAGGTAAGTGAAATAAAACTGAAATAGCAGTAAACAACAACAGTACCGAAAAATTGCGCTTGTCAGTAAATAGCTTGGCATTCTAAAACGCAATTAAGCTTTTATCATTTATAATAATAATAATAATAATAATAATAATAATAATAATAATAATAATTTGTTTATATTAAAAGAAATCAAGAGTTTTCATTTATTTTGTATCTGAAAGGTTATAAAAACAGTGAAAAGAATTTCACGAATTATAAATATAAAGTTCATATACTAGATAGAAAGAAGGGAACTTATATGCAGGAAACTTACCTTATTTCTATCTATTACATACATTTTATAGTGCAAGAAGATATTTTAACCAAAATACCTGGAGATATCAGAAAGTAACGCCATTTATTTTTTTCAAAGAAAACTTCAAAACATGCAGGTAAACAAATAAGTGCAGCTGAAATTACACGTCTTTTTATACTTTCCCATCTTGACGATTTAGGCATTTATCCCAACGCTGCACCAGTCGGCTCAGAATACCACGCTCATAGAACTCCGTCGGCTGTGAAAACATCCCATGGTGCACGGCAGATTTGAGTTCCTCGTCAGTCTCAAACCTTTGACCACCCAGAAATCTCTTTATGGGACCAAAGAGGTGGTAGTCCGAGGATGCTAAGTCCGACTATAGGCTGGGTGGTCGAGGACAAACCAACCGAAACGAACCCGTTTTGCTTGGACGACGTTGGGCATATGTGGGTGAAGAATTCGAACATCGTTTCTTCCTTCTGGTCGCTTATCACGAATAGCACGACGCAGTTTAGTCAACGTTTCACAATAGGTTAACCTACGAGGCATGAACTCAGCAAGTAGGATGCCTTTCATGTCCCAAAACCAGTAAGTATAACCTTCCAAGCTAAAGGAGAAACTTTGAATTTTTTGCAAATCACATGCAGTTTTAGGCTTACGTGTGAAGTGCAGGACCCAGAACTCATCTTCTATGACAATGACATTCAGAAACGCATTTTCCACCTGGTTGAACCACTGCAGATGTTGCTGACTGCATGCCATTCTGTTGTCGGTCTGTTCTGGTATCAGACTTTTTGGAATTCATCGCGAACAGACTTTGCCTTATCCAGGCTTCTTATGATCCTTAGGATATGTAAAACGTTTCACTCACTTCTTTCAAGGAAATGCGACGGTTTTCTCTGATTGTGTTGTTAATGTCCTCGATTATGGCTGGTGTTGCCGCTGACGCAGGCTGCCCAGAACACTGTTTATCGGCAAGGCTAACTCTTCCTTCCCGAAACATTTTACACCATTTGGACACATCGGAATCGAGTAGACAGTCGACACAGTAACCTTCTACCATTTCCCCAAGAATTTCAGCGGGTTCTTACATTTTGCGAAAAGAAACCTTATAACAGTTCGCTGTTCTTCCACTGTAGATGATCTGATAGCGGCGACCATTTGTAAATCTACTGTGCGCAGGAACCATTCTTGTTATGCGATCCGCGAGTTTGTTAAATTCAACAGTTGCTCAGCGCTGCACCAAACGCGCTGAACCAACGCGCTGCAATAGAGTTGTTAAAAGCATTGTTGAGCTCTGTTGAAGGCCCTGACGTATGCAACAGCGCATTGGTTCGAGAATATAATTTGCAACCACCCATTTCGTTGTTTGTTCTGTTGCATCAGTATTAATAAAAATGGTGGCGTCCATGAGTGAACTCGATTTTGTGTATGAAAATACACAATTTTCGTTACAATTAAATGACGACATGTCTAAGAAGGTTGCAAAAGGGATATTAATGATCCTGAAAAGTTTTCTTATCTAGATGTTTACTAATGGGCAAACGCGTAGATTAAAAACACCGGCGACGTGACGTAGATCCTTTTCCTGTGCGAACGAGGCGATGGTGCCAGATAGCTTGGCAGGCGGCTTGTTGGCAACAGAGATCCAACAATAGCGTGGTTTTAATACCGCACTGCTGCGTGCAACACGGTATAGCATGATGCCATTTTTGATACTGCAGCGCTGAAAAACTGTTGAATGTCTATGCATGTACGCATGAATGTCTGCGGCGTTTTTTTTCTGATATCTCCTTGTAAAATGAATTATTTTGTCTTTATTTAAAAAATAAATAAGGCTAAATCCATTACGCTAGAAATAAATGACAATTCATAAAATTTATTCGTCGGCTCCCATTCTAGCTGTTGCTAAACATGGTCTCTTCCTGCAAAGTCGACATAACTTAGTTGATGAACTCTGATCTCTGGGAATATGACCCGATCGTTCATCTTTCTCTCTACTTTGGAAATGTCAAGACCTTCTATTCTTGAATTAGCTTTGGTTATATTAAGAAAACGGATCTTTTTTTATTGATTAACTTTTGCTTCGAGTTAAATGCTGAAAGTTTAAGTACGTCTGTGAGTCTGCGTGTTTAATAGTCTACATTTGTTTTTCGACTTTCTTTTAAGCGATCAGAAGTTATTGCCATTCTCCTCCATGGTTGTAAAGTCGATTTCAGCAATGTTTGCTGAAAGGCAATAAGTCCGAACTAATGGAAGTCGAATCAATTTTCTTTTTGCGTCACAATTTTTTCTTGTTACAAGCTTGCAGTTTTTCCACAAAGTTTCATTTTCCAATCATGTGATCACTTACTTAGATACCCAAACAAAGAATAAAGGGTATTCGCTGTACAAATGTAAGAATTTTTTATTAATTCCAAAATTTCTTTCTTTCATTAAGTCACTATATTTTCCTTATATATATATATTTGGTTTATAAATCATCCTATTCCAATGAAAATTAGTCAACACATATATATTTATTATGGGACGTGATATCTAATTTTGTTTTCATTTACATAATTGCCACAGATTTTGTTGTTTTCTGTATTTTGTAAGGATTATTAAATTCCTATGAAACCTGTTCCTCTGATTTGAAAGTTAGATTTTGTTTACTGTTTCCGAAAGAAATTTTCTTGAAAGTTATGATTTTGTGCCTATTTATTCTCTTTTATAACAGTTCTTGCAATTGTCTGTTTCGAAAGTCTTTACAGATAGTGTCCGGAGACAGAGACTTGTTTCAAAGTATACAAGCACAGTCCTATGGCATGCAATTCATTCTACAGAAGGCAATTCTGCAGTCAATCTTCTTTACTTGTTCACTAATTCGAATTTTAAATGAGAAGCCAACTAACTTATCAGGCCGTATTTTAAGTACTATTTCGAAATTTCATAATAAATTCTTTTTAAATTACAAGGATCACTATTTAATTTGATATAAAGTTTTAAAATGACGCTTATTACTTAAGTTATGAGTTAGTTTATCTCTACAGGGTGAAAATTAATTCCACTGCCAAACTTAGAGAGGTAGTAGGATAGTCGGAACAAACAACTTTTCTTTATACCAGTTTTGCGAGAAAAATTTATTTACCAACGCAGAACAGTTACAGCAGAACTCCAAGACATGTGAGAACAGGACGAATGGAAGAGGAGATACTGCAACGGTTTGCAGAGAATCCCTCACCAAGCACCCGTGCAGTCGCACATGCTGTAAGGACCAGTCATACAATTGTCTAGAACGTCATGCATGACAATGGCAACATCCATATCACGAAGAGACGGTGCAGGCTTTGCGACCCAACGGCTATCAACTACGTGTGCACTTTTCCGACTGGTATCTTCGGAATATTGCAGTCAATCCCACGTTTGGTGAACTTGTTTTATTTTCTGATGAAGCACAGTTCACCAAGGATGGTCTCTTCAATTGCCACAACCGCCTTGTGTGAAACGACACAAACACTTTGAACCACTGCTGTAACTATTCTATGTTGGTAAATAAATTTTTCTCGGAAAACTGGTATAAAGAAAAGTTGTTTGTTTCGACTATCCCTATTACCTCTTCAAGTTTGGCAGTGGTAATTTTAACCCTGTACATTAATTGCGCAAATTTATTTTATATTTATTAAGAACAGAATAATGGAAAATATTATTTAAGGTCTTCCATAAACGCAGAATACGATAGGTTACTATTTCCAAAATAAACTTCAAAATATAAAATAGCACTTATTTAACTGTTCAGTTTGCACTTATTTAACTGGTCGGCTCTTTGAGTATTGGCATGCATCTCTCCAAAATTCTTTTGTTTTGTGATTTTTTTTTTCGTTTAATAAACATTGACTTTATTATGATTTGTTATCAAATTAGTAATCGTCAGTCAGTATATCTGTAAAAATATTTTTATAGCTCCTAAAATATTTCAAAAGCTTGTTTGAGGTAGAGTTGGCTCTTTGTCTTCAAAGACTGCCGACCCCTTTCTACTATTATCGTTGGTATTAGTACAAGTTAGCCAAAATTATATTAAAATTTAAACGATAGAAATCATTTATTCATAAGATATAAATTATCTGCAAGATGATTTACAAGTCGGTCTCAATTTGTTCGCCATCGTGTTCAAACACAAAAACTACCGAGAAGCAGTTCCATTTATTGCCCGGACACACATTTCGTAGGGAATAGATGATACCATAGTCGGTCCAGATATCAAACGTCATTGATATCACGAACTTTCCTGCTATACACCGTGCTCCTTCACCATACCCGATAACCAGAAATCGTAGAGCAATGGTCCACCACAATTTATCCGCCGTAAATACTGTATGTTGTCGAGGCGCCATCCTGTTGGAAATACTTCGCCGATCGAATCTATAGTGGAAGTTCATCAGTAGCATTATCTGTTAATAGACATCTGATCAACTAGTATTAACATATTTTTGACTAACTCTGTATTTACTAATCTTGATAAAGAGTGGTTTTACACAATATACAATAGAAAATAAACACTTCGTAGATACAAATACTGACGAGTTTTTCTTTTTTCATACTTTTTGCCTTTTAGCTTTTATGATATTTCCAGAAATAAAACGCGAAACTAATCAATATATGGTACTACGAAGTGTTCACTTTCTCTTCGGTATTGTGTAGCCACCTTTCATCACGTACCTAACAACCAATAAAAAGCCAAGAAACCATTCGATGTATTACTAATAATTCAGAAGAATGGCAGAACTATAAGAGATTCATTGAAAAGTCACTTCTGTCAAAAGCGACTGCAAAACGCTGCACATCAAGAGAATCCTTGGCAGTGATCCAGAGTTTCCAAAACCATTACAAACGCCCGATTTAATGTTTCCTGATTCCTTCTTGCGGGGTTAGCTACGTTAAGGAACAAATGTTCCATGACAAATCCCTATACAATTGACGCATGGCAAATTTAATCAAGAAAAACAGTTACGGAAATGCACACTATCGACATGAAATGTCATAAAGTTATGCAATGTTAATAACTAACCAGAGATATGCTCGATTTCAAAATCAATATTTTGAATATTCTAAAAGTTCCTTAATCTCTTCGTGATATGTATAAAATTAATAATGGTGGTTCGTTTTGTATGAATCGTTCTATTTCGACTATAAACTGAAAGTTATATATTCAGTTATATATACGATGTTTCAAAATGCGCATTAGATACATTAGTTACTCTTCAAGCTTCTTGTACTTACAAGGGAATCCCTCGAACATCTATGTCACAGATTTCCACCAAATTGAAATATGTTACTCATCTGAAGCTACTATAGATGCTTGCAAAATAAGAGAGTGCGAAATTGTGTTTCTTTCAAAATAAACCGCGAAAACGAAAAAATTTGAGCATACATAGCCATACAAAGACTCCATTGTTAAAGCGGATTCCCTTGTTAGTATTATAGCATCTATATGTTGTGAGGGATAGAAGAAAGTAATAATTTTCAGTGACAAGAACGTGTTTCATGTAAGTGGTAAGGCAAATACTTACATTTGTGGTAGGAAAATTCACAAGTTTACCTCGAACATATTCATGAAAGACTAAAGCTGAACACTCATAAAAAAAAATAAAAAAAGAATATTCGATCATTTAGTGGTCCTTAGCGGTATCATGGCATATAAATATCTTCTAACAGGCTCTAAATATACTTACTTATTCTACAATTAAATGAAGGATGCATTCACTTCCAGCAAATCAGCGCACTCTCTTATTACCCTGTAGAAGTGCGCGAATACCTAGGTAGATAAGTCTGTGGGTCCCATAGCAGTACTTCCTGGGTCCCATAGCATGGGTCCCTACTTCGTTTCCGAGCTGGCCGCCCTGGATATTTTCTTCTTGGAATTACGTGTTTGTACCATCCTTACCGGAAATGCCAATAGCTCCAAAATCGAATTAAAGTAGAAATGATCCCAAAGGCATTTTGGTAGTAAATTAACTACCGATGTGACGTTTAGAAATTACCAACAGAAATTACCTCGAACTATAATTGTCCGAGAAAAGACTTGATGTCTTTTCTGCTATGACATTCCGAAACCTTGCTTTTTAATGAACAACATTTTCTCGTTTGTATTAGCAAGATATACATGCAACAATAAAATCGAGTAGGAACAGCTGTTTTATAATTATTAATATCCCATTGCATGAAAGATTAATAGTCAAATTTAAATTTGTACACATTAAACCGGTTACAAGTAATTTGACTCATTTTAAATTTTCAGCATCTGCAGGAATTTAAAAAATATTCGGAATCGACAAAGAATTCAATTGCCATGGCTAAAAATGTACGAAATCAAATTAATTGGGTGACCCTTATACAATTGATTTTGATTGTTCGGGCCGTGGACGCTGGATGACTTTGATAAAACAATTGATAAGCTCCAACATCGTAACTCCGTTCCACGTACCTAATTTGCTAATCCGGACGCCGCTGCCGTTGCAGTATATTTTATTTATATTACCATTGGAAAGTCTATGAATAAAGGATATCTAAATTTTATGTTGCTTCATGTGTTGTATTAGGTGAAAAATCGAACCCAATGTGCAAGACTGGCTAAGTGCATCTATTATTGATACTGACGTCAAATTGCCACAGTTTCTAATCAAATCGTAACGCAATTTCTGAAGCACTTAAGTTCTCATTGAAAAAGCTTCTATAAAATAAGTTCCAAAACATTAATTTTTTAAAATTATTTTCTACACATATTTCGGTTTTCAAATGCAACTTTATAATAAAAAAACAAAATTTATAATATGACTTACATATATTTTCTCTTAAAGTTTTAACGGCAAGTTCAAAATAGTTAAATATATAAATAATCAACTGCAACATGTTCACAAAAGTTTGCAGGAAAATTTTCAATATATACTTGACATATTATAATTTTTCAATAAACAATAATTTAAATAATTTAATAAGTTTAAATTTGAAATTTAATAACTTCTCACCTATTAAATATTAAATAGGAACTTTTTAATATAAACTCATTTTCCCAAATGATGTATGTAGTTCTACTTTAAAAAGTTAATTTAAGAATTATGTTTTTGTTTCAGACGATCAATAAAGACGAAAAGTTTAGAACAAAACTTTAATTTTGCAGTTTTCTTTCCTTTTTTATATATTTGATTACGTTAAGATCAAATTTCAAACCGAAAAATAGAAGAAAAGAAAGAGGAGAAAAGAGGGGAAAAGGATAAAAGAAAGAAGAACTGACGCTGGAGTATCGCACAACTTTTCTTATTCGATTTTCGAAAATAGTTGGCATTCCTTCTTTCCTTGGTAAAGGATTTTTTTCATTTGCTTCTCCCACAAACACAATAATTTTTGTGGATTTTTTTTTTAGAACGGCGATGAAAAAAAAATTGCCAATTACGGAAACGGAAGCGTCTTCTGTGTGGTTTTGCAATTGGAAGCCAAGAGAAATTAAAAAAATAAATTCAAGGGAAGAGGAGAGAAAAAAAAGAACGAAAAGAACAGGAAATAATAGAATAAATGCAATTCTGAGCTTCGAATTTCACTGGATAGGAATTTTCTAATTCCAATTTATTTCGATTTCTCTCCTCTATAGGAAATTCTATTATCGCGAGAAGCAAAGAACTGAAATCCTTCCTTGCCATCCCCGAAACCTTTCTTTTCTTACTTTTTTTTGGTTTGTTCGTTTATCTTTATTTTCGGCTTAATGGCATCAGAAACAGCCTATTCTGTAAATGACATTATGTAAAAAGCGCTCAACTTTTAAATTTTTCAAAATTACAAGACACAATAATTAAAAGAAAATAATAACTGCACCTTAAGTAAGTACTTTTCATTACTGGAGAAAAACTCGGACATACTATAATATAACGGTAAAATTATAGAATATATACGAGATGAATAATTAACTTCTCTTTACCGATATGGAAGCAGTGCATTTTGTACTTTAATTTTATTTTAAATAACAGAATTAATTAAAAACTTCACTCAAATATATTATCTGTTCACTTTAATTAATCATTTTTTGCATCTTCCGTGAACGGGACCCGAACCTTACCTCACGGCACTACTTATATGGAGGACGGGGCAGCAACGATCAGGAGAAACCCTGAATCCCGGGGATCACGGCACCAGTTATTGGGAAACGGGGAACAAGGAACCACTACGATTTTGGCGAACGATTCAACAATCCTGAATTTGCGTTGTGTTAAGGATGGTAAAAGTGTATAGTGGAATTCAGGAGGTTGAACCACTACCAAACTCGCAATGACGGACAAGAAAGAGCAAAAAACGCCAAAAGCAAAAAAACAAGGTTATAAATAAGACTTAAACTTAAATAACGCTTCAAATAAAAAGGCATAAAAAAGCAAAACAAAACAGTTTAATAAACAAAACAAAATAACAAAAGTAAATAACAATCAACAACAAAGCAATCAATCATAAAAAGCAAAGCAGTAACAACATAACAAAAACACGGCTTTCAACCCACAAAGCAAAAAACAAATAAAATGTTACCTACAATTACACTACCTAACACAGAGCGACAATCATCCTCAGAGTACTGCTGGCTAGGCGCTCTCGTGAGCAGAGAAAGAGAAAGAGAAAGATAATGCCTTTATTAGACAGAGTGAAAGTTGGATTGGGTAACAGGGATATAAAGTAGGAAACGGAGAAGAAAACGGAGAACGGTTAAGCGAGTAAAAACAGCAAAGTACGACCGTAAAACGCAAATCGGTGCGAACTTGCCTACGAAAATCTCAGCTTATCGACGGAGCTACGATGATTCTCTGGAACAGCTGATGAGATGGAGAAAGACAGTGAGGACCCGGCGTGAGGAAAAGAGACGGCTGAGACCAAGGAGACAGAGAGGGGATCAACCAGGTGTCAAGCACAGCCGTCCCCAAACAATGCCGAACGAGACTGGGAGACCATCGGCGAACAAGCAATTCCGAGGTCCGACCTCGCACCAGCGGTCGCCCAGCGACAATCTCTGTCCGACCAGCGAGCGAGGTCTCACGACCTGCTCCCCTGGCCGGCCAGTCACCAACTACTTCTCCAAAACTCGGAGAGAAAATCTGTCTAAAACTTCATAAAGAAGCTGACACAAGTCAATCGACCAATCAATTGACAGCCAAACCCGTGTCATCCGATCCAAGCAAGAGTCACTCTCTCACAAAAGGACGAAACTAAGAAAAACGCGCTAATTAAGCTGACTTCTCTGTCCAAGAGCGGAAAAGAGCCATAAAACACATGGCAACGAAAGGCTATTCAGCAAGGGAAACAACCACCCCCAACGAGGTCAAAGGTCTCTCGCTGAATAGCCAAGCCCTAAACAAGAAGAGAGGCTTAATTAAATATTCAAAGGGAAAAATCCATGAATATTACGAAAAAGCTAAAATATGGAACCAGACATCAGCTCCACGAGAAAAAGCTATCATGTGTAATACACAGAGCGAAAAAAGGGAGGGAAGGATTGCACAATCGCCATAAGTGTTTCCATTCCGTAGAGCATTGCAGGTCTCACCATTCATTTAACTATGTGCCTTGTAATTTAAATTCGTCGTTCGTCGATCTACGGAACTGTCATATGTCATGTGTTATGTTGGATATTAGTAAGGCCTTTGATACAGTTCCCCGTAAAAGTGTTTTTTATAAAATATATGTTGACAGAAAGCCTTTGGGGTTGATTAAAAACTATTCCAGTGATCGTATGAATTATATGAATATACATGGTGATATTGTCTTTGACAGGGCTGATAAGGATGTGGTTCAGGGAAGTTCCTTGGGCACCATCCTTTATTGCACTTACATTGATAGTGTCTTTGCTGAAGAATTGAATTATGATATTCTGGCTTATATTAATGATTGTCATCTTATTAAGATTTTTTCTAAACCTCAGATGGTGTCTGTTGCCCGTCAAGCAATATTGGATAGTTATAGGCTTAATGAATGCTAATCGTTTCAGTGTGGAGACTTATCTTTAAATTTTAATATGACCAAGTATGTACTCTTTTCCTATAAGGGTTGTGTTAGCGTGGCCCATGAGATCCTAGGTTTATGGTTTGAGCTTTATAGTTCATATCGGTCGGTTATGCGACATATTAAAATGGTTTATTTTTTTATTTAGGAGGTTGCGTAAGATGCTAAACCATAAGTTTAAACGGAAAAGTTAAAACGAACATCTTGTTATATTGTTCCTTCCTCTGGGTAAGTAGAAATAAGTTTGCGTTGAGACGTTTAAAAACTAGCTATAACGATGTTACCCGGACAGCCTTTAAATGTTGAAAGTACATTTCCATTAGTGCCAAAAACTAAATTTTCAAGTGAAGCAAAAAAAAAAAAACGATTTGCAATCACCTTGTTGCTGATTTTATTACAAAAAACACATGTAAATTGACAATATATGATCACTTTATCTCTTAGAAATATGATTTGAAAAAATAGGCACCAGAGTCGCATCAACATCGATTAGCTCAAAATGTATTATTTCCAGGAAATATCGAATTTTGGCAATCAATATTTTTTCCATGTCAGTGCCTCAGTTGTAGCATATTTAACTGTGTAAAACTTAATATTTGTGCATATAAATTTTATATGGATATGTATGATTGGTTTTTAATTTATTTATAAAAGTTTGTTCTTTGTATCGTATTTTGTGTTGTTTTGTATGGGTTATCAACATTGACGTTTCAATAGTTAACTAGAGTAATACCCGACTTCTCTCGGGTTTATTGAATATATACAGGTTGTTTAGGGTAAATTTTACTTTAATTAACTTTGACCTTTTCTTTTGCCAACTTTGACCTTTTTTTGCCAACTTTGACTAATTCACTAATTCACCCATGATTTCTCCAGGGTAATTCCCATGAAAAACCCTGTTGCGTGAAAAATGTCGGATTTTTCACAAATAAAATCCGCGCAATCCGCTACTTGGTAATTTTTAAGGTAATTTTTTTGAGCTCGGGTTGGTTGAATAAGGGGTAAAGTTGTTCAGGTAAAGAATTGGTTCATTGCCTAATCTTAAATTACCTTGTGTTGCTGTAGTTGGTTTTCCAAGGCGCATAACAGTGAACTAATCTTTCATGAAATTTATGCAGCAGTGGATGAAAACTTCACACGTGAATTTTATCAATTCTGAAAATAAAAACTCCACTTCATATTTTGTGAGTGCGACATTTTTTCAAGTGTGTTTGTAAGTCTTATATAAATAATTAAAATTTTCTGAAATTTAAATAGCATTTTGAAAATTTTTATATAATATCATTTGCGTTTTTTTACTGCTTTAAGCTCTTTGAAAGTGTCTTCATATTAAGAACATATTCCTAACCCTAAATTGAAGTAATAAAATCCTCAAATGCTTATGGATTCTTAATATGAAAGAAGTAACCAACTCTTCCATTTCAGCCTTTATTTTTAGCCTAATTACATATTTGTTTCGAGTTCCTGTCAATTTTTTCATTTATCAAAAACATCCCCATAATAGGCAATTTTGCACACGACGAAGAAAGACGTTGTATTCTAATGTTTCGATTAATGTGACTCAGCATTGATGAAATATCAGTGATCGAACATATTCGATAACTCAGATTTCCTACGGATGTGATTTTTCAATTGACCGAGACTCATTCGATATAAAAATGGAAGAGCAAATTGGCGAACTAGTTCAATCGCTCCCACCTCCCGGCCAAAAGGTATCGACTTCCGAATAAATTTCTTTCTATCATATGTTTCTTTTTTTAGCATATGTTAGTTTTATAAAAATAATTTCTATTTTTCAGCAATTGATATTTTCGAGAAAGAGTTCTTTTATTTTTTTTTTCGTAGTCATCAACTGTAATTTCGAAAAAGTAAATTGTTGCTTTCGTTTTCGATATTTCCCCGTTTTCCTTACTTCTGCTGTATTCGGGATTCTTATTGGCTGTTTTCATTATCTCTCACTCTGGTAGAGTACTATTTTCTCGTCGTTACGTTTAAGAATGCTAACGGCGTGTATTGTGAATTGCATTTAAGACAAATCTTAAATTTTCTAAATTTAATGTATGACGCCGTAATAACGACATTTTTGTTAATCCGGGCCTTACTTAGTACAGTAAAGCCTGTGCTAAAGACCACCTGTATATAACGACCACTTTTGCTTGGCCCCGCAGAAAGTTATATCGGAAATGTGTTAGCTAACGCGATCAGCGACCGGCATTTTCGTTCCCCTATGTATCTAAACATATCCTAAAAAAAAACTGTCTATAACGACCACTTACATAACCAATCAGGTCCTAACTTAACTATTACTTTTCTCTGTAATCAACCAGTCAGAGTCAAGAGATACAAAAATGCAACCACTAGGTTCTTTTAGCCTACTGATATTGTTTACAACAACCGGAGAGTGATTGCGAAATTCCTGTCTAAAAAAACGACCGCTTCGAGCCGAAATATCCTTCAAAGCCGGGCTGTATCTGGTCGAGTGGAATCAAAATGCCGAACGAAATTCAACTCTTTAGCTGTCTGGACAATCAAATGTTTTTAATCGTAATTATAGTCGCTGAGTTCAACGATGTAGTTAAGTTTCGAATAATCATCATCAAAGCTGTCTAAAAGCACAAACGCTCAGAATCGTCCACTTAGAAATGGTGCAACCGTACCACGTAATGTGCTGGCGACCGGTCGGACTTTATGGAAACACTCTTGAGGCTCGAAAAGCATTTTAAAAATTTAATTTTCATTAGGAAGACAAGAAAGTGCAAACAAAATAGCTTAGATTATTTTATAAAGAAATGAACATATCTATTTTTAATCATGTTTGTTGATTTGTATTTTTTTTGACTGAACCTGGATATAAGGACCACCTGAGCTTAATGACCACTTTTGTTTGGTCTCGTGGGTGGCCGTTATAGACAGGTTTTACTGTATAAGCGTAAGCACTACTATTTATGCTTTTCGAAGTATTTAAAAAAGTTCAGAATGAATTTATCCAAATGACATCTGCGTTGATCCTTTTATTATTACAGTATTAAGGTAACATCTTATTATTACAGATCTTGTTCAAATAGATTGTATTCCATCATTTGTATCTTTAAAAGAATATAAAGAATTTTAATACAAAAATGCTTTATTAAGATGGTGGGGATATTAGGAATTCTATGTGAATGTAATGATATAAATAGAAGTGCAGCATTCATTTAATATTCATTCTTAAACGGATTCAGTTAAGTTTTGTCATCCGTGTATGTGGTTTGTCTTCAAGTAATTAACGAGATGTGCAGTAATTGTTTGTTCAATTAAGTCTAAAATAACACAGTCGTATATGGCAACGAATACTTTTCTGTAGGAATCGATTTATGGGGCTTTTGTCTGCTGTCATGAAGTTTTATTGGGTGCCTAGTGAAAATCTCGTTCAATGAAACATCGACTATTCTTCATTGGTTAATTAGCTGTGGAGAATCGTTGAAAGGTAGGTGTCAAAGGGCAGGAAGAAGAGACTTCACTTCAGATCGATGGGTGGATGGATGGATGGATGGATGTATGTTAGGCTGCGGCTGGATAAATTGGGTGACTGAGTGGCAAGCGCGAACTGGGATCAATTGACATTTTTTCCGTCTAGTATCTGATGGATTTATTTTGGTAAAATATTCTGCAGACAATCTTCTCGTTCCTTAAATGCAAAATTGCATGTGGAGTAAAAGTAATATAAATATTATTTAATTACATAGCACGATATTATTTAATACAATAATAATCTTCAGATTTTCTGTTATAGACGAAATCTGATAATATAGTAAATTTCAAGCATTTTGAAGTTGCAAATTTATGTTTTTTAGTATACAAATAAATTAAGAAGAGTAATTAAGAAACTTATATGAACTTTTATTAAACTTTCATGTAATTTTTAATAATGAAAATAACTTCACTATACATTCGCAGAATCCATAATGAATTCTTTATTACAAAAATCGCTGTATTATTCTCTGTTTATGACTCCCAAATCTTTGAATTCGTCTTCGAACGCTACTCAAATTTATTTTTTTCTGTTGCTTCGAAAGAAAATTGAAGAGAAGTTGAAGAAAAGAAAGGAAATAACATCGGATAAGATTTTAATGAGATTCTCGTGATCAGCTAAGGTTCTATATTTAAGGAGCGGTCGTTTGTCGCTCGTTATTTTCCCTCTGCCAATAGAAACCTACTAAAATCGTGTCGTCCAGAAAAAATAAAAATGGAAATAATATGTAAGATAGGAGCGGAGGTAAAAGAAAGAAGAAAGAGAAAAACCATTATTATTCTTCTGGTTTCATCGATCATTTGCACGTGTGTCTGCAGCTATTTTCGTCATTACTTTCATCTTATCTGTCGTCTTCGAGGTTCATCCATTAGTGTTAATACCCATAGGATCTACGAGCAAATATTCTTTTTGAGAACCAAAAAAAATGGAAAAAAGAATCCTATTAGTTTGAAGAAAGAGACATTTTCTTCTCTTTTTTTTTTCTTCTTCGTTTCATTCTTTTTGCTCGCTCTCCCTCTATTTTTTGGTAAGTGCTCCACATGAAAGCGATAAAGTCCGGGTGTCTTCAAACAAGCTACGTTAATGAACAAGATTACCAATTATATTTATCAAACTTCTAATGATATACAAAGAATACTATCTTGTATAATATTGAATAATTTACAAACCGAAACCTTCACAGTTTTCCCTCTCATTAACACGAATAAAAGGTAAATAGCTAAATCATATATAACTTTTTTTCCCATACTGAATAAAAGATCGTTATGCGTATGTAATCATTAATAAACATTAAAGTTTGCATTTGTCTGTGTTGAAATGTTTGGTGAGTTTTATTTTGAAATTTATTGATCTGCCTTTACGGCTCAAAATAGAAAATATTGACCATTTATGTTTTTCTACGGTATTACAAGTAAATTACCATCTGATGATGACTGCCAAATAGCGATCCTTTTTAATGACAAGCGTGATTATGGAAAATTTTAGTGAATAGTGAATTTTGAATAGTGGACTTAAAATGGCTGTATTGTATAGTAAAATGTCATTATAATTTAAAAATAGGCGCATAAAAACTAGAAGAAACTGATTATAACCAAATGCTATACTTTAAAAGCTTTTTAAAGTAAAAACTTTGATTGTTATATAAGAAAAATCTCTGGGGCCACTTTTTTCCGTCTTGACAGATCGTCTTTCTGTATATGAAAAATGATCGTGTTCCTCCGTCGCCTCAAGTGACAATAATGTCGGTCTCAAACTCCCTGAAGTTCGATTCCCTTGTGAAGATATCAAAGAAAGACGGGGAAAGGATGATTTGATTGATTTTGGATACAATTTTCTATAGCCCAGTATTGAATAAGGGGAAAATACATGTTGAAGGTTGTACGAGCACGTATATATTACTGAATCATTCCAATACGTTTAATGCATTTAAAGACTTAATGAAAATATGATATCAAAGTTATATAGAACGCGGTTCCTGAGTAACAAATCTGAAAACAGCTTATCAGGAAGATTACGTTATTATGCAGATATCCTAACTACACTAAACCGTACAGTGATTTCAAATATCCACCCGTATCATTGCCAAACAAAAGTGTGTTAGAAATTTCAAACAGAGCTTTTGGTGACTAAAGTGAGTTTGCTTAATCGAATTCTCCTCCTCCCATGATTAAATCACGAAAGAGGAAGGAAGAGAGATAAATAGTTTCACGCACGGCACCTGTGCTATGGTCGATTGAATTAAAACGTCTTCACTGTGTACTTAATGGTTGGCAGCCTTTCAGAAGCAGCCGGCGAGCAATGGGTTTGTTGAGCAGACTGGAAGCCAAAAATTCCATCTCCCTGCTCCGGAAATATCTCCCACAAGACCAATCGGAACCGAATCTTTCTCGACTTCAACAAGAGTTACCCACGAAAGAATCTACCATTTTATTGACGTTTGTTTTCGGGTTGATGTCTTTTGCCAACACTCCAATAGCTGCTTTCAAGGATCCAGTGGAAACTAGACACATTTTGAAGCTTAATGGATTTTCAAGCTAACATTCATAAAGAATTCATGATGCCTGCTGTGTTTGTGAAACATGGTGCTTCGAAATAGGTCCTCCTTTTTTTTTTTCTGGTCACGACCTGAAAGAGACATAGTGATGGATCTTGCCAAACGAGAAAACAGAAGTTGTAAAAGCTTTCGTTGCACTAGCAGCTGATAATGAGTACAGTGGCTTCCTTCTCTAAAATTTACCAGATGAATTTCGAAATAATTTTGATTTTTTTTTCAAACATCTATTCCCACGATATGTTCTTTTGCGGCTGGAATCGATATTGATGGAAGAATCGACGAGAAAAAATATTAAATGAAATGTTAAACACATTGACATCATAGTTAACATTTATAGATTTGTGGAAATAAATCATCTCTTTCAGCATCAATTGCTGTTAACTAACTCAGTTTCTGAAATCTGTGTCTGTCTCTCTGTTGCCATGTTTCGTTAGATTATAGAACATATGATAAATTGTTCATATGGATAAATTCACCTTGATTACTTATGTCCAATCCACTTTCCGACATCTCTATTTTATTAGGCTTTAAAGTTACAACAAGCTTAACGGACGGTTACTTTGATAAACCAGAAATGGGCTACAATGAAACAGAATGGGCCAGAAAAATGATCACACATTTTGTTATACTTTAACTTTTAAACAAAATAAGCTGCAATTGATAGTCCAATCGATTCTCTACAATCTATGATACATGATGTGGTAAACGTTTGTACCCCATCCATGTCGATGCAAGCCTACAGGGAGACATTTTCACAATATTTTCGACACGTTCACCGGAAAAGCGTTGAACTCCTACAGACCTATGCCTTTAGTTGATTCATTTCTGCATTAAGGTGGTGCTGGTATGCGTGGTTCTTCTGAGGATTTGCCACTTTTAAAAAAAGTCCCTAGGCGAATCTACATTTCCAGTACTATTAAACAATGGATTAATTCGTACAGCAGTCTTCCTAGCTAGTGGCGATAGTCCAAACTTTGCTAACATTAGTAAAACCGTACACTTTGAATGCGTTTTTAAGGACAGACGTTCTGAAGCCATTATAATTAACGAATCTTTTTATGTTCTTACGTAAACAATTCAAGCTTAATTTTGTCTCAGGGCATGGGTAAGAGATATTGATATTAATAACATGTCGTTACAAACCCACCACCAGGGCGAAATGGGGCGCTGATAACAACACAGAGATCCTCGTTTGCAGAACGGTATAAAACGTTAAGTACATTGGTGTTGACGTTGCTAGAACAAAGAGAATGCTACCAAGGCGCTACGACAGTACCGGCGCCAGAAGTCATTGCATCGCAGTCCACTGACATCTTGGGCCCTTCGACGCATGTTTCAACGTTTTCAGACAACAAAAAGCTCCAGAAATAGGGAGGAAGCCTCGGGGACCGCAAGTGACAGGAGCAGTTATAATGGCAGTTGTTGAAGAATCAACGGAGAATGCGAGCGGAACGTACAGTGCTCGTGGCAGTAACAATATCTTGGGGTTTTGTTTTGAAAATCATCTCTTCGGTTTCAACATAACATTTGTTCTTTGCAATGGCAGTAACTATCAGCTATCCATGACTTTTTGAACCATCTTCATTAAAGATCACGTGTTAGCCTTTTTGTGTACACTAAACTGACAGCAAATTTGTTCGAAGCGAGGGCATAGCAAGGCAGTTGAAGGGGACCATCGTTTGCCATGCACGGAACATCTCTTTCGATCATCTGCGTGCTGCTGTGGGACATGTTGTAACTCGCTAAGAGGTGTTGGCCTCGGTGGCCACATTGAACACCTCTGAGTGTCCTCGCTGATTCCTGCACGGACCGCATTCTTCATCACCGACGATTGATAGGGGTAATGGATCTCCTTTAATGAACAACAATTTGCCCAACCCTTTGCTAACTGGCGCTAAACTGTTGTTGTTGGCAGCGCTACATTTTGCCTTGGTTGTAGTTGGGGAACGAAATTCTATTATCAATATCTACGAGGGGCGATTGATAAATAAGGTCTCCATGGCTGTAACTTTTTTATTTGTTAACCGATTTTCAAAATTCTTTTTGTATCTTATACTCACATTTGTCCTCTATGTAATGCACTTTTCGACATAGTCCCCATTCCTTTCCAAGCACTGCGCCAACGCGTGACTAGTTGGGTGAACCCGTCGGAGAGGAATTCCGGAGTTGTTGTCGACACCAGGATTGAATGGCAGCGTTTACCTCGCCATCAGAACCAACTCATGTCCCTTAAGGGGCTCTTTCTTCTTTGGGAAGTGGTGAAAGTCGCAATGTGCAAAGTTTTTCATTTTTGAACTGCAATTTTTCCATCTATGAACTGTAGGCGCTGCAACGCCTCTGGTGTGTGGTGACTCGTGTGCGGGCGGACGTTATCGTACTCCAGAAGAGGGTCCAAAGCTGCCATTCAATCCTGGTGTTGACAACAACTCCGGAATTCCTCTCCGACAGGTTCACCCAACTAGTTACGCGTTGGCGCAATGCGTGGAAAGGGATGGGGACTATGTCGAAAAGTGAATAGTGCATTACATAGAGGACAAATGCGAGTATAAGATACAAAAAGAATTTTGAAAATCGGTTAACAAATAAAAAAGTTACAGCCATGGAGACCTTATTTATCAATCGCCCCTCGTATTCATGCTCTCCCTGAAGGCCATCCTCTTCAAATTTAAAGCCATTCGGCCTACCGAACACCCTGCTATAGGGCTTTGAACAGGGGTACTTTCATTTGAATCACCCTGTATTTGCTTCATCTCTCTGTAACCGAAGTTCAGAGCATTTTTATATCATTGCAGTTAAGAACACATTAGAGAGAATGGGATATAATAGAGTAGATCTGATAAACATTTTTGAAGAGTTTTTTTTTAATATAACTAAATTCATTTTCATTTCTACTTTACAATATTTTTATTATGTTCAACCTAATGAACTTGTCATTTACTATAAGGTTATTGTAAATGAGCTAGACAACTCCAATATATCATATAAAAGAAATTGGTGAAGATTTAAATAACCAATGTGCGTATAGCCAAGAGTTTTATGACTGCAGTTGTTCGTGACGTCAGCCTCACGTGAGGGTTCATTACTCACTAAGCAAAATGGCCGCCGATCTGGTAAAGACGACCTTTTTATGTATTAGAAGTAGCGAAAAAAAACCCGATTCCTGTAGTTCCAGAAACATGACATTCAGTGGCGACTCGTAGCTAAAATTTCTGGGGGTGCTGCGTCAGAAAATTGTAATTTTTTCACGAACTAACCAAGTAGGGAATGGCTAATGACATTAAGCTTAAGGATCATTTAATATACATGTATAGGAATAGTATTAAAGGAAAAAAGACACATTATATTGAATTTTATCGATATCGAAAGTAAAACTGGGGGTGCTGCAGTGCCGCAGTGCCTATGGACGAGCCACCACTGATGACATTTTTAGAATACGATATGGTAAACGCCCATTAGCAAGAAATTTCAGAACATTATGCAAAAGAAAAAGTCCTGGAAAATCAAGAAAAGCGGAGGATTGAATTGTTATATTGATATCCCCGCATAAAAAAAGAGGTCACACCTTGAATGTCTGTAACTTAACATAATATAAAACAGTAATGAAAAAATGAGTGATTTTTTTTAGAATATCGATAATACTTTTTCTTTTACAAACATTGAAAATATCCATTTCTTTTTTTTGTAACTCTATATAATGATACCTTATATTTCATTTAATAATATATGAAAACTTTTTATGTTTACCTGCTTTTAGAAAGGTCTTAATATATTTATTTTAACATTTGAAACGCATGATTTATCAAAAGCGCATGTAGTTTTGTTTTTTTTTGGTGAACATCGTTGGCACGGATAGCCAGTTTTTTGAGAAGGTCTAGCAGAAATAGAAGGCGTGGAAGAAACATGAATAATTTTTAACACGTTAAAAAAATTAGATGTATGATAGAATTTAGTTCCTGCATAAAAAGATTTTTTGCGGGTCCTTTTTTCTCTCCTTCCCTTCCAGGCTACTAGTTTTGCGATCTATCGTGCCGTGAGGCCTTCTTCTCCTCTCCAGCCAATGACATTTATTTATCGTCCCAGATGACGCTTTTCTCAGCAGGTGGGCCTTAATATTCTTTTCGATGGAGCTTCCACGGCACAGACAGACGATGACTTCGACGGGGGAGCGACATTAACCGAGACGAACGGGCTTCTCTTCTGCCAGGTGCCTAATGATCCGAGGAATTTACGAACGGCTATTATACAGGGTGAGAAAATAATAAATTTTGCAACTCTTCCAAACCGCCGCAATTGAGGATTATCTAACCACTAATAACTTCCGCCAGATTACGAGAACGGAAATCGTAGAGCAACGAAACTCGAGACTGTTTCTATCACCTTGTCCTCCCTCAGACTTAAAGGAAGGCACAAGTTATTTATAGTTATGTTCGAAAACACCCACGAAGTAAGAGTTTTTAAATCATGACTGGTGCTAATAATCACTGGGGAACTACGTTGTAATTTTAATTTGTTGACTACCCATTAAATGTTAACGATCCCATCCGTTGAATATTAAAATAAATGATGCGTTTGAAATTTAATGGCAAAACTCGGTCTGCAGTTCTTTTCCTTCATTATTATATTATCACTCTGAAAATTAAAGAATATAATTTTCCCTAAAAATAAGTTCGTCCGTTTTTACTATTATATTTTAAAAATTTTAAGAAAATTTTCTAAGGTTTACATGAGGGACTGCTGTTTATGATTATTTAAAATATTTCATTTCGAAATGGATTTGGCAATTGAGAGCGCCAAGAGGTCACAATTTCTAAGAGGAAGTATTCGCGCCTTCTGCACTCTTTTCTAGTTACGCTTATGTCTACAACACGTCAATTAGGCAAAAGTGAAAGAGTTTCATCTATTATGCCCATGACATACAGAAAATGCTGTTAAATACTGTTAAATGCTGAATTTTTCCAATAATCTTTGTCTCGAGATTTTTCAGTATCAAAAAAGTATCTTTAACAGTGTATTAAAAGTTTGAAACATTGCGCGCTTGTCCCGTAAGTTAGTACCACTTTTTTTTACTCATAATTTGAAGAGTCGCCAACAGGTGAGAGCATCTGAGAGCTCCTGACAAAAACACGGCATATTGTAAAGATGATGGCCCCGTTTGTAACTTGCTCCAAAGACGAGCAGCGTGCAATTACACGTTTTGAGCAGTAAAGGTGAAAAACCAATTTATATTCATCTAAAAATGCAACAGTAGTACGGAGAAATTGTTTAACATTACAAGTGTGTGAGTTGCATATGAATTTCAAAAATAATATGACCGATCGCTCTGACCGGTCTCAAACTTCGCTTGGCTGGCAAACTGTTGCTCACTCTTTTCTGGGACCATTTTTGGAACAGCATATGCCCAGAGGATCAACAATGAACAAAGACATATTGTGGCCTCCTTGAGAACCATTTAAAACCCGCAACAAGGTCAAAACGTCGCGGTTTACTCAGTTCTGTGATTTGTTACAGCATGACAATGAGCGAACGCACACAGCGGTCGAAAAAAATTCGGATCTCTACTTTCATGTATTCCACATCCCCCTTATTCACCGAACATCGCGCCGTGATTATCATCTTTTTGGACCTCTGGATGGTAAGAGGTTTTAAGAAGTTTTCTGTAGACGACGATATGAAAACAGCGTGCATTCATAGCTATGGATCAACAATTATTTTTTCAAAAACTCCTGTGAAGCGCCCGTCCAATGTTGTATCCCCCTTGTTGCATGGAGAGCTCCAGGCACCTATTCCAGCCACGAGACAGACGCAGAGAAAATTCGATGAGCTTTTGTCGCAGCGCTCGATATCCCTTTCAGATGGTCCTTATCACGAATTTTCTCTGGGTAAATGAGTTACATTGCGGGCTCTTGACTTTTCATAATCAGCAGTGATTTTGGGGCGATTACTACCCGGCTTATCACTCACATCTCTTAGTATTTTAAGAATTTGGACAGGAGATCCACGGAGCTATGAAAAATTGGCAGCCTGTCTGGATGATGACAGTTGAAATCATCTGCTAAAGCTCGCATGTTCTTTCACTAGAAATGAGAATCGTTTCAATTCGCTCTTGTCTCGTTAGTGAAATTTTCGATCTTCAAATAACTGCAACGAAATTATGAAGATTTCAATTTCAAATAGTCATGCAAACTTTCAGTAACGAAAGCTTCCAAACTGGGACAGGTAAGTCAGATCCGAGAAATCTAATAAATTTCTGAGAAAATTCTCGTGTTGATTGATATGTCACATGACCCACTTTCTATTTGAAAAAGATGAACTTCATCTTAGATGGCGGGTTTCAAGATGGCGGCTAAGTTCGTCATGTACCCCATAATGAACCCCAAAATGTAGGCCCTCATATCTATTTTATTTGGTGTACTCAGGTGTTTAATTATGCTGTGGTTTTGAAAATAAAAGGCAATACGGAGACTTTTGAACACTCCGTACTTATATCAGACAATTTATTATACAAGGTGGGCCATAAGAGAAAAACCACTTAAATAGGGTAGAACCAAATCATTTAGGATTGGCACCATATTGAATCTGCCAAAAATGCATACAGATTTTAAAAAGAAAAAAAGGAAAGCGTGTGAAACATTTTAATAAAACTGATTCAGGCATTAGGAGATGAATACAAGTTACCTTCATAATTATAAGAGATGCTTAAAGTGCTTTCCATTAGCCTTCAGACTTAATAATAAGGAACCGCCAATTGAGTAACATTGACCAAATGGTCCAATAGTTTTATTGTACAAGCCGTTTCAATTTCTTTCCGAAGGGCTGCATGTCTAGTAGTTTTTCTGCGATGCAAGGGTATTTTTAGAGGACTCTGTGTTGTGGAAAACCCTTTATCCATGACACAAAGGGCGTGTCTAAAAAGTCTGACTGGTCGCCAACAGATCACGTGCTACGATTGGCTGCCGTTTGCTTCCGTTCATGAACAGCGCGGTCGTGAGCATTCTGGTTCAAAATGGCGTCGCAGCAAGTTTCCTCATCATTTAAGTTTGTACGATGTAAATTTGTGTACATACATAAATTTTCTTTACCCGTCTTTTCTTTTTCGTATTCATTCCTTGTTTTCTGATGCTGCCCAATATGTATTTCGCCATCTCCTTTTTCCAAAATATATTTATTATGTATCGGGCACTCGAACACTTGATTTCGTCCGCCATTTTGATTCTACTCATCGAGGCAGCCAACCGCGTTATGAAATGACTCATCGCGAGAGGCTGTTTGCGACGGGCTTCGATCGGTCGCGACCGGTCGGACTTTTAGACACACCCTAATATGTAGACATATTTTAAGCCGCCATTTAGCGATGCAATGGAAAGTGGATCATGTAATTCTTATATAAGAGTTCTAAATTTTTATTTTTTTATTACAGTTATATGAAGGATGATGACTCTAACACAAGTAGGACTTGTGAAAGTTGCCCTGAGCAATGCACGTGTGTTATTATTGAAAATTTTAATGAAAGGTGTTCCAACAGACAGTACATTTCTCAACAGTTCTCAAACTTCTTGCAAGACACAGGTTCTATAAAAGATAAATCTAAAGCACACATATAAAGAGGCCAAAGAGTGCTATAGATAACGCAAATGGCTGTTCTGGCATTTCATTTAATAAAAGTCTTCAACGTCTGACTGTAACCCTAATAATATAAGTTTCATCTAGTCATAAATGAATTGCTGAAGATACAAATAGACCTAGCGCACATTCAATAAATTTTGGATAAACGCCTATTGTGGACCAACACCAAATTTTAAGGCAAGAAAAAGTATATTTTCGAGACACAATAATATGCATCACTTTGTGTAAATCACGATTCCTCATGTTTTAGCACTTTTTCGTAGAAAAATGCTTATGTGATCGGTTTGTCCAGACCTCCGTCCATCCGTCATTGACACAGTTCCAACATTGCATTGCATTGCAATGCGGAGAGTGGATGTAGTAAATAATATACTATTACTGTTGAAAGAGACGAATCATCCTCGCATTGGGGAAAATGCGTGCTGTGCACTTCGTTTCGGGTTCGCGCGGGATGCACGCGATAGCGATTGGAAGGGAGATCGGTGCTGATTGTCTTTATTCGTAGGGAGCTCATTATTTGTACGAAAACTTGAAAACGACTTAACTTTCACATTCTGTTTTCGCCAATCATATACGGGACAGAGCACGAACAAGTTCGAAGGTGAAATAGCCAGAAAGGTACAACAGCACGTACTCTAATGTCACCATTATGATATCCCCCTTAAAAAATTCAACCCTAACATATGGCATTAATATGTAATAATGTAACATAAATGAATATAACGAATAATTAATTAATGATACTCTAATGGTGCCATTGGTAACTTTCAGTACTAAGATATGGCATGTAATATATCAAACAACTCGTAACGTTAATGAGATGGTTCGGCTCTGCGCGTGCTCTAAACGTTAATGAGATGGTGCGCGTGCAGGATGCACGTGTTTGACGATTATTGAAGGGCAGTTCATGTCATGCATGAATATAACGTGCAAATTAATGATAGAAAATTGTTTTAGTAAAAGCTAATTGCTAGGATGTGTTCTAATGGTACCATTGCAGTACCATTGGGACTTTCAATGCTAAGATATGGAAACGAGTTGTTAGGCCTATTATTATCCATTGCTATCATAGTTTATTTCTGTTAGACATATTATCATGCTAATTGCTAGTAGCTAATCGCTCGCTGCAATATTTATATAGTTTTATTTAAAGTATTTTAAAATCCTAGGTATCCTTGACTGATGTCTCACTGTTGTAAGACTAAAATGTACTCCTTTTATCCGCCATGGCGGTAAAACATTCTTGTTTCATAATATAATAGGTTTAACTCTAAATTATTATAAATGAGAAATATGTGACTTGTTCCTATTTGTATTTTCAGCAATCCAAATGTCACCTCTAAAATATTCATATCCTGCACACATACTACAACATAGCTAAAACAGGACTTGCAAATACAGTTCCACTTTGTTCTATCAGATACTCTGCAAATTTCTTCACCAAGACCATAGATAAAAATATATTACCAAAGGAGGAAGCCCAATGAATAATTACGGGTCTTGGGTTTCAGCGCTCGCCAGGGCGGCGCTTCGATTCAAAGGAGTACGACGCTGTTGTTTAGTAGGGTAACTTGGGATGAGATGGGCATCAGGGTAACATGGACATTCGATTTCCACATGGGAATATGTGACCATATAACCTTTTGACTATGAAAATATAAATAATAGTAGATTACATTAAATTTAAATCAATTGCTTACTATGAAATTTATGAAATTGGGATCCAATAGGTCCATCCAGGGCCTGTATGGCCAAAGGCCGAAGAGTTGGGTCCCTAGATGGACCTGGATTCACGACTGCTGTATGATGATCGCAGCAGCCGGGGGGGGGGGGGGGTGAAGAT
>JAHWFO010001556.1:10709078-10732343 GCA_023313115.1 Rhysida immarginata | reverse complement strand
GAAGATTGACTATCACTGATGGTCGCCCATCCAGTAACTAACCGATGTAGCTTAACTTCACAGAAGTTGTGTTCAGTGAAAGCCCACCAGGCCACGGCCTCCCCTCAAGAGACAGATAGCGTACACAAAAAAGAAAATTTTATTTCTTTGAAAAAAATAATGTATTCCTTTGCAAATTCATTAGAAGATAGATCATGGCTGCAATTCATGTTTAGTTTTCCAAACTTTTAATTAAAATTTAATCGGCATGAAAGGAGCCACCTGCTGCATTACTGCAATATGTTCAATTATCGCTTATTCTATTGCTTATTATTGTACTGGTATACTATTATTCTACTATTCTACTATATACAGGATGTCTCACCTAAAGTGAACCAATAGCCAACTTCTAAAACACAAATCTGACGGAGTACTTTTAATCGAAGAATTATTGTACTTTTATGTGAGGGTTTTTTTATGTTTATTCCATCCCCCCCCCAAAAAAAAAGAAAAAAGAAAACAAAGCAATTACGCTATTTTCGAATATGAAAGTCAACTTTGAAATGTGCAATGGAAACACCTATTTTTAATGGTATTTTCAGATTGTACACAACATTTGAGAAAATTTTATTCTCGATGTTTTTTTCAACTGATCCAACTGTTTAGGATATAGAAACAGTGAAAGTGTGGCGTGTTTTGATGTAAAGAAAAGGCCAAAAACAGAAATTGTTCATCGATTTAAACGAAAACTGCAAAAATTTTATGTTCTAATAAAAACATTGCTATCCATTTTATAATCCATTGTGTTTAGGAACAATTTCGGTTTTTTTTTTGCCTTTGTACTTCTTGAACATGCCGTTTCTTTGATCTCCTTTTCTCGCATTTTCCATTCTCCTGAATACATACAATTGTTTAGTCAGCTGTTCATCACTCATTCGTTCCACATTCTTAATCAAATCAAAAATAGAATTAATTAATCCTGCTTAACAGACTACATCCACCACACTAATTATTTCAGTATTCAAAAAATTATCTGTATTCTTTATTATGTGTGTGTTTTAAAATAATTCACCGTGCATGGATGGCTTTAATGTAAGCAATAAAGTACTTTTAAATGATATTTCAAGTGTGACAAATCAGATAGCGTACCCAAAAAGTAGAAAATTTTGTTTCTTTGAAAAAAGTAATGTATTCCTTTGCAAATTCATTAGAAGATAGATTATGGTTGCAATTCATGTTTAGTTTTCCAAAATTTTAATTAAAATTTAATCGGCATGAAAGGAGCCACCTGCTGCATTACTGCAATATGTTCAATTATTCAAAATTTCAAATCGATTATCGATTCCTTTCACCTTACTAAGTTTGAAGCGAGCATCAGCAATTCATGTTTTAGTAGAGATGACGCCGACATGTTTCTTATTCATTGTAAGATTTCATAAAATGAAATAAAAATTTTTGACGAATTCCGTTTTCATTGAATTTTGTATTAGACATAATATTTTTTAATAAACATTAGATATGGTGGTAAACCTAGAAAATTCTAATAATGCAAAGTCTTCTTCTCAATGGTGACTGTTAACATAAGTCGTATCGCTTATTGCAGAGTTGCTGAGAAAAGACACAAAAAGTGATTGCTAAACCAATTTAGTTCCAACTTATTCGCAAGCCTTTTTATAGTTCGTGAGATTCCCATGATAATTTTGCTTAGTTTTCGTGCTCATAATCCTTTCATCTTCTTTGAAAAATCCTCATGCTCGTTAATAATTCAGATGTTTTTATTCATCTCGGCTCACTTATTGGCAAATGCTGAGTGGATTCCGATGGAACGAAACAACATCAAAGGCACCAAGACGAGGATTTCTGTTTTGGAATTTCATTTTCTTTTGCAATTTGTTCAGGTTTTTTTGTTTTTTCCCCATTGTAATTGCATTTTCCATTATTAGAATATCATATCTTATTTGGTTTGTGAAAACACGAAAGAGTCTTGGGAATTTTTTTTAGACTTTTCTTTTTATTTCAAAAGAAGAAGAACATTCATATATAAATTTCAAGCTCCACTTAATACAGAAGATCAATCGAAGAATTTTGTCTTCTCAAGAGATAAACCAATCGATTCTTATTTAATACGAGAGCTAATTTACATAGATTAATTTTAGACTGTGGACTTTAATGTTATTATAGAACTAAAATAAAAACTTTATTGGAAAAAATAAATCAAATTTGATATTCATCTGGTTCTTTGGAAGAATTTTTGCTAAAAAAAATTATGAACTTAGTAATAACTTTACCATTAAAATGCAAATAATTTTTTTCTTTTTAACATTAGTTTTACAGTTTCTTATTGATGAAAATATTTTTGATTTCTTCTGTGTAAGAAAGACCAAATTGAATGTTAAATTTTAAAACCTAAAATCCAATAGTTAAATTTTTGGTTCAATTTCAACCTAATGATATATGAGAACCTTGTTTCCAAAAGGTACCAAATCCAAGAAAGCAAATTTTTCGGGAAACAATAAAAACTTCTAGTAATCACACTTGTTTTCTGTGTAACTGAATATTTATTCACTGTTTTACCTGCGATGTGGTTTCTTTTAGCACACAATATGTCAAACTACATATGCAACTTGATTCCAGGAAGTGCTGCCACATGTTATATCAGTTTTTAATTTTTTCGATTTGTTACCTTTTGGAAACAAGGTTCTCATATGTATTTTAGATAATGTAATTTTAAAATGATTTGCAATATATTTTATATAAAATATACAGGTATACGTTTATTGAGAGTAAAAAAAGAAACTTTTATAAAAACATATAACCCAAAAGCATTTTTTAGACCTTAATTTGTCTAAGTTGCTTCAGCATTGGTTCAATGAGCAAAGAAGATGATTTCCGTCATTTACCCTGGCCGCCCCAGAGCCCAGATCTCAACCTCATAGGGAATTCTTGGAACATGTCGGAACGACATATCCGACAACAAGGTCCCATTTCAACAAATCTGCGAGAAATTAGAGAATGTCTGATGAACGCCTGGTCTTCCATTGACTTCCAAATGTTTCAACACCGTATGACCCTTTACCAACCCGCACACATGCTAGAATTCCAGCCAAAATGACCGAATAAAATATTAAACCTATGTTTTTAATTCAATGGTTAATAAGTGTGGACGCGCACCATTAATGTATTTTTTTACAATTTTCAATGAGCTTTGTATTCCACCTGAGAACCATGATTTTCCTTGTTGGCAAAACCAGGACAAAATCGCCTGATTGTTCATTAAAATACAGAGGGAACCAAAATTTTACACACACTTCAACAAAAGAAAAATCTGATAAAATTGTAATAATAAATTCATATAGAAAACAAGGGATGCATATGAATCCCTCTGATTTCTACAATTACAAATAGGTGTTCAAAGTGGATATCATAAATTTTTGTTTTTATATTATTTTTATTATTATTATACTTACTTACTTACTTTTCAAACCGGTTATCCGTTAGGGTCGCGGGGGCAGCAGCCCTATGGAGGATCTCCAGCGATTGCGATCTTCCGCCATCAGGCGCATGTCCTCCCTGGTAATACCCAAGCGACTCGAACCCAGATTCTCCATGTAGTCTAGCCACCTGGTTCTAGGCCGACCCCTTGGTCTCTTACCCACCGGCTTGGAAAATAACAACTGCCTAGGAAGACCAGTTTGAGGCATCCGTATCAAGTGGCCATACCAGCGCAACTGAGATCTCTCAATGCGGAGAAGTAGCGGCTCAACAACTAAAGACTTCCTTATTGTGCTGCTGTGCACTCTATCTAGTAGGGTAACACCTGCCACACCTCTCAGAAATCTCATTTCGGCCGTTTGTACCCACGATCGCACTCTTTTGGTCATTACCCAAGCCTCATGACCATAGGTGAGAATGGGGACAAAGATAGATTTGAAGACGGAGAGCTTGGCTTTGTTACTCAGCTCGCTTTTCGTTACCACGGATCGCCACAGTTTACGTATGACGCAGCTTGCTGCACCGATCCGAGCATCCAATTCTTTCTCCTGCCGTCCATCACTCGTGAATGCAATCCCGAGATACTTGAATTTCTCCACCTGTCTCAATGAGGCTCCCCTAACATGGAGAGCGCACTGAGCAGGCTGTCTTGAAAGGATCAGAACCTCAGTTTATTATTATTATTATTATTATTAATTTAATTGTACTTTGTTATTGTAAATAACTGTAATTGTAAATAAATAAATAAATAAGCGCCCAGATATTTCAGATAGTGTAATCTCCCACGTCCAGGTGATATTATGGTCTTCTTCAGCTGGAGTCGTCTTCAGACAATGCATGTATAGTAGCAAGAAGTTAATCCTTTCAAGGAGGGTATAGAACAGTAGCGGAAGCTCTGAGATAATCTGTTTTTACTCTTTTATCTGCAATTTTTAGCCCCCTATTTTTTTTTTAATAAAAAATTGATTTTCTCGAACGCAGTAGTTAGAAAATGTAAAAGAACTCTATCTTCTTTCGCTGCTCATTAGTCCGATCGAATGATACAGCACATGCCATATGTTGCCATAATTCTAAAAACCAAGTGACTATCCCCCTCCCCCTCACGACTCCGACACCATTAGAACAATTTGGCCAAACTTCATGGTAATGTATATCTTGCCTAGAGTAATCTGCTTACCGAATTTCACTACTTTACATAACTAAATACACTTAGACCTTTTGGTCCTCTCTAACTCTCATCCCCGTAACTCCGACCCAGTGGGCCAATCAAAACCAAATTAAATAATGAAGGAGGGCATGCCCATGGTAAGCTGCGTGCTGAATTTCAACTTTCTACGTTAAAAAAATGTAGAAAATATGAAGGGGAGAGACGGACATTGTGAAACCAATAGATGCTGCATTCTTCCGCTACTTAATAATCATGTGTTACGGAAAAAGTCATAGATACTATTGCATACATTTTGGGACCCCTCTGTATTTTTTAAAATTTTCTTTCTGGTTATATAGTTCTTCCTACATTGCTATATTGCTCTTCTGTGAATTGTTTTGGCTTCAAAACATTATTACATCTCGCCGGATCTCTGTAGTATATTGGGCTCGTCAAATTCTCTTAACACTATTTTCTGAGGCACGTTAGCCCTTCTATTTTTTGCAAGATGAGGAATTAGAGCCGCCTATACAGGGTGATTCAGAAAGGTAGGTCAAGAATGAAATACCGTGTACAGTTTTTAGCGGGGAACAAAATTTTTTGTATGAACATGGGTCCGGAAATGCATCCTTACAGAGATAATGCAACTTGTACGAGGTAGGAATGACATTACAGTAGGTGTTCAAAATGCCGACCCTGTGTCTCGAAGTCGTTGGTCTAGTATTTGAAACGCCCGGCGATGTGGGTGATCACGGTCTGGAAAACGCTGTTGGTAAATTCTTTCCGCTTCAGTAGCATTACCCTGTGCCTCGCCGTAGTCGAGATGCATGTCCGCCAGCTCCGCATTAGTCAAGCGATCCATTGTACGACAATGGAGTTACATGTTTCGTTTCCTCTCTTTTAAAGGAGAGAACACGAACAATTTACATGTTTAGATCCTAATTTACAGTGCCGTCCGGGTAACGTACATTCATTCCTACCTAATACAAGTTGCATTATCTCTGTATGGATGCATTTCCGGACCCATGTTTATGGGAAAACTATTGTTCCCCGCTACAAACTGTACATGGTATTTCATTCTTCACCTACAATTCTGAATCACCCTGTATAAATTTGTCTCTTTTCTTCGAATCATCTTCGTTCATCATTGCGAAGCTCAGAATACATAAAATTGTATATAACGCGACACAGGATAAATGCATTAATCCTGAGCGTGACATTTTGAAAATGGGAATCAGCTGTTCCCAAAATCTTGTTTTCGAAGTATGTTGTAGAGGAAATGACCAAAAGCGGGTCCCGCTCCTAAAGTGCCTCCTCCTTTTCTGCCTTGTACGATGATGCAGAATAGCAGCAAAAAGTTGGGGTAATAGTCTATGCAACTGCCTACTGGAGGATCAGCGCCAAACTATTTACTCAGTCTGTTATTTTTCAATGGCGACATATTGTTTTTTTTTGAATGTCGAACTTTTTATGCTCTTTAGTTTCAAGTGTTTTGTACCAGGATTTTGAAAGTAAGTGATTTAATTGTTATACCTACTTATTCTTTATTATAATTGCTATGTACTAGTGGAAGCTTGAAGCAGTTACCATGCATAGTTATCGAAAAATATTAATTCAAAAAAAATACATGAGGTTATCCTAAAGCGAGCCCCCATATTTTTACGACTACTTATTCTCAACTTCTTGGTACTCTGTTCTAGGATCCAAACTTTACATTACAAAAAGGTTTTAAGGAAATATAACCCCTTTATTTTTTTTTATCTAAGATGCCTTTGAAGTACTTGAAAACCTGATATTTCATTAAAAATTATGAACTTTCTATATATGATTGTTTTTTATAGGAAATAAATGTTTCTCTTGCATAAAATATTTATTTTCTCCTATCAATACCTGATTTCATGAAAAGAAATGATCCGATTTAGGGGGCCTAGTTTTGTAGCACTATTTTTTGCAATGGTAAAATAATAATGTTTTGTAAATAGTTGGTGTTTTTAATAGTGCGAGCTATAAAGTTACTTTACTAGAGATGTGTTCCACATTTTTTCAATGTTCTTTACTTCGTAATTTTGCCTGTACATGTCAAAAACAAAATGGGAGCCCATATTTGATTACTTTCCTCTATGTGAGTCAGTGTTAGTGCTGTTTATTTAATATCAATTTTCATTATCAAATTATCATTAATTTTCAACCTTCGCGGTATGAATCTGTCTTACGTAAGGATAATGAAAAATGAGTGATATTGGGTACCATAATTATATTATTTGATACATAATTGTCACATATAATTAGTTATCACATACATGTAATTATATTATGTGAATCTAAAATAGAGGGATATGCTGCTGGGGCTAGTTCTCCATACCAGAACAAGTAAAAAACGATCATGTAAACATATAATAATTACAAATAAAAAAGGGAAGGAAAAACTCCGCGACCTGGACTCGGGGGCCTGCTCTGCCAATTGTGCTGATTTGTAGCTTCATGGAAATCCATATAGATGTATTGTAACAGCTTTGCGGATTCATTATCCGCGGTAGCTCAACTGATAAGAGAGGTGGCAGCAAAAGGCTTGGTCCCTGCTTCTAGTCCAGGTTGCAATTTTTCCCTTCCGTTTTTTATTTCTAATCATTATATGTTTAATTATTATCTTCAATTTAATTATTATCTTTTCTTTAATGCAACATATGAGTGAAGTATTTGGTTTGCGATTTTTTCAACTACAAAGACTCAAAGCCAGAATACAAAGGAAACTCTGAAAACAGCATCTATCGGTTCTATGTAGCTTTCACAATATGATGACCAAACTAGTCAGAGTAAATGTTCGTTATGTCCTCCAATTCCTTCGATATGGAGTGTCGCACCCTTTCATAGACTCCCATGACGATTGCGGATGGTTTCACAGGCGTCTACAATACATTGAGATACAATCTTCACATTTGCACTGGTCGTCGTATACACGAGGACTTTTAGTTGTCTCACAGAAGAAGTCTAACGGATTGAGATTGGGGGATCATGGAGGCCATGGAATTGGTTCACCCTTACCTATCCACCAGCCGCGGTAGATATTAATGAGAGTCTTTCGAGCACCATCATGCATATACCACAGTCTTCCTCTAACATGCAGAGGCACATTCTGAGTAATTCAGTAATATGAACAATATAAGTTTTGTTTATGTCCAGTGTAGTCTGGCATTGTGTCTTTATAATGAAGCGATCTTTTTTTTACTTGTCTTGCACAGGGAATCAGCCCCTTGGTACGTTCCCATATTTTTAGATACTCCTTGTATTATTTATATTATAAAAAATAAAGTCTATTGTAGATTAAAACAGGATTTTAAATTGAACGTTGCATAATGGAATATCCCATTTATATGTTTCAAGTTATTCTTAAAAGTAAATATTAAATTTTTCGATTTGCGATAGTCGCTACGGGGTAGAAGAATCCAGTTTTGTAAATATGGAATTAAAGCTGACTTTTATAGATGATCCACGAAAATAAAGGCATTGCAATTTTTTTGCAAGCGGCGTAGGATTAACTGTGTTAATTATGTCAAACGACTTCAGCCTTAAATTGGAATTGTCTATAAGGAATTGCTCTTCTTGCATTCGGTATCTGAAAAAAAAGACTCCCCAAAAAATTAACGGGCAAAGGGAAGGGTAGGAGAAAAAATCGATTCTTCTGACTTAGAATGAGAGAAGGGAAGAAGAGGACAAAAGCCTTCTCAATCGATCAGTTAGGACACGAGGAAGGGAAACTCACGAGGGAGAAACGGATGTCATCGAAGCTACAACGTCACTGGTGATAGTTAATGGAAAAATAAAGGAAACAAGAAAAACGATAATCGGTAAGGAGGGATGTTGCAGAAGAAACAAGAGAAATAAAAGGAACAACGATTTCCACTGCCAGACCGACCAAAAAGTAAGAGGAAAAAAGCCTCGCATTTATTTGGCTATCGTAAACCTTACGAAAATGATGCTGAGCGAATTTCCTTCGCGTAACATGACCTTTAAAATATAAAAAAATAAATAAATACTGCCCTTATATTACTGCTCTGTCCACTAGTTTGAAACGGGTATCGCTTTTTATTTTTCAAACGGAAGTCTTAGCATTTCCTTTCTTCGTAGATGATCTTCATTATTGGTTCAGCTCAGATGACTGGAGCGCTGGAAGTCGAGCTTCTTGACCAGAATGCGGAACAGAAAACTTTCAATCACCCTAGGAATTCGTGGAACGTCTCCGTCTCCTTGGAACGCATCAGTATGAGGCTACCCACCTATGAAGACTCCACTCAAAAAAATTTCAGCGCCGTTTACTAATCTCTCATTTTGCTTTTTGCATTGTAAACAGGAGTAAGGGGAATTTATATTGAATATTTATGATTTCTTAGCCGAATTAATATTGCATTCTTAAAAACAAAAGAAAAATTGCTACTAAAAAACAACTCCACAGCATTTGTCATCCTAAAATTACTGCTATCTGATTAGTAGTTTCAAAAAATATTTAAAATAAAATGGCCCAAAAATATTATTAATCACGTTAAAAATTCCTGGAACAAACATTATAAAACCTGAATATTACCTTCGAGATTTTTTTTCTACAAGTAATAGTTTTTTCGGAACTATTTTTTTCGAACATTTTTATTATTCATGTAGGCGGAAAACGAGGACATCTTTCCGATCAACCGAAAATGTCGAAGAAAATGCAATGAATGTCGGTGACTCAGATAGCAGATAGTGGTAGTAAATATCTCTAAATTAATCATACTAATTAATAATACAATTAGTATTTGCAATAGTAATAAATAGCTCTACATTATAGAATTAAGAAATAGTCAACAGATTTTAACTAAGCCATCATTAACGCTTTTTTAAAGCTGAATTTCTTGATGCTATGCAGTGAAGCTAATTTTCAAATTTCAGGCGGAGTTTTCGCAAAGCTCATAACATTTAAGAAATTATTGCGTGGGCTTAATAAGTCTGGAAACCGATTGGGCGAGTTTTAAAATTTTTTTCGGGTTGAAATCCTCATTTATCAGAGCGTCTTCCTTGAATACTATTTTCAGCAACTTTAATATCATTTTGAATTTTTAATGAAACACTATTCTCGTTAATATTTGATATACTAGTCAATGGTTGTTTGAATGGTCTTTGGATAGGATGTTAATAACCTTTCGTCAGTTCTTCAAGTTCATCAATTTTCGTTAATTCTTCAAGTTGATCCAATTACGGCAATCTTCAAATTCATCTAGTTTCACCAGGACTTAAGGTACATTCCCATAGCTTGCTAGAGCTTTAAAGCGAAGCTTGAGTTTTAAAGCAAATTCTACTCGCGAGAAAAATGGTTGCAACTTTAAAGCAAAAACTAGCTTTGAAGGTATCCCACGGAAACGCTAAAAGCGTCTCGCGAGAAATCGCAGGCGGGAATTCAAAAACACATGGCGCCTCTCAATGTACGAAAACGTTCGTTGTTACAGAGAAGGAGTTTAATTTTAATAAGTTATTGATAATTAATCGTAAAAGTATTTTGTAAAAAGGAAAACATATTTCCACTTTAGCAATACGTGATATTTATTTTTTATTTTCGCTGACGCTACAATAAATGGAATCAATAAAATAAAACAAAACCAATTAAATTCTAAATAAACAGAACTATTAATTAATTAAATAAACTTAAGTAATAAATAAAGTAAAATAATACACAAACTAATAAAATAAAAGGAGCAAAATAAAAATTAAATATATATAATAAATTCAATAAAGAATATAAATTAATTAATGAATATAATGTATAATAAGTGAATAAAATGAAAATAAAATAAAAATAAATATAACAAATTAAAAGGTATATAAAACAAGCTCAATAAAATGTAATAAAATAAATAAACAAATAAATAGTAAATAAAATTAGATAAATAAATAAATAAATAAACAAATAAATAAATAAAATAAAATAAATAAATAATTAATAAAAAATTTTAAACCATAGTATAATACATGTACTCAAAGAAGAAATAATAATAAAATGAAGATATTCATCAAAAAAATCATGAATACAAAGGAGAAAAGGGAAACGAATACAGTTCGAGAAATTCTTCCATCACTTTTCTCCTTTGTATTCATACACCTCACGACCCCATGCACGACACCCATTGCAGGCGTGTACTGCGCATGTGCCTCGGTCGTTTCCAAGCTGCTAGTAGCTTTAAAATAAAACCACAGATATATAGTAAATAATAGCTTACTATATATCTGTGAATAAAACTGACCTAGATATCCGCTTGAAGCGAAAAGCAGCTTGAAAATCCAAGCTCATATCAATTTGGTGTTTAGGATAGTTTGAGCTTGAAAAATCACACGCAAAACGCTAAAAGCGAAAAGCTTCACAAAAAAAGCGAGCTATGGGAAGGCACCTTTAATTTGGTGACTTCTATTGTTGTGTTTTAATTTTTTTTATTTATTTAACTCATTATTAAAAGATTTACTTATTAATTCAATGAAAAATACTTTCAAATAAGCCATTCCTAAATTTCGCATGAACATGCAAGACATTACAGGAAAAGAGAAAATTTGCTGATGAAACCCAGCTTTTTGATCGCTTATGTTGCATTTACTCTGCTATTATCAGAAAACACGTTTCAAATAAGAGATGGTTGATTTGGTTTATTAGAAATCTTGGCGTCGACTACTAAGATCATTTTGCGCCTTTTACACAAGTTATATCTGTACGCAGCCCGGGACAAACACAGACATCCATACCCACGGCGGGATTCGAACCCACGACCAGGCGGACTCGAGAACTAGAAAGCCTACGCCCTAGCCCTCTCGGCCACCTGCCCGGCAAATAAGAGATGGATGAGAATACTATTTACAGAGGGTTGATTCCGATAAAATGAGACGACTTTGCAGTTCTGTTGCGATGGTGTAATTCCATAGCGCCACCATCGGTTGTGTTCGATGTGAGAGCCACGTTGTTGGACTATCGCCCGGCACCGTAATTTCCGCTGAAGTAGGCTGAGTTTGAGGGACTCCATGGGAAGTTCGTTCCACACCTGCTGACACACTTTCCATAGTCCATCAACGGTTCTTGGTTGGCGACTTCCGAGCCGTCGTTTCAGGAGACCAAAACCACAGAAATCCATCGGTGATGCGTCAGGAGATTTTACAGGCACATGAGAGAAGGGAATAACTCGTATGCCCGTTTCCTGTTCCATCTTCCTGTAGTAAGCCACAGATGACTTGGCAGTGTTCAGTTGTGTTCAGTCACTCAGTTGTGTGACCGCGCGCTTTATGACGTCGCTCCAGCCCAAGATTGTCATTAATTATTCTGGAGACAGTTGCCTGTGAAATACCTTTCCTTTGGGCTAGACTTCTCTGTGTGGGGGGATTTTCTTTCAGCACTTCAGACCGGATTTCTCGCACCACCTGAGCTGGGCATGTTGGCTGGGGCTTGTTACTGGTCTGCTTCTCTGCTCGTCACTTTCATTAGATGGTCGCAATTTGTTCTTTTTGATTATTCGACCTACAATAGCTTTGGATACGATAATATCATTTCGTTTGCATAATTCCACAATGCACGAAAGACTGAAGTTAGCGTCGGAAAGGCCAAACATATACCCTTCCCAAAAAGCTGTGATTTTGGAAGCCATGTTTCAGCACGAAATGTCCCAAATAACAGCAACAAGTGTATACAAAGCTAATCCCCATGAATAGTGGACGAGTCATGCAAATCACATTCCGTCAAGGTCATACGCGGCGTTTAAAGTCGTCTCATTTTATCTGAATCATCCCTCCGTATACAGAGAATACAAATAATAAAGATGTGTCTGCTTCAAATGCTGTATTCTATTTCATACAGTAGAAATAGCCTAATTAAAATAATTAAATTAAACGTACCAATTTACCAGTACCAAAGTAGGATAATCTATATGTAATGTACACCGAGCGAAATAAAAAAAAACTATAAGTGAAAGTGAAAAGAGAGTTAAAATCTTTTTGGAGTCAAGTTTTTCGTACCATGTGTTAAAACCGGCCATGTCAGTGACAAAGATTACACAATTTTACGACAGGTCATAATTTTAAGAATCCAAAAAATAAAAATTTCTTAGAATCATTAGAAATTTCTAGAAGATTTCCTCCTGGCCTATTAAATTCCACCCATTAGAAGTTAGTCTTAAGTCATATTAAATAAGTGGGACAACCACTTTTTTCAGATTGGGGTAACCAATCAATTCCGATTGCGCTGAACCACTAGCTTATATTTTTCTTTTTCCATCACCTGATGAAGACTGCTTAGTGGTCAAAATGTACATAGTGCTCCGAATATAATTCTGGGATGTAGATTTTATCTATCTCTCTTTACTTTAATGGAACTGTCTGATTTTGTAGAGCAGGAATGTATGGCACGGGTCCTATAGATTAAATGCAAAATGATTATCTCCTAACAATTTAACAAATATCTCCTAATAGCACCGAAAACTGCTAATGAATAATTCCTTTAAATTCTAATACTTCGAATGTTTCATGTGGTAAGCAACATAAAAGCACGGAATAATTCGTGCTACTAACTTTAATTTAATTGCAACACCGTAGGCAAATGGCCTGCCCTTCATTATTGTATTTCAATAAGATTCTGAAATGTGCTCGTTGGTAAGTACCCTCTGTATTGACTGTCATCATCAGCGGATGTCAAACCCTTTGCAGCCTCTGATTAGGCAATTTTAACGTTTTGACCTTCTCCGCTGTTCCAGAGCCTCAGGTGTTGGTGAGTGTCCTCGTCATTATGGGCTCTTCCTGTGTTACCTTAATTATTTCCCATCTTCATCACGTGAGTTGAAAGTTTAAAGGGCAGGAAGAGGGGAAAACGGCTTCCGAATTATTAATTTTTACATTTTTCCTTTTTAATGACAAAAATGTTAATAACGTATATCTAAAAAAATCAATAAGTATAATCGATAAACGCATTTTGTTATTAAGAGCAATCCCGTAGGATCCGCCCTTGCAACCTGTGGTATGAAACTTTAGCAGAAATTACAAAAAACAGGAATTTTCATATACGTGCTATAGGTTTAGCTATGTTAAGTTAGGTATACACGGTATAATTAAAAGTATATTGCAAATTGAACTGTTTTTTTTAATCGTAGCGATGGGGTTAGGGGGACAAATGTTTCATTAGTTGAAGAAGAGCTGTCCAAGTTTATGGAATTTCTTTGCAAATGCGTTAATCGCGCCCGCATTCCCAAACAAGGCCGACGCGTCAAAAAATGGCCAACTTTTTCCTCCATATGTCTGTGCGAACCTAACGTTTCCTGATTGGTTGAAGGAGTTGCGAATCCGCTAAATTTCATAACCAGCTTGCATTGAAAATACTGCCGACAAAACAGATGCGGAGAGCAATGCGGGCGATTTCCACTAATTGTGAAATAGCAGTATCTTCGTTTTGCGTTGCAGACTCCGCATCCGCCTATTTTCCGGTCGCGAACTGTAAAATAGGCTTAAAGCTTGCGATTGCATTGCGGAGACGTGTCCGCTGTTCAAACGTATCCCCATAGCCTAATAGTTATTATTAGGCTATGGTGCCCCCCTGCCATTTACACCATGTTTATACTCCCTTATACAATACCTCCGGAATTGCCGTGATAGCAAATTGAATTCACTGTTATTGCGGAATGACAAATGTCCTTCAAAACAAATCTATACTTTCTGTCTCCGATCAGGTGCTTCATACTTTAATATACGTAGTTTTAGCTTGAGCATAATAGATTCCTTCTGAATGACAGTGGAAAGTGTAATCACAACAAAATGCGTCACTTATTTTATGCGTTACACAAATTCAAATTATATACGGGCCATCTTGGAGATGAGCGTTCGAGCCGAAATTACATGCCATCATCTTTGCGATAGTTTAAAAAAAATACAAGAGTTAAGTCATTAAATAAGTCGTAAAAGCCGAAATAGGAATACCGTTTTAAATTCAAGAAGCATTTTTTTCCGGCAGATAATAAAACACCTAGGACGCGATATATCTGCAGTCCACAGTTAGATGTGTTGCACAAATGTACGCAAGTAGAACAGCCCACAGTTGTGCGGGTTTTTTTTTTGTTTGTTTTTTTTTTTTTGAGCGAAAAGACTGATTACAGAGAAAGTGCATCGCGAAATTCTTCCCGTGTATGGTGAGAACTGTATGTTACGGAAAGCCAATTGGTCCAGGAATTCAACAAGGGACGACGAAGTGTCACAGGTCGGGAGCATTCTGGTCGTCCTGAACGTAGAGTTTGCAATATTTGGACAAATACAGGACATTGCAGGGTTGGACAAATGATCCATGATGACGGCATGGGCGGTGAACGACATAGGGGCTTCGCCGCAAATGACTTAGACTCCTGATAGCGTGCATGATTCTGCTGGACGATAATGCCTCATGCAATCAGGCAAGCGCAGGAGCTGTAGCCAACGTTCCATTGAGAAAATCTTGCAGCATCCACCTCATATCTTTGGCTTAATTCTGCAGTTTCCATCTGTTTGGATCCTCGAGAAATGGTGATTGCCATTTCAACATTTTGCGTCATTTGGATATTTAGTGATATTAAGTTATATAATAAACATGTTTAATGTTGTTTAATGTTGTTTTTGTTTAATGTTGCTTTAACTCTAAATAAATTATATAAATTAAATAAAGAGAAATTTAATCAAAATAGGTTTATACGTGAGAGCAAAATAGTACGGTCAAAAACCACATAGTTCAAAATAAAACAAAAAACATACAAGAAAGAAACAACAACAATAAGAAATATCCTGGGAGAATAATTTCTAGCGAAGCTTTAATTCTGGGACTTTAATTTCGGCGAACCCCGCAAGCAACAAAGGACATCGTATTTTTCGCCTCAAGGGGAAAAACAGATTAACCAAGATTTGTAATAACATGGCTACTCTATTAGTTAAGAAATTACATTGCGACAATTTTTCACAGTAAATGAGCAATTTAGTCAAGAAAATTTAATTTTCATTCTTCTACACGAAAATTAGAAGAATTTTCAACTTTAGGGGTTATAAGGTGACGTATGTTTTCATTATAAATATAGAACTTCTTAATTTATTTTTATAATTAAATAATATTTATTATTATATATAATTTTAATAAATTAACTATATTTTTACTGAGTTTAAAATAAATTACGTTAACAGAGGATCATATTCTAGTCGGCAGCACCGCAAATATGTATTAAATTAAATATTTCGAGACCCTTAGAATTGATCGTGAAATCGTACTGTTTTATTTCATCCACTGAAGCTATTCTTCTAACTTCCACAAATTCTTTATAAGTTAAAAAGTGCGACTTCAAAACAAGAGATCGAGGGAGCAAAGCAAGTTCCTTTTGCCCTCGTAAATTCGAAGAGAGGTCGCCACTGCTAAATCACACGCTACTCTCAAATGACTCGATCAAGAGGTTCCTCTTCTGCTCTCTTTCCCTTTTTTTCTCTTGACTTTCGAATTTAATTTCGTCTTTTCCAGCAGACGAGAAAATCTATTCTAGAAGTGAACTTAACTTTTCCCTTTCTTCAGTTAAATGCCATTTTCAAAACTAAATCTTAAGAAAGATTGTGTCAAGTTTGAAAATAAACAAAAAAGACGAGAGAACGAAACTTAATTAAAAATATTAAATTTATATATAAAAAATAAAAGGGCGTAACCTGATATCATCACATTTAAGCTCCTGCCCTTAAAGAATATAGAAACATGAATATGTCTAGCTGATTTAACTTATTCCGTTAGAGATAAAGTAAATAGTGTAATTGAAAGTCGATAGTTTAATGAAAAATCGATGTCTATTTCATTTAGAAAACAATTCACATATTTCGTCGAGTCACATGAATGGGGCATGATTGATGAGAAAAACCATTACAGGAATTACTACATGCAACTCACGTTTACAAAGAATTAAATAAGCTAACATTTTCTTTTCCCTCCCCTCCCTAACCTCACAGCTAACCGAGTTACTCTTTTCATGCATTAATGACAAATAAACTCACCATAGATTTAAGTTGCTCGAAAACATTATTTAAATGCGTTTTTTTTTCAATGCAATCGAATTCAAGGTAAAAAAAAATAACATTTTTAGAAGACATTAGATATATCTTTTTTTTTTTTTTGCTAAATTTGACACATATGATGAGTCTCTGAAGAGATCCAAACACTCATTTGGATTTTTTTTTTTCAAAAAAAGAATTCGAAATTAATCGTCATAAAGTTAAAAATTACGATCCATTATTTCAGCAAAATGAAGCATAAAATTTTTTAATCCATTAATCTTTTCTCGAAGTAGAGTGAAAATTTAAAATTCATGAGAAAATTTAGAATTCATGCGAAAGCATTCAAACGGAAACAAGAACGTAATAAACTTTCACTTTGGCTGGTTTGCAGTTTCAAGTTAGAAAAGGAAATTATGGTAGATTCCGAAATTTGAATTTATTTTCATTTCTTTTATACATTTCAATATCCGACAGCTTTAAGTACAAACACAGTGAGAACGTCTCGTTAAAGAAGAAAAATTACTTCGATTTAGCTGAGGATGAAACTGACGTAATTCATTTAGGTATCTTGATGAAATTTAAGATTCATCTGCCTGGAAATCCCCCGTCCTTCATTTATTAAAACCATTTCCTCTTTTCGCCCACTCATTTATTTCCATTCTTGACACTATTATCAAACTATTGTTTCGGTGGCTCAGCATTAATTCAAATCACAAGGAATCCTAGATTGACACCCGACCATCTAAGCTGTCCTTTTTGAATAATTTTAAAAAACTACGTTCTCCTTATTAAAGCCAAAATCTTAATTTGTAGATTTTGTAGGTGTAATGAATTTCAGTTGGAATCTTAAATATAAATTTCTAGAGCTTAAACATTTCACTAAAAACTGATAAATAGATTATAATTTTAGCAAATGCTCTATTGATCATTGTGTAATGTACTAACAGTATTAATACGAAAAATTGTGTAAGGCTATTTTTGTATGATAAAAAAGTAGATCTTAAATTTATTGTAGTCAAAAAACACAATATGGACTTCAAACACTCATTAGTTCGAATAAGATTGGAGGAAACAGCCGTATAAAGGGATATTATAGGATAGGATTGATCTAGTTCACAATAAGTGCATTGTATAATTCTCAAATTCTCATGGTTTAAGGATTATCCTTTCTAATACAATTTGTGTCCAAGTACATATCAAGAATTACTCGAAAAAAGGAAATCCCAAATACCCTTATGCGTAAGCGAAATATAATGATTCTCAGTAGCTGGAACGTAGCACTCGGGGGGCTATAAAGCTCTTCCGTTTTAAGCAATAAAGCTTAAGACTGGTTCATTGGACCAAATCACTTTCCTTTACAGCTGCATTATCCAATATGGTCGCTCCTTACCCCCAAGAACATTGAGAGTGAATTGGTGCATGTGACGAAAGATGGTTACAAATGATTCTTCTCTTCCTTCATACTGCCTTTATAGATATCGATTTATTTTAATGATATTCATTATGTCAAGCATCACGGTGAAGACAATGATGAAAGAAAATGAACCAAAAGTAGTTATTCGGTATGCTAAGCTTATTAAGCCGGACACGTTTCGGTATTTCACTCTTTAACTCTTCGAAATGCGTCAGGCCTAATAAATCTAGCCTATATCCCTGCTTTTGGTCCATTTCTTTCCTCATCGGCTTATTTCACTTGCAAACAAATAAAAATTTCTTGTGTGGTTAAATTTCATTTGCGGTTCGTATGAACGTCAGAATTTGACAGTCACACCTTTAGGCTCATGTTATGATGCCACTTGCCATTTCAGCGATATACTTTTAATCTCAGTTATCTTACAAGACCATCAGAACCTATATCTCACAGTTTCTCACATAAAATTGAAATACAGGGTGTACCGGAACGTCATAAACAAACTTGGAGGGGAGAAAGTATGGATGATTCTAAGCAAAAAAATGAAATTTGGAGGAATAATAGGGTACATATAACTGTGTATACCGTTAAAATTTGATCGAATTACAACGACTAGTTTCAGAGTTACGCAGTTAAGATCGTAACACGTGCTGGTTAGCACTCGCATGTGAGAACGGGTTAAAAATTTGAATGCGTAACTCGGAAGCTAGTCGCTGGAATTCGTTCATATTTTAATGGTATACATAGTTTTATGCACTCTATTATTTCCCCAAATTAAATTTCATTATCATAGGTGTTAAAAAACCTGAGTTTAAACCCAAGGTGTTAAAAAACCTTGTTGATCTTGGTGGCAGCATTTTTATTTCTGTTCATATCTCAGATATCGTTCAAATTCGGACCCACGTTCTTATGAACTTTTTTGCTTAGAATCATCCATACTAACTCCCCTCCAAGTTTGTACATGACGTTCCGGTACACCTTGTATGTTACTCACCTAAAGATACTATCGATGTTTGCATTAATAAGAAATCGCAACATTTTGTTTCTTTCAAAATAAACCGCGAAAACCAAAAATTTGGTCGCACATAGCCATACAAAGATCCCATTTAAAAATATTCCATTGAGATTTTTTTGTTTCTCGTTCCACCATCTTTCTACAAACCTTCATGGCAAATAGTCATTATAACGTTAAAATTCAAGGTTTAAATTTTTAAATGATAAATAATTTATTTTCAGGATTTGACTTTTTATCATGATTATTCACTTTAAAGCTAAACTGAATGAAATCATTGTCATTTATAAATATCCAAACTATACAAATTATAATAATTTAATTTATAAATTAATTTCTAAATTTTATTTCTTTATATAATTATTAAAGTATTTACCGAAACTTTTAACGTTAAACAAATTAACTTCGAATGTCCATGTAGAAAAGCCAATGCAGTGTCACCATTTCTTATTCAAGTCTTGACGGTTTTACGAGACCACAGTGTTAGACGCTTTTACGATGGTTTTCTATGTACATGTGGAGAAGTGGTTTCTTGTGAGATCTGTCGTCGGATTCGGTGACATTTGCCAATGAAAACAAGTGGTCAGAATGTCAACGGCCTCATCGCAAAACCACTGACATCTTACTAGACTTCAGTGGTGCCTGACAAAAACTTCGCTCAATAATATCAAGGAGCGAGAGAATTTCAATAAAGATGTAGCGAATATAAATAGAAATTGATTAAAAATTATTTTCTATTAATAGATTTCAATGCACAGGTAATGCTTACGAAGGAAATTAATGGCACCATTTCTCATACAATGAACTGGCTACGTTTTACGGCTTTTATACAATATACTGTATTCTGGTGGATGTTTTTTCTCAGAAACTTGGACGATAAATGATAATGTTATTGGATATAAAAAACAAAAAGAATGTAATATTCATTTTAATTTAATTTATATAATTCTGCTGGATTGAATTGATTAACCGCATTATCCTGGTTATGTTCACAGGAAAAATAGATTGTTAATTTAATCTCCTGAAAGTTCTCTTTTATCATTATGAGCCTGTCTTATAATAAGAATTTTGATTATAATAAAGAATTTTCTACAAAATTTATTGATATGATTGTAATTTATGTTAATATCAGCAAAATATTATACACGCAAACTTTTAGTCGAAAATTCATCACACAAATTAAATTTATATAGTATAATCCACTTAATATAAAAACACTTAATACGAAATAATTTCCTACCCCAACTCCCTCAGTGAATTTTACATGTTAAATCATCCTATTAATACGAAATGGTTTTTGCAAATTCCGGATAATATTAAATAATTTTAAATAAAATTTTTGAGAAAAATGCAACTAAATTTCGTTTTTGATGATGGTATTGTCGAAGAGGTTCGTCAACAAAAGGAAAATGCTGGTTCGGATGAAGAAAACAATAGGGAATTAGTTTTTTCTCGTTACGATGAATCAGTTACGAAATATTCAAGCAGTGTTCTCGTGTAAAAATTTCTCGTTAACGACAAATCTGGAATTTCTTGTACTTTTTTCCGTAACGAATGCGAATCCGAAACAACCATCGAGATATAATCATGATATAAATGGTCATCGAGCTTCCGACATTATCCATTGTTTCGAGAAGCTAAGGAACAAATTGCGCCAGGTGCCGCATAGATCGCACAAAGGCATCACCTTCTAAACTTTAGGCCTCACAACAGACGGTGAAAACGTCATCAATATCAGGCCCAAAAACAGCGCTCTTAGCGGAAGGAGGTAATAAAAAAAACAACAACATAGCTCAATTTCTTTCTTGCCGATTTTTTTCTTTCAGTCAAGAACAACATAGCTCTAAGAATATTTTGCACAGCACAATATTATAAAAATTGCAACTAATGTATTTTTAAATAATAATATTAAAGAGAAAAAAATGATTCTTGCATTGATAAAATTACCTTTGGCTACGAGCGCTGTGGTTTAGGCCTAATATTGATGACATTTTCATCGTCTGTTGCGAGGCCTGTAGTTTAGAAGGTGATGACAAGGGCCGAACGTGCCTACGATAGAGGATTTCATTGAAATTGAAAATGAAACTAAAGTTTCTATCTCCCAAAGGGAGGCGCGGTTGGTACTCTAGGGCTAAAGTCAAAAACTCTCACCGGTGAGAAGAGTTAGCGTTTGGGCGGTCAGAAATCCCGGTGAGAAAACTGTGACGTCATTTTAACGCGGTCAGAAACGCCAGTTAGTGCTGCTTTGCCTAACCGGTTAGTCTCACCGTCCTCACCGAGAAAAAGACGGTTAGCCCAGTGAGAAATTACGTCATCATTCTCTCACCAGTGAGGGTTTTTGACCTTAGCCTAGTACAATCTAGAGTCACTTTATAGGAACTCTAGATTGTACTAAAGTACTGTATAGGATTGTACATGCAGCGGCACTTTTCAATGGAGTTCCCGCCCTGTCAAGAGCTAGCAACTTTAGCTTCATTTTTCAGTGGAGTTCAATGACCGTGGATATAATAATAAATTACAAGTGTTAGATATGGAAGTTTTTTTACGTTATGTAAATAGAGCAAGTGCGCTAAATTCAGCAGTAATACACTAGGCACGGTAAAAAGTACTCACAGGGTTTCCATTTTCCATAAGTAGATCATTGAAAGTGATAACTGGCTGCTAACTGGCTCATATTGGCGGATATCAAGGCACAAGCTGGCACTCGACTGAGCGAGAGAACTATGGCGGATGGATGGATTTTCAGCCTGCTTCTCCACTTTTATCCAGGAGACTAGTTGTTTGGGATGAAAGGATGATGGTGAAAATAGACCAACACAAACATCAACGCTCTCGGCCACCGAGCCGGCAACTATGGCGGATTTAGATGGCGGATTTTTGGCCGGATATTCTCGCTATGCACAAACTGCGCATGAACAAGATCTCGTTACGCAATCGACATTTGCCAACAAGATCGAAACATTTTTTTTCGTCAATTTTTTTTCATAACATAAACGAGAATCGTCTAACTTTAACGAAGTTGACGTCAAATAAATTTGGTATACTCTGAACGTTTGAAATTAATTTATGAAACGCAAATTCTCGTTACTTTCTGATTCTCTCTCATACACACAAGAATGAAATTCTAGTTCATTCAACATGTCACCGTGGAAGCAAGAACAAAGAACGCTTCATAGTGTTCATCGGTTCCAGTGATGGTTCTGAAAATCGGAGCCATTGGGGCATATGCAAAACCAAGATGTTTTAAAAACAAAACGTTACCATGCATGTACAAAAACAGCAAAAATGCAAGGATGACTTCATCGTTATTACACGAATGGTTACCCTTGTGTGATGCTACAATAATGATTGCGAAGAATGACTGCCACCGTCATTCCATTTTAAAAACCGTCAGTCCTTTTAAGGGTATCCTGTAATGGAATGAGGCAAAGAAATCTCGTCTCTACCAATCATCTGATTGTGAAAAGCATTCAGATGATGAGATCCTTATAAGAAAGAGACGATTCCGAGCAAAGTGAATGGAATGATATTTCTAGCGGCCACAGACATTAGCGATACAACATTTGAAGAATTCGTAGAAGCTGATCGCATGTGATAACGATAACTTTCGAAACTGAAGAAGTATCAGACGATTTAAACTCACAGTTAGACAATGAAGAAGGCGATGTAGAATTGGTATGCTCCGTATGTGGTTGAAAGACTCGTCATCATAACAGAATCCACAAAACATGAAATTCTTCAGAATCTGCGACTACGAAGAAATACCAACCAACTTTAAAGCAATCAACAATTTTGAACTACGTACGCTACTGTGTAATCAAGTAAGGACAATGTTATTACAAGCAGATTTTGTAAAAATAATGCAGTACAAAATTAACCAAAAAGCAATTCAAATGGTAAAACCTATCTCTATAGTTACTGTAAGACAGTAATGAATAAAAATCATGTCTTTTTTTTAGTTTTCAGGTTAACGCCTCCTTATAAACGAAAAATGGGTTCTGGAAATGCTAAATTATTTTGTATATGTCATTATAATGAAAATAAATAAATAAATAATAACGACGAACTCCATTGTAACAAATCTTTAAATTTTCAGTCTGTTAATTTCATTATGAATTCTTCTTTATTTCCAATTGTAAATTCTTGGTTGTACAGTGCGTCTCAAAAGTTTAGGATATCCCAAACTTATTACTCGTC
>JAHWFO010001556.1:10645611-10708678 GCA_023313115.1 Rhysida immarginata | reverse complement strand
GACGAGTAATAAGTTTGGGATATCCTAAACTTTTGAGACGCACTGTAATAGCTTAACTGACATTATCTAAATCATTTATACTATTAATTATTTGTTAAAAAATTGTGCTCAAAAAAAAAAAGATAGGATATTTTAAATTGTAAAATTGATTACTTGGACCAATTCCACTATTAACCGAAGAGTAGGGACAGCTAATTATGCATATTAAATCCGGTTATTTGGAAGATAACAAAACGCTATTGCTATGCGTGGACATAGGGAGGGCAACTATAAAAAAAAAGTTATATTTCACTATTTCTCCTCCCCTTAAATCGGGCGTCTCCAAGTAATATCTATCAATATTGTTGACTGCGCATGCTCACTCGTCCAATTTTGAATTCAATTTAGTTCTTCACGGTCGAGGTACTGTCTTATATGCTTCTATATAGTGATCAGGAGAATTTTCATAGTGAGTTTGACTCATTTTGTCCTTTATCGTGAATATTTTTATACTAGCAGAGGACCCGGCGTTGCCCGGGATAATTACGCTTGTAGGTAAACAGAACAACCTCAGAAAGCTAAATTAAACCTCCAAATTGGTAAAATAATAAGTCAATCACTACAATATAGAGCGAAGGGACTATCCATTCTAAGAAAAATCCGAAAGACAGGAATTTACCTCTTCGCTGAAAAAATCCATTCTAGGTGATATACCGGGACTTGATTTACCGAAAAAAAAATTTTTAAAGGCTCACAATGGATGGACCTCTCCAAGGATGCCTTCTAGTCTAAATAATTTTTTACTCACGTAATCTTACTTTAGATGTACACTTGATGTTGTTGCAGTTTCCTTTCTTCTTTCGATGTCTTGAAGCAAAAATTGGCCATTCATCACTTTGTGTAGTCTAGCGGTCGCCGATTCTTCTATTTACTTGCTTACCATTTGCTCAATACAGCACGGAGCTAAAGGAGTGCTTCCTCTATCGTCTTTCACTCTTTCTCAATGGTCTGCTAACTCATTATCTCCAGTTACTGATCATTTTTAAAGATTTTTAAGAAATTGTTAAGTACTAAGAATTCTCTTTTCTAAGAAAAGCCTGAATAACAGGAATTCTATGCATTGAATTCTATATTGAACAAACTTTGCCTTGCATTGTTGGTCATGAGACATATGTTGTTGATCCTTGCATAGTGTTGGTGCATTGCGTGTTGACACCATTGTTGATACCTATTGTTGCACCAACTTTTATTTCCAATGTTGGTCATGAGATATATATTGTTGGTCCGTGCAGAGTGTTTGTGAATTGCGTGTTGATGCCATTGTTGATACTTATTGTTGCAAAAACTTTGTCTTACATTGTTGGTCATGAGATATTTCTCATTAATATGCCCTGCCATAACCATGAATATCGATTTTTTTTATCAATAATAATTATTTTTTCGAAATCTGAGGTAGACAGTGACCTTCCTCATGCTTTGAAGGTCATGTATGCGAAATTTTATCAAGATCGGAATAAAACTGTACAATGTAGATTTGTATAAAAAAACAAACAAACAAACAAACAAACAAACAAACAAACCCACAAACAAACAAACATCCTTCTTTATATATATAGATTGAAACAATTCTCTTATTAAATTCTAGTTAATTCGTGTAAATTTCGTTTATATTTAAAACATTCGTTTTCACGTTCAAGGTAATGAGTCATTATTAATGACCGTTATTTTTGCGTAAAGTATTTTTAACGGAGTAAAAATTTTATTTTATTGATAATTCGAAATAAAATGTTACTTATGTTATACATTTGCTAAAACTTCTAGTTTATGGGCTAATTTCGTGTTAATCTTTTAACTTCGGGTGACTCGTAAATGTTCTGGAATATTCTTTATAGTTAATGTGGGAAATGCTTCTTGAAATTTGAATGATTGACGAAATTAAAATTTAATACTTGATATGGTAACTAATAGTTATTAATTAAAAAATATAAAAAAAATAAATAAATAATAAATTATAAATAAAATCAAAATTATTTTGATTTTATTTATTACTAGCTGGCAACAACCCGGCGTCGCCCGGGACTTATTTATTAAAGCACTATTGCCCGAACAGCATCAGTAGCTCTGAAAAGGGGCGCAAAATGGCTGTGTGAGAGATTGATGCCTAGAAATTTAACATTTTTAGAAGGTTTAAGGGTCAGATCATTGTAAATTAGAGAGAAGTTCAGGAGATCTAATTTTTTGTTACATTGATGAAAAATGATGTAGGTAGATTTCTCGATATTTAAATGTAAGCTATTTAATTTGTTCCAGTTTGATAGGTTGTTGAGTATATGGTTAATTGTGCGTTGGATTAGTGATAGAGATGAGTCAGCAAATAATAAGAGTAGCGTCATCGGCGTATAAAATAGTAGTGAGAGGAGTTAGAGCTGAAGGTAAATCATTTATGAACATGTTGAACAGTAGTGGTGATAGGACGGAACCTTGAGGGACACCAGTGTTTCGGGTTAAAATGGAGGAAGAGACATTGGATAGAGTGAGTGAGTATTATCTGTCTTTAAAAAAACTTGCAAAAAACTTGTTTCTTTTCGATTTCGATTTTCGATGGCTAGGCCCTAGTCTAGCTGTGGGCCTAGATCGTTCAAATACGCTACGGCTAGATCGCAGTGTATCACGTGATGGCAAGGAGGCGATACCTCTAGCCATAGCGAGCCGGCTACCTTCCTGAATTCACCTCTGGTCCTCCCCTTGTTAGAGAATGTCTAAAAGCATGATGGCCCTACACCATTCCTATTCAGATCTTACAATAATTCAACTGTGAACGTAAACTATGAATATCAAGACTAAATCGAAGACTATTTCACAATGAAACTCTTATAAAGTGATGGTGAAAATATTTAATGCAGTTAATAAAACTCCTGCTTATCAAACCCGTTGCAAGTCTATTAAATCGAAATACTTTCGCTTCGTCAATCACAAATACTTTTGTTTTCTTAAATCTTATTACCATTCCTGTTTCAATAATTCACTAAAATATTTTGCCGTACTCGAGAGAAAATTGCTGAAACCAAAACGTCTACTTTTATGACACAGTGCGTCTAATGTTTTTATAGTAAGGAGCCGATATTTATGGAAATAATTTTATAGCAATTAATGGATTTCTGGGTCAAGATTAAAGTGTGGCGTCAAATAAGTAGTAGGACTAATTACATTTTTCAGTAATTGGAGAACGATTGTTTGTAAAAGAAAATACTTGGGGAAATTTATTTCAAATAGTAGAAGTAGCATCAGGAATAACCCATGGTAAGTTAGTGGCAAGTTCATATACCCACGGTAGCATTTTAAGTCAATGTATGGCTTTATTGGAATTTAATTTTAAATCGAAATGTATTGATGGTATTAGGCAGTCAAAACATGATATATATTCTCGTGATATTTTTTTAATCATTTTCCATAAATATGCCAAATCATTGTTTTGTTATTGGATGCAAGAGAGGATGTGGAGATTGCTCCTCAGAAGCACGCAAAATTATCAAAGCTTAATAAATAAAACCATTAACCAAATCGAAACATTGAAGAGGAATTTAATACAAAATCTATAGTTTTTTATTTATTTTGGATAATAAACTTCAACGGTAGAAAAACAGAAAAAACGGTGAAAGACATCAAAATGAAAGTAAATTCATTGAAAAAAAAATTTGGATAGGGAATTATCCTAAATAAAAAAAATACACAGATATTTATGAGACTGTGTACACTTTTATAAAATTTATAAAGACTTAAAAAATTCTTAGAAATTCTTAAAATAAAAAATCATTGATAAAAATCGTATAAATAAAATTTATTTAAATAAGTGCAATTAAATTTTAGTTTTCTTTGTTTATTTAGGTGAGATTAATTATACAGCAATAAACATAAAACGTGATAACTCCTGAACAATGTACTTGCGACTCCACATCGTATTAAAAGAAAATTCATTCTGGTCACCTATTTCATTCCTTTATAGGGTGATTCAGTCAATTTCTGACCATTTCAGTACTATGATTTATTGACCCATTAATGTTTAAAAACTTAGCATTTCAGTATGATATTTTAGGCAGTTCGGAGTTTTTATTCCCGTGGAAAAGTCTTGATGATATGCTCAATGTGGCCACCACGAACGTTTTGAACTGCTCGCAGCCGAATGGTGAAGTTGTTCATAACTCTATCTAGAATTTCTGCATTCACAAGGGTGCAGCAGTCGACGATGCTTTGTCGCAGCTGGTCTAGGGTTCTTGGTGCTGTGGTGAACACACTGTCTTTAAGGAACCCCCAGACATAAAAATCACATGGGTTTAGGTCAGGACTCGTAGGGGGCCAAAGAAAGCCACCCTCGAATCGATCTGGAAACCTGTTTGAAATGACACGATTTCCGACTTTCTGATTGAGAAAGTCTAGCACTTCATTAGTGGTGTCAGGCCTAGCCACATCCTGTTGAAACCATTGATGTCGAAGCGGTATAATCCTCCTTCGCAGCTCGGGGATGAAGAAGGTTTCCAACATGTTAAGGTAAGCCTGTGACGTTACGGTGCCCTCAAAAAAGAACGGACCAATGATGCCTCTTTTGGAAATCGCGCCTCAAGCCATAACCTTTCGTGGATGAAGAGGTGACTTATGGATCTCATGAGGGTGCTGGGAACCCCAAAAACGAACGTTGTGTTTATTAACGTCACCTGTCAGACAGAAGAAGGCCTCATCTGACACCCACAGGTTGTCCACAATGTCCTGATTGGCTTCCATTTCTGCTCCAAACTCCATCGCAAATTGTTGTCGCTTCTGTCTTCCAGTGTCTGTTAACTCCTGATAAACATGGAGCTTATACGGGACCAGGTGTAAATCCTTTCTCAAAATTCGCCACGTCGTGGTATACGACAGCCCTTCTTCAATGGATAGGCGGCGAACAGATTTTTTGGTAGGGGAATCGACCAACCTTGTGCGAACATTTTCGACAACTTCGGCCGTTCGAACACGAGCTTCGCTCCCGCCTTTTTCTTGCCTTTAACACATCCAGTGGCACGAAATTGCTTGACAAAATCCATGATTGCTTGCCTGCCTGGTGCGTCTCGACACTTATACTCCTTCCGGAACTTTCTTTGCACGGTTACAGGTGATTTTGTCTCGAAATACCATTCGACAACCTTACATTTCTGCTCTGTTGATAAAGCGGGCGCCATTTTTCAACAATACGATTTTCATGCAGCGCCGTTGCAACAATACAAACTCCAACTATTTAGAAATTCGATATGGCGCTCATATTCTTTCAATTGTTTATCCCTAATGCACGTCATTCGAGTGAAATGGTCAGAAATTGACTGAATCATCCGGTACATCACTTACTGTATATACGGGGTGTTTAAAAAATGACCAGTATATTTGAAAAATCTAAACTGGCAGCGATAGAAATACACCGTGAACTAATTTCGAAAGTTTGTCTGCCTGAAAATTTACTGCTGTCCCAAGCATATTGCAACAAACGGTGTATTTCTATCGCTGCCCGTTTAGTTTTTATTGATTTTTCAAATATACCGATATACCAGTCATTTTTGAATTTGAAAGTATTTAGAAAGTAAGCGCCGCTTTGGGACCAAGCCGAATTGATAACCGAATTAGGGCTTTTCAAGAGCCTTTATCATATTCGACATACATACATGTTACAGTAGTAATCACGATTAATACAGCATTGAATCATAATTAATGAAGAATGAAACAAAAAACTCGTCTACTGCTAGTTTTTCTTAGTAGATGATCAATTTTCATTTCCAGTTAATAATGCCATTCAAAGTCTTCCGAGAAAAATAACTCCGTTTTCATTGGTTCTAAGAATTTCAGTCGTTGCATATGGAATTTCTGTGTAAAAAGTTAATTTTGGCTAAAATCTGATAACAATAACCGAAAAGTTTGATTACAATATACGACGCGGAAGTTTCCCCAAAAAATTTTGAAATTGAATATTTTAGCTTAAATGCTGTTAAGTTAAACTTGACCCGCTTACAACTATTTTTAATTGACGAAACAAATTATAGACATCACGTGATATGGAAACTCGTTGGAAAGCATATACACTCACATGCCAAAAGTCATGGGATAGTACCTAATAACGTGTGGGACTTCCTCTAACCCGGCGAAGTGCCACAGTGCAACGTGACATTGATTCCACAAGTCGGTGGAAGACATCTGAAGACATTGCCAACCATTCCGACTGGAGAGCTTCCCCCAATTGCCATTATGGAGCCACCACCGGCTTGCACCGTGCATGCTTGACAACTTGGGTCCATGGCCTTCATGGGGTCTGCGCCACACTTGAGCCATACCATCAGCTCGTATCAGCTGGAATCGAGACTCATCAGACCAGGTCACACGTTTCCAGTTGATGTGTAATTTCATGGGCCCAGTCGATATGTTCATGGGCCTAGGAGAGATGTTGCTGACGAATTCTTGTTGTTAGCAAGGGCACCCTCGTGGATCTCCTGCTTCCTTATCCCATGGATATCAGATTTCGTTGCACAGTTCGCATCGATACAGCTCTAGTATCATCCTGGTTAAAATCTGATTTCATCTGGCGTAGTTTCAGTTGCCCGTTAGCGGTGACCATCCTACTTCGACGCCGCTGGTCCCGTTCATTGAGAAGGTGTGATCGACCATTGCGTTGTCCATGGTGGGAGATAATGCTGTCAAGTTGGTACTCTCGGTAGACTGTTGAAACTGTGGACCGTGGAATTGAATTCTTGAGCCACCTCCGATATTGAATGACCCACATACGTTGTGCTCCACATACCAGGCCACGTTCGAACTCTGATAGCTCTCGTCGTGTAGCCATTGTCACACGAACACTTCACCCCTTACTCATGACAGTGTAACTAAACCTACTAACACTGATTTGCATATGTATACTGTTTGCACATGATGCTACTACCATTTGAAAAATAGTCCCATGACTTTTGGCATGTGAGTGTATAATTAATTCTCAAAAAAATTCCTTTCTACCACCTGTAGTCCTTCGATTCTCTATAATGTTACAAAAAGATAATTGTATGCCTCTAAGAAGTTTAAAAGTAATCTAGTGTGACCGTAAATTCATGGTGAGGTAAATGTAGCACAGCGTAATGTGAATTGCGTTTGTTGGTCTACTGGAAGGAGGGTTACTATTTTGCATGCTATTTTTTGAGCATTTTGAATCCAGAAAGCTACCAGTTTCCCTAAGCTGATGATTCAAACGTCAAATGTTACTTTCATGTGCTCGCTCTTCACTGAACCGTTCAGTGACTGGACGATATTTACGACAATCACATGTAATCGGTTCAAATTTTACAAACCAAAAACTACAAGGAAGTCGTCCACATCTTGATTGACTAACTGTCGGCACTGAGTGGCATAATACGAGGGTCACTCCAAAAGTAATGTACAATAGTTTGTTTTTAATTTATTTTTTATTCTACACCCTTACAACTTATGGAGATCATAGATACATCCTTTAGGAACAACATGTCATATTTCCACATAATCTCCGTTCCTTTCAAATGCCTTACGCCACTTTGGAACGAGGGCGTGTATACCTGCACGGTAAAGGTCTCGACCAGCACGTTTGAGCCACTGTTTAGCAGCGTTTTGAACCACTCGCGGCTATCATCTCTTCGGTAAACTGAAGGAATCCCTTTGCGGAACGAAGTTTGAAGATGAAGACTCCCTCGTGAACGCTGCTAAACAGTGGTTGGTCGAGACTTTTACCGTGCAGGCTTACATGCCCTCGTTTCCAGGTGGCGTAAGGCATTTTAAAGGGACGTGGATATGTGGAAAAATGACATGTTGTTCCTGAAGGATGTATCTATGTGTTGCAACTTCATTAGACAATTGCTCAAATTTATTTGCTTCTACAAGAGAATGTAATTTTTTTAGAAAAGTTGATATTTATTTTTTGATCGACTATATATAAATTAGCTTTAAAATGTTCATAAAACCTTTCTTTTGTAGAAGCACTACACTTTAGAGTTTCAAAAAGCTTGCCTTTTGTTGGATAGTTACTGAGGAGCAAATTTGTTCTGAATGAAAATCCTGTTCTGTTTTAATTTAAAATATTTACAATATTTGACTACCAACGTACGTAATTTATAATTTCATTAATGTTTCGGACACATTTCGGAATCTTTTTAAAAGTTTTTTCCAGTACAAGTGTCTGTGGAATGAAATCTGTGGAATGACCCACGAATTCATTGGATGAGCCGCCATACGAACAAAAAAAATACTTACAATGTTTCTTCCTTTTTTTTTTTTTGCATGAACCTGCAAGGCATGTTTCGAAAAATAATCCAAAAATCCCGAAAATTCTTAAATGAAAAATAAATTATTTAAAAATTATCTAAATTCACAAAGTCAGAGGCATGAGAGATTTATGGCAAAAGGTTCTAGAAACGTCTGTAATGTTTCCCAATGGAATGCTTGCGACTTAGTTACGAGGAATGAAAAGGAGATGGTTATTAGAGTCTCACTTAGAATGACAAATCGTATTCCATTCCAGATGCCGTTCGAGGGGAGTAAGCGTCCCACTCACTAAATGAAAATAAAATATTTCTTTAACACAAGAAAATAAATTGCGGAAGAAACGTAGCTAACTTAAGGCACTTTTATTAATTCGCTTCAAGGCCACCGGCAAACAGTTTTAAAATTTAAAGCTTCAAATATTTAAATCAAAAATTCATTAAAACACTAAATATTTTAGAACATGCGCATAAAAGCGATAAATAAATTTTATTGCTCTTTCCAACTTTATGGAAGTCTCAATAAAGCTTCGTTTATTAAATAAACTTCTTGGAACTTCAAACATGACATTTGAGGTTATGTTGTAACGAAGCCTAAGCGCCATTAGAAAAGTTGACAACGGCGTCATTATTATGATTGCTCTAACTAGAGAGGGTGTAAGCAACGTGAGGAATAATTTATCTGTGCATCCATTTTCCTTTTCACTTGTGACAAAGGGGGAGTGTGAGAGTGCCGGGAGCAGCCATTGAATGGCCGGCTGGCATTGTGCAAAGTCCTCACGAACGTCGGCGGTTCCTCGAGTGTCAACGGCGTGCGAGCGTGCGACAGATGGCTTCTTTATTGGAATAGTTGGAGGCAAGTCTTCAAAGTTCTTTTGTCATTAACTCTCGAGTCGTTGGCATTGTTTGGGAAGAGACGGTGTCAAAGATCCTCTATAAATCACCATGACAGTCAATCATTGCTGCCATTAATAAAAGGAGAAAAAATTGTTTCTGACGTTCCTTTATTTAATTGCCATCTTGATATAAACAGCCTAATTTAAACTTACAAATGCCCATTTGAAACTAAAACGCACATTAAAGGAAAGCTTTAATGCAAGGCAAGTGATAATATTGAAAGAGCAACAGAAGATGATAATAGAAAACAACTAAAGAATTTTCCCGGGTTAGACGTATTTATTTTTAATTACTAGGATTGATCGATAAGTAAGGTCTTCATGCCTCTAAAATAAATCATTCCGACAAAATAAAATAATTTAAATGGTATCAAATTGAAGAGCATATTTAGCATATTTCTCTGAATCATTACAACCTTATTTTTTCAACATAGTCACCACTGATACACAATTTTCCAAACCCGCTGTCTACCTTTTAATTCTGTCACAAGGAAAGTTTGTAGTTTGCTTTTGATCCATTTGAGTATAGCGACATCAACTTCGTTAGGAGATAAAAATGTTGACCTTTTGAGAACAACTAGAAGATGGACCATGCTATATACAGTTTGGATTGTGTGGAACAAGTACGAATTTCAGGTTTGCGACAGTTTCCATCATTTGTCGACTGCAGTGTGATCTTGCGTTGTAGTGATGAAAAAGAATAACCCCCTTCTTTCAGAACTGACTGCTGATGTTTTATACGTTAAATCGGAGATAATCCTTAACTCATTATAACGAATGCTATAAATCAAGGACGTTAAATACAGAAATGAAGTTAAGTTCCTCTGTACTAAATAAAAGATGGCCACCGATCTTTCTCAATCACATTCTCCAAAGTCTTGGGAAAAGAAGACGGACAACGCAGCCACTGCCACCACACCTGCCGATGCCGACCCTTCAGCGGAGAGGAACTCCAAGCCCAAGCGAAGGGAACTCGACGGACGAAATCGAAGCAGGAGATTTAACTAGGCAAGTTGCTATTTCTAATACGGATATTGATAGTACGATTCTGGTTACCGCAGCCGAGACGATTTTCCCTAGTCGTAGAGACGAAATTTCCGATAGCAAGTTGAAATGGAGCAATGAACCGCCCGAGAAAGGCCCAAACGGCACTACGAGTCCTGCGTTTCGAAGTCATGATACCACAACGAGCGTTACCCAGGAGGGTTCGAAACAGGATATAAGGCTACCACTTCTCATCCCTTCATACAACGCAAGATCCATCTCTTCTGTGTCCTCCTCGGTAACTTACGCTTATTTCCTGCGTGCGCGGGCTCGTTTGCGCGTTAGGGATAGCAAGTGGTTAGATAGTCAAATTTATAGTAAGTGGTTATACAACTTACTCATTCGAACATTAATTAGTCTAAGATTATCAATTGCCTTTATATTTCAAGTGTTGATTCTCTTAATGTCTAATTTGCTTGTGCTTTGTCTCACGATAGAAATTATGGAACCTTGTCTTTCAACGCTATGTCCTCAACCGCTGTAGCTCGTATCACACAACTCATGGTACCTGTGCCAACTATCCACCATCGCTTAAAGGAAGCAAGGTCACATCCACTGATTGAACTTTAAAATTACCTTACTGTGACTGTTACAATTATTTCATTCAAAGTTGTTATAATTCAAGTTGAATTACTAGGTAACCACAAAAGTTCTTGCCGTTTTTATATTGCCATAAAAGGAAGTGATAGATATGCAAATGAGTGTACAGTGTGGTCCAAAATCTGTCAGGGGGGGGAAGCAGGAAGGTTAGCCTGTATAAATACAGGGCTGTTAGGCATTCACATTAATCACATCTCGTGCAGAAGTGAAGACAAATGGAGGTATCGAAGGAGATGGTTAGGTGTTGTTTGCTTTATGACTTCAAGGTGGGCTTGTCAGCAGCAGCATCAAGTCGTCGAATATGTCTTGCGTTTGGGGATGATGCTGTGAATGAACCACCGCAAGGCATTGGTTCCAGAAATTCAAGTCGGGAGAATTTGCTATTTCTGATGAACCCCGTAGTCTCGTGTGTCTGATGGACTAGACGCTAAATGGTTCACTAGAGCTGCTATCAACTAGCCAAAGCATCACTGGGGACCTGTACTCCCAGCAGTTGGAACGTGTGCAATAGGCATTGCAGCAGAAGGAGCCAGCATTGGTGAATCGCAAAGGGGTACTCTTCCTTCATGACAATGCCTGGCCATATGTGGCGCGGGTGGCCAGGAAAACTATAGAGCAGCTTGGCTGGGAAACTTTGTCATCCACCTTACTCACCAGGTCTTGCTCCAACGGATTATCACCTTTTCCATTCTCTGGAGAACCATCTTCGTGGAAAATCCTACACTAATGATACAGATCTACGAAAGGCATTCACGAACTTCTTTGAGTCCAAGACCGGCAAGTTTTACAGCCAGGGAATTGATCAACTGGAGACACGTTGGCAGAAGGTGCTAGATGCCAATGGGGATTACTTGGGGACTAGCGATATGCTACTTTTTGTGTACACCAGTTTGTTTTCTGGAATTAAAAACGGCAAGAACTTTTGTGGTTACCTAGTAAATTCTTTTTCTTATTTTTACGCAAACGTCTGCTTCTTTCTGTCGGAATGTGACAACCAAAAAGTCTATATGGTATTTAGCGAAATTCGATATGCAGATTCCTCTAAGTAAGATCTACCTTGCTATGAAGTTTGGGACAAATTGTCCCAGTGGGGTCGGTGTTGAGGGGTGACAGTAACTTGGTGTTTAGAACTATGGCATGTGATATGTCCTTCGCAATGATGAGACACAAAAGATTTCTCTTTTACATTTTCTAAATACTACGATCGAGAAAATCAATTTGGGGGATTTAAAAAGTGAATATAAAGGGGTAAAAATAGATATCCTCAGGGCTTCCGTGACTTTCCTATACCTTCCAAGGGGGAATTAATTTCTTGTTATTTAACTCGCTGAGGAAAGAGCTAATTGATAGGTGTCAAAAACGGCGAAGATATCATCGACGTAGATAACATATACGGAGATAATTAAGTTATTACAGTGATTTTATAATATTGTCATTCTATCTTAAATTTTTGAGGTCAAAATTTTCATTTTTTTTAAAACAAGAATCTCATCAATAATAGTTGGCTACTACCGATGTCATCCCTTTCTTATATCTATTTTTCAAGGCTAAAGACGCAAATATAAGGATCCATTCATATTTCTGCGAGATTTTTCTAGAAAAAAAAGTTTCAATTAAAAATCTTGAGTTCCTATATTTACGTACATTTAAATCTGCTATTTAGCTAGATTATATTTTTAATTTTTTTACTCTGAAGAAAACTATATTCTCGTAATCATCAAAATGATACTCATTTTTTATATTTAAAAAAATAAAAACAATTTCTGCGATGCATTTTCTTCTACATTTCTCGTAATTACAAAGTATTTTCTTCCATACTTCTCGAAAAAAGTTATAAATTTAACTTTCAAAGTGCTGTATTCATATGAAAGTTGAATACGTCTTTCTGTTCGCAAAAATCAATTTTAAAAGCGAGAGTTAAATTTGAAACCATTTGTTGATGTTTTGAGCCTAAAGAATAAAACTGCTTTCAAAGAAACACTGTAATTCCGCTTCATAGCTTCCTCCGTTTTTTCCTCTCCATAAAAGTAGTAGTTAGATTCATTAAATTAGAAACACCTGCAGCTAATTGGCGGGTTTCCTTCACTTTCAACTCTTAGCCCTCGAACAGGAGATTGCAATTGATGCTACCCTTTCTTCTGCACTGTCGATATTCCCCGGGAATGTGAGTTCGATGCAAACGTGCATAGAAAAGAGGAAACCATCAGTCACAACCCATAAAAGGAATCTCCTCTATGGCAACGGAGAAATATGGGGAGGAAGAAAAAAAAAACGGTAAGATAAACGTGAAGGGGAGGGAAGGAGACAGGCCTCTCGTCGGCGTCACCTGAATACTATCAGCCGTCGAACTCTACTTTCCAGTCGACAGAAATGGAATCCTGAAGTGAATAAAAGGGCATTTTCGCCCTCAACAATCGCCGCCAGACGAAGGTTCCGTACGCTTCCTGCAAAGCTTTCGATTGCATCCGACACAGCCTGCGACAGAAAAAGAAAGAATGCTATTGATGCAGAAAGAAAGAAAACGGATAAGTAAAAAAAAAAGTCCTTTTCCGTTAATTTTCCCTTCTTTTGTTTTCTTTTCCTTTGCAGAAAGGATATTCAAATTAAGGCGGAACTTCCAATAGGACAAGATTGCTTTAAAATAGACAAACTTATTTTTCGCATTTATTAGCTGAGGGGAAAATAAACTTTTCTAATAAGTTCTTGAATTTATCGATCCATAAATATGAAATTGTTTTTTAGAAGGCTATAAGTTTTGCAAAACATAATAATATAAATTTTTATTTTAGTTTTGGAATATACCTGATTTGATTTGGCAGATAATTCTGCATTGCTTAAGGCAAAGTTATAATCATAAAACATATGAAAAGAAATTTTTGATCATCAACAAAATCCATGAATTAATTTGAATTTTTGAAAATTCACGTAAAAGAGTAGAATACCGATATAAATATATCGAAAAAAGTGGCTTTTACATTTAGTATTAAAAATACAAATGGTCACTTAAAATATTAGTAACGGGAACTAGATTATTAAACAGTCAAGGATTTTTTTTACTATCATCAATCAATCATCACATCACATCACAAACTACGAGTTCGTCACTGAAACAGTTTTGGATTGTTGTTGCAAGTTTAAAGGTAAACTCCACGGAAAAAATCGAACTTTATTTTTTTTTGCATCATAACATTAATCCAGGTTAAAAGAGTATATATCATTCAAAATTTTTCGATTTTTCCTAATATTTTATTAAGCAAAATGCCTCGGAAAATTGAAAATTGGCGTGGGATCTTCCCATCCGTTCTCTAGAGAACACGGCGGAACAAGGAGTCATTTCCTGCCATGAGAACCTCGAGGAATTTCGTCGCGGAGATTCTAATCGCTTAGAACGATTCTACATATCGTAAGAATTTGCTAACCTGTTTTATGTCGGTATGTCTTCAATTTGTTCTCTGTTTGGATGTGTAAATAGACAGTCGGATAGAAATTTCACGTTTCATAGATTTCCACAATCAGAATCGAATGAAATGCAATGGATTAGTTTTTGACAGCGAGGAAACTGGTATCCTACTCCAAACAGCATCGTGTGCTCATTTCGAAGCGTCTTGCTTTGTCTACGCATCCGCAGTTTTAAATTCAGTATCAATTCAAACAAGAAATACGCTGAAACTAGATCACGTATAAGGTGGAACTAGATGATCTTCCAACTCTAAACGGGCCTGGCGTTCTTCAAGAACAACGACCGCAATAGCATGTGCTAAATGCCGAAGGAATGAAGTAGGCCTATCTGCTGTGCACGACACACTCCGCCCTAATGTTTTGGTTAATGTGCACACGCCGACGTGGCAAGCAGAAGATCCCGTTTCACGGTTTAATGCATAGGGCTGTAGATCGCAGAAATTGCAGTAGTATTTAATTCTGCTAAAAGTCCTTGTATATCGTTGTCACTAATCAAAATCACAGTCGTCACTATCGGTCTTGTTTCATATTCATAGTCCATTCTGCTAACCGATAGCGTCCAATGTATGACGTCACAAATTCGAAACTCCTTCGCACTTCTCGGCAACTTGTGACGTAACAGTTGCCGAAATATGGCGCCAGTGTCGATCGCAGGGGGATGGGAAAAATGAAAGTTTTTTTATATATTTTATCGATTTTGAGTTAGAATTGAAAATTTTTATACATACTACGTTGTTATTGAGACCTTCATCTTTCATTTTAAACAAAGTTGTTTTGGGTGTGGAGTTTACCTTTAAGCATTTTTGGCGCTGGCTAAAGCACACACCGGAACTGAAAAGTCACCTGATCATTGTTGTCTGAGCAACAATTTTTATCATCATCAACAAACCACAAATAAAGGAGAACATGTGAGTTCGTCACACGAAACAATTTGAATGTGCGAGCTTTACAACAATATTAATTGAGTTTAAAACTAATTACCGCGCAAATTGCGCGCGGATAAAATCTTGTACATTAATAACTGTAGTACATTTATAAAATCAGACCGTAGAGAGCAAAGGCGATTAAGAGTTAAGTTTACACTTGCATTTCTAAATATATTATACTTTAAGGTGTTTGTTCATTTAAAAAATTGTTCATTTAAAAAAGCATTTCTTTAAAAAAATTATTTACGTCAGAATTTCCGATTATTTCCAAATGAGCTGTTTTCGGTTTCATGTTTTAAAATTTTTTCCATACATATTCGTAGAAATATTTGACTTTTGGACCCTTATATATTTAATATTCGTTGAAATATTTGATTTTTGGTCCCGACGTTGAAAACCATATTCATATGGGAAATTAAATGTTTGAAACTATACATACCGAATGTTGGGAAATATTTACCTACAAATATATAATATAATGATACTTCAAAGTAACGCTCAGAGATTGAATTAAAGTAACAGCCTGTGAAAACAGAGTCGTTCACTAATACAGGAGCGAGGAATCGCTGTTGATCAGGCTGCAAAGAGAATGATGGAGGGAGATAGACCGGGATCACCAAATTGATGTACGTCCTGATGATGAATTTTACACTTAATTGTAGTTTAAGACTTTCAAAATTTTAAGTGCACTTAATGATATTTGATAAGACTTTATAAATACTTCACAAAATAAGAAAAACCTTTATTAACATGAAGTAAGACAATTATTACCATGCAAAGCAGCCTTAATTCGCCTGTACGTAATGTTAATTTAATTTTCTATCATTGACCACGTAGAATCTGTTAAACTTTCTTGAGGGATGCCAGAGAGAGATATCGGTACCTTATTCTGTTTTCCGAAACAGACCAGAGTGGTTGTAGTTGTTGAGGCCTAATAACAATTGGCCAGGAAAGTTGTTAGCCTCCTTTTCATGCTCCTTAACCACAAACTGGGCGTTGCCAGAGGTATCGACATTGTCATCGACATTGTATCGACATTGTCATCCTGGAAAATGCCATTTCCTTCGGGAAACAATGTTTCCTCTATCGGGTGGATATGATTGCTGAAATCATTTAACATCAAAAGGTATGCCATAATAAAAAACACCTTCTTGGGCCTTTTTCCAACTTATTCATATCATTTGTTCACAGTCCTTATCCAAATCATGATGGAGCCTTTACCAAGCTTTAACTTGAAATAATGTAATCCAGATCTTAACTTCCTTTGGCGTTCTTCAAGCATATAAGGCGTTCTCGTAAACTCATCTGATGGGAAACAGTATTAATTACAACTAATCATATCCAATGATATATTTCCACATAAGCAGCTAGCTTTCGTGATTGTTGGATCAGTGGCTTCGCAATTGGCGTGCGCAGCAGAAGTGTCTGACATCTATACCTCGTCCAACAAGAGAAAAACAGGGTGTGTCACAGGAAGTTTCAGATTAGCCAATCAGAGAAAGGGGGCCTCATGCGCTTACTCACTTCTGTCTCATGTCTCATTGAAGAAGCGCTTTATAATATTACAGCAGAAGCTTTAATATTATTCAGTTGCTTTGCTTTAATTATAATTAAAATAATTGTACACTTGATAAAATTGTCTTTTAACTCAATTTTCTATATATCGTTTACTTATTTTAAGGTAATAACGTGCAGTCTGTTTAACCATCATTTTTTTTTAAATATTTATACATTCTAATGACATGTTTTTTGTTTTTTTTAAAGAATTATAAGGTTTTATTAAAGATGCTATCTTATTTTTTATTTTTTTAATAAAATGCAGTTTTATGATACGTTTTCCATTACAGTTAACGATATCTCTTTCGTTTATTTGCTGGCCTTTGAATGTATAGTCTTGAAAAAGACTTTTTGAATTATATCTAAATTCAGGCTAAGGAGATTGTGGTAGAACGTTAATGTCATTCCACTCTTCTTCTTCTTCTTCTTCACTGTTGCTGTCTTCTCCATTAACATGAATTATTAAAGGCTCCACTTGATCTTCAATCAAACAGTCCGTTTCCCAATATCGTTCTTCCACACGCAAAACGTGTTCTATCGCTTTTCTCCAATTTTCAGGAGTTACATTATCAATTGCCGTTCTCGTTAGTTTTTCAACATCAGCAATCTTGAAAGTTGTATTCTTCTTCCGTATATATTCTTTTACCTGTGCCCAAATAAGTTCAATGGGATTGAGATCACGGTAGTCTTATCACTAAATGGCCGGCATCGCTAGCCAGTTCATCTATAACATAGCGCTTTGCTGTTTTGTGTTGTTTGATAACATCGTACAGCTCACCTTTTGACATTTTTGCTTCGGTAGGTATTTCTCGTAGGGCCAACCACTCTATCATATCCGATTTCCTTGTATTGCTGCACGGCGCTTTGGCCTTCTCCACCGAGTGATATGGGGCATTATCCATGACGATTACTGAATTTTTCGGAATATTTGGCAGCAGTTTTGTTCTAAACCATTCATGAAAACAATCCCCATTCATTTCGTCATGGTAATCTGCGGATTTATTTTTTTGACCGAAATAATAAACAGCAGTCGTTCACAAACCCTTTATCGCTTCCAGCATGCAAAAGAATGAGACGGGAGCCTTTACCCGTAGGAATGAAACGCCCGCGGTAGGGTTCCGAGCTCCCTGGTTGAGCACAGCTTTTCCCGTCGTGATGCCACTGTCTTTCACGGCCATGGTGTGCATTAGCCCACGTTTCATCCAGATATATGAAAGTACGTGTGGGGTCCCTGCGTAGCATTTGTACTTGCCTTAAAAAACGACGTCATTGTGCGATAACATCTGTCCGCTCGATGTAAAATTGACGGTGGTTGATTTTGCCATACTTCATATGCAATTTATCATGCATAATGGTGGCGAAGGAAGTTCTCGATCCGACGTAGTCAGTTTTTTCTCTAAATTTCTGGTACACATTTTTCAGAGTAGGATAATTACCTTCTGAGTGTATTTCGGATACACATGCTCGTGCAATCGAGAGGTCAAAGTCATCCAGATTCGTTGTTCGAGATTCCCTGGGCCTTTTCTTTCCAGGAGTCGAAAAGTGAGGAGAGGGGGTGGTAGCTTCGCATGAAGACGCTTCGTTTCCTTCTTGAACAATTGTTCGAACGCAAGAAAAAGAAACTTGCGTTGCCTTGGAAGTTTCTTCTATCAAGGCAGATGAGCTTTTAAAACACTGTTTTCCTTTTAAGTAGCAAAATACGTTCCACACAATCTCCCTAGCCTGGCTGTGAATAGTTTTTCCTTGTTTGGCTGAAGAGCTGTTGCACGGCGACGCCATTACAAATTGACTTGTGTAGCCGCTGAAGGAGAGATCCCACAAAGCATTGTGGATGAGTGAGTAGTCGATATCAGACCGGAAACACGCCCTGTTTTTCTCTTGTTGGACGAGGTATAGTGGTGATGTGGAAATTAACAAGATGGCGCCTTTAACGGGTAGAGATTCACTGAGTTTTAACAGCGAATGGTTGTATTCGTGAATATAGCTTCAAAATGAGGAGAATCAATAACACATACTGTTGCGTCTGGGGTTGTAAGTCAACAGCAAATGTAGAAAACAGTATATATATGCACCCATTTCCCAAGGATAAAACTTTGAACCTATTCCCTCAATTAACCTTATTTTCTTCCTTACCTACATATTTGTAGACATCAGCTAGCGTAACATTGAATGTCATATTCACTTTGAGTAATGGAAAATCAAAATTCTCAAGGCAGCATAAGCTGTAAAATACCCGTTATCAAGCTGTATCCGTTATCTCCGCCATTTCCAACAGTTGGCAACGCCATCTATAGGCGGCTGCGCACGCGAATTGCAGCTTGGCCATAAGCTTTGTGTATGAGTAATAACTAAGGAAGAAAAGAAACCACTATTTCACATGAATGAATTTTATAGAACTCATATGTACATTTCGGAACTCTCTGTCTCCTTCATCAGTGAGAAACAAGTGGAAATAACAGCTTACAAGCCACTATACAGGGTGATTTACATCGAATGTAAAATACTTAAAGGGGGTATTATAGAGGTTAAGATAAACACAAAACGTCCTATGAACATGGGTCCGAATTTGAACGATAACTGAGATATGAACAGAAATAAAAATGCAAATACCAAGTTCAACAAGTTAATAACTCAGGTTCCGTAAGGCCTAGATTAATGAAATTTGGAGAAATAACAGGGTACATAAGACTGTGTATACCGTTAAAATTTGATCTAATTCTAACAAGTATTTTCCGAGTTACTCATTCAACATCATAACACGTGCTCACTTGTGAGTACTAACTAGCACTTGTTACAATTTTGACTGTGTAACTCGGAAACTTCTCGTTGGAATTCAATCAAATTTTAACGGTATACACAGTCTTATGTACCCTGTTATTCCTCCAAATTTCTTTAATCTAGGCTTTACAGAACCTGAGTTTTTAACTTGTTGATCTTGGTGGCGGCATTTCTGTTCATATCTCAGTTATCGTTCAAATTCGGACCCATGTTCATAAGACGTTTTGTGTTTATCTTAACCTCTATAATACCCCCTTTAAGTATTTTACATTCGATGTAAATCACCCTGTATATAAAGGCGATTAGTCAGTAAGAAAAATTTTTTGACCGTAACAAATAAGGCCATCTTTTTATTTTCGTAACGGAAGCAGATATGTCAGTTTTGATGAATCCAATGAATAGGAAGTTGTGGGTGGCCTATCCCATTGTGCACTTATCATCATCCCAAATATGCAAATTAGGACACATTCAAATCCTATCTTAAAAATCAAAAATTCCAATTGAAGTCTTGTTCAGCATGGAATTCCGAACAAAACAAAAAAAAATTCCAAAATCCGAAGAACGGATCACCAACAATCACATGTTGAATTTATTAGTTACCTCCCTATGCACTTCACAAAGGCATTTGAATGTTGAACATGCAAATTAATAAATTACCAAAATTACCATAATAACATTCACTTTCATGAGGAAAACCAAATAAAAGGAATGTGTGGGGCTTCGTGAAGGAAAAAGTTTATGCCACACAGGCCACCACACTGCAGGATCTGGTAGAACGTATTGAAAATAACATGCCGAAGAGTGAGAGTAACCATGCTCTCCAATGTAATGGCATCAGTTAAGTTCCATGCGCAATTGTGTTATGGTGTCAATGGTTGTCACATTGAGCACATTTATGAATAACTTTGGAGTAAAATTATTTACGCACTGTGGCTGTTTGTAAATAACAAATAATTGTAATTGTTGGTGATCCGTTCGTGGGATTTTGGAAATTTTTTTGTTTTGTTCAGAATTCCGTTCTGAACAAGTCTTCAATTGGAATTTTTCGTGTATCTGTTACGGTTTTTAAGATAGGATTTGAATGTGTCCTAACATGCATATTTGGGATGATGAAAAGTGCACCTTGGGATAGATCACTTACAACTCACTGTTCATTGGATTCATTAAAATTGACATCTGCTTCGATTACGAAAATAATAGGGGGGGGGGGGCTCATTTTTGTATCCACCCTGTATAGTAGCGGTTAACCAATATGAGAAATACTTTGGCAATGAAAAAAGCTAAATCATCCAATCGGCTACCTATTCAGCAACCATCGGGGTCCTATTCAGCAAATAAATAGGACCATCGTCGTTATTCAGCAACCTATTAGATGGCTTATACTTGGCAATTTGAACAGATTCTAGGAGAGTTCTATGAGAATCTTGTCTTTTATCATAAATAATAGTTATTAATTAAAAGATAAAATAAATAAATCAAAATAAATAAATCAACTTGAGTAATCAGCTTTGAGAGAAAAAAAGAAGAGATTCAACTCGAATCGCCGGAGTGTTTAAAGGACTTCTAGGATGCATTTCATTTGTAGCAGAAGCGCAGGGAACGGTATGTGCGTTCCCAAAAGAATCTACGGCAAATCTTCGTCGTAAGACAGTCTGATACAACGATGTCTCGAGTATAACGAGCCAATTCTGAAGTTCCGAATAGGCTAATATTTCAAATGTTTCAGCTATAACAACTCTCCGATACAACGAAGTAACTCTGAGATTCGTTATAACAAAATTAAACTTTACTTTAAAGATGACAGAGGTAAATAAGATCCAATTATAGTAAAATATTGCTTTTCTCATAAACTCCTGGAACTTTCCTCTACCTTATTAATCATTCATTAAATAACGCTGAAGTAATTACGCTAATCAAGCTGAATTCTCATAAATTTATGAATTCTCATAAAGGTAAGCAGAGTACATTAATTAATTTTGGTTAAAAATATATAGAATAACTAAGTAGAAATGAATTTATAAAATTTGCAGTTTCCTCATTAGATGACCTGAACTTAAAGTGTTTATAAATTAGGTTTTGATTAATACAGCAATAATTACCATTATCTTTTAATAAAAAATTAATAAAATAATAACAATACTCCTTGAACTTCAGAATATCTCGCATTCGGCATGGTTACGGTTGTAAATATTTATAGAAAAGGTGATTTTTAATTGAATTGATTCTTATAAAAATTAAGATAAAATGCACAATTTAGTGGTGCTTAATTTTTATATCTACAAAAAACCTAACTTAAGCATGATTTTTGAAGTCGAAATTGATTATTTTTAAACTTACAGCTTTATCTTTAATACCCTACTAAGAAAGTTGCTTTCGTAATTTTTCAAAGGAGCAAAATAGCGCTTCTTAATAGATTTAACGAGTTGCTTTTGTTTACTTCTTTATTGTTTGCTAATCTTAATGACTTATTCATGTTGCACATGATAAATGAAGTTTTCTTATCTGAATAATTATCATAGCGTTACTTATTTTGTTAAGCATGGTCTTTTAAAAAACTCATTCAATATTTCAGATAACACGTAGATTTATGCGCAACAAATTATAACACGCAGTTAACAACAATGTGAAACTGAGACGGAAAAAGTTATCAGAAAGAATAAGCGCCAGTGTTGTTTTACATTTTAAGAGATACGTGTTCCAAGAAACGATAATTATGTTACTACTTAGGACGAACGGAACACTTAAACAACCCTCCTAGTTTCTCTCTTCACACTTTCAAAAATAAACTTTGCGAGAATTTCCCCGAGGAAAAAAATGCTCATTAATTCAACGCATCAAGAAAAGTTCGCCGGTTCTTTATCTCATCAACCACTGCTATAAATGACTGTTTACAAGAAATTCCATATGGAATGAATATCAAACGTTAAATGGTCGAAGAGTTGCCTACTAACACGCACACGCAAATAAACACACAAAAACACATAAGCAATGAATTTTGATCTCTGCCATTTTTATCTAGTCACATCTAGTCACGGAGCCAGAAGGGGGAAAAGAGAGACTCAAAAACTTGGCACATGGAAAGGCTATGATGGCACGACAGCGTACAAGCATGGAAAATTAGCTCCGGCTAATCCTTCGGGTGAACATTTCAATTCTCCACGTAATTCCCAAAACACATTAAAATTGGATAACGATAATGAGCAAGATTTTACAAAATCAAATTGGCAAAGTAGCAAATGCCTAGAGAAATCCTTTTAGGGAGTTCCGCAAATTTCGTAATTACATTTCAAAAACATCATCTATTATGCATTTAAATTTGTTATCAAGGGAATTTATTTTTATTGATGAAAGGTAGCGGTTCAATACCAGAGTTAAACTTCATAAACAGGATTGAAACTAATTATTATTAAAATTCTGATGTAGTGTCTTAAAGGAGATTCACCATTTTTTATATATATAAAAATTGAATTACAATTGATAAATCCAAAAAAATCTTAGGTTCATGCATTATTAAAGGAACAATTTTTTTTTAAATTAACTCTATAATTTTTATATCTACTTATTAAAATCTTTCTTGAATATAAACGATGGCCAAGTAAAGGTTTGAGTTTCCCGGAAATTTCCCTGGTCATAAAAAATCTTGCTAATTATCGTTCCAGACAACTTAAGAACTAAAATTACATCTAAAAATAGAAAAAATATCACACATTTTTATAAGAATTAAACATAATCATCTACAAAGAAATTTGTAAAGAAATTTTCTCTTAATAATATTTATAATTATTAATGCCAACTTAAAATTCCTGTAAAGATACTGTCCCATCCCAACGGAGTGTGCTACCCAACTTGGATGCCACTTTAAGAACTAGTCTACAGGTTATCCTTGTGGTGGAAAGCAGAGTTTGTTTAATGACTTACTTGAAGAAACAAAGAAAATGCGTGAAATTTTGTTTCAAACTAGATAAGAATCATGGGTCTACGGTTATGACCCGAGAAGAAAAGAGAAATCATCTCTGCTGCAAAGTTATGAGACGTCTTAGAGAAGATAAAACTTTTAAGGTAAAACAAAATCAATATTGTTTCTTGTTTTGATGTGTTTTTTTTCTGTCTTACACTTGTTAGTCAATTCGATGACTTCCACTGAGATGATTGCTGTTTCGTTTCACGGTCATAATCGTAGACTTTTTTTCATCCCCAGTTTGAAACAAAATTTCATGTAAATTTCGTGATTTCTTCAAGTCAGGCATAACGCTAACCGCAAAACAGCTTGAAAACAACTTCACAAAAACGCACATTGTAAACACACGAGTTTCCACTGCAACGATAACTTATAGAGCATAGCATGGCTTACACATAGAACGACATAGCACGCTCCGTTGAAGTGGAGCAATATGTTTCTCAATAATTTTGCCTGGCAACTCGTAACATGAGTAAACTTATGTATTTGTTATATATTTTCGATGTATTTGCTATAAAAGTAAGCCAAAGTGGACAAGAAGAAATCTAGAATGTGCAAAGAATCAAAGGACGTTGGTACTAATGTATTTTTTATAAGAAAAAATATCAAATGGACGAGATACCTTAGAGAAGATATCTCGTGATCTGTGCTGGCACGAGTTATTTACTATGTTCTGTTACACAATCTCTTTCGATTCATTATTGTTTTCCTCCATGAAGTATTGATTTTAACCCTAGATCTTACACCAGGGTCTCTATGACCCTTATATTTATCTTTCATTGACTTGAAACGCCAATTGAATTCATTATTGAGTGAAATCTTGCAGAGTACGAAAGCTTGTAACAATTCTTCCCAAGAATTACAATTTCTCTGTGTTAAAAATCATTTTGGGTCTGATTGATCTTGGTGAAGGGTTTAATTAAGGTTTTCTGAAAAAAAAATCTTTACTCATCCACAGTAATAATGTCACTTAGGAGTATAAATAAACCACAGGCTACACTATTAGAAAAAACTCAGCAACCCTTAAAGACAATGTTTCCTGTATGCATTAACATTAGTCAGTATGCAAATAAATCAATTACATATACATCATACATTTTTTAAATACTTTTATATTGCATTTTATATTTATCTATTTCTGTAAATCACGCTGACCCTCCACGTCACGTCGAAAGATGTGTACACTTCTGGGGTTAATTGTGAAAAACATTAAAAGTTCTTCTAATCAAAAATACATGCACTTATTGTTCAGAAGCTGGATATTACCTCTCAACGACAGCGCAAAGGAAATTTCTCAACTCCTTCATCTGAACCTCCAGCTATATTATAGGCAATATCAATGTTTATGAAATTGAGCAGTAATCTCTCAACAGTCGACAAGTACTTAAATGAAATTTCTTTCAGTATGGATTTTCAATTTAATTGAAAATGTGGTTTTAGCTCAACTACAGAAGATTTTTGAAAAAGCAAATTTAACATCATATACTTGTACCCTATAATGAGTTGGAAATTAATTTTCACATGACCTCAAGCAACTTTGGTTTACATAGATTGCACGTAGATGAAAGCTGCCCGGGTTAAAAATAGCATAATGTTAACGTTCGGTGCCATGTTCCGATTCTTCTTTACTGTGAACGTTTGTGGCAGTGGCAAATGAGCAGAGGCCGCACTCGGCATTCGGTATCGAATTCCATGTCCCTCTTTACAAGATGCCCTCATCGAATTTACGATGTGCTCTAAACAGAACTGGCTTGGCAACATGTCGAAGATATACGACCGAGTGCTATGTGTGACCTGTGCTCAGCTGCCACTGCCAAAAACGTTCATAGTCGAGAAGAATCAGAACACTGCATTGAACCTTAATATGCTAGTTTGACCCCAGACAGCTCTGATCTGCTTGCAATCCATACAAACTAAATGGTGCTCGAGGTCATGTGAAAATTAATTTCAACTCATCATAGGTTAAAAGTATTTGATATTAAATTTGCCTTTTCAAAAATCTTCTCTAGTTGAGTTTAAGCCACATTTTCAGTGGAGCTGAATTCAGTTCTTTCATCTCGCACCGAAAGGAATTCCATTTAGGAATTTGTCAACTATCGACAGATTATTGCTCAACATGATAAACATTGATTTCTAGCAAGCTATTCTAGATGCCATTCTCTAACAAAATTTGTAGCCCATTCATTTTAATTGCGCATTTATAAGGAATCAAATGTTACTTACTAAGACAAGCAAGTTTATTTATTTATTATTACATTCATCCTGTGAGAATGTAAAGATCAACTTAATTCTTATTGATTTATCTAATAATTGGTTATAAATGTTATATATTATTTTTTAAATTTCTATGTTGCAAAGTAAGTCACTCCTTACAGTAAGAATGTATTGCTTTTGTCCAGAATTTTAATGTATTAAAGGGCCATAAAACAGACGCGATAAAAAATAAATTCGATGAAACGAGGGTGGTAAATGTGTCATTAATGAATGGTGAAAGTTGACTACGAGTCAACCGACACGCAAGAGTTGAATATCTCGCATCCCAAATGAATAAGGGGACTGACAGACGTATGTCGACAAGGATAGTACAGCGAATCTGCTGCGTATGGGCTCCGAAGCAGAGAGAGATGGAGACTGTCTCCATGCTGGCAAAGATTCATCAACAGGAACGATTACAATTTGCATTGCAGTAGAGGAAGTGGACCTCTCATGACTGGTAAAAGGTTGCCTTCTCCGAAAAGTCACGGTTTCTGCTCCATCGAATGGATGGACATTGTCGCATTCGGGGATAACCCCCCCCCCCCCCAAAAAAAAACAAAAAAAAAAAAAAACCACTGTGGAAGAAGTATTTTCCTGGACCCAAATTTCCTCATACAAAAATCCAATTGGTCATACATTCTCCACCACGCACCCTTCAGCAGCTGTCAGACGCATTGCAGTCTGCATGGCTCCAGATACCAATGGACCCTTCCAGCAGCTTATTGGCTCTCTCTAAAGCTAATGCTTAATAAAACACCTTATAATGGAAGTTTTAAATTTTTTTAAGCACAAGTATTTTTCATATTCTGAACAACCCTTCTAAATTTTTAAAGGAAAATTACATGTAATATATTTAAGTTGAGAATGTAAAATAGAATTATTCTAAAGTATTGTTATGATATTTTCCATATAATAAGTATATACAGATGGAATGTTTTTTAAGTTCCATGAAAGTAAATTTGACCATTTGGATGTAAAAACTCGCGATGACTTCTTGTAGATCCAAAAGATGGAGACTTTTTTTAGAGGAATTCTGCACAGATTCTCCAACGTTTGGCATCTACATAATAGTCATCTTACCGCCTTATTTGACTATAGCAGCCGCCACGTAAGTTGAACGATCTTTTTGACATGCGCAGTAAGTCATCTCATCAAGATGCTTTGTCTGGATTTTACCCATGATGCACTTGTTCTACTATAGTAACGGTGGAGATATCGTTGAACGTGGAAAGCCTATTAAAAGTTATAATACAAAACAAATGGCATTCGAGTCGACTATTCTGCGTCATTTTTTAATTTATTAATTTCATTTATTAATTTCATTTATCTATTTAAAAGAAAAAACGAAAATAGAAATTAAATATAAATACGAAAACAATGTTTCGAAAACGAAAGCGGATGTTTCATGGAATAGCTAAGCGATTTACTTCCCGTTAGCGTCTATTGGCTGGCGTTAGAAATGACGTCATCCTGTCGTTCAACTTATGTGGCGGCAGCTATAGGAGTGTGTTATCATCTGGACAAGAGGTCATCGAAGGTCAACATCTGTACAGAACTTCTCTAAAAAAAAGTCTTCAACGTTTGGGTCTATAAGAAGTCATCGTGAGTTTTTACATCCGATTGGTCAAATTTACTTCCATCGAACTTAAAGACATTCCATCGGTATATTTTTATTATATGAAAAATATCATACCATCACATTTGTTATACGTATGCGGCAAAATAAACAGTGCTGAAATTATGAAACGTTTATGCGCATTTCAGTACTGTTTATTTTGCCGCATACCGTATTTACTTCACTTTTCTATTAGCCGGCCGGGTGGCCGAGAGAGCTAGGGCGTAGGCTTTCTAGTTCTCGAGTCTACCTGGTCGTGGTTCGAATCCCGCCGTGGGCATAGATGTTTGTGTTTGTCTCGGGCTGCGTACAGATATAACTTGAGTAAAAGGCGCAAAGTGACGTTAGTAGTCGACGCCAAAAATTCTAATAAACCAACCAACCTTCTTCTATTATAATTCCTTTACCTTATAGTAAAAAAAATCGTTCCACATACGGTGTGTTCATAAACATATACACACACCAGCGATAGAAAAGTCACGATTTAAAGAATTACTAAATTAAAGAAGGTGGGGCGACAATGATAAAGTCATATACTACGCTCTCGGATACGTTTATCGTTATCGTTAATATAATATTCATCATCATCAACTTCAACCTTTATCTATCTATTGCTGGATATAGATAGACGTTTAAATCTCTCTTAAACGTTTCCAATGTGCTCTGTCCTGGACTTTGCTTTTTGAGTTAACGCTCGTTGCTCCATACTGTATGAGGGACATCGTCGTGGTCTTTTAATATTTTGTGGGAACCAGTAGAGAATGGCTGCAGTCTTTCTGTTGTCCTATCTTCTGGGATGTGTCCAGCCTGCACTGGCAACGCAGAGAATTTTGCTCTGCAAAACTATGAAATTTAATATTGTTAAACCACTGCCTACTTGATACTATCTGCCTGTCCACTGAGGCAGAAAACAATAGGAAAAAAGTCAGCCTGTACATAGGGAGAAAACGTGGCGCCCTCTGACGTTTATTTACAATACTTTTCAGCTTTAATTTGAAATAAAAAAATAAAAAATACAATTTGAATTTTTAATACGGATTATTAATGAAATAAGGAATCTTTTTTTGCAATCATTTTAATACAAAGTAATATTTTTGATTATAATTTTAATACTGACTTTAAAAAATTGATATCACCATATTGCATGAAACTATTTATAGTAAATTTACAGGTTATTAAAATATATTTTTTTCAGATTAACTTGAAATACAAAATTAAAATACCATTTGAAGTTATAATACAGTTTATTAATGAAATAAGGAACCTTTTTTTTTACAATCATTTTAAAACAAATTAATTTATTTAATTGTAATTTTAATATTTTTCTCGATAGAGATTTATTGCATATTATTTTTCTTTCCTCATTCAAATCCGTTGACAGAAAAGATGAATTTGTTAGTAAAATTTTTAAAATTCTTTATAAAACCAACTTTTTAATTTCAGACTATTGGAAGAAACAGGCAACATCTAAGGCACAATTTTTGAGCCATGAAATATATATGGCCTTATCTTTGAGCAATTTTTATGCAGATAAATCAAAGATCAATATTTTCATTCAATATGCATCAAAAATTAACATCAGGCATCAATATTTTCATTAAATTTCAAGACAGGAGTGGCCTTTTTTTTTTTTTTTTTTTACCCAAATGCTAAATTTGTTTCTTTAATTAGTTTAATTGATCATTATGTGCAACATTTTCTATCTTATTTTAAAAATACTCAAAAACTCTCAAAACTTTTGATGGATCAGCTAATGCCATTCATAAATGACATCCTATGGTTTAGATGTGGATGCGGTGACTCTGAAATTAAAAAGTTGGTTTTAAACTAAATTTTAAAAATTTTACTAATAAATTCATCTGTTCTGTCAACGGATTTGAATGAGGAAAGAAAAATAATACACAATAAACCTCTATCGAGAAAATTATTAAAATTATAATTAAATAAATTAACTTATATTAAAATAATTGTAAAAATAAAAAAAGGGTTCCTTATTTCATTAATAAAACCGTATTAAAACTTCAAATTGTATTTTAATTTTGTAATTCAAATTAAATCTGAAAAAAAATGTTTTAATAACCTGTAAATTTACTATAAAGAGTTTCATACATTATGGTGAAATCACTTTTTAAAGGCAGTATTAAAATTATAATTAAAAATATTACTTTGTATTAAAATGATTGCAAAAAAGATTCCTTATTTCATTAATAATCCGTATTAAAACTTCAAATTGTATTTTTATTTTTTTTTATTTCAAATTAAAGCTGAAAGAGTAGTATATATTTACTATTAAAATATAAACAGTTTTATGCAGCTATAGGGAGAAAACCTGGCGGCCTCTAATGTTTATTTACGATACTACTGGCTGGCAGTTTCTAGTCTCAGTGGACAGGCAGTTAGTATCAAGTAGGCAGTGATTAAACATCGACAGTCTGAGGAGATTCGTAAAATGTTTCATTGCTGCCATGCCTATCAACAATCACTTAACAATTCGTTTTAACAATTGCTTTACGAATAGCCAAACCGTAAGATCTAGAACCCTGAGTGGAATGTTCAGGAACTTTTATGCCGTATAGACTGTATTAAGCATATTTAGGGATAAATCTCATATACCAGAACAAACTGAGCATTTACTTTACTTGTACTCTCATTTATGCACCAAATTCTCAATCATCAACAATTGATTTCTTTGGTTATTTTACAATACTTAAAAATGCTATTCATTTCTTTATACATGCATCTTTAGATTTCCCAAATGCTCCCCATTTCCACTCTAATTGCATATTTCTTTTAACTAAGTTTAATAATCGATTCCACAAGAGAATGTCAGCAGGTCGCAAGTTATTAATTTCGATTTGATATGGAATGATAAAAAGGTAAACAGTTTCCAGTGGATGCTCTACCTATAAGCGGCGAAATTTAAAGTGAAAAATACGTTTTGACATGTCTTGCTAAATTTTAATAAGTAGATGAAAGCCTGCCTAATCATTCAGTTGTGAAATTTGATTACCACGTTAGTTTTGAAATCATTCATGCACAATATTCACGTGATCTCAAAATCAAAGACAAAAAACAACAAATATATGGAATGCGGTACTTTAAAAAAATAAACGCTTGTTTTGTTTTATAAATTATTAGCTGTTTTTTTCTTCTTTCACGTTCTCATGGATTTATCGTTCCATATATTTTAAATGTGTAGAGGTTAAACAAACAGAAACCCATTATCTCGTTCAAAAAGCTGCTCTTTATCTCATATCTTCTTTTCCTTGCGGCAACAATTTATTTATGATTAATGAATAAGCAAAGTTACATAACCTAAAGTTATAAAACAACATTTCCAAAAGCTTAAGAGTAGTATTTCTTAAATTTACATAAAGCTACAGATGAAATTACAAACTTCTTGGTAAAGTAAAGATTAAAGCAAAGAGCAAAGATGGAGTTTCCACGATCGATAAGCCTCCGCAATTGATGACCAATCTTCTCATTCTTTGTTAAAATACGCTTGAGGAATTTTAATTAAATCGGCTATGATTGTCTAAGGAGAGCATAAACAGCTCGCCATCCCCTCCTACCCCATTAATTATCGAAGGAGTCAAGAAAGCTTCTTTGAATAGTTCTTTTTTATCATTTTTGAAACAATATGTAGAACATGCATCAAGCACCCTTTTATAATAATGTTTATTGTCTTAATCTTCATTAATCTATCATCCAAGCACCCACTATTCATTTTCATACTCTACTTAAAAAATGCTTTGCTCCACAGCGAACTTTCTAAATTCAAGAAAAAACAACATTCTCAGGAATTTGAATCGATATTCCAGTTTTAACAATTTCATAAATGTTAAGTTATGTTAATACTTACTGTATTTAGATATGAGTATTAAATTTTAAAATTCTATTATATCAGTCTTGAAAAATATTATATGAATGATATACGAATTTGTCAGTTATAAGCCTATACTTTTCTTAATAATAAAAGAATAATTTTTTTTATGAGGAAATATATTTCTTTGAAAAAATTACTTAAAATAAGTAGCCTCTTATATGAATTATAATATTGAATAATGACCTTTTTTAGAGAGAAAAAGAAGGACTAGCAATGTATAAAAAGAATAAATTATTCGTTTATTTTCAGTAAGAAGAATTAAGAGAAAGGAGAAAGTCCCTCGGAAAGATTTAAGTGGGGCATCCATCATTGGCAGCGAGTTCAACAACTGGCCATCCATTTCCTCCACACAACTTACAGAATCTCAAAAGTTAAAACAAAAAAAAAGTGATTATGATTTATTGAATACGTCCAAACAGGGTTCTCAAAGATGGAGTGATATTCAATGGAAATTTTTCTTAGTATGTTGGCGTTCTTGGAACAATGCGATAAAAATTATTTAATAAAAAAAGTGATTGAAAGCACTAACCATCTAAATCTATTGGGGGATATATACATTAAAATCATCCCATCGCAACAAACAGCGTTATTCGTTCAAAAGTTGATTTAAGTAGTTTAGAATTATTATTTCTTCAAGTCTTTCCTTCCTACACTTCTGTAATACTACTATATATCATTAAATCTGTTATTGTCAATGATTTTTTTATACAAAATTTAAAACTGATTTTTTTTAACTAAAGTAATTTAATGACGAAATTGCTATAGAAGTGCATTATAAAATGCAATTACATTCTCTAAGTTATATTAGAATTTTTAAAAACAATCTTGGAAACTAATCAGAATTTTTTGATTTTTTTCTGCTGCTTTTTCCCAAAAATAAAAGTTTTAAGAGACGACTGTTTAGGGGACCATAAACTTAAAGAATGCTCGTAAAATTTTCCGTCCAAAAAACATATTTCTAAAACATAAATTCAGCTATAAACATAGTTAATATACGTTAGAGCATGAAATTGAAACTGTGATTACTTTTAGCTACAGAAATGTCAAAAAAAGTATACAGCTTTTTCAGGAAAAACTTTAAGAAACTTTGTGTAAATACTAACAAAATGGACTTTTTTGTATTTAAGTTAAAAAAAATTAGTTTCTCTATTGTAACTTTATATTATTTTTAATATAGTCACGTATAGAGGTATTTTTTGTAAATATTGAATTGAAAATTGAATATTTACTTCCTAATAAGATTAAAGAGATAGAACTTAACTTATAATTAATGATTGAAGAAAAGGGGAATAGAGAAAGAGGAATGCCAAATTCAATGATGAGGTTTCAGTTGTATTCTATGAATTTCTTATGAATAAAAGTCCTTTATTAAAATTTACATCTTGTTTAACTTTAATTTGTAATTATTTTTTTCATTACGTATAAGTTTAAGAATATCTTAAAAGTAAAAATATTATTTGTTCATTTAGGAGCATTCTCGTCTGTATTATATAAATCCTGTTTTCCAAACATGCACTGTTGATACTCTGCTAGATTCACCGTTCATTATCTGAAATTTAATCGTTTTACAAACAATGAAAATTACATTAAAAACTTACAGTGAAACTTGTTTATTATAAATATGATACTGTAAGATAATTAATGTCTCTTAGACATTCAGAATTTTCTAAATTATTTTCATAGTGAATAAAGACATTTCGATTTGTGTATATTTTCTCTTGTTAAAGATCTGATAAAGTAGCTATAAAAATCTAACTACGAACAAAATGAGATCTAATTATCAAATTAATAGTATACAAGACAAAAAATATATGTTTATCATGAACTGAAAAGGAATGCCAAAAAAGAAACTATATACATTTCATTTTGTCATCAATTCATAAAATAAATTTCCTTCATTGGATCATACGCTGGAAGCTCCAGTTAAAATTTACGGGCTGATTCTCTACTGAGGGATGATGCTCCACGAAATGAATAACTTCATGCTATAATATATTTTGGGACCAGTAACGGGGAACTTCATGAAGATTCTCGAAGTTAAAACGAAGGGCGTCGCAAAGCGATCGATCACACCGAGTTTTCTGCCTGAGTCTTTCTAGAATCGATTTCTCCATCGCTCAACAACCCAATATAATGCCCAGGCCCCGTAAATAACAGCCGAAGCGAAGGTAAATTTCACTTAACCCACTTAAATAGATTCTATGATCGTAATAAAAGCTTTCTTGCCATTCAAAAATTTATGAATGCTTTTAAGGAATCTACTCAGACCTACATGAGAACTAAAATTATTTCAAACCATTAACGTTATTTGTCATTACAATAAATTATATTAACTTAGGTGCTGTTGAAAAATTATTCAACTTCTAATTTCATTCGACGTTGCGTTCGCGTGATTTAATTACAAAATTGTTCTTTAGAAAATTTCTTCGACTCTTATATTAGTACTCTTGTCGCATTAAATTTAATTTAGCAATGTACCTTATTCAAAAACATTAATGACAAAGAAAACCTTTTAGTCGCTGCTCAATAATACAGTTGGAAGCTTAAAATCCATCTACAGATAAAATTATGTACGAAATAATTTTAAAAGGGAATACTAGATAATTACAAAAGAAATTCAGTAAGATTTCGTGTAAACTTTGTAAAATGGCTGAAGTAAATAACTTCATTAAATTTTGAAATTTTGACTCTATGGCAACAAGTGAAACATTTTTCTTTTTATATTGTGAAACAATTTTCTCCCTTAAATGCAATTAACAGAATGAGGAAACATTCTATAAAATTGTTCTGTAGAATTTTTTAAACATTGTAAACAGAAATTCATATGAATTAAAGTATTCAGCGCACCAATGGAAAATCTTGCAAACCGAACGGCGACATACTTTAATGAGAAAGAGTGTAAAACATCATCATATCCTCAGCATTGCCTGCAAATATCGTCGTAAAGCAATCAGTGGAAACAACGACAAGAGAACCACGTTGCGCTTCTAAATTCACATTTATTCAATGTTAGTTGACAAAGCCAGAACAGAATAAATGTTTTAAACAGACCGTTTTCTTCTTTAAAGTTCATTTTAATGAGAAAGAGAGCGCAGTCGTAAAAGATTTTAGTGGCGTCCGAGGATTTCCCCTCATCTCCCATGGGGTCAAAGGAGTGAATGTCCAGTGAACCCTTTGAGATCCAAAAACAAGAGGCAACAAGAGACAAGCTCTTGGACTCAGATTTTCCGCTCATCTTTTATTTAACACTTTACTTTAATTTTATAACGTTACGGATTATTATAACATATTCTTGAATAATATACAGTTGAATAAAATCCGAATTAATTATTTGATATAAATGAAGTGAAACGAACATGTAATAGTTAAAAATTTAGTTGTTACTCACACAGTAGAGAACGCAACCATCAGAGAACTAAATTCTGAGTGTCAAAGTGAAATATTCGTGCTACTGCAATTACTTCTACGTTTAAAGGGTTACTCAAATCCATTTACTGCTTCTATTTTCAACGGATAATTTCTCAATACGAGATATGTCCAGAAATTAATTCCCGTTTGGTAATACAAAAAAAGTAAGTACATTCTGAGAAAAAAAAATTTATTACAAAAGAATCTTCATACCTTGAACTATTTTTCTACATACAGTAGAACACCGTTAATACGTGACCGCTTAATACGTAATTTTCCTTTGGTCCCTTACCCTTGAAAGTTACTTTCATGTAAATTCGGCCTGTTACTACGTATTTTTTCCAGGATAAAACGTAACTTTTTGGTTCAAAAAATTAAGAAATTTATTCTAGGAACCTTAAATTTGCCGCGAATTCTGATTTGTTCCATCGGACATCAACGTATTCTTCCATAGCCGCGAATTTTGATTTATTCTCAGTGTGTACATAAACATGTTCCTTGATAAATGAAATTCAAAATTTCAGTTCTTCGCAATCCTATTCACAGCATTTATATTTCGTTAAGTTTCATTTTTATTATCGGCATGCCTGCATCTCAGAAAAGGAAACGCAACGATCTTAGGCTGGACCAGAAAATAGACATTTTCGATAATGCATGAAAATTAACCGTGAAGAGGACAAAGTTGGCAAAGACGCCTAATATCCCCTATACAACGCTGTTAACGCTTCTTAAAAAATTCGACAGCAAGCGGGATCTTTCAATCCCAGATAATACGTGATAATATCCTGGATTATGCGTAGTTTTTGTTCGGTCCCTTGAAACACGTATTAACGAGGTATTACTGTAGTTGCCACTATTTCGAAGGCACTTATCATAGCGGGACACGAGTTTTTGAACTTCTGTCCACCAAGGAACGACTTCAGGTAGAAAAAGAGATGCAAGTCACTAGGTAAAGGGAGTTCAACAACAATGACGAAGTAAAAGAAGTTGTCTTTCTGTGGTTGGTTGACATCATAGGCGGCAACTTTTTATGAAGAGGGATGCAAAAACTCATGTTCCGCTATGATAAGTGCCTTCAAATTGATGGAAGCAATGTTGATAAATAGTTCAAGTTATGGAGAATTTTTTTATAATATATTTTTTTTACTGACAAGTGAGTGTATATTTGCTTTTTATGAACTACCAAATGGAACTTACTTTCTGGACGTACCACATATTAAAGAATGAGCTGAAATCAATTTTATTTAAAATTCTTGATTGTTCTAATTAATATGCTCCCTTTGCTTTTACAATATAAATATTGTGCTCAAAATTGTGAAAATCCAGATATAAGAGGGGGTTCACATATAAGATATAAGAAAATCCAATTTTGATTCACGTCAAAAGAGGGGGTTTAACCCATTACAAAGGAACGAAAATTTTCCTTAGCACAATTATAATGAGCGTTCGGCTGCGTTTTTGACCTACATTTTCGCTGAAGAAAAATTAAATTGGCTTACAATGATAATGGCGATAGTCTACTTTAGACGACAATATCAGCATCTATAAAGTGCATGACTTATAGATATCGAATGTTAATCTTACGGATATACACACAGAATGACCAATTTATTAGAGACACCTCTTACGGAAAATGGATCAGCCTCCGAGTGACTCCCAAACAATGGAACAGGCCGAAGCGGTGTATAAAAGGGGTGCATTGGATCACAAGTTGCAGTCAGCAGCAGAAGTGGACTGGATATAGGAAAATCCAACGATTTGACCGACTTTGAACGAGGCATGATCGTTGGAGCTTGACAGGCGCAGTTGAGCATTTCCCGTGCAACAGTGTCAAGGTATTCCGTGAATGGCAGTTATGCAAAAAACAACCTCCAACAAACACAACTCCGGACGAAACAGGGCCGTGGATGAACGAAGCCAACGGCGACTGGCACGAATCATCCACAGCAACAGGACGGGAACAGCCCAACAAATTGCAGCGCAGTTCAATGAGGGAGCATCTCAACCCATTTCGGAGCACACGGTGAGACGCACCTTGCACCAAGCTGGGTTTAACAACAGGCGGCCAGTACCGGTACCGTCGCTGTCACCACAAAATAGGAAGCGCGCCTGCTATGGGCACACAGGCATCGCCACTGGACACTGGATAGCGGTTCCTACTTCATCATGCGGACGGCAGACTGCGCATCTGGGGCGGACGGCACGAGGCCATGGACCCATTCTGTCAGCAGGCAACCGTACAGGCGGGTGAAGGAGGAGTGCTGATCTGGGGTGTCTTCTCTAGGGACACACTGGGTCCTCTAATATCCGTTGACACATCCCTGAATGTGACACATTACCTGAACATTGTTGCCGATCAGGTGCACCCGTTCATGACGACTGCGTTTTCTGGTGGTGACGGACAGTTTCAGCAGGACAATGCTCCCTATCACCGTGTTCGAATGGTCTTGGACTGGCTCGAGGAACGTGACGCGGACTTCCATCTGCTTCAGTGGCCAGCTCGGTCTCCCGATCTCAACCCGATCGAGCATTTATGGGATGAAGTGGAGAGAACCGTCCGACGCCTTCCCACACAAGAGTACAACCTGCACTAATTACGGGACGCTGTGTTGTCAGCCTGGGCTGCTATTCCTCCGCAACGGTTTCAACACCTTGTTGAATCCATGCCAGCACGCATTCAGGCAGGTCTCGCCGCTAAAGGAGGCCCAATAAGTTATTACCGAGGTGTCTCTAATAAATTGGTCGTTCAGTGTAAGTTACAACTCCAAAGTTACTGTGCTTTCATATAACCTGCTGATATCTGTCAAAATATTTTGCAAGAGCTTTGCTCCTATAATATTATGTTCCCAAACCGAAGAACAGGAGAGTCGCGCTCAGCAACAGTAGTTTCTGGATACATTCTTAAAAATATTATAAACAATATATATCGTCACTCTTTTAGGTTTGGGAAGAAAATAAGAATTTTCTGATAGTGCCGAAAACTTAATCATCTGGGATAAAAACTTTAGACATCAGTAATAAATTAATATTCGTCCTTGCATCATTAATCACGTTGTAAATAACTATCTTCTTGGCCCATGAGAATGTGAATACTTGCTAACATTTTTTTGAGTAATTTTAATTAAATGGAAAACACTATAATTTTACAACACTTGCTTTGCATGAAAGGATAAAAATATTATTTAAGGTTAGTTTTATTTAAATGGAATTTAAACCTGGTTCAGCGAACAAACTATATTAATATACAATAAAAATAATTCTATCAAGCAGTAAACAATTTTTTTTCCTCTGTGACATTCATTTATTATCTTCTTCTGATGAAATAAAAAATACATTCTATAGTCTCAAAAGAAAATGGAAACAGCAGATCTTATTGTTGATAACTGGCAAAAAAGTAGAAACTTATAATGATAAAAATGAGAGTAAAGCTTAAACGTGAAAAAAGAAATTAAGAGAAAGTCAAGAAAAACAAAAACGGTTGGGTAATTGCGAATATGACGGGAAGAGGAGAGGAGAGAAGAAGAAGAAACGAAAACAAAGATAATGATTGCGATTTTCTGATTGAAAAGATGAGTGGGATGCGAGAGAATAAAGAGATAAAAAAAGATAGAAGCGTTAACGGTAGATGGGAGATTTTGTCATTAGTCCCCCGGGATCAAACGATGATAAACGAAATGTAACTCCACGGCCTACTACAGACAGAGAAAGAGGAGGGGAGACCAAGAGAAGTAACGAGAAGAAAAAAGCAACAGCTGTTGCGAGAAGCATCATCGTTTAAAAAGAAAATGAGAGAAAAAACAGAGAAGGATAGGCGAGAAGAAACGATGGTGGTGCGATAAGAAGTAATTTTCTTTTTCTCTACACGACAAACGAATTTCAGGGCAAATCAATAGCGACAACGGGCAACGACTCAATGAGTCAATGGATTTGTAAGTGAAAATCGTTTGGAGTGGTTGGGCTCTTTTTTATCACCTTTAAAAAAATGATAAGAATTAACGTAAGACTTTCGTACCTATTCCGAAGAAACTGAATTCAGATCCAATTATACATAAACCATCTCAGAAAAAATAGGGCTTTATTTCGTGTTGACTAAAGGCCTAACAGATATGAGTAACTATGGAAAAAAGGATTGAGTTAGCAGAAAAGTATTCAAGAGCTTAATAACTGAACATTTACACATAAAGTTTTTGAAAAATTTGAAAATTCACATTAAATTTTACACGTAAAGAGAAATGCAAACGGGATGATATTTGATATCATATAGAAAGAACCTCTTTAACACACTTGTCACCATGAGAGATATTGACAGGCAGATAACGAAGGGTCTCTTTTGGTTTCATTCTGTGGTTAGATAAAGTTGGCATAGACAGCGAATAGAATTGACTATATCGATTGTCATTTTGCTCGCATATAAAAACGAGATATTTAAATATTTCCCTCGTCATTGTTTCATAAAGATATGTTGGATAATGAAATTTCCTAAAAATTTAAAAGCTTTTCTTCTTGATTTTTGAATCATTGACACGTTGAGTTATATAAAAATTCAGTTGAGTCCCGCGACATTTGGCGGAAACCATGAATATCGACTAAACTAAAATCGTCTCGAGTTAGTCATGAATATTGCCACTGTAAACGAACACAGGGCTCATCATTAGACCTGGAAAACAAATGGATTTTCTTATCATATAATACTGTCAACCAGGATTTTTGAGAGTAAGAAAGAAATTTAAAAGGATTCCTTTAGTGCAGAAAGTCATGCTGACCATTTTTGAAACGCAAGAGGCGAGTTTAACCAACACCACCTAAAGAGAAAGCCTGCGCACAGAAATTTCATACAATGTTACATCATCATACCTAGTTATAATTTAGGAGTTATTATTGGTAGAAGTGCTATTAAAGATGATTACTTAAGACGTTTCCGTGCGTATGCTTTCTTTTAGGTGGCGTTGGTTTAACGCGGTTTTTCTGCTTAAGAGAACGACAGTTAATTGCAAAAGAGCATAAATCTTACGAGCACTCAAGCAACGCATTTGTAGAATATAACCCGAAAGACAGACTTTTCGTTTACATCACGACAAAAGAAGGCCATATTACAGTGGACAAACGATGAAAACGATGACAAGCCTGAAATTCTTTCCTCCTTACAGCCCAGATTATCATCGTCCGACTTCTGTTATTCTGATGTGTGCTCAAATAGATCAAAAGCAAGCCACAAACTTTTTTTTAGAGAAACAAATTTTCATTTGATTTGATACCACTTTAATTATTTTATTTTGTCGGATACTTATTCACCGATTGGAGACCTTAGTACTTATCGATCAACCCTCATTCACGTTCCGTTCGTGGTTCTTTAATTTTCTTACTTTTTTCAAATTCGCCTTGGTTTTATTGATGTCAACTACTTTGGTGGGTCATAAAGTCCTTACAATTGCCATGATGGAAGAGAACCTCGATTAGGCGCAGCGAAAGAGCCATTAGTTCTTCTCCCATATGTTCCAGCCAGGCCACGCTCTTCTCCCAGCGATGAATCAGCTGCTTCCTTGTTGAGAACTCCTCTGTTAGACCGGGTTAAATTGGTTTGGGCGTCTCTACAGGAATGTGGCTATACGCTACCATTGTGGTTTCACTGCTACAACCGGACTTCCATTGTGAAGGTAAGGACTTTATGACTGACCATCGTATAGAGCAGTTAAATTGTCACCCAAAGCAAAATTTGTTTTCTATCATTTCTGATCTTTTATTAAGCTTTGTATTAACTGAAATAGAGTTTATTAAATCAAATTACGAAATTTAAAGTAGATAGCTATAATTTCTGTTTCTTTAATTTAAAATTTTTGACAACTTTAATTAATTTATTTAATTGTATTTGGTTTTCTTGAAGCAAGATTAACAGATACGGCTTAAGAAGCAAAACTATGGAATACACGCATTAGACACATTGCTTTGGCTTCAAACTTTGAAAGCAGTCAGAAAATCATCCAACCAAAATTTAATTTAAAACCAATTAAACCTTGAAATGACGTTAAAAAATGAAACCGATTTCGCTGAACATTTTCGTCGTCATTCCAAGCAATGCGAAAAGCCGAAACCAATTTCCATTTAAATTCTTTCGGTTGAAAAAAAATAGCGCGTAAAAAATAACGGGTAAAAAAATTCTACATTAAATCAGAATCTCAGCTAGAAGTTGCTTGGGAAAGTTTTTATTAAAGCATCGTTGCTTACCCGTATCTCAAGCTTCTTAATAGTAACATTTAAATTTTTTTGTAAAATAAAAAAAAGACAACCTAAATTTAAAATTTAAATTAAATTTTAAGTGTTTCCGTGTTTTGAAATTAAACATTCTTACTTCTCTCGATAATCAAATTTTGCTGATTTTTTTTTTACATGTAATAAAGCCCTGTAAGGAAGGTATAGGAAAGTGCAGAAACTTACCTCCTTGACTCCGTTCCCAGCAGATCAATCAGGCCTAAACAAGACATGAAAAAGGACTTGCGTGGAGCAATCAACATATCAATTTTCAAACTTCTATGTTAAAGAGTATCAAAATGTGAAGGGTACGGACAGACGAGCACGATAAAACTAAATAAGCAAGTTGATACTTCCGCTGCTTAATAAGGAGATGACTATTAATATGATGTAATCAGCCGGACTGATCCCCAAAGTAGCCGATCATGAGGCAATCCGACTCAAAATATGCAGCTCTGGAAAAAAGTATAAGACCATCTAACAGATCATCGTTACACAAGCTTTAGCATTATTAATTAAGTAATTCACGATGATTTCATTTTTTAAATCCAAAAATATTTTTTTTCGTATTTTTTTCTTGTAATGTGCTGGAAAAAAGCTTAAGACCACCTTTTAAAAGATGAAAATTATTTCTTCAAATTTTAGCATAATTTTTAAAATCTTCATCAAATCATGTTTACATCAAATTTAAGCTAAAACCAAAGCTAACACAGAAATAGATGGAAGCAAGAGTGAAGTTTGCCAAAGTTCACATCGGTAACCCTGATCTCTGGAATCGCGTCGTTTATAGTGACGAGAATAAATTCAATCTCGATGGCCCAGAGATAGTATCCGCTACTATTGGCATGATTTGAGACAGGAAGAAAAGTTTTTGTCACGCCGTGTTTAAGATGGTGGGCCAATAATGATTTGGGGAGATTTTTCGATAAATGGCAAAAGTGAACTGGCCTACGTTAGAACGAAGACAATACGGTACTTTGGGAAATCAAGACACTTTGGGAAATCATTTACTTCCATTGCGGTATGAGCTGAATGATTCTAAATTTATTTTCCAGCAAGACAACCCCTATTCACAAGGCTTCAATAACAATGAAATGGTTCAAGACAACACCACCTAGACAGAAATGGCTCAACTCCTATTCTATCTAGATGGTGTTGTTCAAGAGCACTCCATCAACGTTCTGGAATGGCCATCACGCAGCCCGGGCTTAAATCCCATCGAGAATCTCTTGGGATATCTAGTCAGGACTGTACAGGCTGTTGCAGATAACTACAGGGCAGTAATACGGGAAGCCTACCCGCTCGATTGCAAGGGCCCGATCGACATCAAATGATAATTGGGTAATTTTATCAAAAACATGACAGTTTTGACGTTCACCCCCCCTCCCCGACTGTGGAAACTGCTGGCTGCTGCAGGTCACCCTCCATTCTGCCAATCGTCCGAGCCGTTCCCTACCATCGAGCAGGTAGGCTTCCCATTATACTGCCCTGTAGTTATCTGCAACACCCTATATTTAGCAATGGAAAAAAATATCATTCAATACATCAATTGAAAGTCGCAATCCCACTGAACAGGCCTAAAAACTTCTATGAATCGATGACCAATCGTTAACTAGATGGCAAACAAACAAAATATTAAAACTCAATGTTTCAAGTTATTCAAAGTTTAAGTTAGCTAGTCTTAAATTTTCTTCCAATCAAATTCGATCCAAACAAATCTGTGAAAATTGATAATAATATCACTATACAGAGTGTCCGGAAATAAATGGTAAATATTCATACTCGTGAGAGAACATGTAAAAAGAAGCATTTTTATTCCTATGAACATGGTGTCGCAAACCAACCCCCACAGAGATACAGGGGGATTAAAGTATGTTGCGCTGCCTGATTGTTGGCGTCTCGCGAGCGACTAGGCAATGTGGTGCAGCCCACATCTGTTCAAGAGATGTCAATTGTCCCGCCTTTTATTTCCCTTTTATTTGGATTGGATTCTGGATTGGACGTGGGGGACCAATCGCCTGGCCACCACGGTCACCTGACCTATCCCCATTGGACTTTTTTGTGGGGCTACATGAAGTCACTGGTGTACGAAACACCTATTCCATCCGTTGATGATCTGGTCGCTCGCATTGCTGTGGCAGGTGAAACAATCCGCGAACAACCGAATGTACTACGTCATGCACGGGAGTCGCTACTACGGCGCTGTAACCTCTGCGCGCAAACACATGGCCGGACCTTTGAACACCTGCTGTGAGTCTTGATACGCAATGGACGTTTGTGTGGCGTCTGTTTTGTTCACATTTGTTTTAACCCACAGCTTGGATGTACTCCTTGATGTGCATTGCTCATAGTCTACGTCAAGATGTTACCTTAAGAGCTACAGCGTTTGTAGGGTGTCTTATTTGTTTATTTCTTATTTATTCCATTACATCAACACCTTCGAACAGGTCTGTAGGCTCCAATGTGGGCTGCACCACATTGCCTAGTCGCTCGCGGGATGCCAACAATCAGGCAGCGCAATATACTTTAATCCCCCTGTATCTCTGTGGAGGTTGGTTTGCGACATCATGTTCATAGGAATAAAAATGCTTCTTTATACATGTTCTCTCACGTGTATGAATATTTACCAATTATTTCCGGACACCCTGTATATTGGTTACAAAGCAATAATAAATTATGTTCAGATGATAAAATATGCAAACTTATCTCCTGTTGCTCTTTTCATGCTGATCTTAAACTTTTTCCAGGACTGTAAATGCACAAGAAGGACTCCCACAAATGACTCCCTGATTTTAAGAGTAAATATCTCGGAAATAGAGATCGATAGAAGAATGAAACAAGTGGGGTGTTTATTTCGAAAGCCGTAAAATACTGATACAGAAATCCGTTTACGAGATACGAGGAACCCTCGTATTTAATCTTAAAATCCGGGGAACCCTTTATGGGACAAATTCCAGCTTTTTAAATCGAAGATGTCAGAGATATGAAAGGTATACAGGGTGTTATCGAATAACGTGTACAAACTTGGGGGGAGGGTGATAGAGGGATCAAATCTAAGCAACATTTCCCTCTTTCATTTTTTTCTCTGGGGCATTGTTTTCATACACTGAGTGGCCAAATTATTATGACCACCTGACAGTTTTAGGCAAATGAGCTATTGCGTCACAGCGCTGCCGCTAGAGGGCTAGATAGTTATAAAAAGGGAATGCAGATGAGGTGAACTATCAGTTGCACTGTGTTTTTTGTGACGATATGGGCAAAAAACGTGATTTTAACTGAGTTTGAACGCGGGATGATCGTTGGCGCGCGCAGTAACCAGTATCAGCAAAACAGATGAACTTGTGAAGTGTTCAAGAGCAGCAGTTATTAATGTTTACAGAGAGTTGACTACCAAGCAAAAAACCGACTCTCAACGTCAAGCGTGTGGTCGTCACAGGCTTCTCAATGCTCGAGCTGAAAGGAGATTGGCCAGAGCGACAGAAGAGCAACAGCGCGTCAAATAGCGGCAAATCTTAATCAAGGACAAACTGTGACCGCCTCTGAACGAACTGTTCGCCGTTCATTACACCGTTTAGGCTACGGAAGCCGACGACCAGTTCGAAAGCCTCTACTGTCAGCCTTGAACAAGAGCAGACGTCTCCAGTTCGCCAAGGAGCACAAGGATTGGACAGTAGATGACTGGAAAAGGGTCATGTGGTCCGATGAGTCACGATTTCTAATGCGTCATGCAGATGGCAGGGTTAGAATATGGAGAAAACAACACGAGAACATGGACCCCACCTGCATCGCCACAACACTTCAAGCTGGTGGCGGCAGTATTATGGTTTGGGGGATGTTTTCTTAACATTGTTTGGGCCCTTTGATTCCTCTGCACGGACGTGTGCGTGCTCAAGATTATTTAAGTATTGTCGCAGATCAAGTACATCCCGTTACGTTAATGGTGTACTCTGACGGGGATGGATACTTCCAGCAGGACAATGCTCCTTGTCATAAGGCTGGCATCGTCCTCTGATGGTTCGAAGAACATGCCGGAGAATTTACCTTGCTTCGTTGGCCTGCACAATCGCCAGATCTCAATCCCCTTGAGAATTTGTGGGATGAGATCGAACGAGCCATCAGGCAGCGGGATCCAGCACCATCAAATCTGCAGAAATTGGAAGGTGCAGTTCTTCAGAATTGGTCTCAAATTCCTCCTACAACCTACCAACATCTCATAGAATCCATGCCCCGAAGAATGCAAGTAGTATTAAGAGCGAAAGGTGGCCCAACACTGTATTAAGGGGGGTGGTCATAATAATTTGGCCACTCAGTGTATATAAAGAATGTATATGTACGGTATAAGAGTTCAAGCTCGAATTTGGTTAAGCCATGCTGTATAAGTGTATATTTTAGATGAAATTATAAACCCTGAACAAAGCGTAGCTTTTTTATTTCATACGCTTAGACAATTAATGACATTTGTGTCCGCAAACTAATTATACAAGAAAACATTATACGTTTAAAATTTCCTAATTTTCTTTAATTAAAAACAAAACATTGATTCCTAACTAACTGATTAATAAATGAAAGCCTTTTCATATGCATTCAGTATTTTCTAAAGGAGTAGATGGATATTTAAATTCAATCCCTAGAAAAAAAAATGCAATTTGCCAAAGAAATGATTTTTTTTGCTATATCTACCATAAGAAATGGATGGTAATTTTTTTTTCCTTTTAAGGCAATCTATCACCGTGTAGCCATACAGCGAGGTCATTTTTTACGCTCAAATCAATCGATAAGGTCACGCATGCGCAAGGAATTGCGGATTTACTTGTGGCCAAATCATTACGACAAATCATTTACCATGTAAACTAGACTTTTACGTATATTTCTGATGACATCGGTTTTCCTTTTCTGAGCACGATGGATACGACCAGTGGCTCTAGAGTTAAAAGAAGTTTTCGTGGAAGATAGAAATTAACATTCACGCTTCCAAACGCAGTAAAATTTGAAATTTGTATTTTTTATATTTTGTTTACAATATTTAATATTGCTCAATTGCCATAGAACAAATTAATTTTTATTTATTTCTTATTTTTGCATGTTAAAGAACTGCCGTTTTATGAAAGTCATAACGTCAGTTAAGACTTGATTGTCATGACGTTCACTCCTAAAAGCTTTATTGAAAGGAATGTTTACGGAGAAAGAAGAGTCAATTCTCAACCGCTGAGAATAAAGCCAGCTGCGACTCTGAATAAATATGACGATGAGATTAGACTAAGAAGAGATTTTCTAGGTACATATAGGAATCGATTACACTTCTCGATTACACGCCTGTTAAAGCTGAAGGAAGATTTCAAAGATTAACGCTTACTTAGCATGAAGTAAACAAAAACAAAGAAACATCACCTCTACTTAGAATTCGTAAAACTTACAACACCATATCCAACAAATTCATTTCTACTGCAATACTTATTTTTAAATCTTTTTAAAGAAAATCCAAAGCAGTCGCCATAGCGTTACGAACCATTCAGTGTATATATGGTATGCATGTGACGTCACGCATGACGTGTTTTGCGCAAAACTCCGCCCATCCGCCATAGTTGAGACCACTCATAGCTTTATTTCTTATACTGTGGTTGTGTTTTTGGTTAATTTAACATGCAGAGAGGGTACATACAAAACCAATTTTTTTTATAAAAACACAGTAGAGGATCAATTAACAGATTTTTTTAAATATAAGCTCTTTTTTTCCATTTTTTAAATTTTTTAAAAAGAATTATTGTAATTGTAAACTTTTATTTTCTCCTTCTACTGTATCATTCGATTTATTTTTTTTTAAGTTCGTTTTTCTTTTCTTAATTTTATTTTTTTAAATTTTCAAATTCTGTTTCAGAATTATTTAATTATTTTTTTTGTGTGCATATTTTTCGTATGCTCTTACGTTATTTTTAGTTTTTAAACTTTTAGGGCTTTCTGAGATGGATAAAAAAATTTATTGTTTCAAAAATAATTAGTAAAAAATTAATTATTCAAATATGACACATTGATTCATTTCCAGTGAGAGTATAAAAATTTTCAAAATTTGAATTTCTTAGAAAGGATTGAAGGTGATTTTTATTTAATTTTTCATGCTGGGGATAAGGAATGGGTCACCTGTAGTATTCAGTTTTCTTTATTTTTACATAGCTGTAGCAAAAGCATGGGTTAAAATTAATTGGAAATCCATGACTAAAAAGAAAATATAAAAAAAAAAAAAAAAAAAAAATTAAGCATACATTTTAAAAAGTGCCATGAAAAGTTAAAAATTATTAAAAAAAAAAAAAAGTTAAAAATTATTTCAAAACAGCGGGCGTTTAATATTAAAATTTAAAATGAAAAAATTACGCTCCGCCATACTTTTGCCTTTTCATAACTTTATGAATTCCTTTTTAATGAGAGGAACGAAAATTTTTTTTTTACATTGTAATTGACTTTTTAAAGTAAAAAGGTGTGCTGATTTTTTTTTTTTTCATTTGTTGGATCTCAATCTTCGAGCATATTCCTTCTATTTCTATGCTCGCAGGTCTCCACTTGGTCTCAATCATGGCGGCAAAACAAGTTTCTTTGATGCGTGACATCATCATGCATACCATCTATAGGAACTGCAGCCAAGCGCATCTAGAGATTGCTCTCCACTATTCACGTGCAATAGTTATTTACTGACTAATATTGTTTAATTTTGATGAGGCGGGTGTTATAGTGGATTTATGGCCAGTAATGAGTCAACAAACACTATGCATAGTAAACAATAAAAGATTTTATCAATGACAGTAAAAAGAAACTAGAACACAAAGCGGTTCAAAAATGGTAGAATTTAAAAACTACACACAATCAGAAATAAATGAATTTAAATACTCACAGTGTCTCGTACAAGTATTAGTACAAAAAAGATGAATAAATTACTCACATTCAGTGGAGCGGTAGTACAGTCGATGCACAATTAACTCGACAGCTTAGATGCATGGTTCTGCAGATGAAATATTCGGGTATGGAGAAAAATAGAAGAGATTGTACCGTCCGAACGAAATAGGCTTCATGGCAACATGGTGAGACTGCGAAAACGAGCGAGGGGTCGGAATAAACATCGATACGCATGAAACGTGGGGACCACGTCGGCAAACTCGTAATTGCAATTATGGAGGTACAATCACGGCTGGAGCGAGGAGGAAGAAATACTGGCAAAGTGAGTGGGCACTATGGCTGCACAGGAGAAGTGAAGTGTCTGAAGCAAGGAGAAGATGAAGAATGAATGTTCTACAAGGTATCCACAAACTCTGGGTACATGGGAAAATTCACTATTTTATTTATTTATGTTATTTTTCCGAGAGGGGAAAGGCGGATGCGGTGGTTTAGCAGTGAATAAAATCATGACATAAACATGGCAATAAAAAATAATAAAAATAATAATTTACCTTTTTTACTTTTGTTTAAATTAAATAAAAAATACTTTACTCTTCAAAATTTATTTATGTTATTTTTCCAACCCGTCAAATTATGCATTGAAAATGATGGAAATCATATTAAAAATATTATTTATTAACATTAGAATTATATAAAATTGTTTTGTTTTAAAAGTATGTGTTAATCCCCTATGTAACCAGACTTTGTGGACACCCTGTAGAATAAAAAAAAGAACACTAATTACGCAATAATTGTTTATCAACAATTAGACTGTATGACATCTCGCGACCGAGTTAATTAGTTGCGAGGGAAATCGCCACACGGGGCAAGAGCTCGCATCACGCGAGTTCGAAAAAAAATTTACGACAACAATGGTCCACGGACCACATCAATGAATTAGTTAACCCTAAATACAAATTATCAATAAAAATAACACTTTGGAATAATAAAAAAATTAATTTACCACCCACCACGAGACTTAATGAATAGCAATAGTATCTTCATTAGTCATAAATTGCGATTTCCCGAACAAATCCCCTTATAATTAGCTTGGGTGCAGAGTAAAAAAAAATCCTTAAGCAATTTAGTCTGGTGGGATCTCTGCATTTACTGTTTTTACTTGTTTGATATAAATACATGCAATATAAAAGCAACAATAATTAAGTTGCTGTGAATGAATAAATCGTGCATACAATTTTTTACAACTTAAGTAAGTCGTGTGGGCACACTAACTTACAAAAATAAGTACGTTTATTAGTTTATTGGTATACTTTAGAAAAATGAATAGTCACGTGAGCTCAGTAACATATTAAAATAATATGTAGATTACTACAAGCTAGTCAAAAATAGTATTTAAAATTGTCAATAAAGTTAGGAATGTCATACCGAAACTTTTCACTCATTAAGTAAGCATTACAAAAAATAGATTGTACATCTGGGCGTTTAGAACCCCTTTCATCCCGCCAAATGTAATGCGCACAAAAGAACTGACAAGTTCGGCTATATAAAAAATTATACAAAGAAACGTACTAATTGACTTTACTGTCCCGCTGGGACAAAGACAAGTGGTCCGAAATCTTATTTAATGCGGGGGTAGGTAAAGGTTTCGTGAATACATCTGCCGGCATGTCAGAGGACGGGCAGTAGGTAAGCACCACATTCTGGAGATCGATTTTGCGGGAGATAATATTATGCAATCTTGGAATGTGCCTCGTTCTACTTTTGGATCCCAACGCACTCAGACATGCGATGGCAGATGTTGAATCCGTATATACGAGGTCTGTTCAAAAAATACGTATACTGACGTCATAAAACAAAATATACTTTATTCAGAAGTTACACATCTGGGTCCCCTTCAAAGTATTCTCCTCCCCGACGCACACACTTATCCCAACGGTGTTTCCACTTTTGGAAACAGTCCTGGAACGCTTCTTTTGTGATGTCCTTCAGCGCCTTCGTCGCATTTGCCTTTATGTCGGGAAACGTCTCAAATCTCCTTCCTTTCAAAGGTCTTTTGAGTTTGGGAAACAAGAAGAAGTCACAAGGAGCGAGGTCAGGTGAGTAGGGTGGATGAGGAAGAACAGTGATCGAGTGTTTGGCCAAAAACTCTCGAGTTCTGAGGGCTGAATGGGCTGGAGCGTTGTCGTGATGAACCAACCAGTCACCTCTCGTCCACATTTCTGGCCTTTTCCACTCGTCCAGTGGCAGTTTTTCCGAGTTTAACACAAAATTTCACAGCAACTCTTTGCTCGTTCAAGTCACTCATTCTAAAAATCCGCCAAACGAAAAAAAACACACTTCACAAACAACCGCGTAGCTAATCAACCAATACTGATATTTGCAATCAAAAAACTGCCTTGTAATCAGCGGATCTGTCAGAAGATGGCGACACCAAGCGATTTTGATTGGGACCAACAGGGCCCGCGCAATTCAAACAGTCTACGTATTTTTTGAACAGACCTCGTATAGTCGTTGGAAAGGTGATATAATCCCCCTGTCCGATTTGAGTAATCAGGTCCCATGACCATTGGAACGATTTCATGCACTCGGATATAGCAATCACTTCGGCCTCACAACTGCTGAGGGCGACAAGACGCTGTTTCTTTGAACACCAACTGAGCGTGTTTTGGCCCATCGTAATGTCCCACCAGAATATCCTTTACTTTGTGGGGTAACGCTCCAGCTGGCATCAGCGTATGCACACAAAGGGCCGAAGATCAGTGGCGTTTCTCAGGTGTGTGCCAGATAAGCTGCCACACCTTTGAGTGCCGTCATGTGCAAATTGGTAGGAGACCTGGCATATGACGACAATCTCGTATATGCTATATCCGAGCGCGTACATGTCATTAGGTACATTAATGATCCCAAAAGAGATTGGTAAACAGTTGGGTCGGCTGGTTGCGATTCTTCTGCTTCATCCAAATGTACGTGTGGGTTGAGAGGAGTGCTCCTGGGCTTGACATCCTGCAGCTTGTACTCTTGGATGACTTGCTGGATATAGTGGGCCTGAGACGATTGTTAAAATGCTGTAGAATGGGTTTGAAAAGCACGAGGCTCATGAATTCAAATTCCAGAATAATAAAATAGCGTAAGGGAACAGGTTTCATTATTTCCAAGAATGGTATGATAAAAGTTATCAAACACAGAAGACAAATGGATCCAAACAATCAACAGTGCAGCGCTCGAACAGAGGCTAGTCCTTACGGAAAATCCACCAACACAACAGGTCATTGCAAGCAGGATTGAATCGGTAAATCGTATTGTTCGTCATGATTTGAAATTAGAATGCCGTCATATGGCCCCAATTGACGCTTTGTTGCCAAGACACATAACAGAGAGGCGAATCAAGAGCAGAAAACTTATGAACGCTATTTGGCAGGCGACAAATGGAAGAACATAATCACTTTGGATGAGGCTTGGGTCTATTTATCGAGAGATGGCAAGACGGGCAATTTTTTTATCCACAACAGGGTGATCGACTCGATCTGATTGGGTGCAAGGAGAGTTTTCCGATGGATGGTAATTTTTGGGTACGCTTGACCATCAAAAAGGTGGGATATAAAGCAAGAATAAACGCTCTCTACTATCAGGAAAGTTTCTTGGAAGTCAATTATCGTAATGATATCTCAACCGTATATCCACAAGGACAAAGCATTCAGCCACACGATTAAATCGACTGTCCACTATTGTGCTTGAATGGAATAGGAAACTAGGATCAAAGTTATCTCATTCTCGGATATCCCTGTCAAGTGACCCGATGACTCTCCCATGGATTTTTGTGGATTCGGTCTTCTTAAAAGAGCTCTTCATGCGAGACGTCCAAGAACACTTTATGAATTATGAAAAGCCTGTCAAGAGAAGTGGAACAGAATTGACCTCGCCATTTTCCGTAGAAGCATCCTACAGTGGAAGCTAAGATGTCGATCGATTGCTAGAAGAAAGGGCCATCACAATAGGTGGTGATGAAATGGGTTCCAGTAGACCTACAGTAAGTGTATTCTCGTCAGCGTAAACCTAAAACAACCCTCCGTATTCATAGAACTATTACTTTAGCGTTTTCTTCAGAGACAAAGACCACATAGTGCAAACTGAATTTGCCACTACTACCTTGTAATTTCGGTTTTGTTCCCGCCTTTCTCGGTCGCCCTCGGCTTAGACCCCGGCCGAGGACGACGAGGATTTTTTTCAGGTGGAAAATCCTGAGATCACGCACTTCCTTCGGAAGGGAAGTAATGCCGTTGGTCCCGTGTAGTCGTTTGCCGACTGAACTTTAAAGAACCCTTGCGAGAGAAAATTTGTGGCCCCTATAACGCCGTCCTGAAATGATCATGGCAGTTGAAAAGGACGTTAATACCAAACAAACCAACCAACCAACCGCCTTTCTCAGGTGTAAGAAAGGGTTTACATCGGTTTACTTTTACAATATACAGATTGATAAGATCAAGAGAAAAGTACTTGAGAAAGGCGGGAACAAAAGTCAATATTAATCGTGTCAAATTGACATTGCACCATGTTGTATTGTAAAGTCTCAATTAAATTTGTTCAAAACTACAATACAAAAACCGATTCATTATTAAAGATATAAATATTAATGTCCAATGATGGTAATCCATCACGGAACTTATTGTTGTTTTCCCCATGTGATTTTTTTTAATAAATAAATTCTGAAAGTAAGGTAAATTATATACCCATAAATAGAAGCGATACGGAAATAAATATGGGCTTTGCGATGTCAGGTGGAATAGCTGAAGAATGCTAATTTGGATTTTTGCCAAGTTCGATTTATAATGTAGAACGATCGCAATTGTAAATATTATTTCGAAAACAACACTTTATCACAAATGAACATGGTATTTTTAGATATTTTTGAACACGGAAAAAACAGCGTTCAAATAATACCTCAATTAGTTAATTATTTGAATTACTTTTATTTCTACTTTTATTTATTTCGGAATTCCGATTTGAGCTATTTCAGCTCTGCCCCTGTCTCCTGTGACGTCACAAGATGGCGACCGCAATGAGGAAAACATATCACAAGCGTTTGTGTTTTCACAGTAATTTCAGTACTACGCTCGTGTAACATGAAGGGAGATGAACTCTTTAAAGAGCTTGCGTAAATTTTCGGCAAAAGTAAGGTTTGATTATTTGATTAAGAGAAATATAAATTAGACCCCAGGAGATGTCGGGAATGTTTATTTTCATGTTTTTAAAAATAACCAATTAGATCCAAATCATGATTATTGCTAATTTCAGTTATTAAGAAATTATATCTGTGGACAAGTCCAGGGACAAATACCAATTTCAATTATTAAGAAATGTTTCTTGTGGTTTATACCTTATGTTTTTTATTATGAGTTAAAAGTGCTATTTGACCCTGTTTTTTGCTCAAAAATGATTAATTGCCTCAAGCACGTATATTCTGTATATTGCTTGCCATATTTGGAAAGCATCCAAAAATAAAAGACAAATGTGACAAATTAAAAGCATGGTCTCTTTTTTACATAGGTCTTGGTATAGCATGCAGTTTTTTTTTTGTTGTTGTTACACTGATTTTAAGGGTAAAAATTTTCCAAAATGTAATACACGATTCATATTTGATTACACCTGCCTAGCATGATTAAAGAGAGTATCAGTTAATATTTTATGTTCTTATCCGTCGTATTGCACGTTCAACACGAATACGGTGTTTGACTATGGTCACAGTCGAAAAAACATCATCTGCACTCATCTGTTTGTTATGTTAAACAGTAAATGTCATTCCTGTGTCCTTGAGCAACTCATGAAGAGTAACCCTCTATCTGCCATGATTTTTTTCTGACATAAGCAAATCCCCACTGTTTATTTTACTCTTCACCACATCTAATAATGCACTGTTCTAGTTATTTCTTTATCGCTGATTGATCACTTGAAAAGTTGAGAAATAAATATAATAACCCTGGGGCCACTTCTATCAAGTCTTTAAAAAAAAAAACACTAGAAGTTCCCACATTTTGGAAGCCTTTAAGTGTATTATTTCTCTCGTAATTTAAATCGTCTGGCTTTGCAGCCTCAGGTCAGACAATCTTTCTAATTTCATCTCTGTTCCATATACTATTACCAACTTGTCTGGAAAAGCCACTTTAAAATTTGCGGGGGTATTTTTGATTAGTATCCGTGTGTGCCCACAGCTGTAAAGAGCCCAATCTTCAACTTCAATACATGTAATTTATCTATGATCTGAAAAATCTGCACAAACCAGAAATACTACGACAAACTTTTTCTGCAGTATCTTCAAAATCAAGATTATGTCGTAACTTAACCATTCCAAAAAAACCTATCTTGCAATGCATGAATGCATGCAAACAGTATACATGGAAGATTTAATCGCCGGTTTTCCCATTTTTAATCTTATTTCCCACACCTTTTTCGACCGGTATCTTTGGGAAAACAGTGAAAGATGATACTTTCATCCCTGCCGTAAATATTGCGGCACCCGACAATGTTGCAGTACCGGATGATTTTACGGAATTGGGTTCACTTATGCTATTGCATGAGCTGAACTCGAAAATATTTTCCTCAAGGCGTCCGCCATCTTGCTTGTGACGTCATGGAAAGAGGTGGAGCTGAAATAGGTCAAATAGAGTTTTAAAAAGTTTTAAAAAGTTTTAAAAGCTTTAAAAGTTTTTTTTTTTTGTTTTTTTTTAATCTTTAATGTTTCTCAGTGTATTTCTAAGACAAGGGTCATTAGAGATTTATGATTTATGAATACTGAATTATGTTTGATCTGCGAACAAGATACACAATATTCTGAATCCAAAAAATATCACTTTGTGAAAAATTGTTATAAAATTGAAAAAATAAAAACAGAAAATTAAAAAAGAATCGAATTTTCCATTTTCAACTACAATTCACTTTTTAAACGATTTAATCTTATCTTCTATATCAACTTTGTAAAACCCAGTCTGGAAATTGAAATTTGTAGAAATATAAAATTTTTGAAATGAAACTAGATGTTTCGTCGGCGTCGTTTCGAATAAACTATTTAGAAACAGTGTTCACCACTCCGTCCAATTTTCATATGCCATAATACCTTTCCTAAATAGTTCCTCCGTTTCTAAATGCATTTAAATGGTTTTCATCACCATATTTAATTTTTCGTTCACTCCAAGGGTTTCATAAAATGTCATATTCTTTTTCAAGAAATCCGCACCTAAAGGCTTGTTAATGAATTTTAAATTTCAAAACCAACGAACTGGCAATGTGACTTTCAAAAGTTTTAAAACAAATTTCAATATTTTCTATTTAATTTGCTAAAAGATTTGCACTTTAAAAGGAAAAGTTGTTGAAAAGAGCATTTGAGACGGAATATTTCCTTTGAGACATTTATCCTATTTATTTCTTATTGATTTCGCCAGAAGGAATTTCATTATTCTGCTCTAATGGCAAAAACTGATCTTTAAAGAACATTTAATGAAATCCGTTTCTCTTTCCGCTCGTTTTACCTTTCCAATTTTATTTCATATAGAGATATTCCGTCGATAGATAGAGCTGATGGAAAAGGAATGATGAAAGCAAAAAAGAAAATAAATAATGCAAATCAAGAAATGCATAGCTGGATTTTAAACAGAGGGAAAACTTTGAAGAGAAGAAAATGACAGGAGCGGCAAAAAGACATTATCATTTTTTATGTTGAGAAAAAAATGCCCTGCAACCAATTTGTTTTCCATGACTATTTATGTTCATTTGAGTTATTACTAATCAAACTATATTTATAATAATGAAACAATTATAAATATAGCGATTTTTTATTATAACATTATTAAATTACAATAATGAATTGAATATTTAATCACGTTTGCTTTGTTATGATCATTTAGCTTGGTTGTTCGATTACTGTGAAATAATCCATCTTACAGTTTAGAATGTTTAATATCACTTAGATGCGATTTACAATTATGGAGGGAAAGTTTCAACAGAAAGGTGAGTTCATAATGTCAAATAATTCATAGGATTGAAACACTGTAATATCTTAAATTTAACACTGACGAAAGATTTGTTTGCACGGTCGCTTCGCTCCCTGAATCTAACTCCATGTGATTTCTGATTGTGGGATTACTTGAAGTCCATGTCTATCTCGGCAGGGTCCCGAAGTTGACAAACGTATAGCCGTGATGAACATTCCTTCCAATATGTTCGATTCAGCTGTCAAATACTTGCAAAGGGTGCAATTTGTAGTCTACCAGATCAGTGAGAGAGGGTTTGTTGTGCTGAATAAAACGTCATATTTTAAATTTATCTTTATTATTCTTCGTTGGAAGATCTTCGCATAATGATATAAACACGTACGAAGAAGATTAGATAACAGTTTTAGACGACCCTTCTCGTTGCCCAACCGTGCCCTAGTGTTAAAATTATTTCCAAGAACGACAAAACGCTGCTTCAGTGAATCCGACACATCTTCCGCAATCGATAATTTTTGACCTAATTTGTTTGCATCATTTCGAATTCCGTTGCAAACCGACCTTCGACATGATATTCATAGAAATTAATTTAATAGAACTTTTCCCTAATCGAGAACAATATTTCTTTCTCCCTTTAACAACGATTAATCTTGTACGTAATTTCATTTAGAGTGATTGTTCAACCTATTCGAATAAAACTTTTCTCTCTGTTGTGTGGACCTTACACCAATACATTTGTACGTCAGTATTCTTTTGGTATTCAGATGTTTAGTTGAGTCATCATCAAGCCATATCTGACAGACTTCCAACCAGCGGAAATTGTTGGAGCCCGGCTAGCTGGGATGTCCGTTACAAAAGTCGCCCTTTTACTTGGAGTGTCGAGACCTGATGTATAAAATCATGATTGCATACAGGCTTAATGAGAAAACATCGTCTTCAAAACTCAAGAGTAGAAGAAACTGATACTGACTGAGACAGGGGTGCATTGAAGAGGATTGTCAGGACCAACAAGAAGACCACTGCAGATGCATTATTTTCCACATAAACAGTGCGGAGGGAACTTTACAGACAAAGTGTCCATAGATGAGCTGCCATTGCCAAACCATGTGTTACCCAAGTCAATGCAAAATAGAGACAGCAGTGGTGCTAAGGACCCAAAGTTTGGTCTGCCAAGCAATAGAAATATGTGCTGTGGTTGTATATCCCATTAGAATCAATCCAGGAGTTGTTTGCATCCATTGCAAGACGGACTCAGGTTGTTTTCAGCAAAAGGCGGACCTGCACCCTACTCTTTATAATTTTCTAGGAGTTTCATTATTTTCTCCAATACCTGTAACTCTCCATTGTTAAACTCGAAGTAGATGATTAATATTTAACTGTGGTAAATTGTTACAGAAAGAGTTCCAAAATAGTTTAAGCACTTATTAAAACGATGTGCCCTGGTGTTGATAAAAATTTCTTTCAATAAAATGGTATTCTTGTTTATAATTAAGTCATTATTTCTGCCCCACAATATATATTGCTAAAAAGAAGTCGCTTTCTTTTATCTATATAATTAACCCTAGGTAAGATACCCCTCAATCGAGTGTAAATTGAAACCCCAAGGAATAAAAAGACAAAAGTTCTGCCAACAGATTCTTTTATTTCAACCAATGAACCAGCAAATCGGATTTCGACGTAGATCTGACGTAGAAAGAAGTTCGGCTTCCAAGTTTAAAATTCGACAGCTATTGGGAGACGCGCCATTTGTTCTTCTGGACAAAGAACCATAAAAGTAAAGGACTTTCTTTTCAACTTGAATGGCTGTAAGCTGATTTACGTATTTTTTTTGAAAAAAGACTTTTTTCTTACATCTTTGGAATTCTTTCATTCCACTTCCTTTTTTACATTCCTCATTTACGGCGGATGTTTTCTCTTCTTGGTTTTCTTCTAAAATCTCTTTGATGCATTTACAAGCTAAAAAAGATCACAACAAAATACTTAAAGCTACATGTAATGATAAATCGTTAGTTATAGCGTATCTCTTATTTAATGTGACGTTTTAATAGGGTTTTGTTTTCATGCATTTTATCTATATTAAAAAAAACTATTTTTTAATAGTAGAAAGATACATTTTGAACTTTCACATTTTGAAAGCATGCTTTTCCTCTTTACTTTAAAAATAATTCCGTTTTTTTACTTGCTGAAAATAAACCCAACCTGAAACTTTTTAGTGTAGAAGCTAAACATCATTAAAGCAACTAATCTCCATTAGATATTCAAAGTTTTTGAATTCGTTTAAAGCCATAGCGTATATCAAAATTAACATGCGAGATCTTTAGAAATGTCATTAATAATTAATGGCGTCACCGTATTAAGACTGACTTAAATAATTCGAGAAAGAAAAATCTCAGTCACTGTTTGAATAATTAAATTCACGTACTCATTCCATCTACAGTGATATATAAAAAATTCAATTATGAAAAGTTTCTCCAAAACTTTGTAAATGGATTATACCAAAATTTTGCATAATTCTGTTTATAAGACCTTGCCCCATTTACTTTTAGAACTGTATTTACGTTTCAATGGATAATAATATCATTAAAATTGTATGAAATATCATCATAATTGCAGATTTGCCACATCTTTTATTAAAATCATCAGTAACATTTATATGCTTGAAATTATACTATAGAAAAATTAGAAAAGTTTCCAATTTTGTAACGATAAATATTTTTAGAATAGAATGAGCATTAAAACATTTAAAAGATTTCAACAATATTTTTATTCCGTTTAAATAATATTATTATAAATCTTTTTTTACTTACTAGACGAGAAAGACAAAAGTTTGTTTAAAGTATTCTTTAAAGCTTAAAGACGAAAGTTTTTGCTTCTTAAAGGTAAGCTCACTGGAAAAATTTGACTCATTTTTTCCGCGTATCCCTACATGTTATAAAACGCAACGTCTGGTAACTCGCGAACTACTGATCCTCATTTACATGCTTTTTTAAAGTTTATAGATATGTACTCTGGCCAGGTTTAAGTATATATTTTGTTACGGTAGGCAACATAAGAAACAAGCAGTGACGATTTCAGTGCATCAAGTTCGAAATAGACGGTCGATTATACGCGGAAGGGGAGATTGGGGGAAAAGAACAACAAATAATTTCTTGCAAAATATTAAAAATGAAAAAAATAAAAATATATTTTTCTGATATATATTTATATCATAGTAAACACTAAACAAAATCTAGCTTAATATATAAAAAGACGTAAACAATAATTATGCAATCCTATGTGGATAACCTAACCAATGCACAAGATATTAGATTAACCCATCTCTTTTCTTACGCGTATTCAGTATGCGTTCTATTTTATACAACTTGTGATGTTGTCTCACAATTTTTTGTATTTCTTGTGAATATGCGAGCGGAACCGCGGGCACAGCTAGTTAATAATATTATTCAATTTCAAGTTAGGGGAGACTAGGGCAATTTTATTAATCTCCCCCAACTTTATTTATTCTCTAAATCGCTTGAAATTAACAGAAGTAACACTAACTCACCCCCTGTATACACGTCTGATTCGTTAATCCGTTGTCAGTATCAACTTTTTTATTTATTTATTTATTTTTTTTTGGAGATGATGCTTTTTATCCACTTTGCTCCACAGGGCAAAAACATGAGTAGGCCTACATAGGCTAACTTGATTTCAAATTTAAAGAATTAAGAAAAAATAACTAATTTTAAAATAGACTAAGGTGCGTCGCATAAGTATAGGACCACCCATATTTTCCCTTGTCTGCAAGAAACAAAATAAAATAATTATGACATTGTCACTGTATCAGATTCTCACAACTATTATTTATTGTTTCCAAAGAAAATAATGAAAAACAAACAACAACAAGAATGAGAATTTATAAAAATAGAAGTTAAGCTGTCCCATAAGTATAGGACCAGCATCACTTTCACTTATGTGACGCACCCTATTATTATTAGTTGTAGTAACATTAAAATATCTGTTAATAGTTATATTAAAACCTATTATTAATAGCACTGGGCAACAATGAAATTGCTTCTTAGGTGAAAGTACCCAATCCTGAATGCATTTAGCGTGCTGAACACGAATACAACTAAGAAAAAGCTGGATTGGCTACGACCCAAAAGGACTCTTGGGGCTTAAAAGGGTCATACAACAGATGGAAGACGATGGTCGCATCAGAATTTGGCGCCGCATTTGGCAAGCAACGATCCTGCACTGATTCGTTAATGCCTTACAGATGTTCTGGTATGGAGTGCCGTCAGCTATGATTCTGCGGCCCCATTTTCTGCCATTTTTTACAGCACACCCAATGCTCTCATGCAGCTCGTCCGTATACAGCTGACATCATCTACGAGCTCTACATTGAGTATGCCCATTTGTTGGCCTACCAGATCTCGAGATTTTCCTCCCTATTGAACACGTATGAGATCTGAAGGGGCTTGTACAGTCGACAACAAAAGTACTTAGCCACCTTGCAGAGAAGCATTCACTTCGGGCACACTTTATTAGGAGCTTTAGCATAAAAGCTACTTATAAGAATGCGCCCTTGGTCTGTACGTTTATCCGGCCGTCCGCCATTTGCACGATAACTTGAAAACGGATTAACTTTTTAAATTCTGTTTTCAGAAATACGACCATCAAATTCTTAGCTCGGCCGTATCAACTTTTCAGAATTTTTCGTGGACCCCTTCAAGTCGAATTCACGTGCTAAAACAGTGAGTGTAAAGAATTCAAAGTTACTGACATGTCATATAACAATCGATTTGTCAAGAAGGAATATATTGTTACTTCATCTTTTAAGCATTATTGACATCGGCTCGCGCACGTGAAATCGCTTTGTCGACGCACGATTGCTCAAGTGCTCATAATCTATAAGCTTATTAAGTAGCGGAAAAATGGAGCTACTTATTGGTTTTATTTTACACACGATTTGAATGATCCTTCATCATTTCTACATTTTTTGAGGTAGAAGGTTGAAATTCGGAATGTAGCTTACTATGGGCATGTGCACCTTCATTATTTAGTTTGGTTTTGATTAGCCCACTAAGGTCGGAGATTTGCGGATAAAAATTAGAGGGGACCAAAGGTCTAGGTGTATTTATGCTTACAAGGGAGTGAAATTCGGTATGCAGATTCCTATAAGCAAGATCTCCATTACATGAAGATTTTTTTTTCCCGAGGTATCGATGCCTTCCCGACTCGATGGCGGAACGCATCGAAAAGATGGGGACTATATTGAAAAATAGTGTACCAACTCTGTCTGTAATAAAGGAGCTGTAAAAAATATTTCCTGTTTTCATTTGACTGACCTTCATAAGTAGAATAAAATCTTGTAAACATTCCAAGGAGGAGCTTTAGCAGTGAAGCAGATGTACATTTATACATTTATTAAAAATAAATTAACCCCCCCCCCGTCCCCCGAGTAGGATAAGTCATCTATTTTTACCCTTTTATCTGCACTTTCACCTCTCCCCAAGTTTTTTTTAACCAATAAATTGATTTTCTCGAACATGTGGAAAATGTGGAAAATGTAAAAAACCTCGTATCTTCTTTCCTTTCTCATCATTTCCGAACGTATGATATATCACATGCCATATGTTGCCATCGTTCTAAGGACCAAGTGACTGCCATCGCCGCAAATCCGATCCCACTGGAACAATTGGGCCTAAACTTCATAGTAATGCAAATCTTGCCAAGAGGAATCTGGATACTGGATTTTACGCCTTTAATAGCACATAGATATGTTGCCCTCTCTGAATCTCACCCCCGTAATTCCGACCCTCGTATACCAATCAAAATCAAACTAAATAGCGCCGATGGACATTCCCATAGTAAGCTACATAACGAATTTCAACCTTCTACCTCCAAAAATGTAGAAATTATGAAGGGGACGGACTGACATTATAAAACCAATAAGTAGATCCATTCTTATTCTACTTACGAGGGTCAGTCAAATGAAAATCGGAAATATTTTATTACAGCTCCTTTATTACAGACAGAGTTGGTACACTATTTTTCAGTGTAGTCCTCATCTTTTCGAAGCATTTCCGCCACCGAGTCGGGAAGGCATGGATACCTCGGGGAAAAAAAATCTTCATATAATGGAGATCTTGCTTATAGGAATCTGCATACCGAACTTCACACCTTTATATGAATAAATACACCTAGACCGTTTGGTTCCCTCTAATTTTCACCCCCAAAACTCCGACCTTAGTGGGCTAATCAAAAGCAAACTAAATACTGAAGGTGCACATGCCCATAGTAAGCTACATTCCGAATTTCAACATTTCCCTCAAAAAATGTAGAAATGATGAAGGCTGTTTCAAATCGTGTGTAAAATATTTCAATAAGTAGCTCCATTTTTCCGCTTCTTAATAATAAGCTTATAGATTATGAGCACTTGAGCAATCGTGCGTCGACAAAGCGATTTCACGTGCGCGCGCCGATGCCAATAATGCTTAAAAGATGAACAGAAAGTAACAATGTATTCCTTCTTGACAAATCGATTGTTATATGACATGCCAGTATCTTTGAATTCTTTACACTCACTGTTTTAGCATGTGAATTCGACTTGAAGGGGTCCACGAAAAATTCTGAAAAGTTGATATGGCCGAGCTAAGACTTTGGTGGTCATATTTCTGAAAACAGAATTTGAAAAAGTTAAACCGTTTTCAAGTTATCGTGCAAACGGCGGACGGACGGCCGGATAAACGTACAGACCAAGGGCGCATTCTTATAAGTAGGTTTTATGCTAAAGCTCCGAATAAGTATGGAGCTACTTATTGGTTTTATAATGTCAGTCCGTCCCCTTCATAATTTCTACATTTTTTGGAGGTAGAAGGTTGAAATTCGGAATGTAGCTTACTATGGACATTTCCATCTGCACTACTTAATTTGGTTTTGATTGGTATACGGGGGTCGGAATTACGGGGGTGGGATTCAGAAAGGGCAACATATCTATGTGCTATTAAGTACGTAAAGGCGTAAAATTCAGTATCCAGATTCCTCTTGGTAAGATCTACATTACTATGAAGTTTAGGCCCAATTGTTCCAGTGGGATCGGATTTGCAGGGGTGGCAGTCACTTGGTCCTTAGAACGATGGCAACATATGGCATGTGATATATCATACGTTCGGAAATGATGAGAAAGGAAAGAAGATACGAAGTTTTTTTACATTTTTTACATATTACGTTCGAGAAAATCAATTTATTGATTAAAAAAACTTGGGGAGAGGTAAAAAGTGCAGATGAAGGGGTAAAAATAGATGGGGAGCTGGGGGGGGGGGGGG
>JAHWFO010001556.1:10610445-10645511 GCA_023313115.1 Rhysida immarginata | reverse complement strand
GGGGGGGGGGGGGAGTAGATTAATTTGTTTTTAATAAACGTATAAATGTATTTCTGCTTCACTGCTAAAGCTCCTCCTTGGAATGTTTACAAGATTTTATTTATTTTAACAATTTCGGTAAAAAATTTTTCTTGGTGTGTATTGATTGATACGAGTATGATCATTTTGGTGCATGGCGGATGGACATGATGTTCAGTGATTGAATAAATTGAATAGGTACCTCAATGGAAGGCTGCTCTGCAAGGTGGCTAAGTACTTTTGTTGCCAACTGTACCACCATCAATCATCAGTCTAAACACCTGTCTGCATGTTGCAGTTGCAGGAGGATGATGGAATGTGCCTCAGGACACTACCCCCCGCCATCTGTATTTTGGAATGCCTCGTCGCATCCCTACCTGCATAGGCGCGAAAAGAGGCAAAGAAGCTCTATTGAATACTGATCTCTATTCCATGCTAAACAACACGCCCTTCATGCATGAAATATTAATCACTGCTCATTTTTACTATATGCCTGTGATGATTTAATAAAATCTTCAGCATGGAAAGAGAGTGTAGCGATTTCCATTTCCATCGATAATTTTAAATTTTAATTCTGGATTATTGGAGAGAATTCTAGGACCCCTGCGCTCTTGATAGTCATGGACACTAACTAATCTACTTTACCTGTGATATCCAACAGCTAGCCTCCGTATCTCTAGGAGGTGAAGGCTGTGAAGAAGAAGAAGAATTTAATATAAATTTTTTAAAGAAAAACAAAACACTCTCGTCCGCGTCTCCCCTCTCCATGCTCTCCATTTTATGAAGAGAATGCAGCAGCTAGCACTACAAAAACAAAGAACTCGAAAAGCTCTGGCTCGTACATTTCATGACTGACCAGAAAATTTATCTAACAATTTAGATTGGGTTACTAAAATTGAGGATAAGTAGAATAAATGGCTAGAATCTTATTTTTTCCCTTTTATAAACTTACATTGATATTATGTGACGTATTTCATGGCATCATATATTTGTTAGCATTTATAATTTGTCAATATTAGCTAATATATATATAAAGCCATATAACTGTTCAACGAGATTATGAAGTGAGCGGCAATTCTATATGAACCAAATATACAACTTGTGATATCTCTCTTCCAGGTGGGTTTTTCGTTTAGCGCTACGGCTTTTTTTCTTTTCAATTTTCATTTTCGTAATATTTTATTTCTTTTCTTCCTCTCTCTCTTACGTAGATTTTCGGGATTTTCCCGCCCTCCCTTTTCACTTTCTCCTTTTGGACCATTTATCATTGATGACGTTATCGCTTGCATTGAGATGATTTCCTCCCATTGAGATCCACTCGATCGGAAAACAGAGCAGCAGCGCCAGCACAGGCATTTGTTGATGCACTCGACGACGATAAAACTCCTTGTGATAAGTAGATGGTGAAATCCTTCCATTTCAATTCTTAACGTGAGATATCATGATCCTTCCTCTTACCGACTCCATTAACTCTGTTATCTTCACTCCAATGGATAAACGGAATGGCTTAAAAGGATGAGAGCGACCAGACCGAGCAACGTTTATTTGCCCGCCAGCTTGGGCGGAATGAAGCCACTTCTTAGTCAACACGAGAATTATTTCCCAACGATTTATTTCCATTCAAAAATCTTAAAACGTAAAAGCGAATAATAAAATAAATGTCGACATTGAACGAAGAATTAGATAGCAGCGGGTTAAATTTACCTTTTTAATTGTTTACTTTGGTTCTCTTTAAAGGGTTCCTTTAATTAAAGCATTTCTCCTCATATGTTCTTAAGCAAACGATTCGGAGAATGTTGTTATGAGAATAATTGCTCGTATAACCGGAATAGGGATGGATCTAATAACAACTTTTTTCATGAAGTTATTAACGATTTAATGATTCAGTTATTTAATGACATACTGTAATTTAATAAATAAAAAGAAAGTTTCGTATATTCTTATAATTTAATTATATTATTCATATTTCCAATGTCATTATGATACTTTTTTACAATTCTTATACCTCCATGTGCCATAAAATTGTCATATACAGGAGTTGGACAAAATTATGGATACACCAAAAAGTAAGCAAGACCTTCATTAATATGAAGTTGGAATGTATAACCTTGTAAAATCACTTGGGAATGGAAACGTACAACCTCAGGATGTTGGTTAAAAGAATTTTATGCAGCTCGTCATGTAACTATTCGAATTCTCTAAATATGGATGGCGGATGGAATATTAAATGACCAAAGCGATTCGAATCATGTTCCTCAAACTAAAATTTAACATTTGCCACGGATTGAATGGGAGACACTGGCATCCTGGAAACTACTGCATCTTCTGCAGAAAATAATGAGGGGTGGACTTATTAGTGGCTCATAATTTGATCACATTATGTCTGCCAGAACTAATTTATGGAATTCCACCATACCGTCAGAATTAGAAACCGCGAATCTTAAGTTCTCCACACATAAATCCATACAGAGGTTGGCCAATAATGTTTTGAAACAAATTTGTTTATTTATTGCCGTGGAATAGAAAGAGGTAGAACGTTACGGTTGCTCAATCTGGTATCCCTTGTTATAGTAGATTTGCCTGCAGTGCTTTCGTCATGCCACCAAGGCCTTATCGATGAGTTCCTGGGGCATATTGCGCCACTCCTCCCGCAGTGCCTTTTTAAGCCCGACTAGAGTCTGTATTTTACGGTACCACATTCTATGCTTAAGGTAACCCCAGGCGAAGAAATCCATCGGGGCCGCATCCGGGGAATGTGGCATCCACTTTTCCGGAGATATGTACGAGGGTTGCCCAGAAAGTAATGCACCACAATTTTTTTTCTTCAACAATTATTGATTGAACATAATGAAACTTATACACACGAACGAATGATGTTTCTTCTACACTCTCTATTTTTCCACATAATCTCCGTCCCGTTCTGTGGCCTTTCTCCAGTTCTTGTTCTGTTCACGCAGCCATGTCTTCACTGTGCTAATCACCTCTTCGTCATCCTCAAAATGTCTTCCACGAATGGCATTCTTCAATGGCCCCAACAAGTGAAAGTCTGAGGGCACTAGCTCAGGACTGTAAGGTGGATGGAGTAAAATTGTCCAACCCTCAACATTTTTCTTTGCATCTTGTCAGGTGTGACAGCCGAGGATGGCCGCCCCGACCGCGATGAATCTTGAGCTCTGCCAAACCGCTTTCTGATGGCCTCAACCTCTGTGCCCAGAGACTAACCGTACTTCTATCGACTGCTGATGTTCCATAAACTGCACAGAAACGTTTGTGAATGTTTCCAACCGTTTCTTGCTCCGCAGTGAGAAATTCAATGACGACACGCTGCTTGTAATGTACATCACTTACAGACGCCATATTGTTCCACTGCTGCATATATGCTATCTGTCGGAAGAAACGGAAACTTTGCGCGCGCACTTCGAAAACTTCAACGAATGCATATCTCAAGTTTCGCATTCGTACCATTGTTGAGGATGGAGAAAAAAATTGTGGTGCATTACTTTCTGGGCTACCCTCGTATGAGAATTTCTGGCTATCCAGAGACTGCAGCGTGTTCCGTGTCACATGGGAAGGTGCTGAATCCTGATGGAGGATCGCGCCACCGTTGGGGTATAATCGAGGGGCATCCTTGGTCACAAATGGTTTGATGATCTTCTGGAGGTAATATTGAGAGTTTGCGTGGCTCCGGGTTTGATAACTGCAGTGCTGTCTAGCGGTTGTAGCAAATACCTCCCTCCCCTTACCATAATGTCCTTTGAATGTGTCGCTTTCCTGATCGGTCGCTAGATCGCCGCCAAGAATTTACCCCTTTAAAAAATCATTTAATCGGTCATAATATGCAATCATGCATGTAACCTTCCTGCAAACAGGCAAACGAGGGTGAAAATATAACCATTTTGGGACAGGACTGGAATAAATATACGTATATACAAGAAATGGAGTCCTTGCAATACAATTTTATTAATGAAAAGATCCACCAATCGGTTTCGCCATTTTTTCTCGGCTTTATCAAGGTGATGACTACGCGATATATTTGAAATTGAATAACATGATGTATTATTATTTTGCAATGAACAGTGACGTGTTGACAATGACGTATATTAAAGATAGACTCCGAAGCAATTGTTGTTATTTGAAGCAAATTGGGAAGCTCCATGCCCAGAACTGTCATGGCAGAAAGTGAGTGAAGATGCTGCAAAAAACATGGTTAAACATGAGCGTAGCTAATTATCAATTCTTTCACACGCCGATCACGGAGTGAAAAGTTTATCTTTTCGTTTACTTTGTATTTGAATATTTTATTATATTTTATAAACAATTTTTCGATCATGGTTTCGATGTCTTTCAGTTATGTATTTTCATTTTAGTTACGTATTTTTGATTTATGCTTGTGAAAAATGATTCCTGATCCTTTTTCGTGTCTGTTTGTATAGTTGTACGCAGAACAACTTTGAGGAATGGTTTTTGAATTAATTATTCCTCGGGCCCAAAATCTTCAAAAACAAAGCAGCCAGACAGCTAATTACTCCACGGCTCACTCCTGCCCAGAACTATCATGGCTCAATTTGCTTCACTTTTTGCCGCTGTTAACAATAGGATTCGGAGTCTATCTTAATCACAGATATATAGTAAATAGATCGCCAGAGCTTGAGCTTTAACAATGTTGCTAGTGAAGCCACTTGCCGCCATCTTACCTCACTACACTTTTCAAGCCATATCACAAACATACTTGAAATAAAAAGATTCAATGCGAAGTAAAGGCATTATAATGGAAAAATTGTTCATAGATCAGTTTATAATAGATTGACCATCTTTAAAAATTTATAGTTATTTTTACACCACTTCTACTTAAATGTCATTATTTGTGAATATTTATTTTATTTACACTCATATGCCAAAAGTCATGGGTTTTTTTGTACGGGTCAAAAGTTACTGGTGTTTTTGTTAGCCTGTTGCTTGCATTATTTAAAAAAAAGTCTCTTTTTAAAGTCTTTTTAAATATATTTTTTAAATATTATTTGAAACGATTCAGGTTAAATATTCATAGTCTAAAAAATATAGACTGCTTTTCTGTGAGAAAGAAAACAAGATTATCAATAATCCTGTAGGTGAAAAAAAAACAACAAAAACGAATAACTGATGGGTATAAGAAATACATAATTAATTTAATTGAAATTTAAATAACATGATATTAAACAAAAATTACAAATTGATCTCTAAGTCCAATTGCAGAGTAGCCCTATCAAAACATAATTTCTAGCGGCTATAATTTAAAATAGTTGGAAAATTTTTTTCATAAGATCATAAGAACGCGTACAGCATAGTCTTTGTAGTGAAGCAATATGGCGCGCTTGGCTTCATCGAAGAGTCGGGTTCTAGCGATCTATTTGGTTACAGGGGGCAGTTGGTTTCCCCTCGGCCGGTTACAGGAACTTGCCATGAAGTCATGTTCTACCGTGTCGCTAGCCGCTTCTAATTGGGAAGCTCCATGCCCAGAACTGTCATGGCCGAAAGTGAGTGAAGATGATGCAAAACACATGGTTAAACACGAGAGTAGCTGATTAATAATTCTTTCACACACCGATCACGGAGTGATAAGTTTATCTTTTCGTTTACTTTGTATTTGAAGTATTTTATTATATTTTATAAACAATTTTTCGATCATGGTTTCAATTTCAATTTCGTTTCGATTGTCTTTGAGTACGTATTTTTGATTTATTTTTGTGGAAAATGATTCCTGATCCTTTTTCTTGTCTGTTTGTACAGTTGTAGCTAGTTTAACTTTGAGGAATGGTTTTGAATTAATTATTCCTCGGGCCCAAATCGTCAAAAACAAAGCAGCCAGACAGCTAACTACTTCACGGCACACTCCTGCCCAGACTATCATGCTTCACTTTGGTGGTGCTGTTAACAATAGGATTCGGAGTCTATCTTTCATATACGTCATTGGGTATTGATCACTGCCTACTATATAATAAGTATATAGTAGGTAGTGGCATTATATAGTAGGCAGTGATATTGATTCTTGAAAAGATAAAAGTTAACAATAGGAAGCGGTGGACGTAGTAAATAATTAAATAGCAATTAAGATAGAAAAGCCAAATTAATCAATACAATTTAGATATTTTTGATATATAAAAATATAAAATATAAATTTTTGATTAAAGATTATGAAATACATTAAAGCATATAAGAGATATTTATATTTGTTTATTATTTCTTTATTTTTATCTTGCCAAGGATTTTGATCAAGAGAAAAGAGGCTCGAAAGTTCCTCTTATAGAAATAAATGAATATAGAGTCCAGCGAGACGGAAAGTAACCAACAAAGCTGATAATATCACTGCGATTTAGTTGTTCTACACTTCGAGCTAAAGAATAATTTTCGTTAAAATAACCCAACAATTACTAGTCACTAACTTTATTGCTATTCCCATACTTCTGTCACCGTACAGCGTGTTGAATATTTAACAATAGATTATAGCTCGTCATGTAACTATTCAAATTCTATGAGAGATAAAGAGTGGAATATTAAATGACAAAAGCGATTCGAATCATGCTCCTCAAACCAAAATTTTACATGTCAGCTTCATGGATGGAAAATTGTCATCCAGGAAGAAACATGTTCTACAGTTAACAATGAGGTTGACTTCATATTCTTATAATAAATTTAAATCTCATTTTTTATTTACATTCTGTTTTATTTGTCCAACTGACGAATCAATATTTCGAAATTTTTAAGTGAAAAGACCCAAATTACGGGAATTAATTTTGACGATGCTTATTAAAGTCTCTTGAATAATGTTGCATTGTAGATAATTTATAACCATAAAGCTTGCATGTAATGACATCTTTTAAGACTTTGAATTACTGACGATGACTTTCAGTGAAAAAGGTAAACCTTGTAAATCTCACGCAGAATTAGCAAATTCGAGAAAAAAGCTGTATACTACATAGAAAATTTGAGCTTTATCATATCATTTTGCGAAACTTGTCTGCCTAAAGAATAAATTCTATAATACAAGGTGTCTCAAATTAAAGTTAACATTTTAGTTTCCAGCTACCGCAAAAAAATATTCATCAGAAAATCGTAAAATTTTGGGAATGCCTTAATTACATGACGGGAATTTTTTTCCAGAGCAAAAAAAAAAGAAAATAGTTTCAAAATCCACCAATAGAGGGCGCATTTCAAGATGAGTTGAAATTATTCAAATCATACGGGGGAATTATGCATAAATACATGAGAATATAATACTTATTAATGCTTATGAAATAAAACTTTACTCTTAAATACTGTAAGATTTTAATATTGGAAACAGTATTGTTTCACAAGATTGTAGCTGGATTCTAGAGTTCTATCAATAGCAGCGCACCTACAAGAGACTTCGCGCAGATGAAGTAATTCTATGCATGGAGCAGATAGAAAGTGCAGTAAACAGTGAATTTTCGCAAAGCTTCAGTAGCAAATTCACCATTTTAGTAAAAACAATTTTACCAGTAAAGCACGTTCTGGAATAGTCAAAGTCATATTCATTGACATGCTAATGACTTTGGGCACGGTCTATAGAAGTAAATGGTCGTTCAACTCCCGTCATTTTCCATTGTTAAGAGAAGCTAGGGAATTCAGATCACGCTAGGACCGCATAGTCGCAATGGACTTTCTGCGCTCTATGCGGCACCTAGCGTGATCTGAATTTCCTAACTTGTAAAGTTATTTATTTATTTAGTTGATGCCCAAAATTAATAGTGAGCTATGTAAAGCATTCAATAGTTGGATTGTCAATTATTTCTTTAAGTTTATGTAGAATACATTAATTTCGGCAGTATTATGCCAATAATCCCGGCTGCATTGAAACTGAAAATGAAACTAAAATTTCTAGCTCACGATAGGGCGGCGCTGCATGCGTTTTTAGTCCGATTGTACATGCAGCGCCATTTTTCAATTGAGTTACCCCCCCTATCGGAGCTAGAAACTTTAGCTTCATTTTTCAGAGGAGTTGGATGACCATCTACTATCTAAAGACTATACTTTGGGTCTGCATTAGCAGCTTTACAAAACCAAAATTAGCATCTTGAAATGCACCCTCTATTGATGGTTTTTGGAATTTTTTCTTTTTTCTTTTGCTCTGGAAAAAAAAATCCCATCATCTAATTAAGACATTCCCAAAATTTCTTGATTTTCAGATGAATATTTTTGCTTAGCAAAACACGAAATTTTAACTTTAATATGAGACATCGTGTATATGCAATGCAGCAGACGATGTCCACGTAACTCGCACGCCCTCTAGTAACAACATTGTCAACCCTCATTCCGGGTCTAAAAGGCTGACTCGCGTGAATTCCTCTATGATTCTCTGCAAAATTTATAAATTTATGAAACCAAATGGCACTGTTTTCAAAAAGATCAAAATAATTATATATTTACTGCAGCTTTTATTTCCAGTTTGATGGAATAGTTTTAATTTTTACATGTTTTATCCGTTAATTTCATGAAGCTTTCAGATTGAAATATAATAATTTATGAAGAGTTGAAGTGTAAATTACGTTTAAGATTAACATTAAAAGACTATAAACATTTCAGGAATATGCTACCTCTTAGCAGAGTCTTTCTATCCCCTGGTCTGTGCACAGCTATTGTTCTCTAGGTTAAAGTTTGGTCCGTAGACAATATTGTCCGCCAGATGGCGATAGCTGCGACTCTTCAGTAGGCTCTTTAGTAATTCTCCTTTACATAACGTGTAATGATTGAAATTAAACGAAATAGATTTAAAGTAATATACGTTAGGTGAGTTTACAAATTTTAGTAAATATATAAATAATGGTTGAAATTTGAAATGTTGTCCATTTATTAGAAGAAGGCTGACCTTCATTTGCAGATTTTCAATTCATATAATAACTTGTCAGCATCTCACATTTCTTCTTCTTCTTTTCAACCTGAACGAATTTAATCGTGTGACTGATAAGTGGATAGAGAAAGTTAGCTTTTATTAATAACGGAAAAATACAAATGTCCATCCCCCAGTCGGGACTCGAACACGCGACCCAACGACTCAGAAGTCAGCATGCTAGCCTCTTCGCCACCTAAGCAGTCTACATTTCATATTTCAACCACTTGGTGAATTCTTAAACAGATGCATTTTTTAAAGTTTATTTTATTTACTTTCTATCATTATAAACTATGTAAAGGAGTATTACCTCAATAAAAACGCAAAAAAATAAAATGTAAATAAAAATTAATTGATAATAAATTTAATCAATGCTACAAAACTGTAATAATGTTACTACCATTAAACGAAAAATTATTTTAAAAATTTTAAATTTTTAACAATTTAATGTTAATATATTTATTATTACTGAATTATACTATTGTTTCTAAAAAAATTTAATGTGTTTAAGGAAGAAAAAATAATTTTTTTCCATGGTTCCTGTAGGGGAAGACTGTGCTATTCCTCGGTAAGAGTAGAGCACTAGATGTAGGAGTAGCGACAACTCCTGCCTCGGCGCCATTGTTGTGGCAAAAAGCAATCTTCCTAATTCTGCGCTATAGGAAATCCATGATATACCGACTCGAATTATAGTTTGTTTAAGACAGACATAAATACAAAAAGCATCTCAATGCCAAATAAATATATTACCTTAATACATAAGTTATAGAATTGAAAATAGAGTTATAGCTAATTGTGATATTTTAACGTTTTCCATAAGGGAAAAATTAGCAACTAAAAATAAAAACTAATGAGATGGAATGTATTGTTTTGCCTAGCCTTGTAATAGAATAAAGTTAGATATTATCGCTATTAACGCTAGACATATCAATCTAAAAAAACAATACATTCCATCTATTTAGTTGCTAATTTTTCCCTTATGGAAATAATTAAAATATCACAATTATTAAATTAATTATCCTTTTTTTTAAATATGAATTAATTCGATTAATACTGAATTATATAATAATTAAATCTCGCTTGTAGATTTTTTTTCCACAGATATAAAGAAGGAAAAAGTGATCCATGAATTAAATGGAATAATAACTTATTTGTTTAAAATTTTTATTAAAAATTATAATTTATGGACAGCGCTTCCCATGACACTAGATTTATGAATTTTTTTCCGGATTAAGAAGAAAAATCTTTCCAAAAATAAACATTTATAATTTTCTCATAAACATTATGACAATTCGGGTAAACGGAGCAATGAGATGATTAAGAAATATTGTTTGCGGTGTCTTGTATACTTCTTTCACCAGATATCTTATGCACTCTTATTCATTTTTCAAGTTCGTAAATTAATTTGAAGACAATTTCAGAAACAATAACAAATAGAAAACACCTTTTGTTTCAAAATTAATATATGGATTCAATTCCGTAATTTTTTTTAAAGATTTAATTCCAGCCGATGAATCACCGTTGACAGATTCCTGTATTTTTTATTTACCTAAGGTACTCTTATTATTGAGCCTGCTAAATAATACAAAGACTGTTTTTCGAGTATATTAATGTGGATGTTGTTTGTTAAATTTATAAACGTTTCTAAATTTTTGTCACCTTTGTCAAACACAATACAGTTTTCTTCATCCTTTTTTTTTATTTTATTATTATTATTATTATTAATTTATTTATTTATTTATTCATTTATTCTACTTCTTCTTCCGAACTTAATAAATATGCAGGTTCAACGTCGTTTTCTTTAGACAGAAAATTTTTATATTTAATAAAATCTCGTAAGACCTCGGGATTCATAAAAAATCTTAAAATAAAAAACGAGCATGGAACTGAAATAGATGAATACATGTATATTGCATTCAGAGCATGTAGCGCGGGGGGAGGGGCACTGGTACTGTACAGAATACAGTAAGGGAGCAGAATTTTACTAAAGTACAGCACTGATTGCATGGCAAAATAAGCTAAACGAACGACGAGCGTAATTGCTTTTGCCACAACAATGGCTGCCAATGGGCCTCGTGACTGCCTTGAACCAATGAAAGACGAGGATTGGCGGTATAAAAGGATGTCGCTACTCTCTACATCTAGTGCTCTAGGTAAGAGTAGAGTCCCTGTAAGTAAAACGAGTAATGACACTCAATTCTTTCCTATGGAAAGCGAATTCAGCCAATTAGAGCCTTTTATCAAGATGCTCTCAGTATTACAGGTATTCACGAACGTCGTAAAGAATGAATTTTTATGATGTTAAAACGGTAAAAACAGTGATATTAAAAATATCAGATTTCTCACTTCCTTTATCACTTTACAAGTTCTTATTTTTAGTTGAATTGAATTTTTAAAATAAATTTATAATAAAATATTTAACAAGCCGGCTTGGTGGCCGAGAGCGTTAAGGCGCAGGTCGAAACCAACAGTCGCGGGTTCGAATCCAGCCGAGGGCATGGATGCCTTTGTTTGTTCCTTTTCATTATCATCCTTTCATCATTTTCATCCATACTCTGGAAGTAACGATTCCAGTTTCAAATTTAATCAGGTATATACAGATTCTCCTCCTTCAAATTTCAATTAACACAGTGTTAATTCACGTGGTCTCTAGATAGCCAAAATCGAATAAAAAGAAAATATTTAACAGAAGTGCAAATTTAACAATTTGTAACAGCTATTGCTTTTAAAAATTAAAAAAAAAATACAGCCTAAACATTTATATAGTATTATTGATTATGTAACTCAGCAAAGTGATGTTCAAAATAGAGCAGTTTTTCTCATGGAATTTTTCGAAGGAAATCCATCTCACACATAAATAAATTATTTTTTAACAATTTTCATTTGGTAATGAATTTCCATAAATCTTTAGAAACAGGATTATTTTTCCTGGTAATTACAAAAATTCAATCAAACTTGCAGTTTATCCTATAGGTTAACATTATACATGGCTGCCATATACTCCCAAAATGGCGGCGTTTCATTACTCGTTTTACTTACAGGGACTCTAGGTAAGAGTCGTTTTTAACGCCATCTATAGTGTGTCCTTGACAATAGCCCAACTGAATAGGACCTGTGCACAGAAAGACTATGCTCTTAGTTAATAAAATTTTAAAAATTGATTTGGTTAAAAAAAATGCATCCTGTTATATTCAAAGAGAAGATAAAAATTAAACTGCAGAAACTCTTCAAACATATCATAATTACAAATAGAAAAGGGAAAGTAAAATGCCTCGATCTTTCAGGAATATGCTACCCCTTTGTTCAATGGATTAAATCGATTTGAGTATGCTATTTAAATTCATATAAATTTCATTCATACACTCCCAAAATACGTATAATACATATACTGTTAATTTTTAATCTTCATTTCTAATACATATTACAATGTATATCTTAGGTTTTAATAAGTATGCAACATCTTATAATCAAAAGGCTGATTAAAAAATTTGGTAAAAACACAAACAAAAAAGAAAACAAAAAAAATGCATGCTATGATAGATTGAATGGATATATTTCATGAAGAAATTAATGAACTTTATAAATGTCGTGAATATTTAATTTCTTAATGTCAAATTTTATTTATTTAAATTTTTTTAGCTTGAGCTTGCATTAAATCCTTCTCAACGAACAAAGGCTAGAAATGCAAACAGAGAATCTCGCTGTGGAAAACTAAGTCAAGAAAAAAAAATTAATGTATGAGAGTTATCAGAGACGAATGTTTTGTGAGGTAACTTAAGTTCTCAGTGTTGGTAGCGCACATGGTGACAAGGTTGAACGCTTTCTAAATAAGCCGCCAGATGTTAGTAAAACAACTGCGCATGCGCAGTTTCTAACGTGGACATCGTCCAATGGAACGCCTAACAACAAGTGTTATCGCATTCGATATCTCCGACAGAATCCCCGATGGACCGCGCAGCTTGATGCTTTCAGAAAAATATGCGGGGTAAAAGTGAGAAGGTTTTATCGGCTGATAAATTTGTATACAAGCACAGTTAGAAAGGATCGGTCGTGTTCGTAAATTTTGCGTTCACTCTAAAGCCGTTAATCATTGGGTTTCGGAAACTGTGATCCGTGCAAAACTTTAGCCTTTGCTTTTGGAGTGAGTGGCCTCCGAGTCACTTATTAAACGCAAATTTTACGAATACCGCATAAGTTTTCACATCGTTTTAAGAAGCTGGATATAAAATTTAAACTCTCCTCTGAGATTAGATGAAAACTGCTGAAACGGATACGAATTGCGAAGAAAGTCAGTTTCTGGGTGTTTTCTCAGAGATGGAGCGCGGAGATGTCGTTGAATTTTCATTTACTGAGGTAATTTTTTCAACAAAATACTGTACACGAATACATATTAATATCTACGAATGAGAGCATTAATCATTTTATTATTAAATTAATTATTTTCTACTTGAGATTTTCAATTTTATCGAAAATTTCACTCTCATACTGGTTCTCTGCTGCCTTTTTGTCGGAGCTTGCTGCTTCGCCATGCCTCACAACGCTATGGATGCCGGTTCTTCTCTTAAACTTCTCCCATTCCGGATAAATCCTATATTTATCTCAGTTTCAAATCTAAATTAAACAAAAAAATTAAAGGCACAGTATTCAACTTCTGCAAAATTCATTCTAGATCTAAATTTGAAAAATAGAAATCATGTAATTATCGATGTACAGGGTCTTTATAATTAAAGTTCCATTTTAACATGGCCATAAAAAAAAAACTACTGGACCAAAAGCTATAATACTTGGCAATATTATACAAGAGGGCATGGGAAGTTCATACCCACCAAAAAAAAAACTTAGTTCAAAAGGTCACCGCCAGCATGGAATGGCGCTCTATACAATATTCGTATACGAAATTAGACACGAAGACACAAAGACACAAGTCTTTAATCGTTACTAAAATTAGTTACATGTTGAATGTGGCCTCCACCATTTACTGAAAGAATTTTAGTAACGATTAAATACTTGTTAACCTGTATCTTCGTGTCTAATTTCGTATACGAATATTGCATAGAGCGCCATTCCATGCTGGTGGTGACCTTTTGAACTAATTTTTTTTTTTTTTTTTTGTGGATATGAACTTCCCATGCCCTCTTGTATAATATTGCCAAGTATTATAGCTTTTGGTCCAGTAGTTATTTTTTTATGGCCATGTCAAAATGGAACTTTAATTATAAAGACCCTGTATATAATTATAAAATATTTATTCTTATTTTGAAATGAAATTGTGGCAAAAACTTGTTGGCACATGACGATTTCCAAGTGCATCATATGCATTGAAAACGAGACTATTTGCATAAATGGAAGAAGTCAGATGGCCAAATACTGAAAACCAAATAAAAATTTTGATCCGTTCATCGTGACTTAGCAAAAGATATCAGTAGTTAGATGATACCTCAGAGTGTATCATAAAGCAATTTCTAAATAGCTACATTTCTAAATGGCTACATGGTTACAACAGGAAAGATGCTTGGAAAATGAAAGTCGACAATAAACGGTATTGTGGATAAATTATATATGGCAGGTGCAAAATATGCACGAAAGACGGCGAAAAAGAAAAACATCTAAATTTTAAGATAAGCAGATCATTAAGAAGCGGAAATATATGAACATAGAAAATAGACTTAAAAATAGACCTCAAAGAAAGCTTTTGGAATAATGTAATTTCTGATGAAAGTAAGTCGACATTCTCCCGGGAAATTTATAGTCATTTGCTATAAACTTAGATGTTGCAAATAATTTTATGTTCCAACAAGACAACGACAAGATTTTATGTTCCAACATCCTGAACTATGTGAGAAACGTTCTTTATCCATTGGATCTCAGACAAGGTTATCCTTTACTGCCGGCTGTTTGCGTTCTCTCACTCCTGATTCCGAATTTCCGCTCCTTTTTGTTCAGCAACGGATGACGTCACAAGCAAAGAATTAGAACAATAATATTTGGTTTTATAGTTTTTAATTTATTGGCCGTTATTACGTTGCAAAGAGGTTATTAAGTTCACTAGAAAAGTTCTCACACGTTACTAAGAAGAGCATTATTAGATCGACGTCTTTTGGTACCAACAATTTTTTGGCCCAAATCAAAGAGGGTGTTATGTTTTGATTTTTTCTTTTAATTTTTATATGAAATAAAAGGAAATATTTCATACATTTATACACGTCTAAAATTACATTAGGCCTACTGTATTTTTCAAGTTCAGATCATATATGGACTTCGCCGTATTAATGCTTTCACTGGAAGTTGAGTACTGTGTCATAAATTGTTTGCTCACTTTATTAGATTGCGGTTCCATTCGCTTGAGAGTAATCGAGTATTATAAGATGCAGCAATACTCGAGGTATACTTAAATGTGTTCGCAATTAAAATGGATTTCTATCATATGGATCTGCCTGCATTAATCACCTTTTCTGCTTCAAAGGCTTACATATATCTCTTCAACAGTCTTTATTACGTGTTCTTTCTCCTCCTCCATCAACAGTCGCAACTTTAATGTCGACAATATGAATAAGTGAACTATAACGAACAGGATCCATGATTATTTTCAGCACAATTAATATAGAATATTTTATTAATGCATAGTAGAAATTAAGCACTCAAGCATTTCCTCTTTTACAAACGTAAATTATGCTTTTATGCTAAATTAGAATGTAAACGAGAGGATAAATTTTCGAGAGTTAAATGAATAAAAATGTAATCACGAAACTTAATGGAAAATAACTGCTGGAAAATTAGTTTAAGCTACAGTAAAGACCGCCAAAATATCAGGATGAAATTTCTACATTAGAAATCCTCGATTTTTGAAAGATTTGGTTTTTTTTTATTCCTATTATTTCAAATATCGAATGTTTTATATGTTTATACAGGGTGTTCAAATTTTTTTGTACCAAACGGCCAGGGTACAGAGAGTGCACCAAAACAAACATTTTCTTCCAGTGAACTGGGGTCTGAATGCTTTCTTGTTTCGATAGACAGTTCTGAACCTCAAGTAACAAATATGAACAAACATGATGGTTGGTTGTATACAGAAAGCAACAGACATTCTTTGGTTAAATAGTGCTTTATCCTTTTGAGGTGGCCGTGTTAAATTACAAGATTGGCTCGAAGTCGCGACCGCCAACTTGACGATACAACTTACAACGTCACCGCATCTATCTTTGGTATATCACGAATGCTCGTTACCGTTACAGCTGGTACTCTGCGGACCCAACGGGCGTCTCATATATTATGTTGCGCAAATGTCCTCAGAAATAGAAGTCCAAAGCAGCGTTCTCCTCCAAAAACACCAGATATTTTACCCCTTCCAGACCAGTAAAAAGACCCAGTCACGTTGTCAGCCCTATAGCTTACCTTTATGGTGTAAATTAAAGCGCTGTTGGAAGCCATGGATGAATTTTTTATCCTAGTAAAAGTGGGCTAGTATGTGACCAGCAGTGTGAATAGTGAACATTCAACATAGCTTCTTATGTGAAAGATGTCTCATCGGTGAACACAACAATTGAAGAGAAATCAGCTGGACAACTACATACCACTGGGAAACTCCACAGTTGCTTCAGTGCTTGCACCCGCTGATGGTGGAAAGGGATATAAGCAGTTGTCATGCAGGAGGTTCCAGACAAGGTTTCAGTGCATGTAGTTGTTACTGGGTCATTTTGAATTCACAGCAGAATATCCTTCCTCAGCTTCATGTGTTCGTATGGTTCGACCTCGGCCTGCATGCATGTACGGATGAAATGAGCCGCTGTCTCCGAGAGGATGATGTAACGTGTAAAAGTGGTGTGGTGTGGAAGGTACCGATTAGGAAAGCGTTCATGGTACAAATGGGCAGCTTCCAAATCACAGGTCGGGTATGGCAATGAAGGCGCATAAAAATGCCTACTCTATATACTTTAAAGGCTGTTGTGTGAGAAGAAATGATATAATGTTGCTGCCTGAGGTAAGAATTGTCTGTCGAAACAAGGAAGCATTTCCGACCTTCAGTTATCGGCAGAAAATGTTTGTTTTGGTCCACTCTATATGCCCTAGAAGTTTGGTACAAACGTTTGTGAGCACCTTATTGATCTTTACAAGAAAATTGAAAACGCATTTTTTACAATATTAAATTACTTGTAGATGGCCTATCATCATTTTGTATCTTTTTTCTTATTTTACATTTAGAGGTGTCACCATTTTAATCAGCGTATTTTTAATTTCCCTTCTATTTTCTCGAATCAGTAGAAATTGCTAAAAATCCCCCAACAAATTACTAAATAGCAACAATGGACCCATAAATGTTTCTGAATGGTATGACTTTTTCAAATATTTAAAATAACTATAAACTTTCAAATAAATAATTATTGCAAAAAAATCTTTTGTTATAAAGAAACCACCTTGATTGTTAGGCCCTTTTTAAAATGTATTGTTATAACGAATCACCTTAATTGTTAAAAATACCCCAATCGTTTCATTCATAAAATCACGACTTGGTTGTTGAAATGTGCATCCGTGCATTCGTGTAATTTTAAATATTGTGGAAATAGGTTTGTTTTTTTATTTTTGTTTTAATTGTGGTGATATCAAATTAAAACAAAAATTTAATTGACTTATTACCTAAAAATTTACTATGTATTTGAGTCTACGAGTTTCAAATGAATTGTAATCAGGAAATACGGCCAAAAGAGAAAGTGGAAATTAGAGTGAGCGGATGCAATCAAATTAAAAGCCAGTCCAGCTAAACTGTTCATTTGAAGTCCTCAGGAAAGAGTAATTTTGCAGCTGATAAACAATTTTGAAGTACAGGAATATTATAAGTGATGTGTCAAGGTGAAGAAAAAGAAATAAGAATACATCACATAAAAATGTAATGAAAATAACCAATTACTTTTACATAGAAAAAACAAAAATCACAACATTGACTTGGAAAATATAAAAATTCTTGGAACAGAAGAACATTGGCAAAAAAGACTAATTAAAGAAAGTTATCATATAAACAAATCAAAACACTGTCTAGCCCAGCAATCCTATATATTAGATAAAAAATGGGAAATATTATACTTATGACTTATACAATGATGTCCTTTTAATTCTTTTCCTTTTACTGTATTAATTTAAATTTTTTTCTTTTTTTAATTATTCACAACTTTAGATATAATGATACCTCTTATTTTGTAAAAATATCCTTAATCAATATCTATATTAATAAATAACAATGTACAATGTTTTGACTATACTATGATTTTAACAATTTAAATGTAACAATGCTTCTTGACAATATAACTATTTAAAGTTATATTCTTTAACTTTTACTGATGGAAAAAATCAGTTAATACTTTCAAAAAGTTTATTATACCTGATGAAGGTCTTTGAATAAAATGACCGAAAGGCCTCATTTAATTTTCATGTGATGTATTCTTATTTCTTTTTCTTAATTTTGAAGTACGTTTCTAGAGGAACCTTTTTTTTTCTTTGTATGTGATGCTAGTAATAATATCCAAATTCTTCTTCTTTCAAATTTATATTTTCACATTTAAATCTCACGATGTCAATACGAGGGTCATACTGAAATTAATGAACCACAAGGTTTTTATAAGCTTTTTATAACTTTGCTGTGTTAGTTTGTTTAGGTCAAATCTTGTAATCAATATTAAACCAACTTTCCGACAAGCTAGGGAGCTGCAATTTGACACACTTATGCAGAATCGATGACAATTTATGATAAAGAAAAAAATTTTCAAATCGGTTCATTGGTTCGTGTTCTAATGGTACTAACTCATTACTACGAATTGATTGTTGTAACAATTGGACATTTCGTTATGGCGAGAGGTAAATGTATCTATTGTTTATTGTTGCAAAATTAAGCTGTATTGTTGCCACTAAATAAAATATTATAAAAGCTTGGTTTGATAAAACCTTTTTCCTCTTATTATAAATCAGAATGTATTACTGTAGAAAACCTAAGTATATCTTCTTAATCTATAAACTTTTCTTAAGTTTTCAATACAGTCTTATGTAATGTAATGTAATTAAATTTTCTCTAACGTTCTAAAAGTTTGAAAAATTTCACACATACACACAAATGCACACGTTTACACTCATACACCAACACTCAAGGTTTTCGGATACCATCCATCATCTCAGAGTATTTGCCTCGTATCTGCCCATTCATAAAACCGAGAAGATGGTATTGAATGGTACTATGTCGGGACTGTAAATGAAGTGCAGAAGAGCCTCCCACTCAATTTTCTCAATTTCCTCCTTGGTGTAACGAGCAGAATGGGACCAAAAGTTGTCAGAGGACGTAAAGTTGTCAGGTCGTTTATCGTACAATGTACGGCGACGTAAAGTGCCTGGACAAAACGAGCAAGGGTTATCGTTTACCCAGGTTCAAGAAATGCACCCATCCGCATCCCAGAAGACGGGGACCATAAATTCACTAGCAGGTTGCACTGTCGTGTTTCCACGTTTAAAATATTTCACCCATTTCTTAACATTTGCATGTCCATTTGTAGGCTAGAATCTGTGTGGATAATAGTAGAGAAGACCTCCTCTTTAACAAGAAATTCAATAACAACACGTTGGCGAAATGAAACACCTATTTCGGCCATTTTGCGGACTGTATAGATTTAAATTATAAATTTCGTTTTTCTATATTAATAAAATTATGATTTATAAGAAAAAGTTTTGCTCATTAATTTCAGTATGATCAACGTATAATAAAATAATGCGCTCTTCAAACAACTTAAATTTTTATGACTAGATTGTTGGATTGGCTAAGACACATAATATAAAATTACTATTAAAAAAAAAAAGTGTCTGTATTTTCATCAGATTGTTCGGCGTAGCGTATGAAAAACAACAACAACAACAAAAAAAAAAACAGGCTAAATACGGTCTGTTTAATAGATAATAAATAAAAGTTATTTTCAACATTGATTCGCTTTTAAAATGCCGACTGAGAGAAAAATAAATTTATGATGGGGGAGGGGAGGTAATTTTTAGCGAAACTTTCAAGGAGTCGAAAAAATGACCAAGTTTAAAGTAACGTAATTAATAATTATCAAAAACACAAAATTAAAAATATTTTGCATTTCAGGAGATGAATTTTTTAAAAGATATATTTTGTGCTTTTATTATTATATATAGAGCAGAGCAATTCAATAGGATTGTCGCATCAGCACTTTATTGCTGATAAAGAGAACCCATAGGAAAACACAAGATGGGCCAATGATAGTCTTGATGAGTTTTAAGAGAGGATCTGTATTCCAGCGCATGTCGGTCGAGGGCGCAATTTCACGAGACAAAAGTTTTCCCGAATGTCAACACAACAGCTCTCTAAGGCGACTTCACACGATGATATCATTCTCAGGGATAGTGAAAGAAGAGCAGGTTTATTCGCATAACGTCTCCCGTACACAAATTAAAATATGTTTAACAGCTTGTTACAATAAGTTCAACCCAACTAGATTCGCGCAATTGATTCCCACCTTAAGACGAAATTTTGAATGATGTCGCTAGGATCACAACGAGCAATACTTTCACATACGCGTCCCAGTTATGTATACAAAGCTGCCGGTGTACATTCGGGAGGAGAGTGGCATAAGAAAGAATTTCTCAAAATATCAAGACTCTTTATGGGAGAGATAATCTAAGACAAATCGAAAAATCCGACATTTGTCAGCGATCGAGACGAAAATGGAACAAAAAAAAAAAACCAACCAAAAAAACGCTGTCGGATTAAGTTAAAGGATTTTGATGTATTAAAATTTCAAATTTCATTTTTATGGACAAGAACCGATTTTTTTCTAATCCGTAATATCTGAAAACATCTCTTTATGCTTCTCTAGATTTAAAGCCGATAAAAACTGCAAAAAGTTTAATTCAATTCTTTTTTTTTTTTTCAGTGCACACTAAAACTGCGAAAAATTATTTGGAGATAATATCAGAAATTTGGTATGTTAAGCGATTAAAAATTATAACATTTCTAAGATTATTATTGAATGATTCTATTTAATTATATATTTAGAATTTATCATTCTAAATATAGAGGTAAGTGACCAAAAGCGGGCCCCCATTTTGTTTTTGACATGTACAGGCAAAACTATGAAGTAAAAAAACATTGAACAAATGTGGAACACGCGCCTAGATAAGTTACTTTACAGGTCTCACTCTTTTATTATTTCAAAAAAGTGCTCAAAATCCGGGCCTTCTAATTTTACGAAATCATCGTTAACAATAGCCGATTGAGAACAATAGCCGTAATCACATTAAGTTGCGGCACTGTAATTGTTGTTTTAAAAGGTATTAATTTTTAAGGTGTTTTGTCGAGTCTACATTCTTCATTAGAAAGGCTAAAGGTTAAGAAGAGAAAAATATAAGTTGTAGAAAAGAAAGAGAAGAGATGCAAAATAGAATTGAAAGAAAATGAATTTTATAAAAACTAAAACTTAACTGATGCATTAAAAGGTGAAAGATGTTTGTTTTAAAGCTTTAATCTAAATTTAGATATAAGAAATTATATACAGATATAATATTGTATTATAATGGCAAACTATTTTCTATGGAATATGTTCTTTGTTATACAAAGCAGTTATTCATTTTAACAGCTATTCATAACATTCATTCCAAAATTTAACAACTTTCTGAGAATGCCTATGTACATATCTTTTGTTCAAAGAAAAGAATGAGTAAAAAATATGTTTCGTTACCAAACATTAGCTATGTCTTAGAATATTTATAGAAATCAGCAAAAGTAAAATAAAAAAGTTCACGGAAGAAAAGAAAGTTCGTATCAAAAGTTCGTTATCTTAATTGAATCTTAGGGAATTTATCTTTTCTTACTCATTCCAAAGAAACTTCATTTCCCGCCAGAATTGCCTTATTTTTTTCTTCGTTATTTTTTTAATCTCCACTATTCAGATCTAATTAAGACCTGATATTCAAATCTATCTTAAAGGGATGAGAATCAATAATTTTAATTATTAAAATTAATTCGATAATCCAATAAATGTTTAAATATGTTAAATTTTGAAAGATTCTTCTAGAAATGCAGGCAAACGCAAAATCAAGTAGTAGTGATAGAAAATAATTTAACTCTGGCGAAAATTATTTCAGTAATTTACTTTTAGAAAGAAGTTGGATAATTTCATGTTAACAGGCATTATTTATAAGATTAGGTAACGTCGTCTTTTCAATCAATATTCGTGTATAATCGTTACATGGGTCGTTAAACCGACGAAATGGTTTCCTTTTCCCGGCACATGATGGCAGCATCTGATTTACCAACTTGCACTTTAATTTAGATATTAAATGAAAATGTTTAAAATTTATTTGTAAAATAGCGTGGTGAACTTAGTTACTATGTTAATTGATTTTCTACAATTTACGACATATAAATTAAAAATCATTGTAGGCTTCCCGATATCAAGCGGTTCATTATACTGATTAGAGAAGTTTTCTAATTTGTAATTAAGTGTTAAATAATACAGAACATTAATGAAACTAATTTTTATGCCTTCCGAATATCGAATTCTATTTTATATAGGAAATTAAATTTAAATAGAGAACGAATGAAACTTACTATGTTACATTTCCACGGCTTATTCAATAGAAACAAATGACTTCACTTCTAACTCAAATCTGTAACTCAATTTCAATGTGATTGATTGCACTGGTTTATTTTATAAGTGTTTGTAGGTGGAGAATTAATGAAAGGCAATATAATGTAAAATGTTAACAGAAATTTCATATTAGAACTAAAATCTCTTTAATGATTATAAAATTTTAAAATATTTAAAAAGAACATTATTAACCCACTAGGTGAAGTCAAAGCGTGCCTTGATTGATATTTTATTGCGTATCAAGTCCCTTGTGAAAATCCATTGTACATTAATAAGTTTAAGATAAAGTGCCCTAAGTTGGTCAAAATGGGAAATTTCACAGTGTATCTGCTGACAAAGGACCGAAAGAAATAAACGACGAAAGCATGGCAATAGCAAAAAGGGTTCCTCCATACAGGATTTAATGAATCATGGATTTTTTTCTTCCAGGAAAATGGGTGGAGAGAGGAGGGACACTTTTTATCATTATATGCGAAAGCAATAAATTCAGATAGTTTTCCTAGTTTCAGTGCCAGGGAAGACATGAACACTTTTACCAGCCCCCTCCATCAATTTTGAGGAAGTTATTAATTTTTTATTGCCATTTCCTTCCTTGCAATTGATAAATTTTTCATTGAAAATTACATCGAAAAGCGTGTGATAGAAGATTAATATTCAATTAATGCATGTCCAAAAATTACAGACCTCATTATTCTTTATTAAATAGGCATTAAGTAAGCAAAGCTCCCATAAATCTGCTATCGTAACGCTTATCAAACTATGCACGTCGAACTGAAACACCAACTTCAGAAAATAATTAGGATAAACTACGCTTTTTCATATTTGTGAGTTCTAATTATAGAGAGGATTCCAGAGGGATTTCTAATGACCACATCAATTAAACTTGATGAAAGTGCTTATTTTGAGTGCAATTTTTTTTATTGTAAAAGATGAAGCTCGGGATAATTTTCATATCAAAGTACATCTCAGCAACAATAAAATAAAGTACATAAAATAATGAATAATTTGAGCCAAGAAAAAATTTTTAAAATCCTATAAAGCTATTTACCACCAAGAATTTTTATTTCTAAAATTATATTAAACGTTTAAAAATTTTCTATAAGCTTTTGCCTAATCATGTGAAAAAACTTTTAATTTAGAATATCTCTAATTGAATTGAATTGAATTTTTTGCCACCATCTTCATCTTAGTTATTTTTATAGCACATGAACATCAGTTCAAGACGATTTTAATTGTCTTTTAAACACGAAAATCAATAATATTAATTATTGAGGATAGAAATTGCAATAAAAAAACGGTGAATTAACTGAAGTTGGCGTTTAATGTCTTCCAAGAACATCTCCAGAATGTTCTCAGGTCGTTATTTGCCTCAAACTTCCATTATCAAAAGACATTTGGGATGGGAAAGAAATCAATTAAGGAATGGTAGGTCTTATCGAAAAATCACTGATAACATCCGAAAGTCTTCCAAAGTGTACTATAGAAACCCCTAGACAATATTATCCCCCAAAAGATGCTTACAAAGATACCCCTATAGTATTGGATTTAACTAGTTGCTGAAATAATAATCATAGTATATTTTAATTTCTATAATTAAGTCTGCTTCTGCTCTATGTACACAAAAATCCCCATTCTCTTTAATATGAAAGTTATAAGGAGCTGGCAACGAAAACGTTCACCTACGTTTAGTACATTTCACTAATGAGATAAGGAAATTTTTCTCTTTTTTGGGTTTGCAAATGTGCTTCCCCTATCTTCCTTGATTCTAGCTGTTTACATCTTAATTAGTGTTTCTGTTGAAGTGTCTCGCTTTTAAGAAAGAATGGTTAAAAGGAGAAGATTGTGGTCAACATAATGCGAAACTGTCGCACGGAGTTGAATGCAAAGTGCGATTCAAAACTTTTCTTAGAGAGAGAGAGAGAGAGTGCTTATTTCATTAGGAAACTGCGACACTGTGAATTTTTTGTTGTTTTTTTTTTTTTTAACTTTTTCCTACTCTCTTCAAGTGTCTCATCTTATGTCACCAAATCGTCGTAAAACCATTTATATTTGCATGAACTAATTCATTTTGAAATTAAGGTATTCTAGAAAATTGTTTTCGACAGTATGAAAGTGTCTGGAGAAGAAAACTGCAATATAAAAGAAAACTCTTACTTTTGATAAAGATCATCTTTAAAGATTGTATGCTTATAAGGTGCATTCAAAACAATGTTTTACGTGTTATAATATCCAATAGTTTGTAATTTATAATAGTATATGATCACTTCTAACAACAATCTGACAAACCATCTATTCCATAAAAAATTCACTGCAAGAATTTTAATTAATTTTGAATTTCTTGTAAAATCTAATAGTTATAGTTTTAACAACTGTATTTTATGTCTGAAGTAATTAAATTAACCATTGTAATAAGATCCGTTAATATTATTTCAAATTAAATAATATTTCACGATTAAATTTAAATTGTCACTGACAACGACTGGAAAAGAATGGCTTGGTCGTAAACAATGGTTTGTTTTATAAAAATTAGCATCAGGCAGAAATGTACGTTAATGGATTGTTTGCGGCTATATTAATTCTTGTATTTTCCTCTCCCAAGATGTTAAGGTCTTTTTAAAAATATAATTTTTATTGAAATAAATTTTAATTTTAAAATCAAATTCTTATCCCATGTTTTCATCTTTCTGCAGTTCAAATTTCAGTGAATAAAAGCTAAATTTCCTAACGCACGAATCCTTCCGAGGAACTTCAAAAATTTTAAATGTCTTTTTAAAAATTTAAAAACGGGTTTCGATAACCCGAGTTCCGGCCGTCAATCTGTCTCTTGCTAAAATCTCGATAACGAATGTCCGAAAACGGGAAGATGGTTAGTCTAGATTACCATCCCATGTTCTCGACTTTGCTTGCAGACTGATTATTTTTTTTCATTTATTCATCTTTTTTTTTCAGAACGAAATTGAGCATACGACAGCCGAACATCTTAATCGCAAAAGTCTACAAGCTAACATTACATGGAAGAGATTTTCATTCCCTTGACAAAAATATCTAAACGGCATACAGAAATACACAGACAAAGCCGCCTTTCCATAAAGGCTTTTTAATAAGCTCGTAATGCATACTTCAACAAGACAAGACAGGAAGATCGACAATCAATTGATAATCGAACAGTGTAGTGAATGGAACTGATCCATAGCTTACATAATCTCACCCATCATAAACAAGTGCCAAGAGAAATACATGAATTAGATGAGAAGCCAGACAAGACAGGCAGTACAGTAATAAGATTATATACAAAAGACCGGAATAACAAAGCCAGTAAGAAAAACTTTATAATATTAGACACGTCATTTGATAAGTTCAATAAAATTCGACCAATTAAGAGAGATTCATAGTGAGCACCTAGGAGCCAAGAGAAATATACGTGCCAAATTTCAAGTTTGTAGGCTTTATAGTTCTGGAGATTTCGTGATGAATGAATGAATAGATGAATGAGTGTACGTTTTTCGTTTTTTTTATCTCGTTGTCAGAGCCGCTGACGGGAGAAAGCAAGAAGAGAGGCATCGGGGCGAGTCGACTAAGGCGAAGAGGTAAGGAAGGTGAAGAGCGCCGCTCGCCAAGCAAAAAAGAAAAGCGGAGAAGCCCGCCGCACACAATTTGCATTCGACACGGGCACATTAACAAGAACGAAGATAGTGAAAGCTCATTGGAGGAAACTTTTACTATGCAAAGGGATATTAGAAAAAAGGTGAATAAAAACTCTAGTAAGAAAACACAGAGGAGGCCAGTCACACGAGATTCGAAGGAAAGGAGGTCAACCACACCGAAGTCTACAGGAAAGAGGTCCGCCACGCCGAAGCCGATAGGAAAGAAGGCCGCTGCGGACAAACGAAAGTGTCTACATGGAAACCCGGGCAATGCGGATCGTAAGCATCAGGCGCAACGAAAGCCCAGTGCCGGATACCAGGTTCGTCAAGTCGGAAAATTGAAATGTATCCCGAGCCAAGGAGGGCAGCCCGCTGACGATAGACACCAAGCCCGGAGAAGCGAGAATACAAACGCTAATTTCCCGAGAGACGACACGGCAGGACGAAGGACTCGACATAGAGACAGGAATTTCCATCGCCAACGTAAGGCAAGTGAAAATATTCAATTGGATAATACTTTTGATTTGACTTTGAATTTGTGTGGTAATAACTTGGATTACAATCCCGTCAAAGGGTATCAAAATAACGATTCAGTGACTATTGTTTTGAAGAGGGATCTAGGCACTCAAACGGATGACGGCGAAATCATCCAACGCTACAGTGACCATAACAAGCCCAGATTTGACCTCATACAAAAAGCGAGTTCCGATGAAGACGCGACAGTGAAGTGGAATCCAGCGAATCAGGCCCAAATAGACGACATCGAGCGTTCGACTGATTCTGAGCGACCGGACGGCCCATACCCCGCCGCTCATCCACTGCGAGACGATCTTTGGATCGGAAACGAGCCTCATCGCACAAACGAGACGCCATCACAAGCTTCCGAGAACACGGAGGATATTCCCGAAGTGACCACGCCCAGATTGACATCAGATAGGACATCGTGCTCCGTCTACGCCGAGGTTCCGGTGGTTACAATCGAGACGACGTCGACCCGCCAAGACGATCACCGTTTCGCAAGCGCGCTCCGCGAAGAGATCTCTCGCAGCGAGTCGCGCTTAGCTTTCACGGCTACGAGGCAGGGTAAGATCGTTCTCAGTATTGTACTCTTTCAAATTGATAAAAGTGAACAGTTAGTTAATTATTAAATAGTGCTTTATTCAGACTTAGCTCATCCGCAATTATTGACAGCATTAAACATTCATGCAACCTTCAAGGGGTCGATTGGCATTAAAATTACTTTGCTAATATCTTTCTTTTTACCGTTGATTTCAGTGAAACTCAACAGCAACGGGACCGGTATCTTAGGAGAGGAGGATTCACCGATTCGCATCCCAGCTCCATTCGGCCCGAGTCCACAAGAAGTGATAGCCTGGCAACGCCCCATTGCATCACATCTGAGTTCGATAGTAGGAGTAAGGAAATCAACCGCAACAAGAATCTATGGACAATTATTTTATTGGAATTTGTCAAAATAATCGAATCTTGTCAAAAGAAAGTACTTAGATCATTCTGTAATTTAACAGAAATCATTAAATATTATTTGAAACTTTTACAAGTCTTCCCCTCGTCTTCTCTCTATCACTTAATCAGATTTTGCTTACGAAAAGTACGTGATACTCGTATATATAGATAATAAATCCGAACTTTTTAGCAATTTTATTTAGACCCCAAACCAAGGATATACGAGAGAATGAAAGAAAATCGCTTTTGAAAATGTGTAGTGCCACTGGGAAACAAACAACCCTCGAGTTCTGGAGGATACAAAGCGGCGTTTGGTGCAGTACCACTAAACGCCGCCGAACGTCCAAAGCAACATGACGCAACCCGTCGGAAAATTGGAGGTACGACCCGTGATAAGGTTCTTGCATTTGAAGGGTAACAACGCCAAACAAATCCATGAGGAGACAGTCGCCAGGTGGCGTCGACGTTTCCAGTGCGGCCAGGCAAGCATGGAAGATGAGCCACAAATTGCGAAGCAAGTGGAGACGATAGTTCTCTCAGACCGCCGTATCACCGTGGAACAGATCATGGAAAGGTCAACTTCAGCCATGGCACTATTTGCAACATCCTACACGCAGTAGTCCACATGAAAAAGGTCGCTTCCAAGTGGGTGCCACGTTTGCTCACGCCTCTGCAAAAGGAGCAGCGCCGAGGTCATCTTAGAAGAGGAGCAGTTCCTCAACAGCTAAAATGAGGACTCCTATAAAAGTGGTATCCAGCAAGTCGTTCATCGTTGGGAAAAATGTGTGACCCTGGGAAGTGGAGAAGGACTGACGCTACCACATTGCAGCGTCTCAGTCTTCCGGCTGATTGTAATGACTTCATGACCGCCCTTCGTACTATAAGCATTTCTTCTATTCTTTTATTGCTGCAAAGACAGTAGCTCCAGAGATCTTTTTCTTCTTTACTTGCTCCTTAATTAGGGAGTCGACGATTTCGGGTTTATATCCATCACCGGTGGCGAAGCTACATATTTTTTCCGATTTCTTCTTTCTTCTGTTGATCGGTTAGTAGTACGAAGTAAGTTTTATGGACCATTTGTTTGGCGACAACTATCTTGTATGGACAGCAGTAGTTAGAGGAAATGTTAATGTAAGTAAGAAGGTACAAAATTGGGCTTTCTATATATGGACCTTTTCTTGTTAATGAAACAGAGAGGGACAAGCTATTATATCAACCAAATAATTGTTTCAGCGACGGTTTTTAAGATCTATACCAGAGATCCTTAATCCTAAAGAGATGCGACAATAAGCAAAATTCCCATAGCAAACTTGATATGGCAAAAATATCCGTGGCGCCATCTCGTAACAAATGCTCAAATGGCAAGAGAGCATTCCCAAGTGTCGTCATCTTTAACTAACCTTGGCCGACTAACGAAACTTCTTTTATTAATTAAATAGAAATGAACGCTTTTCGATTTTTTTCTTAATTTCTTTAATTTTGGTTTAATTCAAATAATTTTCCGTATTTAATGGGCATGTCGTATTTTAAACTTCGAAATATTTGAAAATCTCTGCCTTGTCGCCGTTATCGTCTGCTTTCAGTGCTCTGAAGACGTTTTGATGACGCCAGATATCATCAAGACCTCCAGTGCCATCTGGCAGCACCCTCGCAACTAACCTGCGCAGAAGAAAGCTGCGCGAACCATTTCGCATATACGGATTGTCGCATCTCGTTAGGATTAAGGATTAAGGATCTATACTATGACTCAATATGGCTATCATCCATGTATCTATACTATAATGAATGTTGCTATGTTAAGATGGCCACGAAGTTATTTTGGTATAACATCTTCCAATGTAATGGCATAATTTATAAAATGACTGGAGGGATGCTGCATTAAGGCCGTTGCAGAATCAACGTCGTTGAGACATGAAGCATTTCAGGCACTTTCCAGGCATGACGAAGCTGCGCAAATTGAAATTTGGAGCCGTTTAACATCAGTAAAAACGAAGCGGGTTCTAGTCGGACTCACTCTGATTGGCTCTTGGATATATATATACAGCCTCTGACAATTAAGTTCAGTGAACGACCTCATATTGCGAGTGGATTGCTGGCTTACATGAAACAGCAGTTACTATCCTTCAAAGTAATCCCCATCAATGGTAATGCACTTCTGGGAACGGCTGTACAAGTCCTGGAAACTCCTGGCGTAGTCGTTTTTAGGGATAGCCTTCAGTTGGGTCGTAACATTATGTTGGATGTCTGGCCACTTCAGGGGGCGTCTTCCACGGTGTTCCGGCCTCCTCGGAACTGTTTAAACTACTCATAAACACACTTCAAAGTGATACCACTTTCTTTGTAAACTGTTGTCAGCATTTCATGAGTCTCTTTCGTTCGCTGATACATTTTGGGTTTCGACCACGCGCACTACACCTTCACTCTTCAATGTCCTGTTTAAACACTATAAATACATTCGCAGCGCTGATTCTCTCAAATTTGTTTAAACATGTTTCGACCTGTCTGGGGCAGGATACGACGGTAGCGCACTCTTACGACCGTTAGCAATATAAGGTTTTTCACCGAACTTAATTGTCAGAAGTTATATATATGTTGTAACCTTCCTGATTTCAAATGCTAATTGTAAGGAAACTATTAGTCCTAGAGCTTTACAATTTGCGATGTCATGAAGAGCAGCTCAAAGGGTTTTGCAGTCTTTTGTATTCTGTTCTATTCTTTTGTAATTAATTAGTAAAGATGAAAACAGCACAAGAGAGAGCTCAGTGCATTGTGTTGTACACTGAAACGAAATCACTGAGATCTCCAGACATAACGCCTTTGGATTTTTTCCTTGGGGCTATGTCAAAGATATGATCTATGCTACACTTTTACGTGATCTTCATGATCTTCGTCAGAAAATAGTGGAAGCCATCAACTAAATTACACCGTGCATGCTATAGAAAACATGGATTGAGATTGAATATCGACTGGATATTCTACGGAACCCAAATAGAAGTGGGAATACGAAACTTTTTGCGTTGCTCTTCAAGACACTGCAATCCGCGAAGCTCTAGGACTAATAGCTTCATTACAATTAACATTTGAAATCAGGTAGATTTCAGGTGGCTACCGTGTATATCATTTTCATATTGCTTTCTTGACATCAAACGTGTATATGTATAGGGTGTTCCAGAAAGGACTCTTATTTTAAGAGTAAATATCTTGGAAACAAAAATCGATAGAAGGATGAAACAAACGGTATGTTTATTTCGAAAGCCGTAAAAATCTGATACAGAAGTTTCAAAACTAGTTACAAATTAGTTGCAAATATTGCCCACAGATGGCGCTGCACGCTATAAACTGTTAGAGCACTAGATGTAGAGACATAGTCTTTTAATCCCCTGGTCTGTGCACGGCATTGTTTTAGTCCAACAATTGAATTGCTGTATTTACTGAAACGTAAAGCACTGTATAAAGAAAGTAGGGACAATTCATTGTTGGAGGCAGCCATTTTGACTCCTATTACATATGATGATTGGTCTTGTTTTGCAGCAAATTCAAGCTTCAGAGGCACATTCTCCTCTAGCTTTTGTCAAAAAGGAATTGTTCAATCTACATGTTTGAATTTACTGCAAAACAAGAAGCAATCAAAATAAAAAATAGGAATGAAATAGGCGTCAAAATGGCTGCCTGCAACAATGATTGTCCATACTTTCTTTATACAGTGCTTTACTGAAGAGTCTTTTTTTACCCCCTCTATTGCATGAATTTGGCTACAGCTCAAACTTAATGCAATTTAACGATCGTACTACGTAACAAAACTGTCAGCTACTATTACGTGTTCAGCAACAAATTCGTGACATTACCTGACAGTTTTGTTACGTGGTGAGATCGTTAGAATACATTGTTAAGTTTGAGCTGTAGCCAAATTCATTCAAGAGAGGGGGCAAAAAACGACTCTTCAGTAAATGCAGCAATTCAATTGTTGGACTAAAACAATGGAATCCAATGCCTGTGCACCACGGTCTATAGATATTCATGGTCACCGAGCTCCATTGTTAAAATGAAGCTAAAGTTTCTAGCTCCCAATAGGGTGGGAACTCTATTGAAAAGTGGCGCTGCATGTACAATCGGCCCAAAAACGCCTGCAGCGCCGCCCTATCGACAGACAGAAATTTTACTTTCATTTTCAGTTTCAATGAAAAACCTCTATCGCAGGTCACGGTCAGCCCTGATGCGATCTATGCGGCACCTGGCGCGATCTGTTTTCCTTAGCTTCTCGAAACAATGGAAAATGACCGAAGCTCGATGACCGTGAATATCTATAGACCGTGCTGTGCACAGACCAGGGGATTAAAAGACTATGGTAGAGAGTAGCGACAACTCCTGCCTCGGCGCCATTGTTGTGGCAAAAAGCGATCTTCCTAATGCTGCGCTATAGGAAATCCATGATATACTGACTCGAATTACAGTTTGTATAAGAGAGAAATAAATACAGAAAGCATATCAATGCCAGATAAATTTATTAACTTAATACATAAGTTATAGAATTGAAAATAGAGTTATGTCTTATTGTGATATTTTAATGATATCCGTAAGGGGAAAATTAGCAACTAAAAATTAAAACTAGCATTATAATAAAATAAAGTTAGATATCGCTATTAACGCTAGGCATGTCAAACTAAAATAAATGGACAAGTGCGAGTCGAACTCGCGTGGAGAGGGTTCCGTACGATGAATATGTTATCTACCATGTTTTTTTTTAAATCTGACCCAAATTTGTAAAAGAAAGTATGTATGGTACAGGAATGTACAGGGAAATTTCTGAATATATTGTCTATTGCTGAATTCTGTCTTGTTGTATATTCTTGAATACGTAGAGTAAGACCGAGTGATAGAAGGTATTCTGATATTTCATTTTTTGATTTGTCCTTAAAATTAATAGTGAAGCCTCCTGCTATAATAATCTTTTCGGTGCTTTGAATTGGAGGCATTCACAATGCCCACCCCTTAGACTATCTAAAAATAAAACCTGAAGAATTGACCGACCGTTCGACTTTGCGAATACAGTAACGATTTTTTAATTAACATTCGCAACTGATTTTTATTAAAATTTAAATAAAAATTAATTTTAATTTAATAACTTAAAATAGGTAAAATTACTTATTTAGGATTTTAATTTGATTTTCCTACTGTATTTAATCTAGCGCGAATTCTTTTTAATGATAATAGATATATTAAAAAAACGTAGCTAACATTGGCTGCGAGTAAAAAACGTAGCCCACAAGAAAGACAGGCCTGGGCACTCAAAAGTTACCTGACCACAGTAGTCTGAGCAACAATCCAAACTTCATTGTTTCCAACAAACGAAAAAAACACCGATTGTTAAAATCCGAGATGGAGACAATAAAAGTTGGATTGTTGCTCAGACTACTATAGTCAGGTGACTTTTGAGTGGCAACACGGATGACACAGGCAACTCCCAGGCAACACCTTCTAGACACAAGGCCTCGACACGGATGACTCTGACGTCATACAGTAGGCAGCACAGCCAACAATAAATACAGGCTGGGGCAGTTGAAAATCATCTTTTACATTGTTTTCGACTGCCCTGGCCTGTATTTAAAGCTGGCCTTGCTGCCTACTGTTTGACGTTAGAGTCTTCCGTGCCAAGGCCTTGTGTCTAGAAGGTGTTGGCCCAGGCCTGTCTTTCTCGTTGGCTACGGTAAAAAAACTATGACATCAGTATTTTCTCGAAATTTAACAATGTTTTTTCATTTGTTGGAAACAATAAAGGTTGGATTGCTCGGCACTATCATAGTCTTATAATTCCCTGGTCTGTACCAACACCACCTAGAGAGAAGGCCTGCGCCACAGAAACTGTATACATTGTTACGTCATCATTAAACGGCCAAATTTAGGGCTTATTATTGGTAGAAATACGATTAACAATAGCCACTTTCTTGTGATGTAACAATGTATGACGTTTCTGTGCGCAGGCCTTCTGTCTAGGTGGTGTTGTCTGTGCACTGGCACCGATTTCCATTGTTTTAGTCCAACAATTGGATTGCTGTATTTAATGAAGAGAACAGGTGATTGTGGGCGATTGGTTGGTCCGATTTGGATGATTTTTTTTTGTTTTCTTTGTTTTTTTATGCTGAACAAGTTTGCAATTGGGTTTTTTTCTCTATCCCTTACGGTTTTTGAGATAATCACGGTCTATAGATATTCATGGTCAACGAGCTTCGGATATTTTCCATTGTTTCGAGAAGCTAAGGAAAACAGATCGCGCCTGGTGCCGCATAGATCGCATTGAAACTGAAAATGAAAGTAAAGTTTCTGTCTGTCGATAGGACGGCGCTGCAGGTGTCTTTGGGCCGATTGTACATGCAGTGCCACTATTCAATAGAGTTCCCACCCTACCGGGAGTTAGAAAATTTAGCTTCATTTTAACAATGAAACTCGATGACCATGAATATCTAAAGACGAGGCTAACGAGAAATACAGGCTCCGGCACTGAAAAGTCACCTGATCAAAATAGGTCTATTAACAATCTAGCCTTCAATGTTTCCAACAAAGGAAAAAAACACTGATTGTTAAAATACAAGATGGAAACAATGAAAATTACATTGTTAATAGACCTATCTTGGTCAGGTGACTTTTCAGTGCCGGAGCCTTTCTCGTTAGCCGCGATCTAAAGACTAATGACGTATATTAAAGACTGTGGTCAAAAATCTTCACCGGTGAGAGAATGATGACGCAATTTCTCACTGGGCTATCCGTCTGTTTTCTCGACGAGGACAATTAGACTAACCGGTTAGGCACAGCAGCACCATAATAGTAAAAGAGATTTTTTACTATTACGGCAGTACTAACTGGCGTTTCTGACCGCATTAAATTAGGTCAAAGTTTTCTCACTGGGATTTCTGACCGACCAAATGCTAACTCTTCTCACCGGTGAGAGTGTTTGACCTTAGCCAAAGATAGACTCCGAATCCTATTGTTAACAGCGGCAAAAAGTGAAGCAAATTGAGCCATGACAGTTCTGGGCAAGAGTGAGCCGTGGAGTAATTAGCTGTCTGGCTGCTTTGTTTTTGAAGATTTTGGGCCTGAGGAATTCCTCAAAGTTAAACTGCGTACAACTGCACAAACAGACAAGAAAAAGGACCAGGAATCATTTTCCACAAAAATAAATCAAAAATAAGTAACTAAAATGAAAATACGTAACTGAAAGACAATTGAAACGAAATTGAAATTGAAACCATGATCGAAAAATTGTTTATAAAATATAATAAAATACTTCAAATACAAAGTAAACGAAAAGATAAACTTATGACTCTGTGAAAAGCGTGTGAAAGAATTATTAATCAGCTACTCTTGTGTGTTTAGCCATGTGTTTTGCATCAACTTCACTCACTTTCGGCCATGATAGTTCTGGGC
>JAHWFO010001556.1:10545875-10590445 GCA_023313115.1 Rhysida immarginata | reverse complement strand
TTTGTTCCTGATGACAAAACATCTTAGCATTTTTTCTTTCCAATTTCGGGTTTTTTCCCCACAAAAAAAATTTAAATAGATTCATTTATCCTGCATGTCTATGGAGTTTTATTTGCGTGGAGCAGTTTGTGACGTCAGAATTTGTTTTGCCAACAAGATTTTTCTTCTAAGTGATAAAACTTAAACTTTCATTTTGAGAATAAGGGTGATTAAAAATGCTTCGTTTTTCTCTTTTACTTATTCAAAATTTGTATGCACGCTCTTTTTAGAAGTGAATGGCATTGTTGATAAAAAATAGATGCTTCATTTCAAATTGCGTTACTGATTCTGTGCAGAACATAGCCAATAGCACTTTTCCTATATGATTGTCCACATATTTCTGAAAGATCAAAATTATCAATATAGCAAATATCGATTAAATGCTCATACAAAGTAAATTGATTATCGGTTTTATTGGTATATAAAAATAGCTAATACTCATCATATCAGTATCGCAAATGTTGTAAGAATAATTAATTATAGCTTTAAATAAAAATAATTATTTACTCAGTTTATCAATATATATATTTTATAAAAAAAAATTCAAATCGTTTATGGCTTAATATTTCTCTGCGACTGCACAAGTAGATTACTGCGAAGCCCGCAAATAAATACTTTCTTAATGATGAAAAATAGGAAAGAAAATTCCACAGTCTGGGTTTGAACCAGGAACCTTTGGCTCAGACCGCCAACGCGCCTCAGAACAGCTGAGGTTGACGTATAATAAAATCCCTCACTGAACATCTTATGATTAATCTTTAATACTTTCTTGTTGCCTCCTTTTATCTGCTATCGCCTGTCGCGTTAAACGCTAATTTTTATAACTTTCTCGTTAAAATAATGATGACAGTATGAATTACATTTATTATTATGGCTGCGTTCATTATTAGAATAAAAATTTGATTTCATTCAAACTCTTTTGTCGCGCAATGTTGCTGTAGAAACTTGCTTCAGTAAATTAAAAAGAAAGGAAATCTTAACATTAATGTCTACTCGAAAGAATTCATCTCTTTATGAACCAAAGTTTTAAAAATATCTGTAAGGTTAAAGTCATTAATAATTCCTTGCGTAAAATGTTATTAAATGCAGCGGAGTTCCATGGCAATTTCCATTCCCTTGACCCGTGCATAAATTGAAAAATACTGTTAGATAACACTTAAATAAATCAAGTAAATAAATGGCGTCACCTTTCCTATTTTCTTTAGCAGTTTTTCCTTTCATGTCTTTAATTTTGTTCTCTAGTAATAAATTGTTGTTTTTTCCCCTTTTCATACCTTAAAATAAATTACGTTCATATATTGTAAAGGACAGAACGGGAGATGGAAATAAAAAATTTTTGTAATAGGTGTAAATCTTTCAACGTTATTGCCTGGAACATCAGATAGCGAAATTAAATTTCCTCGTTTATATATTGCCTCGCCTGTCACCTTTTGTGGACTGCAATGAAATCCAGACAATTTCATCCCCATAATTACCCTTAGTTTTTGGACGTATTTTTTGTGGACATGACGGAAGAAAAAAATAAATCACGGTAGAATTGTAACATCATAGTTAGACAGACAGAAAAAATAACACGCCAAGCGACTAGTTCTTAGAATGTAAATATGCATCTTATCCCGTTTAAGGCCACTCTAAATGCCAAGTGGAATTATCATTAAGAATATGATAAAGCGCAGTTTTTAATGGAAAAACTAGTCACTTTATTCTAGAAGACACAGTTTCATTATTTTCCTTAATAATCACTATAGTTATAAATATTATTGATCAAAGGAGTTTAAATGATTAATTTTAAATTTAAATGTGGTTAGTCTCCTTTTAATGGGGAAAATCGTAAAATTAAAATTTAATAAAAACAAAAGAATAAAGTCACCAATCTTGAAAAACGATGAAGAAACTTGTGAGATGGAAGAAAACTTAAATGATGTAGTCTATTGAAGATGTTGTTAGTAGAAATAAATTTAGTCTATTGAGGATGTAGATGAAGTCTTGTGAAGATAATGTTGATAGTAGAAAACGATATTCTTGAAGGATGTGTTGGTTTTGAAATACAGATGAAATTTTGAAGAGGGTGATCCAAATATTTGGGATAAAATTTAAAACGTTTTCGAGAATATTTCTCATCATCAGTAGGATAAAACATTTTTGAAAGGTGAAAACAGTTGAAATAAGAATTTAACAATTGATAAGAAAAACAATTGATATAAAGATGATGAAGCTAAGTTGGTTGTAACTGTTGGTTATGATTGTTGGCTATTGTATACTAGGGTAATTGTTGTTTAAAAGTAGTGTCCATTTATTGTTTCTCTGTTGATGGCTTGGCTAAATTTTTGTTATTTGTAATGATATTTATTGTTTTACTATAGTTATAAGGGCATAAAAATAAAAAAAAAAGATATGAAGTATGCTGTACTGTACACAAAGGCTTCTTAATAATCTCTAATATGCATATTTGAACGAGACAAGACATGCAATCGACAGTCATTTGACAATCGAGCAGTATAGTTTATCGGTATTCGAGTGGAACTGATCAGTAGCTTCCATAATATCACCCTTCATAAACATATGCCAACAGATATACAGTACATTGAACAAGATGAGAATCCTAACGTACCCAGAAAGGTTTTCCAGACAAAATTGCAATCGAGTGGTTATTTCGTATAAGCATTCAATGCGGGTAGTTTTATTCGTATTGAATGCTTATACGAAATAACCTGGTGGCGCCACTAGCGTCAGAACGCAAGTTTTACATTAGCATGAAGTAAACGTTAAGAAATAAAAAAAAAAAAACCTCTAAAAATAAAGTAACAAGTACTCCTACGAGGATTTCGTTTCTTATGAGTTGGTGTTTGAGGGTGATAACTGGCTCATGTTGGCAGAAGATGAATAACAAGAAACAAGTAGGCACTAAGCCTAAGCGAGAAAACTAAGATGGCGGATATTTGGCCGGATGTGCTCATTATGTATAAACTGCGCATGTACCAACATCTCTTACTCAACCGAGAATTGCCAACGAGATCTGAAAGTTTTTTTTCGTGATCTTTTGTAAAGCATGAAAATTGTCTAACTTTAAAGGAAGTGACAACAATTTTTTTTTCTTATTCGTACGAAAAATTTCTCGCAACGAAAAAACCTAATTCCCTATAAACTCTTGTTGAATTCAACCAACAGATTTTTAGTCGGATTTAAAAAGTAAAATTTTCCGAATCCATTATTGTAATCTGGTAACAAAAGTTCAGAGTGAACCCCTTTCCGGGTTAAATGCATGAGTGTCCCCGGTCGGAAAGCGATCATTACGTGTAGGGAAAAGGCATAGGGCACTGAAATTATTTCTTCAAAATTGACACTCTCTCCAACCCCCTCTTACCAACTGATACCGGTAAAAATAATTGCACCGCCTTATGCCTTTTCATTACACACAATGATCGCTTAGGCTTTACTGCACTTCTGGCTGAGAGGAGGATCGATGATGCACCTAGTTTATGATAACACAAACTGCACGTGTCGATTATTCTGATAATCGTGGAGACTTTCTAAAAGATAGCATTAAAGCGGTGAATGCACACGTTTCGGTCACACCACCCTTATTTAAATAAATATTTTCTCTTTGTATTCAGCATCCTGTATATTATTTGAAATAAATATGTAAAATTATATTCACCAAATTTTTTGCAATTCAAAGTTTTCTAAATAGGGTTTCCATATTCTCCAAAAAATGAAGTATAACAATATGGTTTCGGAGACAACGGTTCTATTTCACGAGGATCAGGAGTCTGTGACAAGAGTCCAGGTCTATGTACTCTTGCGGAGGTGAGTTAGTAAAAACCATAATGCAAAAGGAAAAGACATGGAAGAGATGAGGCAACGACTTGTTATTCCTATTAATTTCATTGGGCAAGATAAAAGAGCCGTTTCCCTCATCACTCCTCAGATGGCGAAAGTGAATGTGGCCTTATTTTACAGTACAGTATATCCACGTGTTTCAACAATGTTTCAACCGAGTCTTTTGCCGTGTTTTTTTTTTTTTTTGTAGAAACCTGCTATAAACAATAAACAAAGATGGGTACACTATTTTATCGCAGTTTAATCTGTATAACGGGAGTTAGATAAAATTATGAATGAGTTTTAATTTGACAAGCAGTTAATATTATATGTCTTTCTCAATTAGGAAGGAAAATTTAGCGAAATATCTCGTACTAGTGGTTTAATTATATTTAATTAACCCTGTAGTATCTAGCATTCGAGCAGAAGTTAACTTATCAAATAGTAAATGTAGAGGAAAATTATTCACCCAAACAATTTCCTGTGCAGTCTTCTGAGAAAAGCAGAAGAAGCCTTTGCAAATTTTGCAGATTCACCAGAACTGACAATTAATTCAGTATTATCAATATTAAATTTGACCTTTCCTTGTGCTCTTCAGAAGCAAGACATTCTGGCTGTGATTTTTCACTACCACAGCACATTACGAATGCGTCAGTTACGCAATCCAAAAAAAAATTGTGAATCATGATTACAAAATTAAAAAAGTAAAGCAAATTAACAACCGAATGAAATATCAAGGGCTTAGTTTGTTAAAATGCAATCTGTTTTATTTTATTACATCTATGCTCAAATTGAAAGAAATTTCAACTGAAAAACAATTAAAAAACTTTATTTTTTAAATTAGACCATATATTATAATTTTCTGATGAAAATAAACTAGCTTAACGTGTACGTTTGGGCATAAGAAAATGCAATATTGATGTTCTTTGATTGAAAGCACGGTGTAAGAGGAAGAATCGGGTCATCTTCAACTTCCGTCACAGTAAGCGATGGAGGAAACAGCTCCGTTATCTTGCCAGCCTATGGGCGTCTTTCCCTCACCTCTACCTCCATGGTAAAAACTGATTTTTATGTTAATACGGTCTCATTAATTTTTTAATGATAGTTCCCATTTTTACCACGGATGGCATTTTTATAGTTATTTTGTTCCTCTCATGACTCCCCAGTGATAAACTTTTCTATATACGTGTATTTATGATTGTCGTTGATGGCACAGAAAAGAATATGGTGTCCAATAATAATGTATACAGTATATTGTCTGTGAAGTCTTTTCGGAAGTGATTATTAGCCATTGAAATCCCGAAGACTCGAATAATAAAGTACATGTCTTTACCACTATGCCCACTTATAATAAAGTTCATTTGCTAAGACATTGGAGAAGTCATAGCGCTTCAGAACACAGCTAACTGGATAGATAAATTGTAAATTGGTGTTGAATCCCTTTCGGATTCTTAATCTTACGCAGAGCTGTGTTTATCGATCAATTTGTATTTATTGCATTGTATTAATTGCATTTATTCTCAAAGAGCCATCGATAAAGGTATCCTCTTTTCGATATCATTATTTAATGAAGAAATTGTAAATAAACAAGTCAGGCAACCGAAATGCTCAAGACCGATAGGATTTTAAGGCATTCGAGGATAAATAGGATTTCGATAGGATTTAAGGCATTCGATAGGATTTTAAGCATTTGATTTCTAAAGAAGCCATTCGTTTTTAGGGTTAGATGAGGTTGCTAAGGAAGCATCTGGTTGCTAAGGCAAGACGTACTTCTAACAGAAATGTGTAGTTCAAAATGAATAAAAGTATCTGAAAAGTTAAATGGAGAGTGTAGTAATTCTCTGTATATTCGCACATATAAGATTCATTTAATTTGTAAGCATTTCTATATAATGAAATAAGCGTTAATTGTTGAAACGTTCTGTGTAAGGGTCTGTTTTTTCTTCATACACTATTGCTAAAGCTTTTCTACGTAAGCATGTACTGTTGAAGCGAGCGATTAGTTATTAGCTATTGATAAAAATTTGCCTAACACAAATTAACTATAGATAATGTAAGGCGTAAGTAATTACATACCATATCTTAGCATTGAAAGTTTTCAATGGTATCATAATGGTATCCTTAAAATACGTACCACTAAACTCATTTTGCATTATATTCATCCACGACACGTCATTCCAATTTGTTTGATATATTACATGCACGGAAAGTATCCAATGGACTATAATGGTTCCACTAAAACGTGTAATACTGAACAAGATTTGATTAGCCTTAATTTTACGTTATATTCATTCATGACCCGTCATTCCAAGCTGTTTGGTATAATAAAGCCGTATCTTCGCATTGAAAGTTTCCGATGGACCTAATGGTACCACTAAACCACGTACCATTGAGCCAATTTTGATTGATTTTAACCATCATGGAAGACCATCACGTGTCTTCACTTAATTCACAAGTCTTTTCTCTGCCTTAGCTATGGAATGCCAAAGAGAGAACAGCATTGACCAGTGCACAGGCCATTTATACATGGAATCGTATAGTGAAAAACGTGGTCACCTCTATTATTTGTGACCTTTTGAACCAGGAATAATTCCCCGATTTTTTCCATCAACGAACTCAGTCCTTCGTTTTTCAAAGTTGACGCATGGCGAAAATGGTAGTCGAAAATTCGGAAGCGCTCGACCGCTAGAGCACCAACAGACGGACGCACATTGTGAAAACATCAGTACCTATCGGTCCTAATAAAGATTAAAACTGGTCTTCTCATTTTAGCATTATGAATAATTGATGGAAGCATTTATTACGTAATATGAAATATTTTAACTATCCAAGGAAATATGTCTTTTGTGAAAAGCAGTGTTGCCAGCAGAATTGTTGCCGGAATTAAGTTTCTTTCCACCCAGATCTGGGTTTGGTTTTTTTGGCTATCTGACGTTTATCATCTGTGTTTTTCTGGGGTTTTATTTTCTCGTCAGCATGTCGCTGGGATAGGGGGGGAAACTACATCTGGGTGGAAAACCTCAGTTCTGACATCGCTGGTTAAAAGTGAAAAGAATTTCTATTTAAGCATCGTCCACCCTCGTTCACCAATGAGTTGTCTCATGAATGTGTAAAGTTACAATGGAGTCATTACATTGAAATTGGTATCAAAGTCTGGTTGATCTTTAGAATATTGTTAGCATTTGTAGGATAATAACATATAATTTTAATAATATAGGAATAAAAAACAATTTTACTAAATAATTCGATTATATTCAACTTCTAATAGAATATCGCATGGTATGGTCTGAAACAGGGGCGGCAATGCTTCCCTCCCCCCTATTTGTGGGTTTTTATACATTCATATGGTTTTCTAGGTTAAATTTTCTAAAAAACTTTAAATCTAGTTTTTTTTAGAATTTATAAAATTGATTTCTATCTTCTTTTATCAATTTTTATTTTCGTTTATATATATTAGGAATTTTATCAGCCCAATTTTGGGTTTTGGCAAAAATCCCATTGGTATCCCTAGTCTGAAATTGTAGGTACACTATTTTAAAAAACAAAGTTAATCCTAACGATAAATTCAACTTATTGTTCTAATTTCTCGATTATCAGTATTTACGCATTATTTTTGGGTCTTTATAATTCTATTTTGCCGTCAATGAACGTGTAACTTAATGAAATTATGACATTGTATCAGTATCTCTCAGTCCAAATGATTTAGTAACTAAATATTTAATTAAAAATGGGCACCTTAATTTTTTTTCTCTGTATGTAGCAGCAGTAATTATGGAATTATAATTAAAATAGGAGAATAGAATTAGTATCCATTTTAATATATTTACAGACTTGAAAGTTTTGCTTTTAGAATGTTTAACTCGAAATCACTTCTACTGAGAAATATAGCAAAATTTTTAGTTAGTATTTATTTATTTTGATAATTCGTCCTTTTTTCTAGATTTTAGCTAAAATGTACTGCATTATATTCACTTAATGAAATTTTCGTACCCTTAAAATATCTTCAGAGTTGTTCAGAAAATAAATGAGCTCAAGTTGAATTTTCCTGGACCGATCGTTGCAAAATTCAAACATTAATTTCTATAAATTTTCTACATTTCATTATTTCAACCCACTTCTTCATACGGAGTGTATGGATTGAGCAACTAATAAGGTTAAGGAAACCACTAAGAGGCTAAAATAGTCGATTTTGTGATTTACATTTCCCTTTCTCGAAAGGGACTCCTACTACGATCCTGCCTTAGGGTTCCGGAAAATGCTTTCAAAAGTATGTTACTACTTTGAAGAAAATGTATTTTGTTGTAATAGTTTCTTTTCAAGCACAGTTCGCTGCATTTGTAAGATTTTACTGATTGTTTTACAGAGATTGCCTCAATTGGCCAAAACATGATTTTTCAAAAATGATAATCGTGTGTTGAAATTTTTTTTTACGTTAATAAATATCCAAAGATTTCATATATTCCATTGTTAGTGTGTGTGTTTTGCTTGAAACCGATCGCTTGCAAAGCTAGAGAAGTGCGAGCCTTTAAATAAACAAAGAACAACTCAAAGTTCATGCACTTTATGTTCCAAACTTTCATCACATCCAGTTGGAATAAACAACAGAGAATCACTACTTTTCTACAGTAACATTTCCATATGTAAGTATTATTTAATCAGTTAAAAAAGTTTTTTTATCGGTAATTTTTTGAGATAGCTTGTATTTCAATAACGTCCTCAAAATGATACATTGGTAATTTTTATTGAATTGTTCTCTTAAAGTTTTAAAAAGTATCCGACATAGCCCGGCACTAATATTTCGTTTTTTGTGTACACTGAAGAGCCAAAATACAGGGTGGGCCATAAGTCGTGCACCAAAGCATTTAAAACAATTCTGATAATAATAAACGTTATTTTATTAAAACCAAGCTTAACTAATGAACTAAGAAACACGTTGTACATGCTGGTACAATCACAAATGCTCAAAATGCTCGCCATTTGCGTTGATGCACAATTCCAGTCGATGTTCACATCACACTTCACGTAATTCTTTGGTGCGCGTCTTATGGCCCACCCTGTATTATGACTACCTACTCAATAACGCTTTGCGCCCAGCGATGCCAGACCTGGGTTTTTCCACCCAGATCTAGTTTTTTTTCTATCCCAGCGACATCTGCTAAGAAAATAAAAACCCAGAAAAAACCCAAGTTCGGAAAGTTACTTTAGAATACCATTCATACGTATATAAATGTAAAAATAAACATGTACATATAAATATATATAAAAAATAAATTGGTCCGCAATGATGTTCAGATAGTCCGCAGCTTTCATGGTTCGTTCGATCACAACGACGGGTACCAGAGCCGCCCATTAGAACATACGCCAAAGCATAATATCGTCACCACCAGCCTGTGTACGGCCTGCTGTACAAGTGCCCACAAAACATGCTCGTTTACAGTCTTTACTAAACTTATGTATTATAAAAGAATATACTTAAATATGCAATATGATATAAAGAATGTTATGGACTTTACTGGAAAGAAACCATATATGTTATGCCATTTTTAAATAAAGAAGTTTTAATAAAAATATTTGTTTAGGTTTATTTATTTTTTGAACTTATTTTTACTTATTTTTCTTTAATTTCGTATAATTAAAAAAAAAACTCGAAATATTATCCAGCTTGACTTTTGGCCAGATTTTGAGGCAATTTGGCCAACTGTGAGATGACACAAATTTGATGCTCTTCGACTAAACACTCTGATCATAATAAACGAGAATTCATCATTATCATGCATAAGATAGGCTAATTCAAACTTCTTGCAGGTTTGAAGTTTTCTATGCCTTTATTGCATATTTAAAAAAAAGTAATTTTAGCAACTTCTTCGCGTTTCTTACCTTAAAGAAAGTTTCTGGTTATTATAATCGATATAACCTGATTTTGATGTAAATGTCATGACCACGCGAGTCCGCGGATGGAGTGAAACGGCATTGCTGACATCAAAGGATCCCGCTAGGACGAAAATTTCTTCTTTTTTTAATATGTTATTTGTTCCTTGTTTCCAAGCAACCCAATAAGTAAATCTTCTTAGCCCTTGTTCGCTCCATCCGTGTTTAGGGAACAAACTGTTTACAGAAAGAAAAGAGGCTTTTGCAAAGGAAGAAGATCTTACGAAAATAAAAGCACTGTTTCCGTTTGTCATCAAATAATTTCGCCAATATAGTGTTATCATGAAAAAGTTTTATTGCATTGATCGCTAGCTTTCTATTTGAATTACATTCGAGGAGTTCCCATTGTACTCTATTTATCAGTAAAGAAGATTACGAAGCATGCCACTATTTCGGAAATAAGTTCTTTAATTAGATTGAAAGAATTTTCCCTTTTAGGAAAAGGAAGAAAGGCAAAAATGGATTATTTCACTTATTTACTTCAATTTGGTCCCAAGTCCATAGAAATTCGGTGATTACGTCAGACGGCCTGAGTTTATAATGGTTTTAATGTAGTATGTAAATATCCCATTAAAAACGGTAAAATTTGTTTCTTTGATGAGAAAATTCTATCAGAAGTTCATTGAATGGGTAGATGTACTATTTTCTTATAAAAAACATCCCATATAAACATATAACTTCCTTAATTTAATGTAAAAATTAATTAAATAAAATTTAAAAATTTTAAAAATAAAAATAATAATAATAAAATAATAATGATGATGAAAATCACTTTTTGTCCACAATTTTTGGTTAAATAATATCACTTTTGAGGCCTAGATGATGTCCAAATTGATGGGAGTTTTATGATGATTTTCCACTGATGATCCAATTCTTAGAACAGAAGATTTTTAATTTGAAATGCAAAATAAGTAACTATAACAAAAAAATAACTGATAACAAAAAATTAAAATAACAAATATATCATAATTTATTTCAACTTTCTCTCCCTATTCTTATTATTGACTAGCTGATTACCCGGGGCTTTACCCGCTATGGTTGAAAGAAAAAAACGTGATATTAAACAGTAGCAATAATACGATTACATACAAAATTTCACAGAAGTCAGCAAAATTGTTTTAAGAAAATTAAAAGATTATATAATAACAGAATATATTAAATCCAAAATTGTTCAAAAATTGTTAATAAATGTTAGTTATGCATAAAGGACCATTATTTTGACATGGAATGTGTTACTCGAATGCCTTTGGGTACACTCTTTTTTGTCAGGCCATTAGGATCATAAAGAGATTGTCCTTGTGCTTTGTCAATCGTCATTGCGAAAACAAATCGCACAGGAAATTGTAAACTAGATAAGGGGTCGTCCATAATCCACGTGGACAGAATTTTGGGCTTTTTTGACCCCCTCCCTCCCCTTAGTGGACACATTGTGGACAACTTTTAAACCCTCTCCCCAAAATCCACATGGACAATGCCCTAACACCCTCCCCCCCCCCCAAAAAAAAACCCCACAAAATTAATCATTTTTTCTTCTCTCCATATATTCATCAGTTTCCCAAACTGGTGTTAACATTTTTTCCAGGGGTATGATTGGGGCCTTTTTAGTGCTGGACCCTTGATCCAAATACAGACCCTTCTTCTGTCCACGTGGATTATGGACGATCCCTAATTGTTCTCTGGGTGGTAGTGGGTATAAGATTAGTGACAGTCTAGTACCATTGTATAATTTGGGGGTATCCAAATTTCTCAATATCATTACTGGCCCTACTTTCACGTTGAACATAATGTGGTGGCATTCCAGGTGGGTTCCATTGAATTTAAAAATTCTGTGGGTTAGTTTTCAGCTTGCTCCTGGTCCATAACAGTGTCAATAGTTTATTGTCAATGCAAGATCTTGGCAACTCTTGCAAATGATGTCGTTTTTTATTTACAATCTCATTCTTTGGTGCAAGAATCGTACGTTCTCAAAGCCACTGTCGGTCCTCAATTTTTGTGGCTTGTTGGGGAACACATAATTTATAATTATTTCTCGCACTGACGACAACAGTATACAGAAATCAGATGAGATAGAAATTAAACCTGACGCAATTGTGGGTAATTTTTCATCTCCAAAACTGAGCACTTGTTTACAAATTTTATGATTGTGGTCACCAAGAATACGAACCCTCATATTAGTAATTAATTTTTTTGTGTGGACAAATTACCAAATGGTGGATTCTCTGAGGCAAGTACTGAGTTCATCTGCAGATGTTCATTGTGGAATAATTGGAAGGGATTTTCATTGTATATTAGGGCTTATTATTGGTAGAAATACGATTAGCAATAGCTGCTTGATGATGATGCAACAATGTATACACCTTTTGTCTGTAGGCCTTCTTTCTAGAAGGTTTGGGGTGATGTAACAATGTGCGACGTTTTCGCGCTCAGGCGTTGTGCACAGGTGGTATTGGCATAACCATCACCTTCTAAACATAGAGATAGATATACAGGGTGATTCAGAAAGGTAGGTCAAGAATGAAATACCATGTACAGTTTGTAGCGGGGAACAATATTTTTTCTTAAAAACATGGGTCCGGAAATGCATCCTTACAGAGATAATGCAACGTACGAGGTAGGAATGGATGTGCGTTACCCGGACGGCAATGGTAGGTCCATGTAAATTAGGATCTAAACATGTAAATTGTTCGTGTTCTCTCCTTTAAAAGAGAGGAAACGAAACATGTAACTCCATTGTCGTACAATGGATCGCTTGACTAATGCGGAGCTGGCGGACATGCATCTCGTCTACGGCGAGGTACAGGGTAAAGGATTTACCAACCGCGTTTTCCAGACCGTGATCACCCACATCGCCGGACGTTTCAAACAATAGACCAATGACATCGAGGCTTAGGGGCGACATTTTGAACACCTACTGTAATGTCATTCCTACCTCGTACAAGTTGCATTATCTCTGTAAGGATGCATATCCGGACCAATGTTTATATGAAAAATTTTGTTCCCCGCTATAAACTGCACATGGTATTTCATTCTTGACCTACATTTCTGAATTACCCTGTATACCAGAGGAGGAAACTCAATACTAAATCAAGGGACTTGGGATCAAGTGCTCGCCAGGGCGGCGCTTCGATTCGCAAGAAGAATAGCAGACGACGCAGTTATTTAATATGGCATTTCCAACGTTTAGTGTCCTTAAAAAGAGTACGCGTTTCATATTAAATTTTAAATTTTAAAATGAAAAAAAAATATGCCCTGCCACACATATGTCTTTTTTTAATTTTATGAATTCTTAGCTTAATGCGAGGCACCGAAAAATTATTTTTTACTTTTTATTGCACTTTTTAAAGCAAAAAGGAATAGGTTTTTTTTTTAAATAAAAATAAAAATGGATGAAGGGGTAAAAATATAAAAAAGTTTTTTTTATATATTTTATTTTTAGTAATATTAGGAGGACAAACGAATATTAAGTTAAAGTAGAAAATTAACTGTTTTATACTATACTAAATTTTTGAAATTTGAAATTTATTCATCCAAAGGGCCTAGCTATGTATACAAAAAAAAATCTCGCTTGTGGGAATTCATTATTTCTTTTATAGAAAAATTTCAAAACTCCTTTGGCATACTTTAATTTCTTGCTTGCATATTGTTTGGTTAATATTTTTAAATATTGTTCTGTTCTCATATTTACATATGTAATTATGATAGTTGGAAAGTACAATTTAGCATGAGAATGAGAACAATATAGTGATTTCCAAGAAACAATTGGATGAATTTCTTGCAAAAGTTTTTTTAATAAATCTGCCACGGTCTATAGATATTCATGGTCATCGAGCTTCGGCCATTTTCCATTGTTTCAAAAAGCTAAGGAAAACAGATCGCGCCAGGTGCCGCATAGATCGCACCAGGTGCCGCATAGATCGCACCAGGTGCCGCATAGATCGCACCAGGGCCGACCGTGACCTGCGATAGAGGTTTTTCATTTAAACTGAAAATGAAAGTAAAGTTTCTGTCTGTCGATAGGGCAACGCTGCAGGCGTTTTTGGGCCGATTGTACATGCAGCGCCACTTTTCAATAGAGTTCCCGCCCTATTGGGAGCTAGAAACTCTAGCTTCATTTTAACAATGGAGCTCGATGACCATGAATATCTATAGACCGTGAAATCTGCACGTAATTGCTCAGTCTTCTTTTCAAAAAAAGACATCTGTTGAGAGATATAAAAGATATTCACTGCCTTCAAATGTCAACCGAGAAGTAAAACACTTTAAAACCTTATGGTATGGGGATGTTTTAATAGTCAAAGTGTTGGTGAATTGTTTATTGTGAAGAGCCGGATCCATATTAAAGTTTGTACAGAACTAATGGAAGTCTCTGTCACTCCAATTATTGAGAAGATTTGTTCATCTGAAGAGGTTATTTTCCAATAGGATTGTGTACCACAGGGGTGACCAACCTGCGGCCCGCGGGCCAAATGCGGCCCACCAAAGGAATTTATGCGGCCCGCCAAATGAACTATTTACTGTAAAATTTATTAACAAGTAAGATTGTACGTGGTTAATGTTTCATAAAATATTTGAATGTGATTTGAATTACAAATGGTTGGCCCCCTGAAAACCTTCAGAAATTTATTTTGGCCCGAGACAAAAAAAGGTTGGTCACCCCTGGTGTACCAGCTTATACATCCAAAAATGGGGAAAGAGAAATAAGTGTCCTGAAATGGCCAAGAAATTCGCCTGACATGAATCCAATCGAAAATCTATGGACAATAATGAAAAATAGAATCCAGAATCCGCACCCAAGAAACAAAAGAGATATCATTGAATGCATCAAAAACGTTTGGAATATATTACGCAAGAATTGAGACTATTATTACGGCAAAAGCTAACTCTACAAAATAGTAAAATCAATTATGTATAAAAAAAAAAGATAAGATATTTCCAATTTTGCAATACGTGGAATTAATTTCATTTTTGCTGACGCAATGTCTTTTATAACAACAATGTCTTCAAAGCAATGATTAAATTCAATTATTATTTTACTGATTTTGTTTTATTAATTTGTGCACTTAGTTATTTTACTTTATTTAGTCATTTATTTTGTGCTATTAATTAATCATTAGCTTTATTTATTGTATTTGTTTATCACTTAATTAATCTATTTTTATTTTATTTTAATTAAATTTTAGTTATTTTTTTTATTTATTTAATTTGTTTTTGTCAAATTCCATCATAAATATTTTATTTCATTTACTGATTAATATTGATTGATTTGTCATTGAAATGTCAAAATGTATAATGCAGAAAACATTAGGAAGCAGTCTTCAGGACGCCGCCATCTTAGTCTGACAGAAAAAGCTATCAGTTTCCGCCCCCCCCCCCCCCCCCACTCCCTGCCTTCTAAACTTCAGGCCCTACAACAGACGATGAAAACGTCATCAATATCAGGTCCAAACAACAGCGCGCTTAGCAGAAGTAGGTAATAAAAAAATAAAAAAAGATTTCTCATGCACTCAAGAAAAACATAGCTCTAAGAATATTTTGCACAATATTATAAAAATAGCAACAAATATATTTTTAAATAATAATATTAAGGGAAAACGATTCCTGCATTGATAAAATTACCTTTGGCTAAAGGGAATAAAGCAAAGAGAATATTAGAGAATTATCCAGAATTAAGATATTATTAGAAAATTATCCTCCCTGCTTTAACAAAGAATAGCCCTATCCGAAACGTCATCATTTTATTTTTGATTTATTTATTTTATTTTTTATTAATATCTATTAATTATTGTATTTCAGGGTTCTTGTGTCTCGTCCTTCTCTCCTACATTCGTCAATAAAACAAAAAAACCAAATACGATGCAATTTTGTGGAAGTCCGTTTTGATTAATTTAAAATGCAAACCTTAATCATGGTTGGTTCATCAGGTTTATTGGCGCATTCGGTTGGTTCGTTAGGTCATTTTTTGCCCCCTTTCACAAGATTTATATTTTTACACAATCCAGACAATTCAACATAATTATTTTCCTTTGCGCATTTCGGGAATAAATACAAACACCCATGCCGAGGGCGAGATTTAAAACCCGCGACCCGACGGATTCGAGAACTGGAAAGTTTACACCCCAGTGCTCTCGGCCGCTTGGGCGGCTGAAAACCTAAATAAAAGAACATCCGTCGTAGAAATTAGGGTTACAAAAATGATAGTAGATTTATATCTTACTATGAAGTTCATGCTCATTAAGATTAATCTAATGACTTACTGGAATTGTTTTAATGGAATTTCCTATTTGAAAACATAAAGAGTTAAAACTAGAATTCAATTCGCCTTCTATTCTCTACTCGAGAACCAGAAAATATAAGAAGACTGAAAGAAAAAATATTTTTAGTCTTTTTTTTTCCTTTTTCTTTTATTTCTGGTTTATTTTTTTCATTATTTTATCTGGCAATAGAAATCGACTTCTGTTCAGCTTCAAAGAACGATTCTTAGTGACAGTCAACACAATTAGTGGGATTATTTCGAAGACTTTTTTGTGTGTGCTTGTTTTGTGGAGAATTCGTTCATAAGGAGTGGCTTGCTTTCCATCCTCCTTATTTTTTACAAGCTTTTAATCTCCTTTGCTTCTTCATTAGAGGAAAAGCGAAAAATGTTTTTATAACAATGTTAAAATTTCATTTTTACTCATTTGAAACATTTTAATGACTTCCTTAGAGGAAGAAAAAGGTAAATTTAGAATGGATTTTTAAGTTCTTTAATATAAAGTTCGCTCCTTGTTTTTGTTTCATTAAAAACAAATTAATTTTACAATCATAATACGTAAATAATGAAGGGATTTATTTTATGGACGAAGTCAGATGTTTAAATCCTGCTAGTGGTTCCGGAAATTGCTTAAGAAGAAATTGGAGTTATATTTTGGTTCGGAAAATAAGATAAGAAAATTCGGGTTAAAGTTTTTCTCTTCATCCATATAGTTTTAACTTTGAAAAGAGAGCTAAGTAGAGAGAAACCAACCGAGGTTGCATGTGCGTTATATTCTTGCAATAACTAAATCAATTGTATAAGGTAGCTTCAAAAATTCAAAAAGTTCTCGAAATTTTACTAAAGCAATTTACATCAACAGAAATTCACTTAAATTTCTTTAAAGTAACAACAAAGGAAATTTAAATATTCTTTAAAGTAATTTCACTCTATGTGAAATAGCAATTCCATTTCTTCTTTTGTTGTTATCTAGTGTCCACAGTTTTAGCTCTTATATTTCTATTTCTTCAAAGTAATTTCCTTTGGCATCTACACAAGTTTGGTATGTTTCCGTAAGCGCCGCCATATAACTGGTGATGTTGGAAGAGTATGATCAAAGTCCGTAGACAAAGATCTTTTTACATGGAACTTTATCTAGAACTTTATGCAAGACTGATATGAAGCACCATCTAATGACTATGCGGCCAAGTAGTAATCAATCTGTTCTCGGTCGGTGGAAATTATGAGGATATAGTGTGAAGTTTTGTTGCCTTACTTAATGAACCACTCTCATGTTTCTAAGCTTCTTTTTTTGGTCACGCCGTAGACAATTGCGAATATTTGAGTCTTTAATTTGGTTTGTTATGGTAACCGAAAAATATTTTATTAATTCTGGAGTTTTCCTTATTTTAAGTTACAACTTAAAAATATGATCTAAATCTTCCTAATACCTCAAAAAAGTACCTTCGAAGCAGAAGACATTGACAGCAATTCCCAAACAAGTGTGTCAAAAAACAATGCGAAAAAAAAGAAATAAATAGGAAAATCAAGTTATAGTATGGAATGTAAATTTGGCCTTCTCTGTTAGCAACCAGACACTATTCCCAAAGGAATTCAGGGCATGGATTGCATATGTGAATTGACTGCCTCTCTGTAAGGGCCTAAATTCTGGGCTTCAATCTCAGTCTCGGTGAACCAATTAGGAAATTTTTATAAACCAGTTCCCTCTGTAGGTAGAGTCGGCTGAAGAAAATACTAAATGCTCGTGAGGGGCCTATTTTCAAAAATATTTGTAATTCGATGACTTTTTTCAAAATTATATGTATCTTTTTGTTGGTCTTTCACCTGATGCATACATCCGAGAGCTGAAGCTTTGCATTCAGATATTCTTTAATTTATGGTTTATAACCATATCGGGAAATGTTATTGAATTTAAAGATCAATTTTTAGTAACTATATAAAACATCGCTTTAAAAAGTCACTATGTTGGAAGTGAATTTGAATCATGCATTGACGCTGGCAAATTTAAAGTGTAGGTTCGTAAATGTTGAACACGAAATAAATAAACCATTAAGGAATGACGTAACAAAGTACCAAAGGCTAAACTAAACCAGTCGCGGGACCATATTTATCAATTGGCGAAATAGTAATTAATCATGCACGTCTCCACAAAGTTCGGACGTATCTTTGAACCAGTTTGGATTATCATTAATTTTACATTATATTCATTCGTGACACATCATTCCAATTTGTTTGATATATTACATGCCATATCTTAGCATTGAAAGTTCCAATGAACCATAATGGTTCCACTAAACCAGGTGCCTTTGAACCAATTTCGACTATCTTTAATTTTACGTTATATTCATTCATGACACGTCATTCTAAGTTGTTTGATCTATCACTTGCCCTATTTTAACTTTGAAAGTTTCTAATGGACCATAATGATACCATTAAACCACGTACCTTTGAACAAACTTGGATTATCATAAATTTTATGTTATATTCATTCATGACAAACTATTCCAAATTGTTTGATATATTACATGCCATATCTTATCATTGAAAATTTTTGAGGGTGTCATAAGTCTATCATTAGAGCAGGTGCCATTGTTTCGATTACAACCATTTTCAAAATGGTTCATTGCTGGAACCATATTTATCAATTGGCAAAAATAGTGTTTTATATCCATAGAGTAGGAAAATTTTATTCCTTCTCTATGTTTATATCCGCTTCTATCTCGTCATTACGATTTGTTTGATATATTACTAAATGTATCTTCTCATTGAAAATTGCTAGGTGGGAAAATAGAGGTACCATTTGTGCACATGCCAAGTACCGATTTAGATAATATTTGTGATTGATTCGTGCCATGAACCATATTCATCGACTGACGAAACCAGATTTTGAAAATCTTTCATAACCTCGGAGGAGTTAGAGTTACAGATAGACAGACAGACAGACAGACAGACAGACAGACACACACGTTTCCCCACACTGATAGCATAAAGCACCTTTCGGTATTTAATAAACCATTAAGGAATGACATAACCAAGTACCGAAAGGTTAAACTAAATCATTCGCGGATCAATATTTTTATACTGCCCTATGTTAACATTGTAAGTTACTAATGGACTATAAAGATACCATTACACCACGTACCTTTATACCAATTTCGACTATCATTCATTTTACGTTATATTTATTTATGACACCTCTTTCCAAGTCGTTTGATATATTACATGCCATATTTTAGCATTGAAATTCCACTAATCCAGAATGCTTCTACTAAACCAGTTTCCTTGAAACCAATTTGGACTATCATTAATTTTACGTTATATTCATTCATGACACATCATTCTAAGTCGTTTTATATATTACATGCCATATTTAAGCATTGAAAGTTCCAATGAACCATAATGGTTCCACTAAACCAGAATGGTTCCACTAAACCAGGTTCCTTGAAATCAATTTGGACTATCATTAACTTTACGTTATATTCATTCATGATACATGATCCCAATTTGTTTGATATATTACATGCCATATCTTACCATTAAAAATTTTTGAGGGTGTCATAAGGGTACCATTAGAGCACGTGCCAATGTTTCGATTACAACCATTTTCAAAATGGTTCATTTCCTGAACCATATTTATCAATTGGCCGAAATAGTAATTTATATTCGCTTCTATCTCTTCATTACGATTTGTTTGACATATTACTTAATATTTCTCTCCATTGAAAATTGCTAGGTGGGGTCTTGAAGGTACCATTTGTGCACGTGCTATTGAACTTATTTAGATAATATTTGTGATTGGTTCGTGCCATGAACCATACTTATCGACTGACGAAAACAGGTTTTTAAAATATTTCATAGCCTCGGAGGAGTTTGAGTTACAGACAGACAGACAGACACGTTTCCCCACACTGATAGCCTAAAGCACCTTTCGGTACTTAATAATGCGAAATTTTAATCTTTATTGTCATTCTAGAAGATGTCAGTTACAATTTCAATAGATATTTTGGCCAACACCAGCAAATTCTCTCTGATGTTTTTGAGTATTTACGCATAGATAATCTACAGGGACGCAGAAAATGGTCGTTGTTAGTTGAGATAAAGAATATCGCTTTTCTCTCTTTTACTCAAGTTTCGCATCAGCACCGTCAGCTTTTTCTGGAAAAGTCAGCCACCCAAGTTAAAAAAAAATAGGAAGGGGTGAGCATCCAACGGTAAAAACCATTATTTTTTCAAATAGTGAAAAAAAGCGATTCGATTTCTTAATAACCGCAGTGAGAAAAAGGAAGCGCTGATCAGAGCATTTCGCGGAAAGGAAGTAGCTCGTTAGGTGATGTCATTAAAGGCTTATCGACAGTGGAAAGCAATGGTAGCATTCCGTGATCCTTGCAAATACGCTGAATTCCATTGGCAGGAAATGAGGATTTAGACGAGAAAACTTAGTACATGAAACCGAAGTTCATATCATTAAAAAGAGAAAATGGAAAAAATAATAATAAAGAAAAGATACAATTAATGTATGGGTTTGATTTCAGTGGTATTGTAGTGAGGAAAATCTGATTTAAAGCACAAAAGTGAGCTGCTAGACGAATTAATATTATAATCAATGAAAATCTAATTTGGAAAGCAATATGAAATGCAAGCCGAAGACAATTTAATAGATATTGAAAAAAACGGAAAATAACTTTATTTAATGTTCAGAAATATTCCTCAAAGTTATTGAACTGTGAAGATGAAAATAAAAATTAAAAATTTCGCAGTGTTAGAAGATTAATTGACGTACGAGTATTACGCCAAATCTATAATCGTCACAACTGTTTATAAACAATATGCTGTACTTGTCTATCTCTATAGCTATTGAATTTTTTGCTGATATTGACTATCTATCAATACACATATCATAGAATCTAAAGGATGCTCGATAAGATCTTTTTTTGTCGCTTAGAAGGTTAACACTCCAAAGACGGCGCGCGGTCTCAGGGACCGCGTCACTACATTTTTGTGAATATCTTCTTATGAATTTAAAAGAAACAAATGACCACTTCTGTATTCTGCCAACTTGGACCCTTCTAGAAGTCAGTATGTCATAATCCACGATTTCTTCCCTAGATTCACATATAAAGGATGTGCGGTCTATAGGGATCGCGCGCCACCAACTTCGTAACTAAAATAAATTGATGTAAAAGTCTTTTTTTTTTAAGTTCTTTTTAATTTTTTATTACCTAAACATATTCTCCAGTTAATTTCCAATATAGTTTTTGTTTATTAATATTTTCCTACTTCAAAACTTTTATTTGAAAACAAATATTTGGAGCGAAACGCAAATAATAATACAAGTATACTAATGCTGTTTTCTCAATTTCAAGAGCAATAAACTCTTCTATAAATATAATTTCATATACAGGGTGTAAATTTTAAGTTGACAAAGCAGAATAACTCGAAAAATAAGCTTCACACGAAAAAATGCGTATAATCCAAAGTTGATTATTTTCGAGGGGGCATCTGCTGGTGCTAAAATTAGCCCACCCCCCCCCGGCCCCTGGGGGTGGGGCGGGGGGCAACTTTAAAATTTCAAATGGGAACCCCTATTTTTTATTGCAGATTCAGGTCCTACATAAAAAACTACGTACATTTTGTCTGAAACATTTTTTTTTATTTTTGGTAGATGGCGCTGTAATTCAAGAAAATCCATTTTCTCATTTTTGCGTGGAAATGGTTACGGAGAAATAAAAAATACTTATTTACTTCGTAAATTTTGCCGCAAAGTTATTATTTTATTATTTTTTGCCGCGGATTAGGATAATTTTGTTTTGTTTCGTGGTCATGAGGCCACACAACTTTATAATTATCAAACAAATCAACTGATTAGCTAACTAACTAACCGAACATCCTACGTACTAACGAGTGAACTCATTAACTAACAGAGTAAAAAAGTAAAAGACTGTGTAAAGATGAAGTTATTCCCGTTTAAGATTTGGTGGTCCTTAAAAGGACCGATTGTTTTCGTTTTATTTTTTCTTATTTGCAAATACTTGCAAGTAAATGAATTTCGGGGTGCTTGTATTTCCAGTGAGTCCCCTCGCCTCTCACTTTCGGCCTGCTTGTTGTCCTTAAATCCCTTGCATCTCGCCGTTTTATGAAATTAAATGTTCAAATTGATGACCTCCAACTTCGATGCATTTATTGACTCGTTTTGTAAATTCCTGAACACATCTTGATAACATGTCTGGTGTAATTGCAGCGCAAGCATCTCTTATTCTTTGAATCATGTTTTCGCGAGTGGTTGGCGTTTCCTTATAAACGATATCTTTGAGGTAACCCCATAAGAAAAAATCTGGCGATGTAAGGTCAGGCGATCTGGCTGGCCAATTCACAGGACCTTCCCTGCCGATCCAGCGACCATGGTAAAGTCGATGTTGTACTTCGCGCGCTACTAATGAATAATGCGCTGGACAACCATCATGTTGAAACCACATGTGTTGTCGAAGTTCAATACTCAGGTCTTCAAGTAGATCTGGTAGTTTATTTTCAAGTAGGTTACGATATTTGTTGCCATTCAAATTACCGTCTATAAAATATGGACCGATAAGTTTATCGCCAATTATCCCACACCAAACATTAATTGACCAAGGTCGCTGATGGTTGACTTCTCGAATCCAGTGTGGGTTCTGTTCACTCCAGTAATGCATGTTATGTCGATTAACTTCCCCGTGGTTTGTGAATGTTGACTCATCGGAGAAAAGAACTCGTGCAAAAAAATGTTGGTTTGTTTGCATCTGCTGAAGTGCCCAGTGACAAAACGTTAGACGGTTTTGGTGGTCATTGCCATGTAGTTCCTGATGCATAGATACATGATATGGATGAAATTTGTGGAGCTTCAGCATTTTCCAAACACTCATATGTGAAATTCCTGATTGCCTTGATATTTCTCTTGTGCTCGCATGTGGATTATGAGCCACAGCAGCTAGGACTGACACTTGATTGTTTTCTCCACAAACAGTAGCTGCACGGGTTCTTTTTTTCTGGTTCACACTACCTTCCGCAGTAAATTGTTTAATAACTCGAACAAAAGAAGACCGTGATCGCGTTTGGCCAGGAAAACGCTGAGCATAAAGCGCGACTGCATTATCAAAATTTCTCCCACTTTCTCCATAAATGTACACCATCTCAATTTTTTCTTCCACAGAAAGATAATTCATAATGTAAATTCAAAAGCAATACGGCGTTGTACACTCACAAAAACAGTTGAAAAATTACAATCTTTTCTTCTAAAGATCAGAATTTAAAATGTAAACATTCTGAAAAAAATGCCAATGTTTACGTTATTTGTTTGTTGACGAAATGTCTTCAAATTACATTGTAGTTAAAACAATGTAGGAATCGAAATGAATAATAAATTAGTTATTTCCACGCAAAAATGAGAAAATGGATTTTCTTGAATTACAGCGCCATCTACCAAAAATAAAAAAAATGTTTCAGACAAAATGTACGTAGTTTTTTATGTAGGACCTGAATCTGCAATAAAAAATAGGGGTTCCCATTTGAAATTTTAAAGTTGCCCCCCGCCCCACCCCCAGGGGCCGGGGGGGGTGGGCTAATTTTAGCACCAGCAGATGCCCCCTCGAAAATAATCAACTTTGGATTCTACGCATTTTTTCGTGTGAAGCTTATTTTTCGAGTTATTCTGCTTTGTCAACTTAAAATTTACACCCTGTATATTTATCCTCCGTTTATACTAGTTTTGAATAAAATTATTTTGAATATCGAGAAGAATTATTTTATAGTTTTTTATAATAAAAAATAGGCATCTTTATCCTCTCAGAAATGATTGCTATTATTCATTTTTATAATGGTTTCTTTTATGTAATAAAGTATATATGTATGAAAAGTACAAATAATGCAAATTATCAATTTTCAATTATTTTATTTTTATAAATGCCTTTCCGGAAATGTTCATGTGTAATTTTGACGGGAAAAGAAGGGTTTTTAAATTTCTTTCTAAAAGATACGTTTTATAGATAATATTGAAGTTTTTTGAGGTGTACTATTAATAATGTGGTAAATTAAGTGATAGATAAAAAATATTCATGAATTTCATTTTGAGAACATTAAAAAAAAGTAATTTCAAAATTCGGTCTCACAGACCGCGCGCCACCATCCATGTTACAAACACCCGCGCCACCTCTGGAGGGTTAATAAAACTCCAAATTATATGCGATTTATCTTTTTTTCTTTCATGTATGCATTAAATAGTTCTTAAACATCTGACATTGATCTTTTATTCCTCATATCTTGTACATTTTCACAGGTCCGAAATACTAATATAAAATCAATAGAAAAAATATGATTCGAAAATGAGTTCATATTTAACATATCTTTATTTATTGTATTAAATATCTATATATTTGGCCTATTGAATGCAGTTTAAATTTAAATATCTTTAAATTTGATCTACTGAAAATTAAAATGTCCAGCTTATGCCCAGATGTGCGATGCCAGGATTTTTCTTAAAAGACTCTTCTATTTAATATTAGATGGCAGCAGATGTTAAGATAGGTTTCAAATTTCGATTTTAGCACGAAGAACTTGCATTTCGGGAGAGGAACGCAGGATCAACCTGATTGGTTGCTACATGTGTTTGGTTTGTTCGAAACTGAAACTGAATCGGATGAAAAAGTTGCATTTGCAATAATCGTTGATAAACGAATTACTGCTGGGTGGGACACTATTAGGATGAGAAATGCACCAAAAGAGATTGACATTCATCCAAAGACAATTGGTTAACAAAATTTTTTTCTGAAGCATTAAAAATTGTTCACGCAGCAGGGATTCTGAAATTTGTTTAAACCCAGTATTTCTTGTGATTACATTTATGTATCTTAGCATTCAACACTGATTCTGTCATTTTGATGCAAATTTTTTTTATGTGATATGAAAATCTCTTGTTAAATATCCTATTTTTAATTATAAAACAGGCTTTTGTACAATTCCAAAAGTTTAAACGATAAAATCCTAAATAATTTGATATCAGATGTAATGATGGGATTTTTTTTTTAAATTTTTGTCAGAGAAGATCAGGGGGAGTATTTTAAGAGTTAAGTCATGACTTCTTTTCCTATTATAAATCAAAAAGTCGGGAATCAGGAAAATATATTTTCATATTTACATAAACATTTATGTTGAACACTTCAATTTAATTTAAGCAAATATATTATTTATATTTTTGAATTGTTTGTGGTCATGAGTTAAAAACGAGTTAATTTAATTAAAATAAATTAAAAGTTAAATTAAACCGCACGGCTACGAGTATTCCAAGCATGTCATTCTTACAGTAATAATTAAGATTGAAAAAATTACAGCAATAGGCTGAGAATTTCATTTGAAATTTTTATTAACATATTTTAAATTAACTCATTAAATTATTAAGCACTACTGTTAAGACTCCGTTTTAAAAACGGGAAAGTAAAGATTTCTGATCAATTATATGTATAATATATAACAAATTAGAAAAAGAATAGCATAGTGGCACAAGCTTATCGACCACCAATAATTAATCAATAAGTGAGAGCACTCTTTGAAACTCAATAAGGTCTGTATGTCAGCACAGTGTTACTAGCAGCGCACGCTGTGGAATGGGCTTCGCACCTGTAAACATATCATGTGTCTAAGGATCTTAGCAAAAGAGTGTTACATCACTATTGTTTTTAACTCGAAGCATAAAGTCAATTTCACATCTGCAAATGATGTAGTGTTTCCATGTTCTTGTAGAGTTCACTTTAAATATATGCAGGTTAAAGTACATTTCCCTCGCTCCAGTCTCTTAATCATTATACAGCAATTATTTATTAATCATTACCGTGCAACATTATTCTCAAGAGCTTTAAAAACAAAAACTAGTAACAATTATAACAGTATTAAATTACTAAATATTTATAGGAAACAAACATTCTAAACAAACAATATTTAAGAAATTTCTAATTCGCCAGATGAAATAAAAAAATTATAGTGTTATTTAAAAGTATAATGTTCGCTATTAATTCTTCTATATTTTAATATCTCAATAACGTGGAGATCTTTTCCTCGTTCCGATTATTCGTATTAATCGAAAACTGCATTTAAGAAAGAAATGGATAATTATTAAGAGTAACATCATAAAGAAGATTATACGTACAGTTCATTCCTAAAGCGTTTTCACTTGCTTGGCAGGAGTTGAGCTAAGCAAAGTTGATCGGTTATCGGTTATAGAGTCTAGTAGTTTGAACGAACATCATAGAAGTTTAAAATGGACTTGGCCGTCCAGAGTGAAAATAAGGTGATTGGTGTGGGCGAATTACAGTACTTTTAACTGAAAAGATTAATCGCTGGTTTTTATTTCACAAGGGGACCGCACGAACATGTAATCACGGATTTGGTTGAAATTTTAGGAGGTCATCTCCAACATTAATATACCTTTTGTGTAAAAGGATTTGACTCAATGGCCTCTCATTTCGGAGAAAAAAATAATATATTTTACGTCTATTTTTGTAGTGCCAGATAACCCAAGTGGGGATATAGTTATACAACTTAATAGCGGCGGCGCAGCGGTTAACTTCAGGTTCTGCGGATTTACTGGTTCGGGTTCGATTCCTGTGTTATTGAAATTTTTTTCATTTTCTTTTTTATTTTTTTCGCCATTATTATTTGTTTGCAATTTGCAAAATAACATTCACGACAAACTTCAGATGTTTAAATTATTGATGAAGATAGGAACGAAAATTCCACAGCCTGAATTCGAACCGGGAACATTTTCCTTCCTAATTTCAGCAATATCTATTTAGTTTATTTATTTTTTCTGTATTTCGAACATTGATAGTGTTTTACTTATTACTTTTTAAATTCTTTAATATTTTGATACCGAAATTACTCATGCCGCCATACATTGTGCTTATATTTTATAAGATAACGACAGCCATTACGATATAGGGAGTGCAAGTGACTACGTCACAGCTGACGTCATTTGCGCGATGAACGGGCCGAGAGCCTAGGAAATGGGATCGCTGGTTCCAAACATTGGAACCACGCAATATGCGTACTAGTAACGTTGAAACGGGCGGCCAGTAAAAATGACATCTCTTAAATTATTATGTTAATTTGTGTAATTTATATTATTATTAAGACATTTAATACCATTATATAATTTATACATTAATATTAGAACGCTTTTTAATCACTTAACAAAAGAATGCCATCGTTCGCGGATCTTTCTTTCTTTGGGAAAACGATAGATGTCTAAATCGCTGTTTTAGCTCCTTCTTGAGCAGTGAGGAACTAAACAATTTCACATCTTAAATGTGTTATAAACACTGGGCTTATACAAAGCGATTTTATTCCATCCCTACGTTGGAACCAAGTTAAATCCCGAAGCGAGAAGACTTGTTTGGAACCAAATCGAGTCACGTGACTGAAGAATTCCTAGGACTGACGTCACACTTGCACTCCCTATACCCTATAGTAAACAACATATAGTATAGTGTATAAATATATGCTTTTTTCATATATTAGATACGACAATGTTAAATATGTAACAAACATATATATTATTCTTTCCCACAAGTTTCTTTTAAAAAAGTTCCGCGCACGTAGTTTGCCGTAGTTTGCCGATAGGAGGTAATAGTAGCAAATATAGTGTTCAGGATAGGACGCAAAGGAAAAGATGCTGCGTTAATGGTACGGCCACTCCGATTCACGGATGAGAATATAACTTTGTTTGCCGATATGTTATTTCTTAAGCCTAAACCCAGACAATATTTTATTTCGAAAGATTGGTAGCTATTCACTATGAAATACCATAATAGATTTATACTTTATTAATTATTATTTTGTTAAAACTGCAGCCAATTTAATTTTTTACTACTGATTATTTTATGAAAAACATCTAATGACTTAATTCGTGTATTCTCCAATTATTGCTGAGCGTGCTTCGCCAACTTATTGCTTACTTCCTCGTGTAGTTTTTACGTTATTATAGTGCATTTGTGCTAAAATAATAATATACATTGATTTTTTAATAATAAAGAAAAACTTTCCTAATGAAGGTTCAAAAACAGATTTCAATTAAACTGCTTGACGTGACTCATTATGCGTCTTTATCCCTTTGCTAAGAAAAAAATAAATGGCATCTTCCAACGTTATTCGAACTCGACTTATTCCCTGAAACGATTAATCTCACTAGTTTAATGTATTGCAAGGAAGCCGAACATCATTCACCTAAGTGAAAACGCTTTTGGAATAGACTGTACAAGGTAGTTTTAATTTAAATTACACTATTCAGACCCCTCCTAGAGTCCGTCCTGCGGATCGTATTTTGATGAAACTTGGAATATGCGTTATATAGACCCAAGGGAAGCACTGGCGTTTATTATGCAAAAAAGGGCAATAAGCCAATTAAGAAGGCTTTAAAAAACTTTAAAATGCCCATTAATCAGCTGTAAAATCATTCTTTACCATGCTTTTATATAGGGTGAATACAAAAGTCTGACCCCCCCTCCCCCTTTATTTTTTGAACCGAAGCAGATATGTCAATTTTGATGAATCCAATGAATAGAAAGTTGTGGGTGGCCTATCCCATGGTGCACTTTTCATCATCCCAAATATGCAAATTAGGACACATTCAAAATTTATCTCAAAAACCGTAAGGGATAGAGAAAAAAACTCAATTGCAAACTTGTTCAGCATGAAAAAAAAAAAAAAAAAAAAATCATCCAAATCGGACCAACCAATCACCCACAATCACGTGGTGAACTGTTTGTAGTTTACAAACAGTCACACTGCACAAGGAAAACTGAATGTTGATATTTCCACCATGTAAAGCATGCAAATCAAAAAATTAACATAAATTACCATACTCAAATTCACTTTCATGCGGAAAAGTAAATAAAAGGCATGTTCCAGCATACAGAAGACAGAACAATTCCAGGATGGCAAGCTACACTGTTCCGGAAATGGTCAACATGATCTTCTGCTTCGGAGAGGCAAGGAGAGGCCTACATGCTGCAGTTAGGTCGTATCGAGAGAGATACCCTAACGAACGCCATCCATCTCGTCAAACAATGCGTCACATTATTCAAAGATTCGAGGCTACAGGGAATGTTAATGCAGAACGAGGACGACCAAGGGCACAAGGCGACGAGGATACAACAACACTAGTTCTGGCTGCAGTTGCTGCAAATCCCCACACAAGCAGCAGAACAATTGCTGCAGATGTTGGGTGCCTCAGAGAACTGTTCTCAACATTCTACACGCACATCATTTTCACCCATACCATATTCATTGTCACCAGGAGTTACTGCCATTGGATTATGTTGCTAGGGCCGCCTTCTGCAACTGGTTACTTACCTGCCTGGATGACAATCCAAACTTCATTCATGAGGTGTTGTGGACAGATGAAGCCCAGTTCACCAGGGATGGAGTTATCAACAGGCACAATCATCATCATTGGGCAGACGAAAACCCACGATGTCTGCGAGAAGCAACCCATCAAGTGAACTGGAGAATCAATGTGTTGTGTGGATTGTACAATGACACTGTGGTTGGACCGTATTTTTACGATGGAACACTGAGTGCAGAACGCTACCGGGCTGAAATTCTCAACGTAGTAGTCACGGACTTCATTGACAATTTGCCATTGGCCTCGTATCAGCGCACGTGGTTTCAGCATGATGGAGCTCCTCCACATTGCGGGTTGGTCGTTCGCGAGCGTCTAAGTGAGATGTTTGGACAACAATTTATTGGCCGAGGAGGACCAGTTCGTTGGCCACCCCGCTCCCCTGATTTTACACCACTTGACTTTTTCTTGTGGGGATACCTGAAGGACAAGGTTTATGTTACGCAGCCCGCCTCACTGGAGGATCTGGTTCAACGAATCCAGGAAGCGTGCCGATGTTTTGGCGTCCGTTAGGTTCCGTTCCCAATTGTGTTATGGTTCCTACGATCGTCACATCGAGCATTTTGTTGATTAACTTTTTTTTAAAACTGTTTGAAGTAACTTGTTTATGCAGTGTGACTGTTTGTAAGCTACAAACAGTTCACTGCGTGATTGTGGGTGATTGGTTGGTTCGATTTGGATGATTTTTTTGTTTTGTTTGTTTTGTTTTGTATGCTGAACAAGTTTGGAATTGGGTTTTTTTATCTATCCGTTACGGTTTTTGAGATAAATTTTGAATGTGTCCTAATTTGCATATTTGGGATGATGAAAAGTGCACCATGGGATAGGCCACCCACAACTTCCTATTCATTGGATTCATCAAAATTGACATATCTGCTTCGGCTCAAAAAATAAAAGGGAGGGTTCAGACTTTTGTATTCACCCTGTAGAAGAAAGATCGAGCTTTACTGGTCAAATTGTTTTATCAGAACTGCAGTAATTGGTCTGCTGCACTGCGAGAATTTCGACGCTTAAAAGAATTGCGAAAAGAGCCTATGATAAATAATGTTTGAAAAAGATGATTACTAAATTTGAAGAGACAGGGGACTTAGGTGGGCCGAAAGGAAGAGGTCGGAAACTGATTTCAAATGAAAGTGGAAGAAGCCGCTGTTGCTGTGGTTGAAAAAGCGTCCAGTTCCCATTATTCTTCGACAAGAGCTCGAGCAGTGCCACGTGAGTTGTCTCTCCCCTGGTCTACAGTCTCTCCCAGGCCTCAAGGCCCTAAAAAGTGTACCATCGCGGGTGCCCCTTACGTGAGCTTCTGCAGCGTCTAGTCATTCCTGCCTTACAAGAACGAGAATGTTTAGAGACTACTGTCTTCATGCAAGACGGTGCAACACCCCATAATGCCCGACAACTGCTTCGTGCCCACTTTGGAGATGATCGGGTAATTTCGAGAAGTTTTCCGACTACTTGGCCTCCTCGTTCTCCGGACTTGAATCCTTGTGATCCTGAAAGATCGTGTTTATGGAGGAAGCATACAGGTTCTGCCTGAATTGAAAACAAGCATAACACACCATGTTACTGCAATTCCTCAAGAAATCATTCGCATTACTCCTGAACACGCTATGACGCGATTTGAACGTGTGATTGAACAAATGCTGTGAATAAATAATTTTTTTCAATTTGTTTGTTGTTTTTTTATGCGCCACTTTTTCATCTAGTGGTCGAAATTGGAACTAATTTTTATTGCAAAAATCTCTTCCTCGTGATCTCTTAACGTATATTCCAAGTTTCATCAAAATCCGATCACCTGAATGGGGGTCAAAATCTAGAGGGGTCTGAATAGTGTACTTAAAAATCAAAGTTTAAATTATCTTAAATTCTATTGAATATTTAATAAAACTGCATATTAAAAACTATGGCGTTTTATGTTAAAGGGTCAAAATAACAAGAATTTTTAAGAACCAAACTACTCACATTTGTTAGTATAAGAACACACGTAGCAGTTTGGGCGAAAACATTTATCATATTTCCAAGGATATCGTTTGTCCATAGTGGCCACAATGCAATTGGAAATGCCGATACCCGGTTCTAATAATTTGGATTTATATTTCATCTTTACTCCATTAATTGTTTCGATGACGATTTTTTCATCAGGAAATGCATCTGGGAAAAAAAAACAACCCTTTGTAAACAAATCTCCAAATCATCGCATGTGTCGGCGTCTAAGGCCAAACCAAATTTCAAATTAATTCTTATGCGATTACATATTTTTTTTTAAGTTTGTTTTATTTTTTATTTATTACTTTTATAATATTCTCATTTTAAGATTTATGCAGGATGTTTCATGGAAATTATTTCTTAATTCTATAATGCATATTTATAATTTAAAAAATTATTTTAAATAAACTCAGCAGATTCTCCGTGAAATAGGAAAAATAAAATAAAATATAGAATCTTGATTAAAGTAAATTTCTCCATACGCAAGGCAAAATTCACATCATTGCACAAAGGTGTAAGGAATCGCTCCTTTTGTTCATAGGTGAGTCCATCTCTTCCTATAATGGCCACTCGCATGTTAAATTTAAGGCATTCTGCAGTCATGTTTTCAAACGGATTCAAACGTGTCTTATCTTCCACATACCTAATAACATAACATATAGGATCTTTCAAGGGACACTTCTTGACATGCCCTGTTAATAAAAATGAATTAAAAACGAATACACTTGTTTAATTTGTACCAAAAATATCGTGATAAATTAAAAGATATTTTGAAAATAATATAAAATACCGTAATAAATATTTTTAGGGTATTCACAATTTTGGTAATAAATATTTTAAATATTCTGAAATAAACCCTTATCAGAGAAGATATCAAAAAATCCTTTAAAATTGGTTTAAGAATATACCGGGTGTTTCATAGGCTATGACCAACTTGTTAGTTGAATAAATCGTCAACAGGTGGAGCTAGTGCCGTGGACGTTTGTATATGCAAGAAATCGAAGGAAACGGATTAGGCTTATTTTCGACGATTTTCACAACCGTGTCATCCCAAGAGGCTTTCTGAATCGCTTTGGCGATGGACTGTTTTGCCCCCTCCCTATAGCCCTGACTTATCCATTGGACTTTGTTTTATGGGGCTGTATTAAAGATCAGGTGTACAGAAATCGACCAAAAACTGTCGAAGATAAACAGCGATAACAAATGTGATCAAGTCGATTACAACAGAACAACTCAATCATGTTATCACCAATTTTGAGCAGAGACATCGTTTCGTTGTCTGTTCCGACGGCAAGCATTTTGAGAACTTAATCTTTTAATTTCCTTTACTCTCAAGTGTTGATCCTGAAAGTTTGAAATAAAGATCTTTTTCCGTTCAAATGTTATTCGCTTTTTTCTTTGGTCTATACCCAGTGAAACACCCGGTAAATATACGAACCGGATAAGTTATTAACAACATCGACTTAATAACGCTTTGGCCTCAAAAACTGTCTCAATTTGACGAGCCATGGAAGAAACAAGGTTCTGAAAATATTCTACACGTACTTTCAACCACATGTAGAAATTTCGGGGGGGGGGGGTTCCCACCCCCGAGCGGCTGAGGGCCGAATCACTAGCACAGCCCTCGAAAGAGTGACAAACGACACTCGATCAAGGGCTACTCGAAAAACCCAGATTCCAATCATTAACGCATTTACCGTCTTCCCTCATATGAGTGTTGCTTGATCCCTTCCTTGAAGAAACCAGTCATGGGTTTGAAGATATTTTTAACGAAAGTGACGAAATTTTCGCATGGAAAGCGTCAAGTTGCTAGGCAACAACAATGGAGGACATAGGTCAATGAAACAAGGAGTGAAGTAGAAAAGAAAATCTTTGTTTAGTGTTGCCTACACAAATAAAGCTTATTTAACAAAAATTTTGCCTTAAATAAATTATTAAATAGTTAAATATATTTTATCATTTTACATTTCTTAAATATTCATTTTAGGTTAATTAAGGGAATTAATAGTTCATAAGCTTAATAAAATAAACGAGAAAAAATTTTAAATACTGCTTCATATCAATATATTTATTTAATTTATTTATTTATTTAATTTAATTTTATTTATTTAATTTAATTTATTGATTGTAATCCAATATTTTCGTATAAAATAGTAATAATTTTTAATAGTATAATGCTGGGTGCCCACTTAGCGCGACGATCGCGCGATTCTATCGCTTTTGAGTCATATGCGCATGTGCAACAAACGCCAGGCGATCAATTCGCTTCTCGGTGCCCACTTGACGCGACGGCCGCGTGACTGAATGCGCATGCGCTATCTACGCAATTCGTTGCTATTATCTCCCACAGCTCCTGCTTTTTCCTATCATTTTTATAATCAGCATGATTCTTGTCATACAGAATTGGATATTTCTTGATATCTTTAATCAAATTTTCCGTAGCGATATCCGACCATCTCGAAATAGATGCTGCCATGATTGCATGTGCCACGTGATTCGAAACTGTTTTCTGATTGGGTGCGATAGAGTCGCGCGATCAAAAAGCTCTGGCATGCAGAGCTTTTCAATCGCCTCACATGCGCCACAGAATCGCCCTCCTGACGTCACTCTGCGCATGCGTGCTTCACAAAGCGATAGAATCGCGCGATCGTCGCGCTAAGTGGGCACCCAGCATAAATGTTAGAACGCGCATATAATTTAAAAATATATATGCATGTTTATAAAATAATAAAGGCATACATAATAAATTTCGCCACAGCAGTTTTTCTTCCCTCCCCCCGCCTTGTTCGTTTGAACTCCTCCTGTATGGAGCCCATTTCAAAATGAACGTTTTTAATAAGTTTTTAATGCGACGGTATCTCGCAACAAGATATAATGATACCTTTCAATTAAAGGCATTCTATAACTTGTTCGTTTTTCGCGCTGAAGTAAAAACAATGCAATGGCATGACATTTTTACTTCGAAGCGATGAAATGGCTGCCATGCTGTTTCACTAGATCAGCGAGGTGGAATAGAGAATTCGCTCCTCAAGTGGCCAAAATTGGTCACTTGAAATTTGGAGTGGCAAACTCTCTGTACACTCCAGTATAACGCGTTAATGATGAGATGAGGGCAGATCTTCCCTTGAATACGGTCGCTGGAGTAGGAAACCTTACTCGACTCGACTCTTACAGCGCCTAGTGATTCGGCCCTGAGTTTCGTCCGTTCGAAAAACGCTCCTTTGTTCTAGGGTCGCCTAACTGTAAAATATAGGGTATAAGCGGTTAAGCCCCATTTGGTCGCCTCCCATTTGATCGCCTGTTCTTTATTCAGCACATAGGGCCTTGATGAGCCACGGTAATAAAATGTATTTTTCTGTTTGTATTACTTAATTACATGTTGATGCCTTATTAATAGAGGTGTGCGATGGTTTAAAAACCACCATCGATGGTATGGACCATCAACGAAACACAATCGATGGCTACAGGAATACCATCGATGGGTACAGGAATACCATCGATTGGTTCAGGAATACCCTCGATGGGTTCAGGAATACCATCGATGGTTCTTTTAATTTTTTTATCTCAATAAAATAGCATAAAATCACATACTTAAAGCGTAGACTACAACAGACATTTTATTACTGATAATTTGACAAATGTAAAAGTTGGGTTTAACAAAATTTATGCAAGACATTCAAAGGCATCGATTGTAAAACCAACAATTTGTCTAAATGCTTTGGACTTAACATGATCCTTTTTTTTCCAATGGTGCAACCTGCTTCATTTACTTCTTAAATTAAATTAACCACATTGAATTCTTTTTGAATTTTTTATATTAAAAATACCATATTTATTCTCAAGGAAAATGAGGAATAAATATGATATTTTGATATATGATTTTTATTTTAAATATTATTAATTAATATTTTTTGGCTTTATTAGTTTTTGTTTAAATACAGTTAGTTAATAGAAAGTCTTAGAGGATGCAAGCGACGAAATGGGAGGCGATCAAATGGGTCAGGTCAAACGTCCAAACGGGAGGCGACCAAATGGCGCTGAAATGGCGTCCAAATGGGAGGCGACCAAATGGAGCTTCACCGACGGAATGTGATGTGGGGGGAGGGGGGGGGGTATGAAAATGGCAAAAATCAGCGTGACGTAATACTTGAATGACCCCTATTTCGGCTATCTCACGTTCGTACTAGTTCGTGTTCTGTCCCATGTTAATGGATTGGTGAAATCAGAGTGTGAAAAAGTTAATTCGTTTTCAAGTTATCATAATAAATAAGCTCCCTACGAATAATGAAATTTCTTTTGCTTTAGAGACCGATCTGCCCATTGAATAATCGTCAAACACGTGCATCCTGCACGCGCACCATTATATTAACGTTTAGAGCACGCGCAGAGCCGAAACTATGCGCTCAACACGCGTTTTCCCTGGACTGTAAAATATAGGACTCTGGTGAGCGTTTCTTGCGCTAGCTTCGGGAGAGCTCCTTTGTTTACATGCATGCACAAGGTAAAACCAAAGACGATAAGAAAGATCTTTGGTAAAACAAAAGGCAAAAATAAACTAGTAGGTATGCCGATCTACCTACTTTTGTGCTAAATTGTAGGTATGTCAATTAACTTTAAACATGTCAAATAACAACTGCAGAGTAGTAGGATGTGGTAATACGTATAGACCTTTTTCAGCGGAAGTTGTGCTCGCGCGGTCACATGACTTGGCCGCCATTACGAGATGTTGATTTGAGCGATTTGAACACTCAACTTGCCTCAACTTGACCACGAAGCGTTTGGATTAAGCTTTTGTTCTGGATCAAAAATGACTGATTTAATCGCAGATAAGATAAAAACTCATTTAAAATACAAAAATATTAAATGTTTGTTCATTTAAACAGTTAGATTAATATTTACATAAATTTCAAGATGCAGAAATATATATTTCAGTAAACTTACAGTTCTCGTATAACTTTATTGCACATGTTTTACACAAAATATATGTAGACTATAGATTATATATTTCTTTTAATACGAGGATTGAGACATAAGTCATGGCAAGTATTTTTATGAGAATTCGAGAGTGGATGGAAAATTGAAATATACAGATTCGTTAATATATCTTCACTCTCTGCACATCGCGTGATGACTGATCATGCGACCAAGGTAAATGAAATTTTTATCAATTTAATATCACTCCTTAAAGATTAACCATTAAAGATAGTGAAGATTAAAATTTAACGAAATGTTAACGCACTAGCCGCATATACTTTCTGTATAAATTCTTATGTAAATTCCTAGTTATACAATATAATACAATTTCTGTTGGGGAATATTTCAAGACTACTATTCTCTTTCCACTTCAATTTATTCAATAAAATTGAGAATGTGCCCATTATGAAAATGAAAATGTTTTTTAAAATGTTAATTAATTTAATATTATTTCTGATAAATTATTGCCAATGTTTCTAGTGGCTAGTTCCATTGTAAATAGGGAAGGGGTAGGGTGTTTTTTAATATTATTTTTATTTTTTTCTGTTTTTTATTTTTTCGTTGGGATTTTCTCAATTTTATTGAATAAATTGAAGTGGAAAGAGAATAGTAAATTCCAAGTTATCCGTCGCCAAAAAGTTGGTTATCCGGACCAATACACTGAAAGCTGAAATCTTAAGCCCAACTCTTGTTCAACTCTGGTTACATACATCATGCACTGCGTTTGTAAGAATTGATTTGTGGAAACATAATACGAATACACGGCTTCCTTGAGACATATAAAAAATTTTCTGTTAATTGCATTCATCCATTTCAGCTTTTCTGCATCATTTTTGGGAAACAAAAATAAAGAAAAAGGCACTAAGCAAGGGCAGTCTTCATATTGTAAAGGCGCGTGAGCAACACAAACTTGTTTCTTCCGTTGTCGCAATCGAAAATAGCTATTCGAGCAACCTACCATGGCACAGCACGAACCCTGCTTGTTTAGCTTTTCCATCTGAGTACTAAAAACACTAGAAATAGAAAAGGGGTTGCCTGCGAGTGCCGAAATCGTTCTTGTCCCATACACTCTCTAGCCTGAAACTCTTGTCCCATTCTACTTCTTCCATGGCCTGAAACTCTAAAAGTCAACACCTCATAATGGCGGACGGAAGTAGCGCTGCTCTGCCATCTAGCGACGAAATGCGCGTCTGAAAAAGGTCTATAAAACTGCAAAAAAAGCAGGAAAACCAATTCATTTCTACAAGTTCCCGTCCAGGCCATGGGAAACTGAACGAGACAGAAATGAATCCGGTTTGTGAAACGGAAAACGTAAAATTTGTTTTTAATCAAATAAAATATTAATTCAGTATCATAATTTAATTATGATCGAGCAATGTGCCCAACAGAATTACAGGTGAGGAATGGATGCCCACCCCAAACTCGTATGTATGCAACGATCATTTCATTGGTAGAACAAAAAACGATTATCCCAGTCATCCTGAATACATTCCAACAGTTCGATGTTTGACATCCAATGTGACTCTCAAAAAAGTTCCTCGCTTTCAGCAGTAATTCACGATCAACAAAAGTGGTCTGTCTAGTGAATGTTTAATACTTCCCAAATTTCGCTGTTTAAGTCACAATGAAATTTTGTTAGCACTCATTTTAATGATTTTATAAGTTGGTTTTATTTATGCTTGTTTGAGGCAGGCATTCTCCGGTAATAACACTGTGACTGCCATAAATTTCTTCCGTTCACAGAATCCATATGCTTTGAATCATACTTCCCTTTTTTATGGTACTAGCTTGAAAAGATGAGCTGTAAATTGTTTCACAAAATAATAAAAAAACAAAACAATTTAAGCACATTTTCCACGCTGAATGTCAATTTAAAATTCTTTCTAGCAAGCATTACGTTTCTCTCCCGAATCTAGTTGATTTAGCCTCCACCAGTCGCTGAAGGAGAGGAGCTATTGCATCGAACATCCTTTCGAATAATAGAATTGAGATTCAGAAAGAGTCTTTAAGAAAACAAACCGCAGAGCACGCAGTTAGGATCCCTGTCTCATGTTATAGACGCAATATTGTGATTCTCCCGTGGGCCTGCAACAGTTGGAATCGTGAATCATCGAATCAGGCTATCTTGCTCCAGTCATCTTCGGTCCGGTTTCGATGTTTAGCGTTAAGTGAAACTCGAATTTGACATCTGTTCACTTTTTTAATTCTGTTTAGCCGATCGTTGCCCGCGAACATCCAGCAGATGCTCTTTCGCCCGCAGGAAGATTTCTCGATGCTTGTTGTTTGTTTCAGACCACTCATTGAATACTCTGAAGTTTTTTCTTTGTGTCTTTTTTTTTAACATAAATTTTTATATCTTGATTTCTTCGCTTTTGACAACGCGAATTTTGCAACGGGAAAAAATTAAACAACTTGATAACAATGACATTCCGAATCCAGTTATTCTAGGGTCGTTTCATCTACTCTCAACATTGGTGAATTTCATTATAATCATAGAGGTGAATATTGCTAATTACTAATTATAATTGTATTAGACAATATAATATTACATTGGACACATAATATATAACAGGTCCTCTGTTGTAATATATTCTCATAATCATTTAAAATATTTTCTTCTCTTTATTTATTTATTTATTTATTTATTTATTGTTTGTTTGTTTGTTTGTAATATAGGCCGTGATGATGCTGTAAGCAAGTTGTAGATGTCGAAAACACGCAGGTAAGTTGTAAATGAATTGAATATTGCCTTTGGAGCCAGTTATTATTTATTTCATTTTATCGTTACGTAAAAGCGAATTTTTATGAATTTAAGCAGACCTTACTGACTCATCGTAGATATTTACAAATCATATTCATATGCCAAAACTACTTATATTTCTTGCAAAAATTTTTTATACAGTACATCCTCTTCCTTATTTCTACACGTAAAAACCGCATCTTTTTTAAAGTGAACATTGCCAAGGGCACGATGAAGAGAAATAATGAATAAGCATTTCCGTTGAAACACTTTAAATGCGTTGCGAAATCTCGCAATATGCCTGGTTTTTGTAGACGTGACATCCATCAGATTACAAAGTGACTCAAAATGTTGTCCATCAGTATCCAGACCGTCTGAAAGTGTAGGATAGCATGCTTTACGGCTGCATGGGTATACCTTATATATCTCTCTTCAGATCGGCACATGTGCGAACGTTTCCCTGAGAAACTCTGTCTTTCAAGTAGCGGTAGTCTAGTATAGTGCTAATGGAAACGGTGAACCATGAAAATCTTGTGGTCCATAATCTGAATATTTTTCCTATCGATTGTACTCGCTCCATAAATAGTTTCCTCTCTAGGATGGGTTGAGTAGGAAAAGTTTAATTATAAATACTCTGTACAAAATTCAAATAAAAATATTTAGGAAATTATACACAAATATTTACGCTTAAATTTTGTGTGAATCTTTGATACTTAATAAGATATGTCCAATATTTCTTTACCGTAAAATTATTCAATTCTTGTAACATTACAAATGAAAATTCTGTCAAGGTCTTAAATAAAATTTCAAAAACAGGATTTCACAATTACTTATTTTGGATTAAAAGACTGCATTTTACTCACCTTTATACGCTGCACCAAAATAGTAGTGTTTTGGAAGTACTTCACACGCAGTACAAGCATATTCGCCTCCGGTGCAACTGACATTGTATCTAACTTCATAACTATTTGTTGATGTGTTATACCTGGCACTCGCGCAAATTATATTGCCAGGCAAAACCTGTACGTCTCTTACATTTTGCCTAAATTCTACTGGTAGAACGGGCTCCCCTTCACTTCCTTCCAATTTTTTTAATTTTTCCAAAATACTTACGCGAAAACCTAAAGAAAATATATTATTACATTAACAATAGAAAATGTATCTTTATAGTAATGTACTGGTATATATGCAATTAAGCCTTCATAAATAAATTAAAGTAATAAATTAATAACAAAATTTAGTGATCCTCTAATGACAGTTTTGCCCTTTCTACTGTGCCTTGTATATGACGGAATTTTTAATATAAATAAAAATAAAAATATCTCGTCCATCTATGCCTTTGGAATGTATAAATATTTAAATACAGGTTGATTATAATTAAAGTTACGATTTCAAAAATCGATAATTTGAAAATTACTCGTCAGAATGACCTGATATTTTAGCAGAACAATCGTGAGGCAATGGAATTTTGTTTGGCCAAGGAAAAAAAAATAGTTCCAAAAACTACCGATAGATGGCGCTGGCAGGGTTCACATTATCTGGAGATATGCAAATTACTAATACGTGACATGCGCACCGCAGACATAGCTGCCATAAAAATGCAGAGCACCAGCTCTTTGCTTGAATGCTTCATCATGACTCTGATATGAAGGATCGCGCTCTGCTCTTGAAGCTCTTATAAGAACGATGAGTGTGCACTAACAGCTACACTGTTGTCGCTGTAAACACGTATTCTTGTCTTTTCGCTAATACATTTTTCGTAAACCCCTGAACTCTATTGTTTCCTTTTGGCTAACAACATTCCTGTGTTTCACGAATCCATTTTTGGTTTTCCCCCTGACATTACACTGCCAGCGCCATCTATCGGCAGATTTTGTAACTATTTTTTTCCTTTGCCAAACAAAATTCAATTGCCTCACGACTGTTCTGCTAAAATATCAGGTCATTCTGACGAGTAGTTTTCAAATTATCGATTTTTGAAATCGTAATTTTAATTATAATCACCCTGTACATTGGAATACAATGATGACTTAAAAGTGAAAAGAGAATTTGAATTCCAATCGAATAATAAGAATTGCTCCTTCATGTACATCTACTTATTCCCACCTTTCTGATGAGCTTTTTAATCTTCTACAAGTATTACTGGCAGATATCGCGGTGTTTTTATAAACAACAGGCGAACGTAAATCATATTCCCGATTTGAAACGCATGTAACTGACGTTTAATGAAATTCAAATACATAACCTCGTACCATTGAATATAGCAACTCAAAAAGCTTTCTTTCAGTATATCAGAGATTTTAACGAGAGCCGCCTTGCTAATTCGGCACATACTCATGTACCAGACACAAATTATATCGTGACGAATTGGTGGGATGGCTTCTGTAATGCGTGTTCGCAGATAAAGTTGGAGAATAAGATGTGGCAAGTGGTATGTGGCAGATTTCTGTTGTCGGAGTGGTCAGGAAAGAATATCCATAAAAAATGCTTTCTATCTACGGGAAGAAGTGCATATCGCACCAATTAGTTCAGCCTTCTTAAACATCGTCTTTCAGGTGAACACTTTCCCGACGATGAAGCTGAACAAAGAAAAGTCACCGCCTGGTTCAGACAGCAGCTCAAAGAATTTTATGCTGCTGGTTTTGAGGTTCTTGTGAAACGATGTGACAAGTGCCTCAGTGTACAGGGAGATTAGGTGGAGGGATTAAAGGAGTTTTCAAATCATTAATTGCTAAATTCGGCCAAAAATTCAAGCTCTGGGGTTACGTTTCTTGGAAAGGACTTGAGCAGTTGGGTTATTCTACTAAATTCCATGAACTCTGTAATTTTCCTCAACATTCCAGACAAGTTAATCCTAACTCTTACTTGTTTCATTTCTTTATCCATCTGTAACTTATTTATTGACTTATCCTCGTACAGTAGGGCTCAAAAGTTTAAGTGCAACCCCATTTCTTTGAATAGCTGGAAAACAAATGAAGTCACCGAACTTCTTTATTTAACTGAACGTTATTCACATTAGCTTATTATATTGTAGGGGAAAAATTGTCCGATTAGTCAATAGAGGAAAAATCCTCTCTTGTTTTTGAAATTTCGCGGTTCAAATGACACAGAACACCATAATACTGTAATTGGACAAAAATGAACGAAGTACAATAAAGTTAGTATCATATCCTCTGACACGAAGCACTGCATGGCATCGTTTTGACATGGAAGACACTAAATTAACAATAGTAGATACTGGAATGCTGTTCCACTCATGTTGAATGTTTGCAAACAGTTCGGCTCTGGTAGATGGTTTTATGATGCCCAGGATCTCCCAGAGACTTTCAACTGGGTTCAGATCAGGATATTGGGCTGCCAACTCCAGCATCCTATATTTTTGTTATTCAACCAACCCTGTAGACGTGTATTTTGGGTCATTGTCGTGCTAAAGCAACCATCCACGCCCATTTTTTCCTTTACACGTGGCAGCATTGTCTCCTGTGTTAGTCCATCATGAAACGTTCCATCAATCTCAGTGGTCCAAATAGCCTCTGCTAAAAACATCCTCAAGCCATGACATGTTCGCCGCCATGCTTCACAGACATTGGTTTACTAGACGTCGAATATATTTTATTCCTGGGAGGAAAACCTGTTAAATTTACAGGATTTTTTCCCAATCCCTCGGTGCCTAGTGATAGTATTTCTTCGCAAATGCGATTCTCGCTCTTCGATTCTTGGCTGAAATCATTGGCTTCTTCGCTGGGTGTCTTTCCTGGAGATCAGAGATCTTCAGACACTTTTTAACATTAGAGGAGCTAATCTTGATACCTTCATGTTTCTCCTTACGATTTATCCATCAATTCGTTTGGTCGGCCGGATTTGGGATCAGGAACTGCATAAGGAAGCTGCATAAGGAAGCTTCCATAGACCACGTGGCCTGGTCAAGGGGGAGGGGTTGCTAAAAAGCTACGCTGAATTACGTGAGAGGAGGGTGGGAGATCCGAGCCCAAGGTACGTAGTTTTTCATTTATATTTTAGGCATAGTTAAACAGGGGACAGAATACACAACAACATTCTAGATATTCATTTCCGTAATTATACTCGGCCGGAACTTTAGAGTTCTGAGTCGAGGCAGTTTATTCAAGAAATGGGGTTTTCACCAACGATATAAAATCTGATTTTATATCGTTGGGTTTCACGGTGATACTATTTCCAAGACGTAAAACAGTATCGCTACTATATCACGTGTTGGAAATAATATCATCGTTATATTACTAATACTTGAATAAACTGCCCCGACTCAGAGCTCTAAAAAGTTCCGGTCGACTGTACCTCCGTAATTTAGATGCGCTATTTAGCAAACTTCCCGGGACGTTTACACCCTTAAAATTTAAAGGTAAACTCTACGGAAAAAATCGACTTTATTTTTTTTTTTTTGTATCATAACATTAATCCAGGTTAATAGAGTATATATCATTCAAAATTTTTCGATTTTTCCTAATATTTTATTAAGAAAAATGCCTCGGAAAATTGAAAATTGCGTGGGATCTTCCATTCCCTTCTCCAGAGAGCACAACGGAACAAAGCGTCATTTCCTGCCGCGAGAACCTCGTGGAATTTCGTCGCCGAGATTCTAGTCGCTTTCAACGATGCTACATATCGTTAAGATTTTGCTAACCTGGTTTATGTCGGAATGCCTTCAATTTGTTCTCTGTTTGGATGTGTAAATAGACAATCGTATAGAAAGTTCACGTTTCGTAGATTTCCACAATCAGAAGCGATTAAAAAACAGTGAATTAGTTTTTGACAGCGAGGGAACTGCTATTCAACTCCAAACAGCATCGTGTGTTCAGCTCATTTTGAAGCGTCTTGCTTTGTCTACGCATCCGCCCTTATACATTCAGTATCAATTCAAACAAAAAATTCGCTGAAACTAGATCACGTATTAGGTGGAACTAGATGTTCTTCCAACTCTAAACGGGCCTGGCGTTCTTTAAGAACAACGACCGCAACAGCATTTGTTAAACGCCGAAGGAAAGAGGTAGGCATATATTCTGTGTAGGGCACACGCCGCCGTAATGTGCACACGCCGACACGGCAAGCAGAAGATCCCGTTTCACGGTTTAATACATAGGGCTGTATATCGCAGAAGTTTCCGTAGCATTTAATTCTGCTAGCAGCCCTTGTACATCGCTGTCACTGTTATCAAAATCGCTATCGTCACTGTCGGTCTTGTTTTCATATTCGTAGTCCATTCCATTGTAGGCCTACACCACTGCGATGCCCTGACCAGGGAAGCGGGAGAACTGATAGCGATGCCTGCACTGCCCTGACAATTTACTGATAGCGGCGCCTGCGATAGCGTCCAATGTATGACCTCACGATTTCGAAACTCCTTCGCACCTCTCGGCAACTTCTGACGTCACAGGTGCCGA
>JAHWFO010001556.1:10515399-10545775 GCA_023313115.1 Rhysida immarginata | reverse complement strand
TTTTTTATATATTTTATCAATTTTGAGCTCGAATTGAAAATTTTTATACATGCTGCTTTATTATTGAGACCTTCATCTTTCATTTTAAACAAAGTTGTTTTGAGTGTGGAGTTTACCTTTAAGCTTTGAACATTTTGCATAAGGAACTTTAACTTTGTCATCGTGCTAGGTACTTATTGTCCTTTCATTTAGAGACATCCTGTATACCCAATAATTTTAACGATAATTCCGGTAGCAGAAAACAACACAAATATCTTCTGGAATCAATAGGAAAAACAACGTTCCACCCGGAGGAAGGGGGGGGGGGGGGTCATGGCAAAATCCGACTATATCTCTCTACACGTATTCCTTGTCTAACATTAATTTAGAAGAACTGGATTCACTCTTATATCCTACTTTCTTATTTTATTTCTAACTAGCTGTTGCCCGTGGCTTCATCTGCGTGGATGTTTAAAAGTTAGCATCATCTGTTGTTTGTTTTGTGAACTAAAGTATACCTTGACTGCAAGCCAGCTTAAGAGTGTTTACCTAAAATTCGGCTTCTAGACGGCGTATCACGATAAATGATACACCATTTTTTAAATTACACCTAAAACAATACACCATTTTCGTGTAGTACTTTTTGTGTGATGAGGTAACAAATGCAAAAATTCTAAAGATAATTGTTTTGGCTTCTGTTAGTGTTAGTAAGATCTGTCGCATAAGCTTTTATTAAATATTTTCTATGCACAGAATGCTTTCATGCTGTTTCTGCCAAATTCTCACTGTGCCGTCTGCATGATGCAACTGAAAAACGTGATTCATCTGACCACATGACTTTTTTCAATGCTCGACTGTCCAATCCTCGTGTTCATGTGCGATTTGAGACACTTTATCTTGTTAACAACCGGGTTGATTACAATTTTATTATAAGTATAGAAAAGCGGTTCATTAAGACTCGATGCGAATAGTTACGGGTTAACGAAATATATACAACGTATCGTTGATTTCCACACACGCCGCGAATACTAGCAACAAAAGTCACACGGAGACTTAAATCAATATATTTATGAGAATAAGCAGATGCTTGATAAATGTGGCACATGCTTCATTTGTTCTACGACGTATTAGAAATATGTTTTCTTTCTTATTCTCCATATTTAATGTATAGATACTGGTACCAATAAAATTTGTTTTCCAACTATAAATCTTACGAACTGCGCACCAATAAATACTTTGGGACAGACTGTATGAAACTCGGGAGGCTGGCTCTTCAACATTTCCATGAATATTGTCTCCTCTTTTTCGTTGCGTAATACGACCAGTCCTCCATGGGGACCGAATTTCGCTCTACACAGAGCCTCGCCATCAGAAAAGTTGGCAGTTAGGTTGTCGTCTTCCAGAAGTACAAACGAAGCAACTGGAACTGAAATTATAAGAATGACCGAATTAAAAAATCAACATTATTATTTCTATTTCCTTGTATTCTTTAAATAAAGGTTTTAGGATATTATTTAGTCTAAATAACTGACATTAGTTACTGCTTAAAATCAATATATTAACTGAATCATATATTCACCACCAAGGATTAACACTCGGAATCAGCGATCAGAGCTACTGTAGTTTTCGTATTCACCATGATACCAATTCTTGGATTAAATATCACATTTGAATAGCTATTTGGTTCGAGGTTTCCGAGGATTACTCTTGAATCGAGGCTTAAATCAAGCGCAGTTGAAACAAGATGGACGATTTTACTGACATTTAGACGAATTATAGTATTTCTTCAAGAATCTAATTTGTTTAAGAAGAGGCAACCTCGAAAATATAATTTCAGTCTTTCTTTAGATCGTGTATTGTCGGTAACATTCGACCATTCCAATTTATTTATATCAAGTTTTAGCGATCGCCAGTTCTTTGGTGAAGTTATTGGCAAAAATGGTTTGGGGAGGAAATAAGGTCGCGTCCCGATAAGGGCACCGAGTTTAAATTATGCGCTATTGTCCTTCTATTAGGTCGGCGGGCTTAAGTATTTCACATGTGTTATCTGCCATTGACCTCTATCATCCACAATTAATCTTAGTATAAATAAAAATACCAGCATTTTTTGAATAAGCTACATCAGCCACGGCTAGTCACCGGATGGGTGACCATCCTCACCCCCCCCCCCCCCGGATGCTGCGACCATTATTCAGGACAGCAGTCGTGAATCCAGGTCCATCCAGGGACCCAACTCGTCGGCCTCTGGTCATACAGACCCTGGATGGACGTATTGGACCCCGATACATAAAATTAAAAAAAAAAAATTAATTATTGTAAATTTAAATCTGGCGCTCTTATTGGGACGTTCTTTATGAGTTAATCCTTAGATATCCACGAAGCGGGTTCTTCAGGCGAGGAAAGAGGAAGAAGTCAATTGGGGCCAGGGCCGGGTGGATACGGCGGATGGGGAAGTATTTCGAACTCAAACTTCCCCGCAACGCGCATGGTCGGAATGTGCTATCGCGTTGTCGTGCAGAAGTCTTACCCCTTTGGACACCTTGCCTTGCCGCATTGACTTGATGGCCTCCCGTAACTTCCGCAGGAGAACCCGGTATACGCTCCCGTGATTGTCTAGCCTTTCCTTCACAATTTGTGGCTCGTAATAGATGGAGGGGCGTCCGCTCCGAGGTTCGTCTTCCACATGTATCTATCCGCACTAAAAATGTCGACGCCAAATTGCGATTGTCTTATCTGGGGCATTGTCACCAAAAACGGCTACTATCTTATCTTGTACAGAGGGCAGATTATCGTCCTGCACTTACTCCTTCGAGGGAGTTTGCGCCATCCCAGTAACTAACGGCTGCTACGAGATGACAGTAGCAGCCGGGAGCGACGGCTTAACGTGCCCTCTGAAGCACGGGGGGTTCATGATGGAAGAGTTGCTGGCGGACGAACAAACTAGTGGCTATCACCAGCTGCTGGACATCCAGCACTGGTCACTCAGCAAATGGGTCAGAATAAAGTCCCCCAACAGCTGTGCCCCAAATAGCCGTCCTACCCAGCAGTGGTCCTGAAGTCACTGGCTGTCACCCAGCCAGCAGCTGGCCGCTCCTGAAGTTGCTTAACTCCATCGACCAGCGAGCCGACCGACGAGACAACCAGGCCACGGCCACCCCAAAATAAACACGGTCGCTAACTCCTCGTAGATTTGTGTGGCGTTATTCCCCTTCAAATGCAGGAACCTTATAACTGCTTGCACCTCCAATTTTCCGACGGGATACGCCATGTTGCTCTGGCGGCGTTTAGCGCTACTGAACCAAACACCGCTTTGTATCCTCCACCACCCGAGGGATGTCGCTTCCCAGTGGCACCACACGTATTCAAAAGCGATCGTTGTTTCATGTTGATTGTAATGACTTTATGACCGCCCCTCATATGAGGCTATTGAATAAGTCATTCGGATAGTAGTGTAATAATTACTTCATTTATAATGACTTCGATAATTGACTTTGATGATACTGGTAAATATGTGCAATGGCTTGTGAAAAGCCATAAATGGAAAATTATAGCACGAGCTATTCTCCGTTCCATTTAATTTTGTTTTTATGTTTCGCGCGGAAAATATATGTAAGAAAAAATGTTAAGCCTAAGCATACTTACCATCATCGAGTAGGATAGCAATGAAAACTGCAAGAATTACAGAAATAAGTAACAACACCACTAGTACAGCAAACAATATATACTGAAGCTTCCTAGAATATATTAAAATATAATACAAAATACATTTTTCATGAATATAAATATCCAATGATATTTTTTAATTGAAATCAGAAATGCTATAAAATGAACTATCAGCAAAAAAGAAACTCAAAAACCCCATTCCAAAATCTTCAAGTAAAAAAGACAAGTATCACGCTCTGGGATCTGCAATTTTTTCTTAGCTATAAGATATTCTTTCTATTTTACATTAAAAAATAGCGGTATTAGGGGACATTGTTATGCACGCTCAGCACGCAGATTGGCATTTCATGAAATCTGAATAAGTTAGACGCATTGCATTGGATGATGCGGTTTATGCAATTGATTCTATTATCAGAAATCGAATATATTCAGCTCAAGCTCTCTATTAACATGTAGATTTTAATCGTTGAAGATTTTAATAAGGAATTAATAATATCATCTCATCCGTACGATTAAAACTATCTACCATTCCTTTCGATCTACTGTATATGCTGAGATTGTAAGACGTTGTAGTTCCTTGTCAGTGACGATATAGATAGAAATTTTTATAATTTAATCTCAGACGGAGATCAATTATCTGGCAAATTTGGTCTCTAATCCTCTCTGGAATGGAGATTTTTACTGAGGACATATGGATACTTCGTTATATACAGGGTGAGCATTTATATTGAGACAACTGAATATCTCGGAAACTAAGCTTTGTATGAAAAAATGTCCAAAATCAAAAGTGAATTATTTCGCGGGGGAAATTCATTAGTTAAAAAATTACCCTCTTCCCCCCCCCTTGTGAGGGGTGCTGGGAGGAGGGGGTAACTTTGAAATCTTAAATAGTAACCTCTATTTTAATGGTATATTCAGATTGTACACAATATTCGAGAAATGTTTTATTCTTAGTGTTTTTTCAATTGATCCAACCGTTTAGGAGATAGATGCCGTGAAAGACTTTAAATGTTCCACACTTTTTATCTCTTAACGGTTGGATCAATTGAAAAAACACCAAGAATAAAACATTTCTCGAATATTGTGTACAATCTGAATATACCATTAAAATAGGGGTTCCTATTTAAAATTTCAAAGTTACCCCCTCCCCCTAGTCCCCCTCACAAGGGGGGGGGAGGTAATTTTTTAACTAATGAATTTCTCCCGCGAAATAATTCACTTTTGATTTTGGACATTTTTTCATACAATGCTTAGTTTCCGAGATATTCAGTTGTCTCAAGATAAATGCCTCACCCTGTATAGAATTTCAGTTGACACGATGACCTGATCTCAATAATAGTAGCATGACTGTATGAATCTGCAAACGAGCATGAACGTCTATGGTGCGCTGTTGTGAGCAATACATTTGAGGTGAAAATAGAAGTTTGATTAATCTGAATAAAATGCAAGATGCTACAATACATGAAGTTAAATTAGATTTATATTTCAAAAACAACCTCCATGATCTAATATATTCAAACTTCAATCGTCAGTAAAAAAAAAAAATAAATTATTTCTTTTCTTGGAATTCAACTTAAAAATCTTCTTTTCTAAAAAATTGGAATCATCAGTGGATTCTTATCAGAAAACTACACATCCCTTTGGACATCAATTTGGACATCATCTAAAACCGAAAATTGTGGACTAAAAGTGACTTTTCATCATCATTAATATTTTATTATTTATTTTATATTTTATTTAATTATTTTTACATTAAATTAAAGGAACTTCTGTGTTATATCGCATGGTCATGGTCTGATTTTCTCCCTTTTAACAAGTGGTTTCCAGTAGATGCTTCTGGTATCTCATAAAAACTGCATTTTATTCTAAATCTTTATTATATTATCAAGGTGAAATTATTAAAATTAACCAGCCAATAGATTTTTGCCTTGTTTGAGGTTGGTTAAATTTAAAAAAGTTTCTATTACTTCAATGTTTATTATTATTAATATGCATACTGTTTACAGTTACTGCAGAGGTTTCGTTAATTTATCACGACCGTTCTATTACATTTTGGTGATGAAACTTGGTTTTTAAGAGACGTTTTGTTTGAATTCAAAATCTATGGCTAGTTTTTCTCTAAGGAAGAAGCTGTGAGGGGTACATCTATCTGGAAATGCTTGAAAATGGCATATACCACAGCTACAAACAGTGCGGACGCAATCTTTCAACTTGATGATTTCCTGTCACACTTCCACTTTTTGAACATCAACCAGCCGAACTTACTGCGATTTTATCAAATTGATAGTTATTTTTAACACTGTACAATAAAACAAACGATATACATATTCAAAATCTAGATTCTTTAAATGCTTATTTTTCTTTAATAGAATAATGGTTAAAAATTCCATTGTAATGAGCTGATGCATATTATTTCTTTATTTGAGATAAAAAAGAAAAGTTTTGAATTACCGATCGGATTTCTTTTTTTCTTTTTTAGAATTGGGATCACTCCTGTCGGGTTCACTAACAGTTCTCTTCTTGTGCATTTTTCAAGAATCTTGCGACCATCTCAAAACTAAATTAAATGTAAGTTTAAGAAAATTTTTGACTTTTAAATTGTAAATATTCTTATAAGAAATTATGAATATGCAAACCAACTAGCAATTCAGTACAGTAAAATATATTTTCGTTCTTAATTCTTGTAACTATGGTTCACTCTAATGAAATCTGATACAAATTTAAAAAAAAAAAACAAATACCATTGACTCCTTTGATTTAAATAAGGAATTTATCTTCTTACTTATTTTTAAATAAGAAGTTAATTTTTATAAATGATTAGTTTAAATTTAAATAGTTACTTTTTTACCTTTGCTTAAAAGTGTTTATCGTGGAACAATAAAAGATACTTTCATTGGCAATAATTAAAAATCTATAATAATTAAAAATCTGTTAAAAGAAAATTAAAGCTCGTGAAATAAGAATTTCTAATTGGAAAAATTTCAGCGAATATTTGGTAAAATCCATATAAGGTAAACAATATAATCTGTTTAACCACGTTTTATTTTAGCTCATAAGCGTTTACTGCATTACATGCAGTCACTTTTTAAATATGAAAAACAAGAGTTTTCTGTATTTTTATGACGGCACTTTCATTACAAACCTATAATTGCTACGTCTGATTGGCTAATGGCTATTTATTATGTAATTTGAAGGCTAATTATACTTTTTTCCAATTTTAATCGTGTTTATGTTTAAGAGTATTGACCCTGTTAAGAAAATTTCCTAGGAATAATAATCGAATGTGTAATAACTTCAAATATTCAACATATCTACACAGGTCAAACTAAACGACAATTAGAAATAAGATTAAAAGAACATGAAAGAGCACTTCGCCACAAAGACAAAAACAACCATTTAGTAAATCATTGTATCAAAGAAAACCACCCACCAGATTGGAATAACACAAAAATCATTGGAAAAGAAAAAAATTATAAAAAAAGATTAATTAAAGAAACAATAAATATCATTACAAATAACAAAAATTTAGCCAAGCCATCAATAGAGATAAACAATAAACGGACACTACTTTTAAACAACAATTAACCTAGTATACAATAGCCAACAATCATAACCAACAATTACAACCAACTTAGCTTCATCATCTTTATATCAATTGTTAAATTCTTATTTCAATTGTTTTCACCATTCAAAAATGTTTTATCCTACTGATGATGAGAAATATTCTCGAAAACGTTTTATATAAATTTTATCCCCAATATTTGGATCACCCTCTTCAAAATTTCATCTGTATTTCCTTCAAGTTTATCGTTTTCCACTATCAACATTATCTTCACAAGACTTCATCTACATCCTCAATAGACTGGGTTTAATTCTGCTATCAACAACATCTTCAATAGACTACATCTTTGAGTTTTCTTCCATCTCACAAGTTTCTTCATCGTTTTTCAAGATTGGTGACTTTATTTATTATTTATGTTTTTGTTTTTATTAGTTTTACGATTTTCCCCATTAAAAGGAGACTGACCACATTTAAATTTAAAATTAATCATTTAAACTCCTTAGATCATTAATATTCAAATATTCAACATTTCTTAACTTTTTTGTTTAATTTTCTTTATTTTTACGTGAGAGAAAATTTTCTTTTTAGTTCTCCTTTACCTCCATTGATAGCAGAGCTACTAGCAAATTTGACACATTCTTGTGATGTTTGAATACGTATTAGTCAGTTTTATAAATTTGTTTAAATAAATTTATTTCATGACAAAATAATACATTAAAATATTATATTTCTTAGGTTTTTCATACATATATTTAAGCAATAGTTTTATTCCAATTACTAATAGGTTTTTATTATCTTGTTTAAAGATATGTATTGTTCCATTACATTTTACGAATTCGAATATTTTTTTTTATCTCAATAAAAACTTTCAGATTACGCTGATTTCGGAGAATTATGGAGAGAAAAATTCATTGACTACATACGTCTCTTGGTTAAACTTGGTAAAGCCTCTTCCCCAGTTAGATGGTAAAAAGTGTTCCCATAAGATATTTGTACAACTGTAAAAAAAAAAAAATTATTGCGATTCACAACTCCTTCAGTCTCTTTCGTTGTTATCGAAAACGCGATTTTATATTTTTTTGGTCTCATTTATGCTTATAAATTCTTGTTTTAAAAAATATGCTAATAAAAAAAAAAGTTTTTATCTGACAAAAAAATATGTTTTGCATTTTCTGATGCTAAATTCAAATTTAAAATAATGAAAATATCAATAATTTTTTCACCAATTTCTAATAGCATTGATACCCCCAAGTTGGTCATGTGACTTTTCATTTCTAAGACTTGTCATTCTTGTTGGCCTCGGAAGTTCATAAATGTCGTAACGACGGGATTTTTTTAGATCCTAAATTTTAACCTTTAGACATTTTCGATAAGGAACTTTTGCTAACAGTTATATGGATGCATGAAATCATACTATGTAATTATTATCCCACATTTACCGAGCACCCGGTATAGGTAAGTTCAATACTAGTTTGTAATCATTGTTTAGATGCTAATGTCAGTCGTGTAATCTAAACGATAAAATGATTTAAAAATGGGTTTAAATACCGAAACCTTAATGTTTTTAACAAATTGATTACGTATCTTAGCATTATTATTGTTGGGAATTTTATAATTTCAATATCCGTTTCTTAAGTTGCTATCAAGATGCTATCCGTTTAACAATAAATGGTGTTACCGACTTTTTGTTATTTTGTCACTTACCTAAGCGGCTCGCTAGAGTAAAATATACATATATTTATTTTGATGCAGAGTGCTAGGGTAGTTTTTAATTTTTTCATGATGGGACACAACCCCAAAAATTATGAAAAAATTCAGCTATCTACTATTAGATGGCTTTATTTGAGAATTTTTTTCAGAAATTGAACAAAAAAAGTTCGAAATTTTTAATTATTGTTTTATTAAATTTAAATGTGAATTTGGTGCCAAAATTCAAAAATAATATTTCTGTGACATAACAAATCTTTTATTAGCATATTTTTTTAAAACAAGAAAGGCAAAAATGGTCAAAAATATTAAACTGACAAAAACGCGTTTTCATGGTGTTTAGGAACTCCGTGTACAAAAATTTAGGGATTGTTGAGGACCTTATTTTGAATATATTTTGCCACTAAACTGGGGGGTCGCAAATGAATCCTTGATACATAAAAAAAAATTGTCAAACATCATACATACAACGGCTCTCTGAGACTTCCTCATAACATTATCTCTCTCGTTAATGTATTTCCGGAAACGAAGAAATTATAATACTTATGGTCACAACGTTTTTAATAACCAAATACTAGATGTTTGTAAAATTAAAAAAGATGCTCAAATTTTGACCATGAGCAGCAATGCATACCTCACAACGTTTTGTCATTAAATTTCTGACACGGCCAAAAATCTCTGAAGTGACTCTTATATGGTCATTTGCAGCCAGCATTCGCGCTACCAGTTCTTCTTCCGAATCCACAGGAGTATTGTACACAACAATCTTCACATGTTTCCAGAAGAAAAAATTTAAAGGATTTAGGTCCCGCGATCGAGATGGCCAAGCAATTGGTCTTTCTCGACGTATTATCTAAGTTTTGTCGTACAGGTGTACTGAAATTGGCTTGTGCTCCGTCGTGTTGGGACAATATAATTCTTCTTGATAGCCCTAAAATAGGGAATCAAAATATATTCAAAATAAGGTCCTCTACCACCCCTAAAGTGTTTACACACAGTTCGTAAACATCCTGTATAGCAAAGGAGGAGTGAAACGGGGGCTATGAATTATTCCAAGAATTCGTTTTCAAGATTAGAAAAATTCTACAAATACGTTTAAAGTAATGTATTTCGCGCAAGTACACTTTTTACCATCTTACCTGGCTAAAGCTTTATCCACGATATCCCGTTGGTCGTCTTTCAATACAAGATAGGCATCAATAATGTGTCCGCTTAGCAGAAGCAGTTTCTAAAGTGTTTTCATCTTTTTTTCCAGTAGTCAACGATCATTCTTTCCTCAACTTCTGAATGGGCATTTTTTTCCCTGTCTTATTTGCAATTACCGAGCGATACTTCTTGTTCTCTCATGCTTTTGCAATTATATCTCTGCTTGCGCGATAGTGAATGTGACATGTTTTGTGTACGGTCGAAGTGAAGCGTATTAGATAAATTTAAGAAGTTATTGAATATCAATCCAGAAACTTCCTAAATAAAGTGGCGTTGCTGAAGCATTTTTGACGTATGCTAGTTAGTCCTGTTGAATTAAGCTAATTGGTTAAGATCAAAAAACTTTTTTCGATTCGTTAGATGTATCATTCGAACACAGTTACTAAATCTGGAATATTTTTCTTCAGAGAAATAAATGCTTTTCGAAATAAAATTGAAAAACCCCACTCAAAATACCGTATTCACGTCTCGAATTTGCATTTACATAGACTATAAAAACTGTCGTAGTGTTTTGTAAAAATTTTACTGTAAAGAGGTAAGCAAAAGATCATCAGTTTTGTAGTAATCTCTTATATTAACACATTTTTTCCCAGCATTCTGGAAATTTCCTTATCCAAGTTTCATATAACAATAGTTATGTAAGGACCTCAGTTTGACTTCCTCATTCAATCAGAATTTCTTCTTTCCTAAAAGCTGTTGTTTAACTCGACCATTGTTTTATTCTAATTTCTGATGGTTGCAGCAACACCAAATGAACTGCTAGATTTGACAAACACTGCTGGTGATTTGGAAGTTGCATGCATATTGAAGAGATATCTGAATTATCCAGAGCACCTATATGACTTGCATTCAGATTAATAACAGATAAGCTGTGAACCTTTTATTAGGAGCTTTAGCATAAAAGCTATTTATAAAAATGCGCCCTTGGTCTGTACGTTTATCCGGCCGTCCGGCCGTCCGTCCGTCTGGCCGCCGTTTGCACGATAACTTGAAAACGATTAACTTTTTCAAATTCTGTTTTCAGAAATATGACCACCAAAGTCTTAGCTCGGCCGTATCAAGTTTTCAGAATTTTTCGTGGACCCCTTCAAGTCGAATTCACATGCTAAAACAGTGGGTGTAAAGAATTCAAAGATACTGGCATGTCATATAACAATCGATTTGTCAAGAAGGAATACATTGTTACTTTCTGTTCATCTTTTAAGCATTATTGACATCGGCGCGCGCACGTGAAATCGCTTTGTCGACGCAAGATTGCTCAAGTGCTCATAATCTTTAAGCTTATTAAGTAGCGGAAAAATGGAGCTTATTGGTTTTATTTTATACACGATTTGAATCACCCTTCATCATTTCTACATTTTTTTGAGGTAGAAGATTGAAATTCGGAATGTGGCTTACTATGGGCATGTGCACCTTCACTATTTAGTTTGGTTTTGATTAGCCCACTAAGGTCGGAGTTTTGGGGGTGAAAATTAGAGGGGACCAAAAGGTCTAGGTGTATTTATGCATATAAAGGAGTGAAATTCGGTATGCAGATTCCTATAATCAAGATCTCCATTATATGAAAATTTTTTTTCCCGAAGTATCCATGCCTTCCCGACTCGTGGCGGAAATGCATCGAAAAGATGGGGACTACATTAAAAAATAGTGTACCAACTCTGTCTGTAATAAAGGAGCTGTAAAAAAATATTTCCGATTTTCATTTGACTGACCCTCGATAGTAGAAGAAGAATGGAGATACTTATTAGTTTTATAATGTCAGTCCGACCCCTTCATAATTTCTACATTTTTATGAGGTAGAAGGTTGAAATTCGGAATGTAGTTTACTATGGTCATGTCCATCTGCACTATTTAGTTTGGTCTTGATTCATACACTGGGGTCGGAATTACGGGGGTGGGATTCAGAGAGAGCAACATATCTATGTGCTATTTAGGTACGGAAAGGCGTGAAATTCAGCATCCAGATTCCTCTAGGCAAAAATCTGCATTAGATTTCTCACACTGTAACGTGGAATGAAAGAGTTCACTTTATCGCGCTCAATAGGTAGGGAGGTCATAGAGATAGTATACTTTATACCCTCATGCGCGATCTGTGAGCTGCTTTTTTCACTCAAGCCGCTGGCAGCCACTCGTTGCAGCCTATTGTTGAAGTGCCAAAATTTAAAAAAATTAGAGCTTTTTAAAAAAAATTTCCCTACCTATCTGTACCTATTGAGCGCGATAAAGTGAACTCTTCCATTTCACCTTACAATGTGAGAACTCTACTATGAATTTTAGGGCCAATTGGTCCAGTGGGGTCGGATTTGCGGGGGTGGCAGTCAATTGGTCCTTAGAACAATGGCAACATATGACATGTGATATATCATACCTTCGGAAATGATGAGAAAGGAAAGAAAATTCGAGGTATTTTTACATTTCCTACATATTACGTTCGAGAAAATCAATTTTTTGATTAAAAAAACACTGGAGAGGTAAACACTGCAGACAAAAAGGCTAAAAGTAGATGACTGCAGGATCTGCTACTTGCTTTACCCTACTCGGGGGGATGGGGGTTAATTTCTTTATAATAAATGTATAAATGTATCTCTGCTTCACTGCTAAAGCTCCTCCTTGGAATGTTTACAACATTTTATTTAATCCAGAAACCATTTCTTGATTTTTATACAAATCAACGAACCTCAGCATCCATAAAGTTTGAAAAGTCATACTTTAAAATGTTAATTAATTCCATTTATGGAAATAAAATTGAAAACATCAGAAACTATAAATATAAAATTTGCAACGATGACAAAAGAAACTGAAAAGCCCTAGTGTGTATTTTTGATATTTTGAACACAATTTGTTCTGTTTATATCACATTGTTTGAAAGTGATAAAGCTAATTTCATTGACATTACGATATTAGATTTTGATGAAGAAAGTAATGTATAAATTTCACTATGAGCACATGAAAACAGACTGTAAATTTTTCCATTTGACTTACACGTACACTAAATTCTCTGACTTATTTTGTTAAGACGGCGAATATGTACGCAGGCATAGCAGAACATTTAGAATTGCTTGATGCTTCAAATATCCCATTGGCCGTGGCATTTTGTTTTGAACCAAAACAAAAAAGATTCCTGAAAATTTCAAAGATGAAACAGGAGATATTCCAGTCAAATTATTTATGAGAAATAGACAAAAATGGGAAATAGGCTAAAAAATGTATATTATAAATACAAAGAACTTCATTGGGATTACGTACAAAGATTGCAGGGACAGAGAATATAGTTGTATCCTGTAACAGAATAAAGGTGATGAACACATCTTACACGTCACAAAAAAAAATACATAAAAGTTTTTAAATTGGGCACTCTATGGTTCGGAACTTTCATTGATTCGGAAATAGATTTATTACCCGAGTGTGTATTCTCACTCAATTAGTTTAAGAAGTGCATACAATTCTTACGATTCCGATGAAATAAAATCCAACAAGAACAAATAAATAAAAACCTTTAGCCTGAAAAGAATATAATCACTTTTAATTCCAAACATCACAGTTTTAAAAAAACGCACACTTTTCACATTTACAACAATAATTATATAATGTTAAGTAATACAAATTGATTGTAGCATTTAAGAAAAAATAGGTAAACAATGTTACATGTTGTGCGAGAAAATAAAGCTTAAATAGTAAAATAGCATAACATGTAATTATGTTATCGAAACACGAACAAATATATGTAAATTACGCTATCCTTATAAAATAAAGAAGTTTTCTTCAATATACATATATGTAAATCGTATACAGCTTTTTCTCATGCGATTATGAAACGCGTTCCATAGCAGAAGAGAGTACCAAATCTAGAAAGAGAAAATTTAAAAGTGTAAAAGCTATGAATTATTACAAATAGAGGAAAGTACCCAAACACGGGCCCCGTTCTTAACGCGGGCCCCCTGGTTTACTGATCTGTACAGTGTTGCTGACACTAGGTAACGCATTAACATAGCCTACTATATAGATAACAGCCTGTTCAATCGACACGTTTTCCATTGATATCTTAAGACCGCCTTAGTTCAACGACTTCTCACGTGAGGGCGCTTTTATAATGGGAAACTTTGGAAACAACTGTGTTTACTTTGCACAGAGCTGATCAAGTCTTTTTAAGTGTCAAAACGAAACACTATTCCTAGATATCAATTAATATGCACCATTAACAAGCCAAAGCATGTTACTTTTCAAAAAAAAATGCGACATGTTATAAAAAAAAAGTTTTTTAACAGTTATATAAGATTAAAAGTTCTTGTAGTAGATATTAACATTATTTAATACTTAATCTTATATTTAATCTTATATAATTGTTAAAAATCTTTTTTTTTATAAGATTAAGATTAATATATAAGATTAAATATAAGATTATATAATATATAAGATAAAATATAATAAGATAAAATATAAAATAAGATTAAATATGCAGCCTGTTTGTAGGCTAACCAGTAGAACACAATAGAATGGTAGCAGTGGTAACGCTTTTTCACCCTATTTAAAAGTGCCCTCCTCCTTTACTGCGGTGAAACTTGGAAACTGTCGATTGAACAGGCTGTTATCTATATAGTAGGCTGTGGCATTAAACTAGTAGTTCCTAGCACCACCAAAGCTCAGCCAAGCGCTAGCGTCGTCATTTTCAATTGTCCTTGCTCAGTCGGCCATTATTGAAAACAGCGCTTAGTAAAGTTTTTTGGTGTGCTTGATTTTGGTTACCATACATTGATATTTTGTTGGTAAGTCTTTTAATGATCATACTCTTTTGAAGGGGACATTACAAACTATTGATTAAGGGTAGTACAATAGATTTAAATTGAATGGTTAAAATTTTATCAGCAGTTGAAATATAAGTTAACCGATGCCTAAGTTGGGCCACCTAAAGGTTCCAAACATGGGCCCCTTGTAAAATTAAAACATTTACGTATTGTCTGCAATGAAAAGTTTTCACAAAACTCCCAAGGAGAACTTTGGGTCATGTGTTTGATGTGTAGCCTCTGGGCTCATGTAGAATGCGCTGGGGGGGGGGGGGGGGACTTAAGGGAGACCCGTGTAATTTGGACTCCCTAAGGTAAAAGGGCTGTAACTTCTATTCAAAATGACGTAACTCCAATTTTCAAACGTAGGTATACGAGTATAGTGGACATTTCGGGCTATCTTTTGGTGCACTATTTTTATGAAGTACTATAATGATATGGTTTTCATATGAAATTTAAATTTTTTTGCATTCGATCTGAATTACACAACGGATAGTGTAGATTGAACCAGGCGGTCCAATTACACAGTAAGCCGAGCAATAGCAGAAACTTTGTTTTAACTTATGTGTTTACTTGTTTTTTGCTTTTCCTTTCGGCTCTTATAGTCATTTTTAGGCATTCTATGGAACGTATATCTTAATTAAATAACGTGTGGGTTATATATTTAATAAGTTGATACACTATACTAGAGTGAATATTAAATTTCAAATGCAAGAGTTTGCAAGTTGGTTATGTCAAAAAATGTCCAATTTACACAAATTACATAAGGTCCGAATTAGACAACACGCCAACAATTCTAAAATCAAAAATGGCTATTAACAAGTACATAGACACCCTTTCTTTAACCCATCCCTGATATATACCGTCACTGACACTTATATTTACATACACGATTACTATCTTACCTCAAAGTAACATCAGACCGTACCAAAAGAGAAAATTTGATATACAATAACTCAAGCAATACGCTTCTAGGAAGGGCTATGATCATTTTTCAATCAGGAGAGTGGCGCCATCTAACGTGCAATTGTGCAAAATAAAGCTGGTTCTATTTATACGATGATCCAAATTACACGGGTCTCCCTTACATATGTAACTGAAGAGTGACTCTGCAAAACAAGTTAAATCCCTGCAAAAGGTGAAAAACGCTTCTACCGACAACGAATCGACCACCAATCACAACACCTATCCCAGTAGGATAGGTTTAGTTTACGTAGGTACCAGTGCGTTTATTAAACTTCATGCTGTGGAGGAAAGATAGATACAGTGCTGCTTTATTCTTGATCTAACTTCTTTTGCACGGAACACCGGATTTGACTTATTTTGCTTCATAAAAGAATAAATATAACTTTGTTTGCAGTAAACAGTGTTTCATTATGTTTATACAGAACGTAAAAGTGTCTATAATGGACAGAGTATTAAACAACACCTTTCACAATTCTGTGTATTCTGCTTATACGTGGTTAGCATCAGGTTCTGGCTCGATGCAGTTGCATTCATAGGACAGCATATCATCAGCAAGACGTACTTCCATGGATTCGGTCAGCTCTTTGTACATCTGGAGATCATTGTTAGCCCGCCATTCCGATCCAAAGACTTTGAGCATAAGTTGTGTTATGTCCTTCTTTTTGGCAGCGGATATGGGCTTGCTTGGCTCTGTTGCAGGTAGTGTGGTCCCCTTGTGCTTGGCTCGTCGTTTTAGCAACGTACATTCCTTTCCGGTAAGCTGACTAGTTTCGCACGGTGACTGCCATACCGCTCCTCTTCTTTGTTTTCTACAACAGGACTATTCGTTTTGCTGTTTGGATGATTGGCAGGTTCTTGTAATAGTCCTGCAAGAAATCGTTGCATACCGGGACAGTTGCAACAAATTGTGCATACCGGGCCTTCCAGTCACAGACCTCCCAGTCTCTAGCAAACACAAACACTTTACTGCAATGATCACTGAAAACCTGGTGGTACTCTGCAAATGTTAAGATCGAGTCCTTTAGTTTGAAATCTTGACGAATGCGCCCGAAAAGCTTGTCATACGGCAAGAAACAATGCCCTCGGACGTGAGACACCATCGTCACACTCTGTATGTTGTTGGGCGCTCCGTACAGACAACTCTGTAGCATAGCTAGAATAATATTGTTTTTGTTTTGGCTGCTGCAACCATCACTTGCAAGAACGATGTGTCTGATTGAGTCGAATTCCGGATCATGGGGGAGAACTTCACTGAGATAATGGAATACAGCGCTGGCTACTTCGATGCTGCCTCGCTCGGACTGTTCTCCGTCCAAGTGTAGGAGAAGGAGTGGTCGGAGGACACGTCGCACAACCCAAAGTTGTAGAGGCCAAGCTGACGCGAATAGAATGCCTCTTGAATTGGAAGCTTCGGAAGGACTTGGACCTGCTGTAGATCAAAGGCAATAAGCTTTATATCTGGAACAGTCTTCTTCTCACGAAGAATGGCGTAGAAAGCCTTCGCTCGCAGTTTGTGATTGGCTAGAAAAATTAACACGATTTGCACTGAACACAGCGATGGAATTAACTTATTTTGCACCGCCATGCTAACTTTCCCCCACTCATACAAAGAAAGATTTTCACTCGATTTGCACCAAATAGTGTCCAACATGTAGAATCTATGACGTCAAACGTCAGCACTAGTTCATGCAAATAATTTAAAATTGGATTTAACTTGTTTTGCAGAGTCACTCTTCAACTATTGTCGCACTTGATTTCAGTTTTCAAATGTGTAAATTCTTTATTATGTTACTACTCTTTATTATTTTTTTTATCAATAAACTAAAGCTCAACTATTTTTGTTATTTGTACCCATTTTTATATATTTTTGGGGGAGGCCCACATTTGCAGCCATTTTTACAAATCTACAAAATGTAGTGGTACGAAAAATGTTTTTTTTTCACTTAAAAAAGTTGACTAATCATTTTGAGGAAAATATATATGTTGTAATAATAAATGGGGTATATATTGTAAATATTTTGATTTCATTTTGTACAAATATGATTTTTCTGAAATTAAAAAACAAAATGGGGGCCGGGGTTTGGGCACTTTCCTCTATTATAAAACCATTTTCAAGAATTACAAAAATATGCAGGAATCAATAAAATGTAAATATTAATTTAACATTACTGGTGATTAGCTATTACAGGGTGGCCCAAAAATAATTTGGAAGCTGATAACGGTTTTATTAATAAACAGATTATAATGATATTTTAACATGTTCTTATTGGCATAATGCTAACCATAAAATATGCAAATAGGGAATTTGCAGGTTTAATTGGATAACCCGCTGGATATGGCTACCTTTCTCTTCTATCTCCAAATTTAAGCGGTAAACGATATTGAAAACGGCAGATTTCAACATCTAAATAAAGAACTGCATGTACTCTGCATTCACGTATGTGTAGCCGCACACAAGCCAAAGAACATGGCTACCAGACACCATTTGAACGCCAAAATCGGACTATCAAAAAGTAGAAAAGCATTTTGTGGAAAACGAATCACGCTGCACTCTGTTTCAGTAGGATGGGCATGTTTGAGTATGACGAATGCCAGAGGAGAGTCTTTTACCTGAGTGCATCGTTCCAACTGTGAAGTTTGGCGGTGGTGGAGTCATAATGTAGAGGTGTCATGGCATGGCGTGGGAACTCTTGCATATGATTGAAGATAATTTTAACTTTGAAGCCTATAAGCACATTTTGGACAATCTGATGCTTACTACGTAGTGGGAATTTTTTGGTAACGAGGATTGTTAATTTCAGGATTATAATGCACTATGTCATGTTTCGGCTTCCATCAGGAATGGCAATCGCCTTCTGTGGCCCGCATAGAGACCTGACCTTAATCCAATCGAACATTTATGGAACGAGTTGGAACGTCGAACGAGGATCAGGGAGTCATGTATGAAATCCACTAAATCTGAATTTACAAATAAAAACTAAATTATTTACTTTGATAAATTAGAGATATAAATAAAATTTCTTATTACTTAATTTTACTAGTTTCTTGATATTAGCTGGTGGAAACATCTGGTATTTTCTTTCCATCTTACACATAGTTTTGATCTGGAGAGTATTATGGAAAAATATCATATCAAAAGAAGGTTAAATTGTGATTATGAAGTAACTTTCTTTAATTTCTTCATATAAATTATTTATTAAACTTAACATTAAATTATAGCTGCAATAAAGAATATAAATAATTTTGCATGATTTTACTTTTAACAGAACACGCATAGCAATGTTTTTTGAAACATTTTTCATATTGCAATGGATGTTCTTTATCCTGTGTAACTACAATGCAATTTTCAATCCCGTATCCTGGTTCCAACAACTCTGATTTATATTTCATTGGTACTCCATTAATAGTCTCAAGCTCAATGTCCACTGTTGATGCATCTAAAATTTCATGAGTAGACAGAAAAATATGCAGATATTACTCTTCTAACATTAAAATTAGATTTGCAAGGTAAATGCCAATAAGCTTTATATTTATACACAGGATGTTTCAAAAATAGTCGACGTTATTTCTAGAATAAATTTTCAATACCGATATGCAGATAAAAAATGTTTACATGTATTATAATATGGGTCTGAAAACGCGTGGTTTCCAAGTTATGGCCTTCAAAACAATCTCATTCACTGGAACTTGTCTTTCATTCGTAAGTACTAATTGCCGTTTTCTGTGCAACATACGAGTAGTATCCACAACGAAGCATTGAAATTTGCATTATCTGACCAGTGGTCACCCCATACTAGTAAGTTAAACCAAGCCCTGCACGACACCTGTGTAGGGCCGCCTTTCGCTGCAATGGCATCCGCAACCCTTCGAGGAAGACTTTCCACCAATTTGCGATACGTGTCGGCGGGAATATTGCTCCATTCATCCTTCAAATTTGCAAACAGCTCGGTGGTGTTCTTTGGGTGGCATGGCCTGGCTCTCAACCGGTGCTCCAGTTCGTCCCAAAGGTGTTCAATGGGATTGAGGTCTAAACTTTGGGCTGGCCAGTCAAGTTTCATCACACAAATTTCTCAAACCAGGTGTTAATAACGCCTGCTGTATGACAGGGAGCATTATCGTGCTGAAACAGGCATGGATCATTACCAAAGTGTTTCCACAATGTGGTAGCGCAGAATTGTCCAGAACTGTTTGATACGCTTTGGAAACTGTTTTCTGCGAACTAAAACAAGAGCATACCATGAAAAGCAGGACCAGACCATCTTGCCACCTTCTCCGAATTTCAGTGTAAATATCATTCACCGGGCATTCGCACACACTTCCATCAGACCGCCACAACTGGTAGCGGGATTCATCACTCCATAGGATGGTTTTCCATTGTTCTGGAGTCCAGTGGCGGTATTCCTTTCACCACTGTAACCGACAGATCGCCTTGAGGACCGTGATATTTGGCTTGTGTTCCATGAAAAAGTGCGATCTCTCGGCGGACGGTACGATCACTTGCCTCACTAGACGATGCCGATCGAAAGTCCTGTGTCAAGCTTTTAACAAAGCCTTCCGGTTTGACATCACCACACATTCAAGCATCGACGGTCGCGATCTGTCAATTTAACGGATCGAATGCCCGAACCTGTGGGCTCCTATGATCATCCCTCCTTCCTCTGCACCAAGTTCGCGTGGTCTGTTCATATTGTAATCATAGCAGCTATGATTGTATTCTAACCCGTCAAGGTCCTTTATAGATTGCAGAGGTTTCCAGATTGCATACTATGGACGCGACTCTTTCTATCAGGACCTGAAGGTTAACGATGCAAGTCAATGTTCCTTGTTCGACTATCTGCAAGAGGCCTTGTCACCAGCAGGAGTACTGTTCTCGCAGGGGGGAAGGGTAGACATTTTGAACGTCTCCTTAAAAAAAATGTAAAACGATGTAATAGATACATCTTCGTAACTCGGAAATATATATTTTCAGACCCATATGTTCTTACCTATATGTGGGGAGTTCATTCCTGAAATAAATATATTATTATTATTATTATTATTATTATTATTATTATTATTAATAGTATATGATTCCATTCTAAAGAATAAAATAAAAGTACTAATCACTATTAGAATATGTACTCTTTACAAGAAATAATGAAACCTTGAGGGCATGAATTATGAATATGATCAAAGTTAAATATGTTGGCTTCTTCTAATCTTTGTTGACACCATCAACTTCCACTGCCATTGCCATCTTTTAGTGGAACTGAGAAAAGAAGTTTTCTCAGGAAATATGGTGGAATTCTTTATTGAGAATTTTTCTTTATTCTTTACTCCAAAAATTATTCAAAATTATCATCAGAATTCTATTATTTGCAGCAGATTATTAATATATTGAGGCATATTATAGGGTTACTATTGTTAATGGTAGATTATTCGTGCATATTAATGAGCGTCTGTTTTTTTTATGTGAATTATCAAGTTGGAAGCCATAATTAATATTTAAAATAATTTCAAAATTCATGCTCAAAATTCGTAATTTACTTCCTTATAAAGGGTGCATTATTGTACCTACATTCACCTTTATGACAAACATTAATCGTTAAGACACGGTGACGTGGATGCCAAGGGTAAAAGTCGTCGATGAAAATAACCTCACAAGGAATTAGAAACCCTTTCATTCATTTTGGTGTGATATAAAAGGATTTTAAATACTTAGTAAAATGACCACAGATATTTTTACAATTTATCGATTGACACTTGAATAAATATTTGCGAAGTTGAAGCAGCTAATCCAGATTTGAAAAGTATTTGCGAGAGAAATGTCTTTTAAAATTTTGATAGCTATAAGATAATTTACAAATAAATCTATACGGCAAGTCGGGAAATTCATGAACCAAGTTTTTTGTAAAAGTCGCTGGGTGATCTAAAGATAGTAATTCACAAATGAGATCAACTTATCCAAATCAAATCGAAAGACAGGAGATCAATGTGACAACATTTCTCAGTTACAGATGCAGTTCTTGGAACCTTAAATTTGGTGCGATTCTAACCCGATTGTTATTCATATTTGAATAAGTAATTACCGCCCATATGATTACTATTTGTAATTCTTAGACGGAAATCAAACGCTTTATTGCGTGATGTTTTGCTGCAATTTGGAAAATAAGGCTGAGCATTGAACATAAAACCCAAAACCTTTAATATTGGGTTTTCTTTAGCAAATTTGGATTTTGATTTTATGCATTTTATGCATTATCTCATGCGCCTTATTTTTATTTAATTTCTTTCCACGATCAGTGTATCGCTTATGAAAACAATCTAGATCTTCTAATTCATAAAAATATTAAATCAGTCTAAATTAGAGATGGTAAGTTTTACATAGTACGTTATAATTTACGTAAATATGAACGTCTAAATTACATTGATGCAGTTGTAACTCCGATAAAGATAGGCTAATCTCTGATCCCTGGACTATGCCATAGCTTAGAGTGTGGAAATCATGTGTTTTGAAGAGTATGACATTAATTCCGTCGGATCAATGACAGATATAGTTCAAATGTCTTTGATGCATCTGTTTGGGCAACTATCAGATTTAAGCCGTTGTCATAAGCAGTAACATTCACCAGGAATATATTGGATTCTAGATCCGAATCTACTGCTAAGTTGTTATGAAAGTAGAAGTGGTCAGGGAAAATACGTAAATCTGAAATGTAATTTCTTCGATTACTATTGTCAATGGGGATAAGTTTGAAATGGGCTTGAAATGACAGCTAGTTAAATTGACTGGATCTCCGGGTATAGCGGTCGAGACTGTTTTTAACGATTTCGGAAAACTTACCGTAAATGGTATCGTTTTGAACAAGTCCCCTATTTTTATAACTCGTTATTGTTGCATTGATTCAATATATTGGATAAAAGATCTTGAAATTTTAGTCTTCTTGAATCTTTTAATACTCAGAACAGGTGGCGTGGAAGATGTTACAATAACGGATGAAATTGGTTAGATCACGTTTATTAGCAGGGCTAATTTCAACAATATAAACAATGGCAGAACCACAAGTAGGACTTTAGCTATCCGGGGCATATACGGATTTCGCGCACCCTCTCTTTTCTCTTCTCTCGGCGCCCCTACATAACAGCAAGCAGGGCCCTACATAACGCACATCACATGCCCATTCCCCTAGTCGCGGAACCTGGCTGTAATCCATAATTTAGAAAAAAAAACCAAGTATTCCACGTCATATTTTGAGGGCTTAAATACTTCAGGAAACCCATTCGGAAAGCGCGTCGACCAAAGCGAGTCTGCGTTTCCAACGAACACTATGCAACCTATACGACATATTGACCTCTAACTTCCACCCACCAACTCCAATCCCACTGGACCAATCGAAACTCACTGGATAATGATGTTGTGTTGTTATTTTTTATTCAAATATTAGTAGATATTATATCGTCGGTATGCTAGAAAAACTGACCAAGTCCGAATTTTAGGTAAACGGACTTACTGTGGCCTAAAACCTTAAAGTTATCATATCTGTACAAGAAAAAATGATCTAATCTAGAAGATAGCCTCCAAGTACTTGGAAAAAGTTACTCGGTTTGTCCAGATATCTCATTTAAGTTTAACTTCCTTTATCTCTGATTATTGAAAATTGGATGGTCAGTTTTCCCAGTATACCGACGATATATTAGTAGAGGGCCACTATTAATTCATGAAAATTTCGTGCCACTTACTGTGGTTTACACTTGTTATATAAAAATTCAACTGCATAATAACATCCTTGGCAATCAGGTAAGTAAACTCAAGTCATAACAAAAAGGCGTTTAACCCGAATCCATGGTATTCTAATTGATTGAACAGTTACAATTTTATGTTCACTGTTTGACTCTTTCATGACATAAATTCTGATTTCTTGGGGTGTCTGTCACTTTCAGTTTCAAGATGAAAAATCATTTTCATCCGGAGTTATACGTTAAGTATCTTCCGGTTTTGTTACCGACGTACATACGGAAGGAAAATACGTAATCCTATACAGCTTATTATTATTTTTTTTTTTTTACAGAACTTGATTTTTTAATCTTTTCTTTACAATTTACCGAATAGCATCAGGATCTATTTAAAATAATTTTAAAAATATTTTAGTAATTGTTATATAATGTATTGAATTAGATTAAAGTTATGAAAAATAGCATTAAAATTATATCTTACACATTGCCATATTGGTATCGATGCAAGGACCAGCCTTCAGCCGCTCTTTCTGCACATGTGTAAGCCCACCTTTTCCAATGATGGCCACTTCCATGCGTTGCCTTGTACAATATTTAATCATTAGATTAAATGCAAGACGTTCCTTCTTTATTGAAATATATTGAAGAATATAGCATATGGGATCCTCTTCAGGACATTTCGGGACTACGATTAAAATTAAGAAAAAAATAAAGCGCTTTTTATTTTCACTTCTATATTTTAAAAAGAAGAATAACTTAAATAGGATTAAAAATTTTTAAATTATTAATGGAAGATTAACAGTGGTGGAAATGCGGCTTTACATTAAGGAGTTGTCAGGTCAAATAAAGCATTTTACAGTATTTTAAAGCTGATAATGGCTAGCTTGTTTCTTTAAATAGATGTCCCTTTAAACGTTTAACCAAATATTTTTTCGAATAGCAAACTCATCAAATAATTGCTTAGAACGTCGCAAATTCATTTCAGTTAGAGAGAAGCGGACGATCAAAATGCGCTTCCTAGAACACAGAACACACCGAAGTGCAAACAGTCACGGAAGCGTCGAATGTAAATTTTCACATGTCGCTTGCATCGCGTATAAGGTGTTTACATAGGCCGAGCGGTATCAATACTGTCAATTCGACTATTAGCAGTCGTCTGAAATGTCTCATAATTATGGATGCAGGAGGAGAATTATCAGAGTTTGAACGCGGAATGGTAGTTGGAGGTAGACGCATGGAACCTTCCATTTCTAAAGTGGTGTGGGCTAACATTCCCCGATCCACAGTGTCAAGGGTGTACAGAGAATATCTCAGGCATTACCTACCACCATGGACAGCACAGCGGCTGACCACGGCTGCTCCTGACCAGTGACATCTGAGCAGAATGGTCTTTCGTAACTACGCCAATTAACAGCCACATTCGATAAGAGGCACACTAGAAACGTGTCTATGAGGTCGGTGTAGCGAAATTTGGCATTGATGGGATATGGCAGCCGAAGACCGACAAGATTGCCTTTACTCACTCGTCTGAGCTGGTGCACATATTCATTGGACCTTAGATGACCGGAAACACATAGCTTGGTCCGGTGAGTCACGATTCAAGTTGGTACAAGCTGATGGTAGGGTTCGTGTATGGCGCAGATCCCATGAGGTCATGGACCCAAATTTTCAGGAAGGAACTGTGCAAGATGGCGGTGGCCGTATTCGTGTTTACGTGACAGGGTTTGGCTTCTCGAATCAAATTTGACCTGCCATTGACTGGGAATCGTTATGTCCAGCTGCTTGGTGCCATTTGCAGCCCTTCATGGCCTTCATGTACCCTAACAATAATGGGATGGTACAGGAGGACATGTGCCATGTCGCCGGGCCAACATTTGGTTGAGGAGCTTTCCGAACAATTCCAACGAATGAAGCGGCCACCTAGATCGCCACACATAATCCCTACGAATATATTAGGCCGTTCATTAAAAAACGGGCCAGCGGATATTGCAGGAAAAGTACTGCTTGCACGAACCAGGAGACTGGGCTAAGATGTAGATACGAACATGACAAATACGAAGCAGGCGCTGTTCCCCGCTGTTGGCAGCACGGAAATTAAAAACAGATGAAAGGCGCGCCGCGTGGCCGTCCAGTCCTTCCTTCCTTCATAGCCCAGTGAGTCAGTTCCTGTGATCGCGACGTGAAACTGCTGCATTGCAGGCATCCAAAGAAGTGCAGCGGGGTGTTGTGCTGTTCCTGACAGCAGAAGGCGTAGGGGGTCCCGTCGCGGAATCGCTTGTTCCATCCACTCTTTCACCCTTGTGAGTGACATGTAGTGCTCACCGTATACCTGCACCATTCGACGATGGATTTCACGACCCCCTACACCTTCTGCTAACGTCGTTTGTGGTACCATTTGAAAACAAATCGAAAACGTCAATTACTTCTGACATCATGACGTTTTTGTCACAGTCAGCGTATTCGCTAAAATCATTTCATCATTCACCATTTCATTACTAAATATGTTTTCTGACCAGTAGACTTCCCATATCTAGTGATGAATGCCGGCCGATTCTTGCAGTCAAAAATCGAATCACAGAGCCTACTTCATATTGGGCGGCTCATTGGTTGCCTTAAACATTTTAAATGCATTGAAGAACACGTAAACATGATTTGTTGACTGTAATTGCGTCTGCGGCTTGCTAAGAGATGTGGGAAACCATGCACGAAACAATAATCGCCGCATTGCAGCGTAAATATTCACAAACTGTATTTACTTTCTGAACTCGACTAGTATGTAAGGCCATGAAGATTGGGAATTTCTGTTATAGGAGAAAATATCTTCGCATTGAATGATGGGTACAGCTGCCATTTTTTGAGAGCAAGAGGAAGGCAATCCTATACTGCTACTCATCGAAGTGCGCCGTTTTTGCCCGACTTGTTATTGTATAATGATGGTAACGAGTTGTTACGTGTTTGGATGTATTGTATAACAATGGGATAAGTTCAGAGCCATGGCAGCCATGGGTCTCGATGCCCTCAAAAGATGGCGGATATTCAATGTTTATGTTTTGATATTTCTCCCTATAAATTGGCAATTAAAAGCAAGTTAAAATACCGTATATTTTCTAATAAACGCCTAGTCTCCAATTGTCGCCGGTCTCTAATAAACGCCGGGGATTCTCCTACACGCGGCTGTTCACGTGAGCCGCTTGCGGGGTTCACGTATACACGGGCTTCAGGGGATTTCCAGCACACTGCTTTGAGTTTCGATATCATATGCACTCTGCTATTCAGTTCTTAGTTCTCAAGGCATCCTGTTCGTAAGGACTATTTGATGCACACTACCATATTCTGTTTAAAAAAGACATGCCTCCAAAGCGATCATATGATGTAGCGTTTAAAATAACGCCCGGTTAATGATTCAGTTGAAAAAATAGACGCCGGGGGCTAATATTGGAAGATATACGGTAGTTTAAAAAGCGCTGAAAAAATTTATTTTATTATCTCTCTATTAAGTTTAAAGCTGCAAATTCAGATATTTAAATAATCATGTCTTATCTTAAGTATTGCACGAGTATTGTCATGGCCTGTTAGGTGTAGCCTACTATGCACATGAAAATACCTGTTCAGATCATTTTACAAACATACCATAATCTGTTTGGGCATAGCGATTTTTCTTAACATACTATAAGATAAGCAAGCTAGGCCAATATTGTCATAGAATAAACTGGTCAAGGTAAAGAGCTTTATTTGGCTATGAACAAGTTTCTTTTAAAATATAATGAAGAGTAGTTAACTCACGTTTTACACCATGTTGCATGTAATAAAATTTTGGGATCGTCTCGCATAAGACACAGAAATATTCCCCTCCGTTACAATCGACATCGTAAGTCATTTCGTATTCTTTCTCAGAACTGTTAAACATGGCAGTTACACATACGGTATTATTAGCTCGAGCGAGCGTGTCGTTCAAGGATTCTTTGAACTCTAATGGCAATACAGTTTCTCCTTCAGCTCCTGTTAAGCTCCTTTTTTTATGCAATAGATTTACACGAAAACCTATCATGAAAAATGATATTTAATTAACATTATCAATTACATTTCTTATTATATGGAATATATTCATTGGCATCTGATATTGTGTAGATTCTAATAGGCTAAAACTTATTGTCTGATTGCATAAAAGTTTTCATTAAAATCATATGGAGGGTTCAGAGTTAAAGTGAACCAAGTCCATGTTTTGCCCATTTTGCACTAGCACTGCCAAGATAGAGTAGAAATGTTATATTTTTTGTATAATAGTGAATCAAGTCCATAGTTCAATTTTTAACCAAGAGATAGCAGCAAGAACAATTAGAAGTCAATTGTTAATTAATGGCAACTAATCAACTTTGAGATCTGTTTCTCAGAAATGAATCTCATGGACGTGGTTCACTTTAACTCTGAACCCTCCACATATGGGTTGTTCAAACGATATATAGATTGCAGTATAATTAGAATATAAGTAGTACTCGTGTTCTTCAGGCAGCGAACCCAACGATAGACAAGTTTCTGTATACTTTCGCAAAGATATTGCTGGAGGCGAAACCATTTCTCCACCACAGCATGAACCTCTTGATCGGAGACAAAACGCCGTCTCTTTAAAGCTTTTTTTAACAGTCCGAAGTTGAAAAAAAAATCACAGCCTGTAAGGTGGAGATGTCCGTACTCTATGGAAGATAAGCAAGGACCTCCCAGTGAAAACGTTGCAGAATGTTCGCTGTTGCGACGCCGGGTGAGATTTGGCGTTATCGTGAAGTAGGACAGTGCTATGGGACAACTTCATTGCAAGCTGACAAATCGTGGAACGGTGGGTTTTCTTTACTAATTTCTTATTTCCACCTTATGCCTGGCCCAGTTTCATGTGATCTTCTTTGCGTTCCCTTCCATCCCAAAAATTGCATAGCATTTAAACATTGTACTGCGTTTCAAACCAGCGTCCCCATAAACACCTTACACGCACCGAAAGATTTCCACTAGTTGCGCGCTTTCTTTATATAAGAACTGATTTGAAAGTCGGTTGTGCACAGTTGGACGTATCCCTGACAGTGCTATTGAAAAAGTAGTCTCCTTTACCAGTGATCTTCTTGCTAGGTGTCAATTGAGCACGTGCTGTTTTCTGCCAATCTCAGCCTATACACTATTGCCATCCACCATCCACCGGTCAAATGTTCAGGTAGGACAGTGCGCAGTATGTTTCATTTGAACGATCCTTATAATTTCCGCAGAAACCCTTAAAATGTATCTTTATCAGAAATCTTTATAAAATGAAAAACTTTTAAAATAAGATTGTATAGAATTTTAAATGAATTTTTCTCTTTCATCCTATGAAATGAAAGTTAACAAATAAAGGGGTAGCAACTACAGATGTATTTAACAGAAAGCACCGTTACTAATCTTAAATTTATCTGAAACATTTTGCAAAATAGGTGACAGTATACCTATGAACACTTTCGGGCAAGCTTCGTGATATTCAGGTGGTTGGTTTTTATACAGTTCCAAGAACATTCTTTCTTCATCTTCGCTCTCGAATACTATAAGTTTACCATACGGTCCAAATTTCTCTTGACACAAAGCATTGGCATCAGTAAAATTTGCTGTAAGATTATCGTCATCTATAGATACGAAGGAAGCAACTGGAACTAAAAATTAAAAACTCAAAAATATATATAGACCTGAAAATAAATTTTATGGAGGACAATATTATTATTCATATTTTTACTGAATAACACTGAGGTGCTAAGCTATTATGAATGCATTAATGCGTAGAAATTTATCATTGCGTAAAAAATAATGCAGGGTCAATTCAAGATCAATGCGTAAACGGTGAGCAAACAATTAGAAAACAGAAAAATAACAAGAATATAACTCGTAAAACGATTTTCAAATATGCTGAAAAGTAGAATATAAAAATTTGTTGTTTAATATTACTGTAATATTTTTATATACAGCAATGGCGAAAACTGCATGTAACTTTACGTATTCGATTGCAGCGCTCACACAAATCTTTCCAAACACGCGCGAAATGAGAATGAAATCCTCGCACGTCTAAATGTTTTAAACTACTGGGCCTATGTTCTTTCCCCTGCTAGATCAAAGTTATCATAAACGTCAGGAGAGAAAAACCATTGTTTCAAAACATTGCTGGGAAAAATCTTTTAAGCATTCCAAGGAGCTTTAGCTCTGACGCAGATCTAATATTAATATCTCACTTTTACTTGCACTTGGTTTATATAAACAGTGGAAATACCTTTGATTCTATATGCATTCACGTCATTTTAAAATATAGGCCTAACTTTAATTAGCCATTTTTAACTATAAGCCTAACATTAATTAGCCATTTTTAACAATCGGCCTAACATTAATTAGCCATTTTTAACTATAAGCCTAATATTAATTAGCGATTTTTAACAACAGGCCTAACATTATTTAGTCATTTTAACTATAGGCCTAACATTAATTAGTCATTTTAACTGTAGGCCTAACATAAATTAGCCATTTTTGACTATAAGCATAACATAAATTAGCCATTTTTAACAATAGGCCTAACAATATTTAGTCATTTTAACTGTAGGCCTAACATAAATTAGCCATTTTTAACAATAGGCCTAACATTAATTAGCCATTTTTAACAATAGGCCTAAGATTAATTGCCTATTTTGAACTATAGGCCTAACATTATTTAGTCATTTTAACTCTAGGCCTAACATAAATTATCCATTTTTTACAACAGGCCTAACTTTAATTAGCCATTTTTAACTATAAGCCTAACATTAAT
>JAHWFO010001556.1:10478578-10515389 GCA_023313115.1 Rhysida immarginata | reverse complement strand
AAAAAAATTTAATGGTGGGGTTTGGGTCTCAATAGTCACGTGACTGTTAGACCGATTTCGACGACAAACTAATCAGGTGAGCTCAGGAAGGGTCTCTATCGAACAGCGAAAAAAGAACTTGAAAAAGTTAAAGCATTCTCGAGAAATCGTCGGACATACAGACGGACGGACGGACGGACAGACAGACAGACAGACAGACACACAAACAAAGCGAAACCAATATATGCTTTTCAGCATGTAATAAAGAATTTGGTTAATAATAAAATCAAAAATCGTCGAAACGGTAAGTCAGCTAGTGCTCTTGATCACCCAATGTGGAAAACTACTGAGTGGTTGAGTAGAGTAAAAGATCAACCGAGAACAAGGTGTTTAACGATAAAGACTCTGAAGAACCTCCATTGACTAAGCATTAGGAACGGTAATAGAATGACTGCAATTATTGACTAACTTAAACCGGTAATATTCAATTTTATTATTGAGGTCTTGTACAGCGAACCTATGCGAATTTCAAAATAGATTTGGTGATGAAATTTCCTTTGCATTTAATTATGATCTCTACTCACCGAGGAGGACTTTTCAAAAGCTTTTAGTAGATAGCTTCAGGAATTTTTTCCATTATTCCCGAAGAGTATTGCTGAGCGATGTTAGGCGATGTGGCCTCGCGCCAATCATCCTATAGGTGTAGGTGTTTATATCGACGCTCCGTCCAGACGAGTCCATTTCTTCAATCTTTGACTCCTCAAACCATTCTTTGTGATAGAGAGCATTCTCATTTTGTTACAGGAGTGGTCCATGCCCAAATTATTGTCATATTGTTTACAGACAATAGTGCCAAAATTCTCCATAATGTCAAGTTAAGTTGCAGACGTCATAATTTCTGATTCTGAAAAATGATGGCATAATCCAAACCACGAAGAAGAGCTCTATACCACTTCCTCCAAACTTCACAGTGAGCACCACGTAGCCAGACATGAAGCGTTATCCGGGCATCCACTGTTTTATGGTTCAGTTTCGTTGAGCTGTACGCCATTCTAAACATTGTCAATGAGTTTGCTGATGTGGGGCTTATGAGCAGCAACACATCCATCCTCAATTCGCTTGCGAATGATGATTGTACTGGCGATACTTGAAATAACATTTCGGAATTCTGCAGGAACTGCTTCAGTTACGACTATTGACTGCATCGCGTCACACGAGCTGGCACTCGACGATCCCTGTCATTTTCTTTGGCCTACCAATTCGCAGTTTCATTAATGTTGCTCCTTGAGATTTCTTCTGGATCATGATATCACTTACAGTTGACCGGAGTATTCGCAGAATGACAGAATCTCGGGTACAGACTTGTTGCATAGGTAACATCCTATTATGAATTACCATTCACTGAGTTCTATTGAGCGCACCATTAAAAAATAGCAAATGATCTATGTGATCCTATATAATCTATGTGAAATTTCCTTCGCTTGTGATTTCAATGCCTACGTTATGCAGTTTAAAAATATTCAGAAATTTTGTGTCATAATTATAAAAGTTTCTCTTGTTTTTTTATACTTACTGTCATCAAGAACGAATATAAGAACCACCGCCAAAGCCACAGAAGCAATGAGCAGAAATAATAATATTAGAACCAGTATTACTTCAAGTATCCTATACAAAAGAAAAGCGAGGAATTATTTTGAATATCAATTAACATTATAAGATACTGTAACATTATATGTGTTTAATAATATATAGAACATAAACGAACACGTACTTAAATATCAGCTTGAGTACTGATAATACTGACATTGTGAGAATATGCTGAACCAGTAAACGAACTTCACAACAAAAAGTTTCAAACTTTTGTGAGGCATCCTTTCAACTATTTGACCTTTTAAATATGAGTTTTTGCAAATTCGAAAAATTTGGAAACTTGCTGATATAGCTTTTGTTCTAATTTGATCAGGCTCTAGTAGTTATTATGGTAATGAAATATCCTGTGAAACGATAACGTTCCTTCTATTAGTAAAATGATTGGGTATGCAACAGGAATGTTAGTGATCAGTTCACCCAAATGAAAGGACTAACGGATGATTACAGCTACATTTCAGGATCTAATGCCACAACGGTCACGCGAGTGTGGAAGCAGTGGACTGAAGAGAATCCATAGGCATTTGAAAGCCTGCAGTGGCCCATGAACTGTGAAGACACTACAGGATGCTAGGTATCTATTCCAAATTGCAGCTTATCAAAAAGTGTGGGCGCAACGGTGGAGCATTAGCTGTGTGGTATCTTCAGTTTTTACATTCGAGGGTGTCTGCTGCATGAAGGCCGGGCTGCATGAATTCCTTTGTGGCGATTTTAAGTGTCGGGCGGAGTTGGGTATCGTTTTTGATCTCAGCTACTACGATTTGCAGGTATTCTCAACATTTGGGAAGTTAAAGAGGCAGAAGAAGAAGTTACCCTTCCTTCAACGTATTCTTGATCCTATATTCCAGTAGGACATTGTTTGATGCTGGCAGGAATATTCAAGCCTTCTTTACCACAGGAGAGAAATCAGTTCTTCCTTCGTCTGCGCGTTCGTCAGGCATGTTACTTCCAGTGAACCAGCCAGTGACGGTCCTTCAGCAGCCAATCCCAATGAACGGTGGACTTGCATACAAGCTGCCTGGAAGAAAATTCCCCAGAAACATTCAAAGCCTCTTTGATTTTATGCCACGATGTATTTCAGCTCTTATTTCTTGCTCGCGGAGGTTTCAGAAAAAACAGATTTGGTCTGAAGTGTAATCACTTAGGTATATCGTTGTTGGTACATGTACAGGGTGTTGCAGATAACTACAGGGCAGTCTACAGATAACGGGAAGTCTACCCGCTCGATTGCAGGGGCCGGCTCGATCGATTGGCAGAATGGAGGGACATGAAGGTGGCCTGCAGCAGCCAGCAGTGTCCACAGTCGGGGAGGGGGGGTGAACGTCAAAACTGTCATGTTTTTCTGCAATCTAGCGGGTAGGCTTCCCGTTATACTGCTCTGTAGTTATCTGCAACACCCTGTATAAATTTCACTCTATTCGCATGTTTCTCATGACGTTACAATATTCACAAACTGTAGTGTATTATTAACCCGGAAACATCACACTTATGTTTTGCGACAAGAACGTCACACTGGGATCTAACCTAACATCTAACCCAGATATTCCATGTAATCTAGCCACCTGGTTCTAGGCCGACCCTTTGGTCTCTTACCTATCGGCTTGGAAATTAGCAACTGCTTAGGAAGACCACGGTGCGGCATCCATATCACGTAGCCATACCACACGCAACTGAGAGATCTCAATGCGAAGCAGTAGCGACTCAACACTTAAAGTCTCCCTTATTGTTCTGATGTGCACTCTATCTAGTAGGATAACACCTGTCACACTTCTCACGAATCTCATTTCGGCTGCTTTCACCGGTGATCGCACTCTTTCGGTCATTACTTTAGGTGAGACTGGGGACAAAGATAGATTTGAAACAGAGAGCTCGGCTTTGTTTCCCAGCTCAATAACAATTAATAAAAAATTATATTTTGTATGGTATCAATAGAATATCATCTTTTGTTTCAACCGTACATATACGAGTTAAAAACATAAAATGTAACATTTTTTACAACTACAACTATAAACTTCTTTTAACTAAAAATAAACATGCAATTCAAAACACGAACAGGGGTATTAACTAAATAAGGCTCCTTTTAACGAAAAAGTGGATAGGTCCGGCACAATTACAAATAGCCATTCTTAGCCAGGCACTTAAGTTAATATAATTTGATCTTCACATTCGCAGCATAGCTCCATAGAATATGGTCTATGGGAGGCAGAACATGCAAGACTTGTTTATCACTCTTATTCGCTCATTTAAATTCTCCACGTTTATTTCTAATTTCTTTGAGTTAATCTTCATCCAATTTGCGCGGCTACATACAGCCATTATTCTGAAAACAAGCAATAATGAACTGCACATGGGGTCTCACGCACCCATGCAAGTAATAAAATTGTTCCTGTAGCCTTTTGATTACTAAAATATGCAGGAAAAAACGTACATATTTCAACTTACTAATAAAAGAATGAATTTACATAGGATGCAACTGAAAAAAAAAACATGATTTCAGTCATTGTGACATTGTATTAAATTAAGCCATGGGCCTCTGAGACCCCAAAGTGCTGTTCCAGGATTAATCAGCATGCTAGGATTGATCGCGAAATATCTGGTCATACAAAATAAAAATCAATTTGAATATCGGATATAATTAACATAAAAGGAACTCTTGATTGAAATTAATGGTCCAGCTTACTTTTTCTTTTTTCCTGGCTTTTGTTCAGGTTGATCTTTTTCTTCATTCGTATTCTTGAAATATTTGAGCATTCTTTAGGCATAGAAGTGGAAGAATTTTCATTTCAAGTACACCATTTAAAACGAAATTGTAATAAAGATGAAGCTTTATAATTATTCTTAACGCTTTGTATTTAGTCTTATCTTTGAGTTTTATTGAATCGTTATGCTTTCATTATCTCTATTTAGTTTCATGATTGATTTGCTGTATTAATATTATATGATGGCTATTATTATTTTATTATAGAATAAAATGTTAATACATATTTATTTACCTTCTAATTTCTAATATATTTTCTTCTTTGTCACTATTCCTTGAAAACAGTATCCAGTAAATATTTACCATCGGAAATCGTTAATTCATAAAATTAAAGCGTAATAGAGAGTATAAGCTCGTGAAGATATCGTTAATTGCTAGTTTATCGCAATAAGAAAGAACTCGCAAAAGGAGAAATGATATTAATACAAAGTGTTATCGCAATTTATTTTTATAATTGATTGTCTCGTCACTCTTCTATATTTCTTTTAATTACAATTTTGTGCCTAGCTTTTTAAATACTTTAGGAGGTTTCAGATATTTTTGACATCTGTTCAATGTGCGAATTAAGGGGAATAATTATCCATAAAAATCAACTGTTTAATTGCACTCTTTAGGGATTCAGTAGGTAATTTTTAAAAGTTTCCATTTTTCTTTTAATTTGCAAATACCTTAAATTTTAAGGTATTTTTAAAGATGGAAGAAAAGACATTGCAATGGGAGGATATTGAAATCTTATTATAAAGTTCAGCTCAATCTAAATGAAACTGCTCACTTATGAAGAAGAATTAATGTGCATTAGAAATTAAGAAGTACGCCTAAAACGTTCAAAAAGTTCTCATGAAATTTTCAGTAGCGAATTTTTCTCATTTCTCGCCTTTCTTTACAATAAGCAAAGTATCCGGAGTTCAGGATTCAATCTTTGCAAAACTAAAATAACCTTATGGAAGTTCATTCTAAATTCCTTCAATCCATACTTTACGTTATATCTCCCATAAATATAAAGATGCCATTTTGAATTTCGCGCTGTATAAACTTCATTTTATGCCTGATAGATGGCGTTGTCAGTGAGGACATAATCTCGTGAAAAAGTCACGCGACACTACTTAACATGGAGTTTACTGTATAGGGTGGCCGGATACCCCTTTACACTTGACTTTGACATGAAGTGGTTATGTATCAGCTTACTTCTTGGAATCCAAAACGTCTGTTTGGGTTCCTCCATATTCGCCTCCAAGTTCGATTATTTATTCGCAACAAAATTTTAAGGGCAAAAGTTAGGAACGCTACTCGCACTGCGTTTTTCTGGTTTCTTTGGAGTATCGGCGTGACCGCACTTCTTCTTTCATAAGGCAAAGTGAATTGTCAGATGTGATGAAGTCAAGAGATCCTAGCAAGTCAAGTGAAACGTGCTGGAGAACCAGGAAACTCACGTCCGATTCAGACAAAGAAGACGATGAGCCCGTGTGTTAATTAATGGGACCATCAAAGAAATAAGGACCAAAAGGTGTTTTCGCAGTCATCCCTGCCCAAACCATGACTTGAGACGGATTGTTCTCGGTTTTCAGCATTTCGTCTTAGTCTGCTAGGAGCCCGGACCTCACCATCTGACAATTAACCTGACAACGTGTTGCTGCACATACCTGTCGTCGAGTACATTTGTGGTTTACACGGAAGGTTCTCAGTTTCAACGTTATTGTAAATTATGACATAATGCATGCAAAAAAAGATACATCGCCAAATTTTTGTGCTATTTTTCTTTGTTCAAAGAAATATAAAACAGGATCTAGGACGTCGAGCTGAGGGCAATATCTATTGACTGCGGTGAGTACAACCCATTCTTAAAAATATAGAATATTATAAAAAATTTGGCCAATATTAGTTTTCATGGTTTCAAGTATTAATTTTAGCAGCTAATTTTAACTTTAAAAAAATTAAATATTTTTTTTCACATTCTACTACATCAATGTAATCTAAACTAACACAATTTTATTAAAAAAAGTTTTTTTATGTATTTTTTTTTACATATTACGGTAGTCTCATAAAAATAGAATATCAATGTTTTTGTCTCAAAAAATAGAATATTATCAAAATACTAGTAAGCCTATGCAATATTTTTTTAGTATTTTGTCGTAAATCCTTTGCTCTGAATTACGGCTTTGCATCTTTTGAGTAGTGATTCAACCAGCTTTTCGCATTGTTTGAATGAAAATTGATTCCACGCAAATCTTTTTAATCACCTTTAATTTCTCAGTTGTTCCAGGTGGTGGGTTGCATTGTTGAATACGTTTCTTCATGTCACCCCAAACGTTTTCAATTACGTTCAAATCTGGAGAATTACCAGGCCAAGAAAGAGTTTCAATTTGATGATCAAGAAGCTACTGTTTTGTTGATTTAGAGGTGTGGGAAGGAGCAAGATCTTGTTGGAATGCACAAGGAATTTCTGGAAATTGATCTTCAATTGAGGAAATGAGTCCATATTCACGAATCTCTTGGTATGATCTCTTGGTATGCACTAGAATCCATTTTTCCTTTGAGAAATAGTAATTTTCCAACTCCTGCAGAAGACATACACCCCCATACCATGACACTAGCTGGATGCTTGACAGATCCCTTCACGCAGATGGGATGAAATTCTTTACTCTATTTTCGCCAGGCATGCCCATTTTCTCCAACAGGAACACGGATCATTCACTCGTCGCTGAAGATTACAGAATTCTAGTATTCGATTGTTTTATTATGAAATCCTGGGTCCATTTGACCGCGTTGTCTTTGTGCACGCGCATCTCTTGACGTTATGTGGATTGCAGCATGGCCGACTAAAAATACGTCACGCCTTATTTTTAATCGGCCATGGATTGCACGGCCGTCGTGAAAGGACTCGTGCGATATGTGTCGCTTGTATAAAATTTAATATTAAAATGTATTTAATTTTCATTATCATTTCTATTAAATTTAAAACTTTCACCTAATAGTTATTACGTATTTAACTACGTTTTTTTTAATTTTATTTAGGTTAATATTTAAAAATAGAAGTTTTAAAATTCATAAGGCAGAAAGGACAGCACAATATTACAAAATTTTTTAAAAATCATTTTTTCTTTTAATAAAAGATTACCATGGACAACGAAATTAAATATTATGGTTAGGAATACATTGGCGCGCATGTTTTGCAATCCACATGACGTCGTGCGCGAAACTGTGCGTAATTTAAAATCAAATTGCACACACCATCCTTTCTTTCCACCATGTTTGTGCCATTGCCAGCATCGGCTTTTTCTTAGGTATATATGGCTTAAACTTCATTTCTCGAAGCCGTCGATGAACGGTATCTTTGCTGACTGTAACTCCTGCTTGTTTCCAGTTATGTTGAAAATCTCTCAGCGTGCTGAAGCGATGCTGGATGGCTCTTTTCCTCAAAGCCGCATCCTTTCTTTTAGTGGTGATGCGTTTTCGACCACTGCCTAGCTGCCGTCCAGTTACTTTTCCGTATTGACATACTCCTTCAAAGTTTTGGAAACTGATGACTGCGAATAATGAAATTTTTTGGCAATATCAATTTGTTTTTCTCCACATTATTGAAAAAAATGATTTTTTGCTTATCTTCAGGTGTTAGTGATATTTTTCGCCCCATCTTGATGCAATTATAAAAAAAATGCTGTAGTCATTTATTCTTATGCCTGTTTTTATACTATTGGAACATCCCAACAAGAAATTAATCCTCCCGAGGAAGGTATAGGAAAGTAGCGGAAGCGCTGAAGTTATCTATTTTTTACCCTTTTATCTGTACTTTTTAACCCACCAGGGCTTGAAATTCAAATTTTTCATGGAGGGGAGCATCAAATGTCAAATGTCGAATGATCAAATGTCATGGGTGGGAAACTCCCCTCCTGAAAGTTTTTTTGGGAGCAATTTTAAAATTTTGGGCGAGAATCCCGCCATCCCGCCCTGAATTTCAAGCCCTGCTTTTTTTCTTTTTTTTGTAATCGAACAATTGATTTTCTCGAACGTAATATTTAGAAAATGAAAAAGAGCTCTATCTTATTTCGTTTCTCATCATTTCCGAATGAATGATATATAACATGCCATAGTTCTAAAGACCAAGTGACTGCCACCCCCACAACTCCGACCCTATTGGGACAAATTGGCCCAAACTTTACAGTAATGTTGATCTTGCTTAGAGGAATCTGCATACCGAATTTCACTCCTTTATGTGCATAAATATGCGTAGATCATTTGGTCCCCTCTAATTTCCGCCCCCAAAACTTCGACCCCAGTGGGCCAATCAAAACCAAACTAAATAGTGAAGGTGCACATGCCCATAGTAAGCTATATTCCGAAATTCAACCTTCTACCTCAAAAAATACGGAAATTATGAAGGGGACGGGCGGACAGACAGACGGACATTGTGAAAACAATAAGTAGCTCCATTTTTCCGCTCCTTAATAACTAGTAGTAGGGGCGTTAATTATAAACAAAAAAAAAATTATTCTGATATTCTTATTTTATGAGACAGAAGTTGAGGTATTCTAATTTTTTGAATAGTATGTAAATTTTATTATCATTGTTTTGCACCATTAAAAAGTAGAGGAAATGTACATCATTAAAAAATATATTGCAAATTTTATAGGCTTAAAAAATCAATTTAATTTTAAGGATAATAAGCGAAGAAAAAAAAAGTTTTAAAATATTTTTAGAGTGGGTTGTATTGACTGTCCAGCATAGCTCAAAAGACATGACACCCTGTATATCCCATCAGAGACAACAGAATCTTTAATGAGCCTAAGCCTGGTTTTGACGGGATGAGCACCTGTTTTGCGTCCAGCCTTGGTTTCCGACACTATCATGTAGAACAAGAGAACATACTAACTTAATTAATTTGCTTTTCCTTTGAATTGCGTATAATGGAATAATTCAAAACTTCTAAATTGTTAAAATGAATTTATTTTAAAAAAATAAAATTAAAATTAATTTTAAATCTTTCTGTACACAAACAAAGGCATTGGGGGAAGGAAAGGAGCAAATGTTAATAAATATAAGAATTATTTAAAATAGATAATTTCTCTCTTATTCATCCTCCTAGTGAGGCAAATGCTTGACACTGTTCATGTGGATAATCCATCTGTACACCAGTTCATGGTTACACTTCTCGCTGTCTCAAAATATGATTTACGTTGCTACGTCAAGAAGAAACAGACAAATTCAAAATTGATACCATAATACAAGAAACCCGCATAAATTGTGCAGTGGTGTTAATGTTAACGAAGTGATAGTTTTAAACGTTTATTACATTTAATGAAAACTCATTTCCCTTTTATTTTTAGGGTTTTAGCATCATCTAAAACCCTATTAACGACGGTACAGATGTATGTAACATGTATATCACACGCCATAATTTTTGAAAAGATTGACCTAGAGGCTTGAAATTTTCTACACACGTAGGCCCTATACAGAGGACGGAGCGAAAAAATCCTCTAGGGTGGAACAAACCATGTGTGGTTTCCCCAACTGGCTTCCTTTCAAGTCTATGAAGTTTTGATTGCGTTTGAGCAATTTGTGACGTCAGAGTTTGACTGTTTGACGTCAGAATTTAAAGAACGCTATTTGAAGTATAGCGAACCCTCCCGCTACTGCTCGTAACATTTTGATGCCATAACTTAGAGGCTTTTGAAAGGACTCACTTAAAGGCTTGATATTTTCTACACACGTAGGCCCTATACAGAGGACGGTGAGAAAATATAGCGGGAATTGGCCCGCTATACACACGTAGGCCCTATATTTGAGTGGCCCAGGGCCCCTCAGGGGCCAATTATATGAATTTCATGGTTTCTTTTTTATCTTTTGAGCAAAGAGGGAAAAAATCCTGAAATTTCGTAAATTTGTAATGCGATTCTAAAAAAATAAAACCAATATACAAGAAAAGTTATATAAGCCTCTAGGGCCCCACCGGAGGTCCCGAGGCCCCAAATACAAATCTAGAACTTTTGAACGGAAAGGTCTAGAAACCTGAAATTTTGTATATTTTTAGTTTGGTACTAAAAAATAAAGCCAATATAGAAGGAAGCTGATATAAGCCTCTAGAACCCCACCAGGGGTCTCGAGGCACCAAATACAATTGAAGCTATAACATTTAAACGGAAAGGCTTAGGAACCTGAAGTTTTGTATATTCATAGTGTGGTACTAAAAAACTATTGCAGATATACAAAAAGGTAATATAGGCCCCAGCAGAGCCCCCACAGGCCCAAACACAAGCAAAGCTACAACTTTTAAACGAAAAGGTCTAAAAATCTGAAATTTTTTTTACTTATAGAAAATTACTTAAAAATTTAGCTAATATACACTAAACACTGGTATAAGGCTCTTGGGTCTCGACAGGGGCCCTGAGCCCCCAGTCACAAATCAAGCTATAACTTTTGAACCGGAAGTCCAGAAATCTGAATTCTTGCATATTTATGGTGTGTTAATTAAAATTTTAGCTCTTATACACTAAAATTTATCTAGTCTTCCGGGGCCCTGGCAGGGGCCCTAAACACAAACAGAGCTATAATGCTTGAACGAAAAGGCTTAGAAATCTGAATTTTGTATACTTGTAGTAGTTTACTAAAAAATTTAGCTAATATACACGAAAAACTTGTATAAGGCTCTTAGGTTTCCACAGGGGCCCTGAAGCCCAAATCACATATAAGCTATAACATTTGAATAATAAAAAGAACTTGAAGTTTTATATTTTTACACTGCGTTACTTAAAAATTATAGACAATATACAAGGAGACTGATATAAGCCTCGGGGCCCCTGGCGGCCTCAAATACAATTGAAGCTATAAAATTTGAACGGAAAGGCCTACGGTCCGAAAATTTTGTTTAATCATAGTGTGGTATTTAAAAATTTAGCTAATCTATATTAAAAATTATATAAGTCTATTGGCAGGGGCCTTGCGGCCTCTATCTATAAATTTAATTTAAAATCAGAAGTCCTAAAACCTGAAATGCTTTATATTTATAATGTGTTGCTTAAAATTTTAGCTATTACACACTAAAATTGATATAGTCCTGTTGGGCCTCGGCAGGGCCCGCGAGGCTCCAAATACAAATCAAGCCATAACGTTTGTACGAACAGGCCTAAGAACCTGAAATTTTGTATTTGTGCCCCTCCACTTATTATAGCCACGAGCCTATTTATTTATTTTATTTTGGTGCTAAAATCCTTTTATCGTTGGATAACGATGCCTTAACTAATTTTTATATGATAATGTGCACTTAAACAAAATAATCACTTAAAACCGGATCCCCAAAAAATGTACGTTAGTCTAATCTTTACAAAAAAACACGTTTACACAGGCTATGGAAGCTGTTCTTTTGTCGCAAAAATGCCACCCTCCAACCAGCTCAGCGACTTCTCGTAAGATGTAGTTGAAAGGCTCAAACATTAGCAGCCTCAGTTTACGTGCATAGGATGTAAATTGAACATGCCCAAATTACCAATAGGTGATATTATCCGAACATTGAAAGTAGAAGTGTCCTGCGATGGTAGGGCACTGTCTGACCGACAGAGATCCGCGGCTGTCACAACACAAAACAAGGGGAAGGCCTCACCAGATAAAGTAAATTTCATTCTTGAAGTGCAGAAAAATAAAAGCTAATATTATTCTTATAATATTATCTATAATAAGAATTATCTAATATTATAAGCATTACGCTGTAAATATTATCAAATATTATATCATGTATTTTATTCTCATGAGTTGAAAAAAACATTTCTTCTAGTGCTCCTCACAAGTGTCCATTATCGTGTGAGGAGCACTAGAATTGTTTTAACAGTTTCTAAGTATTGGAAATATAAAATATTACAACGCTAATTAAAAATGTAACGATCGTTGTTATTTCTTCTTCTATGCTTTATGTTAATAACGTCTGGAGATCTTTCCCTCGATCCGGTTATTCGTATTACTCGAAAACTGCATTTAAAGAGAGAAATGGAAAATTATTAAAGTAAACTTTAAATAAAATAATGAAATTTTAAACTGCTTTAAATTAGAAATAATATATTCGTAAATATCAGATTGTAAAGTAAGTATCCGCTCGACGTGAAAGAAAACGTTAAGGTTTTTTGCAGCGGTTGGTAATATGAGATGAAAAGTGGGTCATGGATATGAATGTTACGCAGTGAACGAAACGTGTACATCCTCCCAGAACTTTGCTAAGCCTTCTTTATGGACAACCAAGGTTATGCTCAATCGTTGGTGGGATTGTTGGGGGTAATACATCTGAACTATTTTATCGCATAACAAAAGCAGACTCTTACATCGAGCAGTTGGGCCGATTACATGCTGCAACTGAAAATTAAGCGTCCAGCACTGCTTAATCGACATATGCCAAGACAACGCTCGACTACATATTGATTTAAGGACCCAGAAAAAATTGTACATTCTGATCTGGGAAATTTTGCCTTATCCTCCTATTTCCCCGGATCTTGCTTCATCATACTTTAATTTGTTCCGATTTCTATCCAGTTTTCTGGCTGGGAAAAGCACTACTAATGATGATGAAAGAAACGCTATCTGGACGAATTCTTCACGTCCCATTCGCCAGATTTCTATTGTGGCGGAACAGAGTCCTAAATATCGATGGTGAATACCTGACGATTTATATACTGCATTTATGAATAATGTCTTGGTCACATTATTTTCCTGATGTTTTCTTTACAACCTGATAATTTCGTAAATCGTGTAATTAATTTAGAGCTTAAAAATATTTTTTTACTTTAAAGAATATTTTACTATTGAACAAAGAATCTACCTACATTTATTCGTAAAAGAACACACGTAGCAGTTTTGGTTAACACAATTGTCATATTTCCAAGGATATTTTTTGTCCATAGTGATTACAATGCAATTGGCGATGCCGATACCAGGTTCCAGTAATTTAGATTTATATTTCATCTTTACCCCATTAATTGTCTCTATCATGATTTGCTCATCAAGAAATGCATCTGAAAACAAAATACAGAATGATGTAAACAATAATCAATTTATTATTTATACATCGCAATGTCCGCATGTAAGACGAGGTCCAGATTTCAGCTTATTTTCATGCATTTGGCTTGCTAATATCGGTTGCTAAGAAGACCCCTCTAACCTTCTAAATCTACGTTTTGCTTATATTTTTATTTTGAAATTTTTATATTAGGGCGTACTTTTTATTGTATTTTACTGCTTTATTATACAGGATGGTTTAAATAGTTCTCTGTAGTTTCTCAAAAATTATCCTGTTTGTTTCAGACTAATACAAGGGTCACTTACAAAGTCATGGCAAATATCTTTTTGCAGGCAAATGTGGTGTTATACAAATATTTCCTAATATATATATATGAAGATAAACAAAGTACTTTATCAATAATGTCTGTTACATGGGTTACTCAGAAAGTGTTGTAGACAAGGGAGAAAAGTAAAAATAAAAAAAATTCACCCACCGTATTTATATGGAGCACAATGGTCTCACGAGGCAATCAACCGTTCGCTGCCAACAATGAGGAAGGCGACGAATATCATCAGCTGCTCCATTGTCCAATTTGGTAATCTCACGTTGCACTATATCTTTTTCGTGTAGGGCAGCGTTTCTCATGCAGTGAAGCTTTAAATTTCTGTATCAGATCGAAATCGCATGGTGACAGATCAGGCGAGTAGGGGGGATGATCTACTACTTCGCATCTCAACAGTAAGACTCTTGTGCTCTACATCATTACGGTCGATGAATTTTTATTTTTATTCTTCTCTCATATCTGCAATACCTTCTGAATAACGCATATAACACAAATTATTGGAAAAGTACATGGTGTATTTTCATATGTGTAGTATGATATGTTTGTATAATAACACATTTGCCTGCAAAAAATTGTTGCCAGGAATTTGCAGCAAGATGAGAAAATTTCAACTGGTAAGTCTTGGACAATCGATCTCATTGCCCGAACATCGTTTTTAATTGGTTCTAACTACTCATGAAATTGAAGGACTTAAGAGAGAAAAACGCTCTGCGATTAAGGAAGAGTCGAATCATAGATCAACCATGCCTCTTAATAGTCTGCTGGTGGAGATGTATGACGAAGAAATCCAAACACATGTTCAACGTAACGGTAAATGCCTAAATGTCCAGAACAACGTAATCCAAGTAGTTTATTTCTGAACGTAAAGGGGTTTCTTGTTGCAAACTTCAATAGAATGACAAATTTTTTCGTTAACCTTTTACGATCAGTATATGTTGTCGAAAGCTGTTGTTCCACTAAAAGTTGTTTACTAAAACTTTTTTCCAGGGATTGTAGACGAGCGCGCAACTGTCATTATTATGGCCTTTCTTTCTCGTCGACTTAAACTTTCGAACTTAAATTTTAAATTCATCCATAGTATAAGGTGATCTAAAACATCATCCCTATTCAGGCCCGTAGTCGGGGGGGGGGTCGACGACCAACCTATTATGGAAACGTCCGACTCAGTGGAATTTTTGAAAAAAGGTCCGGAATTTTTTAAAATCGACCCCCCCCCCCCTCAAGATAACGTCTTGACTACGGCCCTGCTATTGATATGAAAAAGCTTCTAAAGGCCGAAGAAGCTTCGCTTAATGCTAGGATATTGTAGCAGCTGCTCAAAATAGACAGCGATAAAATGGGTTCCTTTTGGACACAAATCATAGTTACCACAGTTTTGGAGAGTTGCTTTAAAATTTGTTGCGTTTGTAAATGCTAGATACAATATACGAAAGGAATTACTTCTCTTAAAATAACTCAGCAAAAAAACAGGTAGGTAACCATGGGGAGAGGGATGCCATATTCATTATAAGATATTCTAAGAATTTCATTAGTTATAGTGGGGAGGGGGATGCCATTTGCCAGGTGCAAAGTCTCTTCATTACCTGAATTTTCAGTACAAGGTAATTGTACTGAAGCTCCCAATGAAGCTACTGCTCTGCGCACAACGAAGCGAACGATTAACGCTTCTCTTTCATATAACCATGATGTATTTGTTACATTTTGAGATGTAGAGGGAGTTAACTTATACGTATTAATTTATACTTATTCTTAAGGGATGCTTAAGCATTTTTTCATTAGGGATAAAGGTCGCTAAATGATAAAAGCAAAAATGGCATTGGAGGTCTTTGGCGATAGTTTCATAATTGAAGCATTTTCGTTTTGTTTTGTTTTTTTCTGGCTATTGAGCTTCAAAAACGACCTCTAAATATTATAGCTACCCTGTATATAATGCATATCGATACATTAAAATACTATTTTAAATCCATGAACAAAATATCAGCAAAATAGGAAAATGGAAAAAAAATAAATCAATGTTAAATTAAATTTCTCCGTACGCAAGGCGAAGTCCATGTCATTACACACAGGGGTAACAAATCGCTCCTTCTGTGCATAGGTGAGACCATTTTCTCCTATAATGGCCACTCTCATATTATATTTAGTGCATTCTCTGGTCATGTTTTCAAACGTACTCATATGTGCCTCATCTTCGACATACCTAATAATATAACATATAGGATCGTTTACAGGACATTTCTTGATATTCCCTATTAAAAAGAAAACGAACACTTATTTAATTTGTACACGGTAATACAGGGTGTTCGGAAAATTACATAATGTGATTCCATACATCAATCTAAGCAAAAAGTTCCTCATCGAAAATGTGTAAAACTCAAAATTTAGTATCTTAAAAAAACATGATGTCGTTACGTCATTTATGAGCTTATCTGCACCAACACTTCACATAATGAACTGCGCTATGCCACGAGAAAACGGTGGCAATTGTTGAGATTAAATGACGTTTTCCGCCAGCTTTTAGAAAACTTCGCGTGATGTTTAGACCCTTAAAATTTGAGTTTTGACTATTTTGCATGAGGAACTTTAAGTTTGTCATCATGCAAAGGATCACGCTAGGTATTTATTATCCTATATTTTCTGAACACCCTGTATAACTACTAACATACGGAAATTAATATAAATAAAACATTTTTAAATAAGTCTTTTTACAGATTGATATTATCATACAACGTAAAACATTTTAGTATGTGTTGTTTTTACTAGTATACACCAAAAACTCTCAAAAATTAGATTAATATAAGATCTTATTGTATGAATGACTCTATCGGACGTATTTAAAAGTGGTATTTATATGCCAAATAAATAAAAATAAAATATTTCCTGCGAAGATTTCTTCCACAGGATGACATATATGCATTTCTACCAACTTCAAATGACAATGGAGAGACGATGAATGCTTATAGTAACTTTATATGGTTATGAAATAAAAGTATACACTTAGGCATTTAATGCAATATAATGTGGACAATATAGCCATCAGTGTACCTTGAAAATAACGTTCTCAAATGACATCCTTCTGTTTGGATGCACTGTTCGAGGCGAAGCGAGAAGGCTTCCCATGATACAATCCGCGCACGTGCATTTTCAGAGGGTTGCCAACTCAATTTGGTACATACAATATCCGCCACCCGACACATCCTTCTTCAGGCCGCCGTATAAGTTGAAAGACCTACTCGTATCCACATATCCCTTTTACTTTTTCGATATATGCATTATAACTGTTAGTAAATACCAAGGTGAGAGTCAAAAGTTTTCCAATAATTTCATCACTTCATTTCCTAATTCGTTACTTTGCAACGAAAGCTGCCTATATTCAAAGTACAAACCATTAAGTTTTACCATCCTAAGCCATCTTTCTGCCAATATAAAATGAAGAATAAAACCATAAATCACAAATCCACAAAGAATCATAAGATTAATTCTTTGTGGCTTATGGATTTATTCTTCCTTTTATAGCTATAGTGTCCACAGTTTTAAGACAATTTTTAAATTCTATTATTGATCTTTCTACCAGTAGGTTACTACGACCACACGGCGGCATCACTTGCCTTTTCACTCAATGACGTGTGCGACTTGAACAAATATTAAGGACATGAAATATCTACTACAGCGAATGAATTTATACAAATTATAGCAAAACTTAATGACTTTTAGTACAAATAATTTTCGGCAATACAAGTTGAAAGAGTAAGAAGAAAAAGCAGAACTCGTTTGAATCTTTCCTGTTTGGATTGCAAATAGTATTGACCACAATAGATTGATTTGATTTGCATTTAGTTCAGTCAAATTCAATAACACCAGCATAATATTGAGATAGTGATAGAAGATTTAATAATATATATAGAGAATGTAATAATGTTTATTAAAAATTTAACTTAATTAAAAAACAGTATATACGCAGTTACTTTGAAAATTGTGGTTTACTTACCTGTATACCCAGGACCATAGTAATAATGTTTTGGAATTGCTTCACACGCAGTACAAGCATATTCGCCTCCAGTGCAATCGACGTTGTACGTAAGTTCATAGTATTTTTCTGAACTATTATACCTCAGCCTCGCGCAAATGATATTATGAGGTAAAACCTCTGTATCATTTATATTTTGCCTAAATTCCATTGGTAGAACAGGTTCTCCTTCACTTCCTTCCAGTTTTTTTAATTTTTCCAAAATATTTATGCGAAAACCTATAATCAGAAACTTATTTTTTAAATCCGTTCTTAACTATCATCGCTAGTTTAGTTCAGATTAATATTGAAAAATATTTCTTTATGATGAAGATACTGGTATATATACAATTAAATCTCCGTAAATTAATTACAAGGATAATAAATTTTAATAAATTTTACAGATCGCATGATTGAGCCATCCCTTGAATGAAAAAATAAAGAAATGAGCCACACGTCCCATGAGGCGAAACAGTCCTATTTTGCCAACTTTTTCACTAGGGTATCTAATAATAAGGCGAAATGGAGGTCTATTAACAAATTACTTCATGGCCATTCTCCCCCCATTACGCCGTGCTCAGACCCTTCTACTATCAACTCAGACTACTTAAGTTCTTTTCTAAACGCCCTTCTGCCTCAACCCCCTGCTACCTCTACTTCTAATTCGGAGTATCCACACTACATTCAACTAAAACCCAGTTGTCTGTTTATTAAGCCCACTGACGAAGTGGAGATTTCCAACAGGGGCATACGAAACTGCACACTTTCATTCCTTGAATTTACCCTTCCCCATAGAAATTGCACACCGAAGAGAAATTGCGCATCTGAAAAGTCCATTTTCAAGAGGGGGGATTATGATTTATTTTATACAGCTGTTTTTTATTTTTTATATTTATTCAATTTATTTTAAAAATAAAACACACAATATCAAAATAGTTTTTTTACTTGCTTCATTTATTTTTCAATTCTTATAAAAATAAATTTTCATACATATGTGCTGCACATTTTGCGTATTGAAGACGGGTTATTTCTAACGATTGGTATTGTGCTTTTCGTTTATCTAAATATTCTTTGTTTGTTTTTTTTTGCGGTTTTGCGTTTTGTTTCTTCTTGCAAGATATTGCTTCTTGCAAGACTTTGTATCTTTATACATGTTTGTACTTCAAATAACTTTTGTATGAATATAAAAATAGATGGATGGCTACTGAAGAAACTAGAATTGAAATGGCTGTGGAAAGACTCGCACACATTGGTCGTGCGTGACGTTGATGCAGTCATTGCAGCCCAAATATGTGGTGGGAATTTTGCTTCATCGGAAAAATAATTGTCTACTAAATAATCTGCAAACAGTTGTACACGTTCGTCATTTGGCTGGCTTTCAGCTAATTCATTAGCAAAAAAGTCTCCGACCTCTGCAGGATCTAAATACATGCATCCGAATAGAGTTCTCAACCAAATACTGTACTAATATTACTATGTCGCTCTTTGTAATCAGATGCTTAACCCAAATTCTGTATATTTCTCCACCACGCTTGAGCTAGATGTAATCGGCAGCCTACTAAACATACGAAATTCCAAGTGTTCCTAACAGCAAAATGAATAGCACTTTCAAAATCAATAACAACATTACAAGGATTAAAATTTAAATTGTTGGCAGCACATTTCTGACAAATTAACTTTAGGACGCTTTCGTAGGTCTCAGTTGTTCTAGGCAATAAGCAGAGGAACGTAAAAATTATTTTTAAGACCATGAATCGAAACAACTGATAGGAAAATTTGGTACAAAGCTGAAATGTACCGTCCATGTATATCGTTTTACGACTACAAATGTTAAATTAGTTAAACAAGTAAATATAATTATTTTCTTCTCGATGTCATTTTCTACCACAAAGTATTCCATACGATTTGTTACAATATCGATTGAATTAATTGTAGAATGTACCTCTATATTTGCGATTTCGGTAATGCTGGATAAAGTTTTCTACGGGCATTATAAACATTTTCTTTGACACGTGCTATATCACGAATTTCCAAATTGTCCGTAGGTAAATCTCTTGCAATCGAATGAAAGATCTTCAATGGTCTTGAACTGATGTCTTCGACAGCTTTTCGCTTAGCAGCAGCACTAAAAATTTGCCTGTTTAATTTTCCTAAATCAGTTTCATGATTATGCTGTCCAGCTTTCCTTAAAACTGTATTATCGCCGTCAGTTGTGTAGACTTTTGCTGTACAGATTCGCTTACTGCATCTCCACATTATTTCAATGCTTTTTAAACGCTTACACTTATAAAATTTAAAATTTTCGTCCAAAATCATAGCATGTCCACGCTCACTGACTAATTCTTTTATCTCCATTATGTAATAATCTTTCCCCGTATATAGTATAATTATATATAAAATCTTACAAACTTACCACATGAACTATAATCAAAACATTAAGTGAATGCTTAAGTAAAATCTGCACCGTAAGAATTGTACTCCCCCCCCCCTCCCCTTTTGAAAGAGTGGGACCTTCTGAAAAGTGTGCAATTTCGGGGTCGGATTAAGAGGGGATTAAAAGTTTGGTGTGCAATTTCGGAATTTCGGTGTGCAATTTCGTGCCGCCCTTCCAACATTATCCTCAGTTTTAAGTCCTCCTTCTGCCCAGATATTCTTGACATCTACTCAGTCATTCTGATCGGTGCCTGTTCTGGGTCTCTATTCCGCTCACCATTCTATTCAGTGTTTCTATCTCACAAGGCGTATATCCAGAATGCCTCCGATCCGCTAAAGTCTTACACATTTTTAAAAAAGGTAATCGCACGGATTTTTCTAATTATCGCCCCATTTCCACTCTCCCACTTTTTGCAAAAATTTTTGAAAAACTTTTTAATTCTCGGCTTTCCTCATATGTATTTACTAACGATTATCTTTCCCCGATTCAACATGGGTTTTCACCTAAACGTAACACCACCACGGTTTGTTTCGAGTTAATCGAACATATTATTTCTAGCATGACCAAGGGTAAAATCACTGCGGTAATTTTTCTAGATTACTCTAAGGCATTTGATTCGATTCCTCATGATCTTTTATTATTTAAACTAACCAATTTCTATAATATTCGAGGCCCCCCCGCTTCAATGGATTTCCAGCTTCTTGAAAGATACACAATACACTCTTTCCCTCTGTAATCAAACTTCAACTACGTTAATCCGTAATATAGATGTCCCTCAGGGTTCCATCCTATCCCCCCTGCTTTTCAATCTATTTATTAATGACCTTCCTTCATCACTTTTTCCGCTAAACATGATTCTTTGCGCTGATGATGCAACTTTACTTTGCTCTTACTATTCTCTTTCTGCGATTCAATGTTCTCTAATATTGCACTTAGTAATTTACGAAGTTGGAATATACAAAACCATCTTCATTTAAACCTCGAGAAAACGAAATACATTATTTTCCATCAAAAGAACAAGAAGCTCGATCTCTTTAATTTTTCTTTAGTATATCACACTACAGTACTTGCCCCTGTTAAAAATGTTAAATTCCTGAGGATTTTCCTTTCATATAACTTATCTTGGGACGCCCACATTACTTTTATGGCCGCTATCTTAAATTACCGCCTTGGTCTTTTCTCACGACTTCATTATTTACCAAAAAACATTTTGCCTCTTCTTTATTTTGCCCTTATTCAATCTTCCCTCATATACGGTATTCAATTTTGGGGCATTACCACTAAAATTAATTTAAAGCGCTTATATCGTATCCAGAAATGGTTTGTCCGCATTCTATTCAAATTTAAAAAATCCGATCCAGTTACGCATCTATTCCCCATAGCAGGCATTACTTATATTTACTATTTATATTCTTTTCATCTCGCTCTCTTTATTTTTAAAGCATTAAATAACAAACTTATCTCTTCGTTCCCCCAAAACTCTTTTAATCCCAAACCACCCGGTCCATATAATCTCCGCAACAAGGACACATTAACTATCCCTTTGACCAAACACATCTATCAATCTAAACGCATAACCAACTCTGGCATTAGACTTTGGAATAACCTTCCTAATGAAATCCGTTCTTCGTCTTCCTTGACTACTTTTAAATATAGTCTAAAGAAGTATCTCTCAAATTCCCCTACTAACCCACTAACCTAGATCTGTTTAATTTACCAGTGTGTATTTCTTGGATAATCCACCAGGGACTAACATGTCGGCCTTGAACCATACTGGCCCTGGTCGGATTCTGTAAGAATTTTTTTTCTATATATAAATAACTAAAAAAATAAAATAAACTTGAGCAGATAGTGATATAGTCTCTAGAAAATAGTTGCTGGATAACTTGGCGCATGCGTCGAAAGTTTTTTTTTTAATCTTTGGAATGTAAGTATTTTTCTGGTTATCCTTTATAATTATTGCATATGTACTGGTATCTTCTCTTAAGATAAAAAGCTTATTTTCAAACTATCAGTCTTACGGATAGCACACCGATATATGATTTGGGACAGGCTTTATGATACACGGGAGGTAGACTCTTGAACATTTGCATGAATACTGTCTCCTCTTCCTCGGTGTGTAACACCACCAGTCCACCATGGGGGCCGAATTTCGCTCTACACAGAGCTTCAGCATCAGTGAAATTGGCAGTTAGGTTGTCGTCTTCCAGAGATATAAAATGAGCAAGTGGTACTAGAATTATAATAAATATTGACAAATTCAAAACAAAAGAAAACAGGAAAAAATTTGAGATTTACCCAAGTTTTCGTTACTTATATTTGTATCATCTATACAGGGTAAGGCAAAATGATGGACCCGATTTCAGACATTATTCTGTGATGTCTAATGAACGTATCGTAATGTGAGATATGTGCTTCAAAAGGTTAACTTTCACAGTTTACTTTCCACGCAGTGTTTTCACTGCAGTCATTGCTATTGACCGCGTCATGCTACGAAAGGTTTGCAAGGAGATAGACTATCGGCTTGATATGTGTCGGGTTACGCAAGGCGCTCACTTAGAACACATGTGATGTGACGTGATGTGTTTGAAGTAAACTTTGAAAGTTTACCTTTCGTAGCGCATGTCTCACCATACCATATGTTCATTAGATATCACAGAGTAATCTTCTGAAATCAGGTGCATCGTTTTGACTTATCCTAAAGTAGAACTTGAGATGTTACGCTGATATCAAATCTAATAGTCTTTAGTAATTCAGAATCAATACATTATTAATAGTAGATAGAAAGGAAACCTTAACCCTTTCAGTCCCAGTGTCCATTACAATGGACATACATGATTTTTATGTAAATGGCTCTTAAATTCATGTGCAAGTACGAGGGGCGATTGATAAATAAGGTCTCCATGGCTGTAACTTTTTTATTTGTTAACCGATTTTCAAAATTCTTTTTGTATCTTATACTCACATTTGTCATGTATGTAATACACTATTCACTTTTTGACATAGTCCCCATCCCTTTCCACGTATTGCGCCAACGCGTGACTAGTTGGGTGAACCCGTCGGAGAGGAATTCCGGAGTTGTTGTCGACACCAGGATTGAATGGCAGCTTTGGACCCTCTTCTGGAGTACGATAACGTCCGCCCGCACACGAGTCACCACACATCAGAGGCGTTGCAGCGCCTACAGTTCAAAGATGAAAAATTGCAGTTCAAAAATGAAAGACTTTGCACATTGCGACTTTCAGCACTTCCCAAAGAAGAAAGAGCCCCTTAAGGGACATGAGTTGGTTCTGACGGCGAGGTAAACGCTGCCATTCAATCCTGGTGTCGACAACAACTCCGGAATTCCTCTCCGACGGGTTCACCCAACTAGTCACGCGTTGGCGCAATGCTTGGAAAGGAATAGGGACTATGTCGAAAAGTGAATAGTGCATTACATAGAGGACAAATGTGAGTATAAGATACAAAACGAATTTTGAAAATCGGTTAACAAATAAAAAAGTTACAGCCATGGAGACCTTATTTATCAATCGTCCCTCGTATTTTTTACATATTTAAATTATTTCAAGGTTTTCTATTAATGTTTTACTTTATAAAAATAATTTTTAAAGACACCCATCTCCATTGTGAAGGACGTAAGTGGATGATATAAGGTCATAAATCGCAATTTTTAATTATTGTATTTTCATCATTAGTACATGTTATTTAGCAATTTTCAAGCAAGGAAAAAATTCTGCCATTAAAAGAAAAAATTCGGGTCTGAAAGTGTGTATTTACTCCAGAAAAAACAAGCCGCAATTACACAGGAAAAAATATGTAAATAGTACTGCCAAATAAATGTCATCATATATATTTTTCCTTGGATTTTCAGCTTGTTTTTTCTGGATTTTTACATTAATAATACCGGGTGGCGCAAAAAAGGTGTTAGAAAGTTTTTTGTCTACTGTGGTTTAATCGTACCTCGTAAATGATTTTCTTCTTGATACTGTTCTATTGCAGTTCTGAACATTCTATAGCTCAATGACTGATGTCTCTCATCACATTTCAGAATGGAAGCACTAACGTTGGAACAGCGTGTGTTTATTTTAAAGAAATTTTACGAAAATGCTGGAAGTAATGCTGTGGTGAGATGCTTATTCAACAGAACCTTATTCAAAGATGCACCTGCAACACTCCGATCTTCGTACTGCAATTTCCACAGAGATTCTTGCAGTCGAAAATGATGTTCTTCAGAAAGTCACCACGGAATTCAGCATAAGGCTCTACACACTGATTGCAGGAGATGGAAATCACTTTGAAAACCTTCTGCATTAAATTTCCAGATGTCTGTTATAGCATAAATATGATAACAAGTCAGGCAACCGAAATGCCCAGGACCGATAGGATTTTAAAGAAATCGAGAACGAAAAGGAAAGCATTTGATATCTAAAGAAGCCTTTCATTAGATGAGGTTGCAAAGGAAGACGTACTTCTAAGGGAAACGTATACTTCAAACTGAATAAAACAATCTAAAAAGTTAAATGGAGAAAGTAGCATTTCTCTATAGATTAGAACATATACGAATCCTTTAATTTGTTAGCATTCCTATTTAATAATCTTTCTTCAAAAACTATTGCCAACGCTTTTCTACGTAAGCATATATCATTGAAGGGATGAGTAGCTTACAGCTAATGTTAAAATTTGCCTAACACAAACTAACTATTGATAATATAAGGCGTAAGTAGTTACATCATGTAGTAACTTACATGCCACATCTTAGCAGAGAAAGTTTCCAATAGTTTCATAATGGTATCATTAAAACACGAATCATGGAACCAATTTCAATTATCATTAATTTTACGTTATATTCATTCATGACACGTCATTGCAAGTTGTTTGATATATATTACATGCCATATTTTATCATTGAAAGTTCTAATGAGCCATAATTGTTCCAGGAAACCAGGTGCCTTTGAATCAATTTAGACTATCATTAATTTTACGTTATATTCATTCATGACACATCATTCCAAGTCGTTTGATATATTCATGCCATACTTTAGCTTTGAAAATTCCAATGAACCATAATGGGTCCACGAAAAGCAGGTACCTTTGAACCGATTTCGACTATTAATAATTTTACGTTATATTCATTCATGGCACATCATTCCAAGTCGTTTGATATATTACATGCCATATTTTAGCATTGAAAGTTCCAATGAACTATAATGGGCCCATGAAAAGCAGGTACCTTTGAACCAATTTTGACTATCATTCATTTTACGTGATATTCAAGCATGACACGTCATTCCAAGTTTTTTTATATATTACATGCCAAATCTGAGCTTTGAAAGTTTCTCTTGAACCATACTGTTCCATGAAACCACATACCATTGAACCTATTTCGACTATCGTTAATTTTACGTTAATATTCAATCATGACATGTTATTCCAAGCTGTTTGATATAATACATGCCATATCTTAGCATTGAAAGTTTCCAATGGACCATAATTGTACCACTTAACCACATGCCCTTGAACCAGTTCTGACTGATATTGACCATCAAGAAAGACGATCACGTGTCTTCACTTAATTCACAAGCCTTTTATTTGCTTTAGCTATGGAATGCGAAAGGGAGAACAGCATTTGGCAATGCACAGGCCGTTTATACATGGAATTGTATAGTGAAAAACGTGGTCCCCTGTATTATTTTTGACCTTTTGAACCGGAAGTAGTTCACCGATTTTTTCCACCAACGAACTCAGTCTTCCGATTTCCCTAAGTTGTCGAATTGCGAAAACGGAAGTCGAAAATTCGGAAGTGTTCGAAAGCTAGAGCACCAACGGACAGACAGACAGATGGGCAGACGGACGCACAGCTAACACCTCTTTTGTGCCACTCGTACTTACTATAGTTTAAATAAGAAAGTAATTGTATACGGATTCTCCGTGGGGCACATTTAAATTTACTTAATTTGTATTGGATTATATACAGGAGAAATCAAAGAACAAAATGCATTCTTATTAGAACATCAAATTACTTACGTGAGAGTAAATTTTAAGAAGTTAATTTATGTGCTGATCAGTAATAAGATGTTTTAATATACAGGGTATCTCAGCTAAAGTGAGATTTTAAAATACAAATCTGACAGCGTAGAGTTCTCACACTGTAATGTAAAATAGAAGAGTTCACCTTATTGCGCTCAATAAGTAGGGACCTCATAGAGATAGTATACTGTATACCCTCATGCGCGAACTGTAAGCTGTTTTTTTCACTCAAGCCTACTCGCAGCTCGTTGCAGCCTATTGTTGAAGTGCCAGGATTTAGGAAAATTAGAGCATTTAAAAAAAAATTCCCCATCTATTGAGCGTGATAAAGTGATCTCTTCCATTTCACCTTACACTGTGAAAACTCTACTTTCAATGAAAGAATTATTGTACTTTTAAGTGAGGGGTTTTTTATGTGTATTCCAATTCCAAAAAAACCGACGCCATTTTTGAATATGGAAGTAAACTTTGAAATCTGCAATGGAAACCCCTATTTTAAATGGTTTTTTCAGATTGTACACAAATCTGAAATTTATTCTTGGTGTTTAGGAAATAGAAGCAGTAAAAGTGCGGTGTATTTGGATTTAAAGAATAGGCAAAAAACAGAAATTGTTCATCAATTTAAACGAAAACAAAGATTGAGCATTTATTATAACAACATTCATTGTAGAAAACCATTGTTTTGCATTAGTGCAACAGTGCCTAGCCATTGAAAATTGTAAATTTAATTGGACAAGCACAATTTTTTTTTCAGTGGACAGACTCAGTTCTTGACTTGTTTTCCGATATTTAACCGAATAAATTCTATTCTTTGCTCCATTGTATACCAAAATACGAAATATAAGGGCTCTTACCGTCATCGATAACGACAACAATGAAAACTGCAATAATCACAGAAATATGGAACGAAACTACCAGCACAGCAAACAACAGAAATTGGCGAATCCTAGAAAATATTAAAATACAGGGCGAGTCAAAAATCCTTGGACACCTTCATAATGCAAAACCTGAAGGGAAAAAGTGAAAAGTTATGATGGCAACTTATGATGGGTGGTGGGCAGCATCCTGTGGGGTGTATGTCGATAATGACTCATCATCAGTTGCCATCATAACTTTTCACTTTTTCCCTTCAAGTTTTGCATTATGAAGATATCCAAGGACTTTTGACTGATCCTATATATTATCAAAAATATTTATTTATATAGTAGTATTTTTTGTCTAAAAACACGACAATAGTGAAATGAAGTAATTCGATATTAGCAAAAAGAAATATTTTTAAATTTGGAAGGTAGCAGGCCATGCTCTGGCCACCAAACTTCTCGATCGGAATCCAGTCAAAAATGGTAGCATGTCAAAATTTGAGTGACATGCGACAACAAAAAACTAATAATCTCGTTCACTGACTTTTCTAATTGAACTCGCCTGCTTTATTGAAACACAATATACAGCACATGATCTTTGTAAACTTAGAGCTGGAGCCTTTGAGGGCATCAGAAGGTATCAATAAATGAATCAATATAACAGGAATATTCGCTTAGCGACTTTGCTTTTCAGGTCTGACTTGTCTAAATCTGGGCATTTGAATGTCCTGGTATACGGAACTTCGTTTGACAGCAGGGCAAGCGCGTACCACTGCAGGAATCTTCTAATCTGTACGAATATCTGCGGTTCGCTGTTACGCATTGAAGTGCGGACCGTTTGAAAATTTATTATATTTTAAATAAGACCAATGGCCAAATAATGAGATATCAGACCAAGCCACCGCCAAACTTCAAACTGTTGGGGCTGCACACACTGGTAGATTTCGTTTCCATGCCTTACGTCATATCCAGGTCCGACCATCTAACGAAGAAAAGGTTATGGGGTGACTCGTCGCTCCGCAGCACCTAATTCCAGGGTGCATTTGCCAACACTATCTTTCCTTACTCCATGAAAGACCACGTTGACATTGGCTTATGGCAGCAGTCTAACCTTTGTAAACTAGAACATGAGATTCCACGAACAGTTTTGATGCTGTAGAGAAAGTCAGAACTCTAATCCACAAGAATTAGTGAGAAAAGAGAATTGTGTGGACTTTTGTATTAGCGAGCATGTTATTTCTATTTTATGGTAAAGGGTAAGAGAAAAAATACTGATTGAAAAATCAAAAACTGGTTAAAAAAAAAAAATTAAAAAAATAGATTTCAAATGAAATAACTTCATTTTAAATTACCGATTGTCTTTCTTTTTTCTTTTAGATTTGGTTTTCTGTTTTAATCTGTTCATCATCCTCGTGCCTTGCGACCTTAAATGTAAAAAGAGTTATAAGCTTAAAATGTAAGTATTCTTGTAACAAACTATGAAAATTCAGTTAAGTGAAATGAAATGTATTTAATTATTTCCGTTTGTTTTTAATTTTTAAGTCTACGTTTCACTAAGAAGGGTTCTCCTATGAAATCTACTACATAAAAAATATACTGATCACATATTGGAAAATATATGATTACCTTGACATTGGAAAATATATGAAAAATTACCTTGACATTTATTTATACATAAGAAGCTAAGTTTTTTTAGATCTTGCTTAAAATCTCTTATCTTTTGAACAATAAAAGATAAACGAACTTCCATTGTGTAATTAAAAATCCATTAATAGAAAATTTAAGCTCGTGAAATACGAATTTCGATTATAGAAATTTCAAAAGAGATAGGCTGAATTCTATTTAAGGAAAACAGATTAAACGTTTGGCTCATAAACATTAAAGTATTGTAGGCTGTAATTTTTAAAATATGGACTTAAAACATTTTTCTGCATTTCTAACTGCAGTTTTAAAACGTACTTCTAATCAATATGATTTTTTTGTCATTTGATGTTTACATTTTAATTAAGGGTTGTTGTCACTTTTTTCCAAATTAAAGAAGAGCATTTCATGAGAGCTGTAATTCTCAAAGAATATTCTATAAGATTATTGTCTGAATGTTTAATAATTTCGAAACTCATTATTTTTGAATTGTCCACGAGAAAAAAATTATGTATGAAATAATTTTTATTTATTTATTTATTTATTTATTTATTTATTTATTTATAAATTACAAATAAATTAGTAATAATATTAATAACAATATAAAAACAAAACAATGAATATTGTATGAATTAATTATTACTCATATTAAATATAAATTAATTCAAAAATTAATCGTATAAAAAAAAGAATGTTTAGGGATAGAAAGATGTCCAAAAGACCTGGAGGCTGTCTATGGGCGTCTTTCATATATTTAGAGATTAATGTACTAAATTAGTTATCTCCAAGCAAAGAGTGTACTGGCATGTTGTTTTCCGGTGGGTTATATTGCTATGCAAATTTCTCAGAACATCTGGCAGCAAAATGTGTTGGCTTCAACCATTTCCTATGAGGGAGATAGTAAGTTTCATGTTGCAGAAGATGAAATTGCTAAAAAGTATTATTTACGCCCTCTGTAGGGGATTCTACAAGTGTTCCTTTAATTGTTTTGAGCAGTGTATATTAAATTATTTTCGTTCATGTTTTCAAAATTTTTAAGTATATTTTATTTAAAAATTTCAGAAATAAAGTTTAATTATAGATATTGTAAACTATGCTAAATTCTCAATAAAAGAAAACGCCGCTTCAAGTATTAAAATATTACTATCAGAAATCTCGAGCATCGGAAAGTGCTAAAAGATGTCTTTTGTTGATTTCGAGAGATCATACCTCTGCTAAAATCTCGGGTGTTAGCTACAATATCAGTCATTTATTCCCGAACTTCGTCGTTGTTAAATGTAATTATTTGAAGACCAAATCAAATATTTATAACTCCTTTATATGTCGAGTTCTCTAAGCAGTTTTTAAAACCAGAAAACTGGGCTGAATGCATTTTATTTGCATGTTTCTCTAGAAAATTAAATGCAAAAGAATTATTTAATATAGCGGAGGAAGTTAATTTGAAAATGTTTCATTACGCTAAATATTATATAGCAGAATGCACATAACATAAACTCTAAATTGGATGCTGTAACTTGCATAATTTAGTTGAGAATGATCTATGAGGCTTTATTATACGCCATACCAAATTTTCTTTCCTATTTTCATCAATAATTTACAATTTTAAGTATACAAAATTACAATAGCATAGTTTGCTTTTCTGAGAATTAGTTAAGTAGTGAGTAGTCAAAATGATTACATTGTAACCTTTGTCCCCGATTGTCCCATCACATCGCACCACAATTTGCCTCACACGTTGGGCCCCAATGTGACCCTTGCCCTCAATATGATTGAAGCTCTCCTCAATTACATGCTCAACTTCGACTCAGTCAAGAAAATCAATGACAATAAAATTGATTAAACACTAGCTCGGTATCTTCTTACTTTAAAATATCAATCAGTGACAAAGGTCGGGTTCTTAAAAAAGGTGGCAGGTTGTGTCTTATCTATTCCAATAAGTTTAGGCAAATTTGAGAATTAAATAGATAAAGTTTTTATTCAAAGTCAAATAAATACCAATGAGATACAAAAAGAAATCTTAATTCTAAGTCTATGAAAGAAAGGACAGATCTTAATACAAAAGAAGAAAGTTAATTCAAAAGTTCCCCAGTTACTTAAATCTACGATACAATGCAAAAATTCAATAAATGGAAAATGCATATACATATATCAATAATAATTCTATTTCCTTCAATGAGAATGACTAAATCTTTAAAGGCTAAATTTTAAGATACCTCACTTATATTACTTGTTAATAACCATAAGAGTCATTACCATTTGTGAATCTTAATAATCAAATGTTTCTCTTTACTCGCAGTTGCGTAGTATCAGAGTAACCATAGACTCGCTATCCAGAGTATTCCACGTTTTGGGCACTTAACACTTTTAATATTAACAGGCCATTAAATTTCACTGATCACTTATTATTTATCACTTTGAAGCACAAAAAACACATACGTTAGAAGGATCCGGTTCAATTAGTGAGTGAGTCCACTGGTTGGCTCAGACTGTCCCCACCAAGTTCGACGGATATTTCCAAGTATGAAGTTGTCTTCTTATCTCAATGTTATGCATCAGCCACACTGATTGCTCACAACAGGTATCTCCTTAGATTCGCCACACATTGATGAATATTGATGTCTTACATCCAATGATGATTCCACTATATGCAGATGGTGTTTCTCTTTCATTCATGAAAATACTCGGAAAACCAACTCCACTATTCATAACTCCTTATGTAGTGGGTTGAGTGGGATGTTCAGAGTGCCTAGATTGGAGCAATAATATAATCGCTTGGGAACTAAAGCGAGTGAGCAGTGGGTGAATGTCCGTGGAAGTCAAAAACCGATGCATAGCTTGAGCCGGTGCGTTGTCATGATGCAACATCTAAGATTTGTTGTTTCACATTTCGGGACGTTTCCGTCGAACTGTTCTCTAAGATGTCGCAGAACATCGCACTATAACAGCCTTTGTGGGACTAATTCTTTTTGGATAATGCCGATCGCTAAACAGCTTGTACTGTACTAAAGTTTGAAAATACGTCGCCCCTAATAGGCTATATTGGCATTAGAAGTAAGTCCCTTAGAAGATTAATCTTTCTAAATCTTATTATGAAGACGGCAGTTTAATGTTATCTGTACTATAAGGTCCTTCTCTACCACTGTTGAGTTGTTTGATAATTTTGTGATTGAATTGAAGGACATCTTTACTGAGAATGTTGTAAATTATTTAATAGTTGGAGATTCCATTTATAGTGATAATGACTGCAATGCCACCTCCTCTTTTTTATAAAAAGGAGAGATGACTTGGGATGCAGCAATGTTCTTCTTTTCTAAGTGTAATGTGTGTACACAGTGGAGTTAAATTTATTACAGAAAGTGAGGGAGTAAGGTGGAAAAATATGAAACTATGTTTTTATTAAATAGTCTTCCAGTGAATAAAGTATAAATAACTGGAAAGAAATTAGAGTTAATTGAAACTTCATTTTGTATTAATAAAATAAGTGAATGTTCAAGAGCTCTATAGCACAGCGATGATTCCCGAATAACCGCTTCGGACGTCGCATAATAGCGAATAATTTCACAGACGTATAACAAATTGAGGAATGTCAGCCTCAAAGAAAATCTAACGAAGGTACATTAATATCACCAGAACTGTTTAAGTAGGAAGCAAAAGAAAAGATGCATAGGCGAATACACACAATACGCAATTTATGTATACTGCCACTTCTCCTAAATCTTCTCTCAGATAGGCCCTCAATCCAAATGGGAAAATACCAAAAAGCCCGCTAAACTCTTTACAATCACAGTCACATAAAATTTCCCCAATATATATTGTCGAAACGTTAACATGACCTAAATAAACCAGAGTAGCTCTACAGTTCAATTCACGAGGCATAAAAGAAGCATTCACGCTTTTCATATTCCTTTTCATTTGTTAACGTGATAGGAATATCTACGTATATCCGCTGTCGTTCTGGTTATTTCCAGTCGGCAGTTCTCTACATGTCGGCATTGAAAGAGAGCTAACGAGGATGAATTTTTAGAACACTTTGCATGGTTCGAGCTAAGCACCTTCTGCCTGATTTTTTTCATTTTTTTCATCATATGGCCTTACGCCACCTTCCATGCTTTAGTCGCCTCTCCCCTTACTCTTGCCGGCCGCGAATTTCCTTTTTGCAGCAAGAATAAGCAATATACCTCAAAACCAACCAATAGAACGACGCTTTTTCGCGTGACGTCATCACAAAAAGCATGTGCTGCCCGTTCGTTCACTTCGCTGCCTCGCTCGCTCGCTACGATGACTGCCCATTCGAAAAACGAAATTTGTTTAATCAAAATACTCACGTAAATAGGTACCATCAGGGATGGATGAAAGGTACCATCAGGGATGGTACTCACTTTCATCCATCCCTGGTACCATGCATTCCGCTGATTGATGACTGCAAGGGCAGTCGAAATGCGCATGCGATTTATTATACTTTAATGTGGACAAGTGGTTGTGTTTTCTTCTGTCTTTATATTTATCCACAATTACTCGGTTTTTCCAAAAATACTCACGTACTAAACTACTTTTACAAAAGATTTTGAAAGTCAGACTTTAGAGAATCATTTTAAAGGGCAACTGACACCAAAGATCACCTATCAATTTTATTATTTTATAACATAAAGGACCATCAACTAGCTCTAATTCGACTTGTAAAATTTTTATAACTTAAGTAGTTTTTTAAATATAATTTTTCAAACATCAATTTTCAAAACTCATTTCGTTTTAAGCTTCGCCTCAATTCACCCATAGTCAGGGCTGAAAAAACGTCAGATAAAACTATTGTTTCATTTTCATTCTATTTCCTCCCACTTTCGTAGCCATACACATTATTCCACACATTCTTTCTCCGGCACTATGGTAAACTCGCTCAGCTATACACAACATTCCAACACGAACCGGGGAGAACTGTTAGAGGGCCATCCATTAGGAACATTTAAAAAAATTTTTTTTCGGTTTTTCTATATGAATTTTTACTGTTTTAATGTGTTAATTTTTACTGTATATTCCCATTCAGATATTGCAAACTTTCATCAAAAAAAGAGCCCGAGCAACGCCGGGTATATCAGCTAGTCTATTATAGAGAGCGTCCCATAATGAGTGAACGAAGAATTTGGTAAATGGTAATATGGGCGATTCTAAGCAAAAAAAAATGCTGCCACCAAGATCAACAAGTTAATAATTCAGGCTCTCTAACATCTAGGATGATAAAATTTGGAGGAATAATAGGGTTCATAAATCTGTGTATACCGTTAAAGTTTGATCGAATTCCAACGAGTAGTTTCCGAGTTACGCATTCAACATCGTAGCACGTGCTCACTTGTGAGTACTAACCAGCACGTGTTACGATATTGAATGCGTAAATCGGAAACTTCTCGTTGGAATTCGATCAAGTTTTAACGGTATACACAGTTTATGTACCCTTTTTTTTCCCCTAAATTTTATCATCCCAAATGTTTAGAACCTGAGTTCTTAACTTGCTGATCTTGGTGGCGGCATTTTTACTTTGCTCATTCTCAGTTATCGTTCAGATTCAGACCCATGTTCGTGTGTTTAGAATCATACAATAATTTACCAAATTTTCGTTCACACATTAAGGGACACACTGTATAATATCCTACCTGTTATTATTCCAAGAAATAAATAAGTAAGTGTCTGGACAGGAGAAATCGGGAAATCGTCGAACTCAAACTGACGAGGGAGCAATGTGGCGTCCGACCTAGCCGTATCCAAAATACGTTTGCTTTGCAGACCTCGAAATAGCGTATGATAGAATTACTGTACACAGAAAGTCTTTAGATGTTGAGCCGCTACTTCTCGTATGGAAAGGTCTCAGTTACGTTGACATGGCCACGGGATATGGCTGATTTTCCTAGACAGTTACTTTTTTCTAAGCCTATGGATGAGAGACTAAAAGGGTCGGCCTAAAACAGATGGTTAGACTGCATGGAGATTCTGAATTCGATTAGATTGATTATAACCATTGAGCCTTGATGGCTTAAGCTGCTCCCGCGGCCTTAATGGATAAGCGGATTTGAAAAGTAAGCTAGCTCTCAATAAAGATACACAATAAAAAAATTTAAAAAAAAATCGTTTCTTACCATTTCCCATATATTTTGTGATCAAAAATTTCCGGACTCTATGGCGTTGAAATACCTCCCTTTGCTTTTGAAGTGACAATACAATCCATTATAAAAATTTTTCAAACTTCGAATTTCATTTAATTTATATTCAGTATGGGGATTTGGGACACCTCTTCAGATTTTCTTCATTTATACATATTTGTAGCACAGATAATATTTTAAAAAAAATTAAGCATACACTTTTACTTTAAGAAGCGTACTAGAAAGTAAAAATTATTTTTTTTGGTGCCTCTCATTTAAAAAATATTACTAAATACTAAATAATTTAGTATGATCTAAATTACTAAATAAGTGATCATTATAGTATAAAAGCACGACAAGAAAAAAAAAATAAAATAAAATCAAATTTAGCAAATTAAATTTAATATTGAAATTTTACATTGTTTTAATTTTATGAATTTCTATTTAAATAAATTATTAAATTATTAATATTTAGTGCACTGTTTAAAGTAAAAGTTTGTGTCTATAAAAAACGTTTTTTGTTTTTTTTAATATTTATATTATGCACAAAAAATCGAGGTGTTTGTATTTGGAAGATACCAAACCGCTGTTACCAAGTGTGGAAATAGGGAGGGGCAACAACAGTGTTATATTTACTCCTTCTCCCCCCCTTAACCGGGCTTCTCCTATCAGCACCTGTGCGCCCAATTGTTACTGCGCATGCTCAGTTACAAGATACAATTTCTGGCGGTTATATTTAAACTCATTTTGATTCTTCACGATGGAAGACAACGGACCTGCTTTTTGGCGTTTCCAGAATAATTTTCTTAGTAAGTTTGGCCATTTTTATCCTTTATAAGAATCTAAAATAAGTTCTTTTTAAATTTAAATTATTTCATAGATGTACATTTGTTTATATAATTAAAGTTTCGTTTGCATTCTTCTATAATTAATTCAGAGATGTAAATTCGTTCTCGCGTTCGCGGTAGCCCTAATGACCGTTATTTTTGGGTATAATGTTTTAAAATGAGTAAAACTTTAATATTTATTAGGAGCTTGAATACAATTTTACTTATTATTTATCCATATAAATTTGCTTAAAGCTTCCAGTTTATGAGGCTAATTTCGTATTAATCCTTAACTTCGTATGATTGATAAACATAGTTCTGGAATGTTCTTTATCGTTAATGTAAGAAATGTTTCTTTATATTTCAGTTAACAAATTTTAAGTTTTAATACTTAATATCTTACCGCAGTTCAGTTTATTCTGTAATTATAATTTAGAATATTTTTTTTCCTATTTCGAATTTTTTTTTCTATCACCACAAAGTTAATTCTTATTAAAGCTAATTGTATGGTCATTTCCACGAAACCTCTTTTCGGTATATTTTTCATTTGTTGAGCTTATACGTTAACAAAAATCCGTTAAAACAAGTTACGTGTTAGCCATTAAGTACAAGTTCTAAAGTCCGGACACCTAGGCACCAGTGTTGACACAAATTAGAACGGCGGTTTATTCTTCTAGATATCTAATAGCTATATTAATGTAAGAAGCACTCTCTTAATTTACGTGCCTATGTTAATAATCATAATTTACTTAGGGAACGACTTGGTGATTTCTGGGTGGCCTATTCCCAACTAACTATCCGACAGATGGCGAAACTGGCAGTATCAAAAACAGGTAATAAAATGGTTGCCGCTGTTTTTCAATGTAAATAGTTTACTTGCAAACTCCAAAATTACAGAATGATGGAGAAATTACAAAATTGGAGAAAATTGAATGTTAAGAACTGTTAAATGACTTCAGCCTTAATAGCAAGTACGATGAAGTTCAAATGCAGCATCATTTTGGCATATTCACCAGTTTTAAGCTCTCGTTAACTATTACTATTAATATTAAGATTATGATAACACGTTCCATCTATTTATTACTCTCCTTACTCGACATTTTAATTCAAAACTTAATTTGGGAAGCTTATAAGTGTGTAATCTTTAAAATTTTATTTTTTAGGTGTGTCGACTTTTATGTACCAAGAAC